>CM061919.1:156071799-156144394 GCA_031002005.1 Vandiemenella viatica | reverse complement strand
CCAATCAGTTGTCTCTGAGATTCGAAGAACTGATGTAGAAGTCCTTGGAGGAACTGTTGCCATTCCGTAGGTGCTGCTGGCGTAGCCATGATGGTCGAGAGTTCTTATCCCAACCTTGTCGCCACTGAAGTGAACTACACTTGACGGTTCCTTGAAGTTTATTACTCGGTACACAATACAACTGGTAAACCATAAACAAATGTGGGTACAGTTATCAGAAGACCGTCGAGAATTTCAGCCTGGTCCTGATCCGGGGTAGAGTGACGGCTTCTACTTCTCGCGGACTTCCGGTGGTCTTCTGTAGTTGACGCTGGTTCAGCGGTCAGGCGGGAACTTGCGGTGGAGCGGCCGGCTACGCTTATATAGGCGGCCTGGCGCAGGAATTCCGTTGTGTGGTAGTACGGCGACCTCTGTAAGAAATAGTCCCACTTAGCCTCTAGATGATTCTATTTATTTTCCTGGTTGTTTTGATGCCTCTGCGCCTGTTTGGAGTCGTATATGTATCCCGGCGTGCAGGCGCGTTGTGTGTGAGGTCTGCCTGGCAGGGGCCTTTACTGGCAGACTGAACAGTTCGCATTCCACGTTAAACTATAGGTGCAAGAGGAGGGTGAAGAGGGTCATGGGAGTGTACAAATCGTATATTGGTGATTAGACATGGAAATATATTGGTGTAAGAATTGAAAGTAATGCATGTAAGGGAAAGATGACCATGACCACAAGCTGTCACTCGATGTTAGGCCCAAGGGTGTAGGAGGATACTCTTTTTTGGGTAAGGGTGTCAGGGATTGGAATAAGTTACCAAGATAAATGATGAACAATTTACCAAAAATGTTGAAAGAATTTAAAGCTAAAATTTGTAGGGGGAAAATGTAGGTGGGTGCAGGAAAGGGGGAAGATGGCTGTGTAGCGAAATTGCCACTGGGGCGTGCGCTCCATCGCAATTTAATTAAATATATAAACTAATATAAATACTGAAATTAACAAGAAAATTGAAATTTATCTGTGTATGCAGCAACCACAAAATTTAGACTTTACTGCTGCATACAGATACTACCAGAAAAAGATTTAAGACTGTCTTAGGATGATACATTCTACTATTATACCAGAGGATATAACGGTTCATCCATGTTTCGTTCCATCTGATTGTTAATTGAACAACAGTTTTAAATCCGTCAATTTTAAATTACGAGGGTAATTCAAATTATAATTTAACGAATAACAAAGTGAGTATCTACTGAAGTTGGTACCATAACTTGATGCGCAAGAAAACCGCAACCATAACTTCTCCAAAATAACTTTTCCAGTCCATGCTCAAGTCACATTGGTTATCAAAATAAGGAACCCATTTAACATTGGCAGTATTTTATATCCAAATGATTATTCATTATTTAATAGGCCCAAAGTAAATTTTAAATATTTAGAAAGCATTCAAAACACATACTGGCTTTCCGAAACAACCTCTCTTGTTATGCTGTGCCTGTATTACTGACATAATTTCAATATGTATCTTTCAAAATGAGTTTAACAAAACTAAAAATATAGAACGTGGTTGGAGTGAGCGTTAAAGCTCAGGCCTCGAGTTGGGAAGGACGCTGCTTCGAATACCTGTCCGGCCATCCAGATTTAGGCTTTCCATGGTTTTCCCAAATCACTCCACGTGAATGCTTGGATGGTTCTTACAAAAGGCCATGGCCGAATTACTTCTCATTTTTTCCCCAGTCCTTTCCGCCGAGGCGTAATGTCAGAACCAGTATATATATATATATTCTTTCTTGTAACTGCAAACGTCAAGAATATAATTACCTAACATATAAAGTTCATTTGCAGTCGGATACGACTACCTACACTAATTGGAAAATGGTACTAACCTCTTGAAATTTTGATATGTCTTTTTCAAGTCCACCACTAGCATTTTTCAGAAAAGTCACCAAAAATTAAGCTGAAAAATTCCAAAATATGCTGCCAATGCTGAAAAAATACCACATAACAGGAATCATATTAATCTATACCGCTTTGGTTTCTTTCTAGTGTTAGTGGTTAGGTTAAAAGGAGTGCCGTACAGGGAGAAACTTGTTTTCAAAATTATACGGTAAATAATCTTCCGCGATGTCCATATGCCGTATTTTCATACGAAAACAATGAACTACGTACCTCCTTTCGATCCAACGTGGCGCATCATATCTTCATGGAGGAACCATGATCTATTACGTCACCGTAAATTTCATGTGACTCTATACAATGGATATAAACTGAAACGCATTAACACATTTCAACGGTGGAGTTAATCAATGTTTCAAATATTTGTATTACTTTCCGAACGCTGGTGGTAACTGTTTGATGCACCACACTTTAATATTTTTAATTTAAATTTCGGATACATCTTTATGTTGAATGTGAGTGAGGAACGTGAAGAAGGCATTTTGAAACAGACAGTCTAGATTTTAATAGATTGCTACCACTTTTGATCGGTGGAGAAAGTGGCACAGCAGCCTCCTTTTGCTCCCGTAAAGTACGGATAACAATTCAATTTCTTGGCGATATTGTGAATTAAAAGGCAGACTGACATAACTGAGTCTGCCTTATCTTAAGGAATTTTAAAAATATAATAAAAACCGACAGAAGCAAACTTAACAGACATCAAATTTATTATATACTAGTGTAAGCCCGTGACTGTTTTTTGCGTATCGTCACGGGTCTAGAATAGTTCCAGTTTTTACGATGAAAGATTATGACAGGTTCAACTGATGTGAACAAATACGAAAATGACCTGTGTTTCACGCTTAGGGCGAATAAAATCTCTTGAACTCTCAGAACTCAGAAGTATTAATAGACGTCGGTATTAAACACGGAAAGGGGCAACCGCGCTATCGTATAATTGTTTCAAATGTCATAGACTCGAACTTTCTGAAATACAAACTTGATTTGAATTTGATCCTTAAACATCAATCTGCAAAATTTGAAGAACTCCTGTTTGTTTCGAAAGTATCACGTTGTTTTTATTATTATTATTATTGATGCTGGGAAAACATTCGTAATGAAATTTTTGGTCATAGTGTGTGTAACGACCAGAGAACTTAATACAGTTGAGCAACTACCGAAGAAATCAGTTTCTAGAATACTCCAATTGGTGACATATTTGGCTAATGTCCACTTTAAATAACCTAATAACTCACTTTCATCGAACATGAACAATGATAATTAACGAAGGTGGTCAGTAAAATATATAAATATCAAATAAATCGTAATGAATAAACTTCGGTCAAGCAACAACATTCGCGAAAGTTTTAACTAAATTGAAATTTATCCAAAGCCGTAATGACAACTGCCATTCGTGGTTACAGCAGAGACCATGAGTAATTTAATTTTATTAGTATTTCTTAAGTTGCTTTCAATAGCAAAATGTTATTGCAAAACAGATCAACGTTTTTTCAGACATAAATTTTATCGACTTTTTTTTTAAACTATGAAACGCTACGAAAAACAAACTTAATGAATGTATTACAGCAATTAATTTGTTAGCAGTTCCTTAGCTACTAACTTGTGGACATGACCCCTAATTTCTTCTAATGGTACTTCTGGTCGCTGTTTTGTGAGCGAAGGCTGACACGTGACAATGTTCTCCAGCCAATAACTATCGAGGTGAGTGGATGACCTTACGAAATTATACAGGGTGGGGCATTTAATATGTTTTCTGGAAATATTTCGGAAAGAAAGCATTTTAACAAACAATAACCTATATAAAAAATAATCGTACAGTAGGGGGCTACAATTATGTGATATTGGTTTTTTCACAGGTGGTGCTGTTGTCGTTACAACAAGGTCAACTTAATTCTTTTAAATGGGAACCCCTTTTTTTTTTTTTTTTTTTTTTTTTTTTTTTTTTTTTTTTTTTGAAGAATCCGATTCCTCATGAAAAAATAAAAAATAGTTTGCTTAACTCACTTTTCTGTTAGCCTCACAGATGGCGCTGTAATCGCGAAAAATGAATATTCGCGTTTTTTGTGTATAATTTTAATTATTGTTTAAATAACTACATGTAATTTTCATTCTGTAAACATGGAAAATAATTTTAAAGGATAATGACGAAATTGATTTTTTAAATGCTTTTTCTTACTTATTTGCAGCCATGTCTACAGCAGGTGCTCAAAAAGGTGACCATTTACTTCCAGACATTTTCTGACACACTTCGAGCTGTTCATGCATCATTTCTGCAAAGGGTCAGAAAATGTCTGGAAGTAAATGGTCACCTTTTTGAGCACCTGCTGTAGACATGGCTACAAATAAGTAAGAAAAAGCATTTAAAAAATCAATTTCGTCATTATCCTTTAAAATTAACTTCCATGTTTACAGAATGAAAATTACATGTAATTATTTAAACAATAATTAAAATTATACACAAAAAACGCGAATATTCATTTTTCGCGATTAAAGCGCCATCTGTGAGGCTAACAGAAAAGTGAGTTAAGCAAACTATTTTTATTTTTTCATGAGGAATCGGAATCTTCAAAAAAAAAAAAATAAAAAAAAAATAGGGGTTCCCATTTAAAAGAATTAAGTTGACCTTGTTGTAACGACAACAGCGCCACCTGTGAAAAAACCAATATCACATAATTGTAGCCCCCTACTGTGCGATTATTTTTTATATAGGTTATTGTTTGTTAAAATGCTTTCTTTCCGAAATATTTCCAGAAAACATATTAAATGACCCACCCTGTATAGTAGACGAGGCGTGTGAGAAAAGTAATGAGATGGTAACACTGTGAGCGATCCTGGATATTTGAGTACGATCCTAAAACAAAGCGAAGAGTGGCACACTTCGTTATCTCCTGGACCGAAAAAATGTCGAATGAACAAATCAAAACAATGCTTATTTGCTTTTTTACAAAGGTTTCCTTAACGGCTCAGGAAATTCGTGTGAGACCACACATTGCAGACAAGTGGATACTTCATCATGACAAAGACCGTGTCACACGGCTTTTTACATCAATGAATTTTTGACCTCAAAACGCGTTCCTGTTGCTCCTCAATCCCACGTTTCACCTGATTTAGGTCCTTGTGACATTTTCCTTTTCCGGCAGTTGAAACATAACTTAGAAGGACGTCATTTTGGAACTCTGGATGACATTCAAAAGATTGTGACAGACCAGTTAACAGCTCCTACCAGTTCAAGCCTTCCAGCGCTGCTACCAACAGTGGAAATAACGACTCCGCCGGTGTATGGCTTCTTACGGGAACTACGTTTAATAGGTAATATTGTTGTTAAAAAAAAAAAAAAATAACTTTGGTAAGTAAAAAATGTACTTTTCTCACACACCTCGTATGTTTCAAAATGATGTTTAAAAACTAAGTTGTATTACGGTAGCCAATCACTGAAGCATTAAAATTATGAACTGAAAGTAACATATAAAAATCACTAAGACACAAAATTAAAAAACTAAAACTTTTCATTTGCGATTTAAATTATGTGGAACAATCAGTTATGTACAGTACCTGAAGCGTTTCAGAAACAATATATTAATTTTATTTGCAAGACTTTAGTTTCCATAATTATATTATAATAATATACTTATTAGTTTAAATTGGTTACAGTTTCGTCTACAGAAAATGATAAACAAAGTTGCTATTGACTTATTACGGTAAAATTTTTTGATAACTTTGATCAGATTAAAGGGGAAAAAAGTAAAAATGTGACTTGTAGGCCTACCATTCGAACCATACTGTGTATTTCCATTTGGTTAGTAATTAATACCATCGCAGTCTTGTTCATCACGAAACAGTGTGGATAAGTGGCTAACGATTTGCTATGACATACGGAGAAGACGCGTGTTCGATACCTTGTTTTCCCACTCATGGTTCTAATGGCGCTGACGGGCGGCAAAGCTCTAAAAATCCACATACATCACATTTACTGTCAGTACTAACGTCAGAATCACTGTTTTGTGTATGGCGCGCAGTATTCTACTATTAGGTTTTAAAATTAGTTTCTGATGTCTGAATAAAAATTTCTTCAAAGTCCTGCAACAATTCAATCAGGTTTATTATAGTTGTTGATCAAAATTATTATACATACGTGAGTTGTAGTAGAATACTTCAATCGATTGATGATGTAAAGTACAATAAGCGGGTGAACCAGAAAAAGGGAGGGGGGAATTAATATTAATTCTAAAATAATTCCTGAAAATGGAAAATTACATATAATAATGATGTTATAAGGGGATCTAATAGGTTACTAACTAGAACCATGAATTTCAGACACAAAATAAAACCTCATTTATTGAGTCTTATGGCCTTACAAGGTCGGGTAGTAATTAACGTTACGTTAAACACAATTAGATCAGCAAAAACAAGCAATACCCGACGTTTACAATTCGCCGGAGTAAGCAAACAAAACTGAATGAAATATCTCAAACAAGTAATAAAAACAGCAAAGTTAACATTGAAATAACATGGCAACACAGGCCATCAAATTGAAGCTAACATTTTACTGTACAAAGGAAAATCCCAGGGGGCGCCGTATAAAGTGAATGAAAAGCATCAAAATTGAATTAACAAACAGCAAAATGCTTAAAAAAAAATTGAATCGAAATATAAATTCAGCTAGCTCAGAATTTAAGTGGCGGGAGCAGAGTCTTAACCCAGGCGTCGCTTAAGGGCACATAAGTCTGTTAAAATCCACTGAATAGTGACCGTCGTTTCTGGTACATTACCATAGAATCATCGCCGTGATGGTGAGCGACAAACACAATGCCACTGCAGCAATGGAAGCTAAATAAGCGGCTACGCCCGCGTTATTAGCATAACTTCCAAATAATGGCAAGCATGCCACTCCACATCTCGCTTTCCCAAAGCAAGAAATGATCAACCACAATGATCATCAGAGAGCGTGCCGGCTGACACGTCTATTCACCAGCTCGTCTTGGACCCAAGTGAAGTCTTAAAGATGGCTCCTTCTTCTTCCTCGGCTAGTTGCTCGCCACATGTAAAAGAACTCCACGGAATTAGTATTGTAGACCCCAATAAATGTTCATGATTGGCTATCTACACATTTCCGTCGTCACGTGTGTAATATCATGCGTCGCATTCGCCGTCTCCTCCGCGCGTTTTCTACGTGGCCTTCGGGGTAGTAGCGGGGTAGGGGTAGGTCACCGCCCGATTTCGAACGGGACTCAAGCTGGGCTGTCCCGGCGCCATCGAGTCGCCTCGCCTACTCCATTGTTCCTCTCTCAACCGCCGAAATGGCAGTTTCTAGCCTTCGATATTCAACCGTTCTGAGCCATGCGTTTACAGAAAAATTGATTTACAATAAAATATACCTTTGGCCGCCCTGGTTTTAAACATACATTTAACCTATCCAGACAACCCTCATTATTTACAATTAATTACACGTTGCAAGACTAAATAATTAATAAATTTGAATATAATAATAAAAAAGAATTATGAATATAATTAATAATAATTTAATTATATTCATTGTGGGTGACGCTGTCACACCACAATGAACTCATTTAAAAAAGTTATTCATATTCTAGTATTCGTTCTCCAGTAGTAAATGGTTGGTGGACAGTGGCGTAGCTAGGTCAACAAGGGCCCCGGTGCAAAAAAATTATTTTGGGCCCTCAGGCCAGACGGGCGACGTTTTATTTTTTTTGCTTTGTGTGCTGGGAGGGGCCCCTGAACTGAGGATGGGGGCCCTTGAATTGTTCTTTTGGGGCCCCCGAGCAGTGGTTGGGGCCCCCCATGAGCAGCGAGGGCCCTTAGTGAGGGGCTCCTGTGTTCTCAGGGGCCCCTTAGACGACGGTATAGCAAAAAAAAAAAAAAAAAAAAAAAATAGGTCGTCAGTTTGCCGTGAAGGCTCGTGGGCCCTCTAAACTGCGCTTAAGGGCCCCTAGAGGTGCGCTTAGGGGCCCCCTTGAGATGTCCTTGGGGGCCCCCTGAGCGTGAGGGACCCGGTGCACTGCACCGCCTATCCCCATAGTAGCTACGTCCCCTGTCGGTGGAATAAACCTGTCATTATTAAAAAGTGATTTCCTTCAATGCTAAATAACTAGATTCGTTTTTGCAAAGCAACATGCAGTAACAAATTTACCAAGCGTTCCCTGTAAAACCTTAACAGTGAAATATTTCACACTACATCACAGTCACACCTTTACACAAACATGATTTTAAATATAGTTACGATCGATGACACTCGTATAAAAATAAAAGAGACCAACTAGGACTGTTGATAATATATCGAAATATCGATATTATTTTTTGAAAATATCGATGTTCATGAGTGATATTTTATAGGACGATATATCAATATTTCGATACTGAAATCTGGATATCGGCTTAAATATTTTTTAAAATAAGTTATCATTTTTCGTTTGCTCTGAATGACACTATGTCCCTCTAATTTCTGTCACGCATAGAGATCAGCAAACTTAAGTAAATCTTACTACGTTTCTATAATTAATTTGCAAGTACCAAGTCTACTCAGGTGATGACAACAGTGTAGGCAAGGCATCGCTCGCCCAGTACGAATAGAAGGCGAGTCCATTGTTTGAATTGAGCGTGTGGATTGTCCAGGGTAGTCCAACTTGAAATTAGTGTGTTAACAGGAATAGTGGGAACTGTAAATAACAAAGAGTTGCTAATTGGAGAGAAAGAAAAATAAGACAACTCAGAATAAGCTATCAACATATAAAACTAAATTAAATACCACAAAAAAAAATCTTATGAGAAGAAGTTATGTAACTTGGCCATAATGCATGCTACGATAGCTCAACTTCTACCTAAATAAATACCTCAACTGTATTACGGATCAGTCTTAAAAATACACAAAATAAGATTTGCCTCGAATCTCTTTCGAGTTTTATAAGTATTATTAATTTTTATGAAACTCATGAGACACATAACGGTCAAATTAAAAAAAAATCTTCACCAACAAAACCATTCGAAAGTGAGAAACCTGATTAAGAACAAAATCTCACGTCTATCTATCAGTGATCAGCCTTATTTTTGCAAAGTTTGACTTTATGAAATTGTATTTATAAGAGTATCGATATATCGAAACTTTTTTCCGATATATCGACAGCCCATATTAATACATTTTAAAATATCGATATAACGAAAACCCGATATTTTTAAAAATATCAACAGTCCTAACACCATCACTCTTACCGTAGTTTATAATGAAACCATAAATGATTTAATTTAGTGTTTTAATTTATACCCTTCTTACTATAAAGTGACAGCGAGAAAAGTTGTAGAATTCTTTCTGCTTTTGTGTAAGTTTAGCATGACATTTAAATATATTTCTTTCATTGTGTTTTCTCTTAGAATATGTCAACTAGGAGGTGATGTTCAGGTTCTAAAGGAAGTGCATGCTTATGTGGATATATACGGATAAAGGAGCGAAACAGTGGTCATTGGGAATGGGGCGTTCCAATAGGAAGAGGAGAGAACGAAAGGCAGAAGACTAGGCTGATTCGTGTCACCAACTATCCCTAATGCATATGGACACGAGACAGTGGATAATGATAAGATTAGAATATCTCTGTCTAATTTCTTTTGATGAGAGTTGTTTCCACTCGCATTTTTTCAAACCTCCAATTTCTCATAAAGAATTCATGAAATGAAATTTACATTTGGCTGTCATCTGCGTATGAGCAGCAACCATAAAACACCGTGTACCGCTACAAATGGCCGATTCTAGATGAAGAAAGCGGATTTATTTAGAACGGTGCATAATAATTACTATACAGGGTGTTACAAAAAGGTACGGCCAAACTTTCAGGAAACATTCCTCACACACAAACAAAGAAAATATGTTATGTGGACATGTGTCCGGAAACGCTTACTTTCCATGTTAGAGCTCATTTTATTACTTCTCTTCAAATCACATTAAACATGGAATGGAAACACACAGCAACAGAACGTACCAGCGTGACTTCAAACACTTTGTTACAGGAAATGTTCAAAATGTCCTCCGTTAGCGAGGATACATGCATCCACCCTCCGTCGCATGGAATCCCTGATGCGCTGATGCAGCCCTGGAGAATGGCGTATTGTATCACAGCCGTCCACAATATGAGCTCTAACATGGAAAGTAAGCGTTGCCGGACACATGTCCACATAACATATTTTCTTTGTTTGTGTGTGAGGAATGTTTCCTGAAAGTTTGGCCGTACCTTTTTGTAACACCCTGTATAATTGTTCATCGACGCTTCCTTCAATTTAATTTGCAGTTAAATATCAGTTTTAATTTATGAACATGGAATTACGAGGATAATTTAACTTATAATTTAATGAATACTAAATACGATATATGCTGAAGATAGTAACGTAACTTCATGATCCTAAGTAACTATTCATTTATTCGGCAATTTATCTTTACTTTGCAGTTATGAGGGAAGCGGGAATGCATCAATATGAGCATAAATAGATTACTGTTTCTTACAAAAATAGTACTTGGGAAACCAACATCAATTTGTGAAACGCTTAACTTTCAGTATTGTGGGAGCATTTTGTCAGATGTATCAATGCAATAAATCTTTCAAAGATGGTGGAAACGAATAGATAATAATAATTCTCACTCCCCACGTCATGAAAAGTTTACAGCAGAAATGTTTTACCTCTCAAGATACAAGAAAGCTAGTACATAGGAAAGGTGAGAGAAGTAACTGAAAATAACAGTATGAAAATTGTTTGTTAATCCTTATGAATGAACAAGTAAGAAATTATAACCAATCCTGGTGGGTGAGCACTATCGCTCGGGACTGATAATTGGTTGGTCGCGGGTTGAAATATCTTGCTGCCCGTCAGGTTTAAGTATTCCATACTTTTGCGAAATCTCTCGGAGCGAATGGCGAAATGGTCCCTTGGAAAGACCATTGCTGTATTCCTTCAGTTCGTTGCCACGCATCGTTTCCGGTTCTGATGACACCGACGTAAATCTAGAAGAAAAAATCAAATCCCTGGGTATGTTTCTTGAAACGTAAGCCTCATGCAGCATAGAAGAAACATCGTTGAAAATTTTGGATAATCTGTAAAGTCATGTGTTTAAAACATTACACTTTCGCCACTATTGCTACTTTAACAATAAATTTTTTTACCTCAAAACATTGCACATTCCCTAAAAATTTTCAGTCCTTTCCCTTCAACAAAGTTCTTGGCCATCATACAGATTCGTTAATCTTAAATGTTTCAAAATTACATTCAAGTGCGAAACGTCGTTGGATATCTGCTAATATTGTGTGGGACTCGACATTGCCAAGGTACAGCAACATGACGTGGTATTGAATCAGCAAGTTTGCGGATGTTCCATGTAGAAATATTTAGCCATAATTCCTCTACAGTTGTTAACAGTTACGAAAGTGATTCTGGCGCAGGGCTTTGCGCATTAAGTGTCATTTCTTTTATATCACAAATTTCTTCGATTGCATTATTGGCTGGCAATCTAGGTGGCCAAATCATTCGTTGGAACTATCGAGTATGTTTTTCAGACCAATCGCGAATGATTTTTGTCTGCTGATTTAGCACATTGTCGTCCTTGAAAAGTCCATCGTTGTTTCGAAATATAAATGGCTGAAAACAGTCCCCAGCTATTTTAGTTGACCGTAACCATTTCCAATAAATGGTCGGTTCATTTTGACCAGAGGATACTCACAAACTAGTGGCCACTTTCTACGGCTAGAAACAGACAGCTCAGTTCACACCCAATAAATGAACGGAGACAAACACATGGTGAATGTCACTATTTAAATCAAGAGCTGAAAAATCAGAGACAGATTCCATGCCTACCAACGAAAGACGCCACAAATTTTTCGATAGATTTACAGTAAAATCCTGGAAAAACTGGAGAAGTCAAATGTTTATGACAGTTACCACACCAAACAAATACTTGCTGAGGAAAAACTAGTAGTAACAAAAAATTAATGATAGTTATTCTAAATAAAATAATGTACCGTCTAGAAAAGAATTTTCAAGTCATATTTAGAGATTTTCAATCCGAAATCAGAATTTTCATTTCAAAATCAGAATTTTCCATTTCAAATTCAGCCAACATTTTATTTTAAATAATAATTAACACAAGACATAATTAATTTTTTATCTTTTTCAATTTTATAATTATTGCTGTCGGACTGCATTGTGCATTCGATGTTCCATTTCTGTCGGTATACGATGTGAAATAATTTCTTAATAACACTGATAAACAAAAGAAATCTCTCGGCGGATATCTGGGTATCAAACGTACATTCTAAGACAATTGAGGCATGCTGATTCAGAATATGCAAACAGTTTGTTTCTATCACCCACCGTTCTTGAGAAATAAGTCATTAACCAATTATAGATCACGGCAAACAACTCACAGATAGAAGTTTCGGAAGAGCACTTATTACTTCATGTAGTTCTAATGAACACATAATATATAGATCAATCTAGTAGAAGGTACAGGGCGTTCTCCGGAAAACGCTACCCTCCCAGTCTGTTGCCGTCGGCAACTTGCTCGGTCAGTGGTGCCAGCAACTCCCGCCGTGAATCACCGCACTGTTTAACACCTCCGCTGCCCCAACAGGGCAGTGACGCAGTATAATGGGACCCTTACATTGTTAAGAACGGTTTCTTTGCATTGTAGCTAGTTTGTGACTTCAGTCTCTTATTAATCAGTGTTGTGAATAAACGTTTCTTTGCGGTTTGGCTGGTTTGGGGCTTCATACTCTTGCTAATCTGTACCGTGTTTGAGTGTGAGTAAAATTATGGTACGTTACAGTTTGCAACAAAGAATATTTCTCTACGATACATGTGTGAAGAAGAAGTCGTTTAAAAAGTGTCGCAGTAAATTTCGTCGCGAATTTCCTGGCGCTTTACTGCCAGCTAAATCAACAATTCTGCGTCTGGTTAAAAAAGTAAGAGAAACGGGTTCATTTTTTAACAAAAAGAGACTGTCGGTTAACCGTTTTCTCACAGAGGAGAAAATTGACGATATCACTTTTCGACTAGAACAGTCACCCAAAAAATCATTAAGTCAGTTAGGGCAGCGTGTGTCTCGAAATATGTTCAGAAGATGTGAAATGTGCATTACACAAGAGGGTCAACACTTCCAGCATCTTTTATAAGGTAAGCTAATGAATTACGTCACATTTAAATGCTTAGCACATACAAGTTTATGAAGTTTATGAAGCGTAATTATTATGAAACAGTCCGCGGCCGACGGTCGAACAATGCCGGAAGCTGACCGCTCGCTCGCCGGGAGCAGTTTCTTCCTTGTAGCGCTAACAGTGGGTTGCGTTTCCCGGCGAACGCCCTGTATAATACATATATAAAACACATACATTTAAAATAAACATCAATATTTTACAATGAGTTCGGTTTGAATTTATTGGCAGTAGACTTGCGTTTGTGCTGAGCATTTGGCATCTCGCGCTGAAGCGTCCAGCAGTAATCAGCCAACATTGCTGCACTCCATCGGCCCTGATAGCGTCATTCCATCACCGAGATGTGATAAAACCGTTCACCATGTTCGTCGCTGACAGAACCTAGGTTCTCGGGAAATAAATCGAAATGTGAGTCGAGGAGATGAATGTTGAGGGACATGTTGCAACCCAACAGGTTGTACACACTAAGGCACTTCCGCATAACGTTCACATAGTCAGGAGATTTATAATTTCCAAGGAAATTGGCTATAATTAATTTGAATGCCATCCATGCATTCCTTTTAGTATCACCCAGTAAGTCTTCGAAGTGGCTGCCGGCAAGATCATTCTTATTTGTGGACCTATGAACACACCTTCTTACACTTTTGCATAACTCAACTCAGAAAACTTGTTGCACAGGTACCGAATAGCATCTGAGTTGTTATCTAGTGCCTTCACGAAATCCTTCATGAACACCAGCTTTATATGAAGTGGAAGCATGATAACGTTTTTACTTCCTGGCTGCATTTTATCTGTGATGGGCCAATTCGTCTCTATACAGGGTGTTACAAAAAGGTACGGCCAAACTTTCAGGAAACATTCCTCACACACAAACAAAGAAAATATGTTATGTGGACATGTGTCCGGAAACGCTTACTTTCCATGTTAGAGCTCATTTTAGTTTCGTTAGTATGTACTGTACTGTACGGACCAATTCCATGGCCCCCACGCTCTCCTGAACTCAACCCTCTTGACTTCCATTTATGGGGGCATTTGAAAGCCCTTGTCTACGCAACCCCGGTATTAAATGTAGAGACTCTTCGTGCTCGTACTGTGGACGGCTGTGATACAATACGCCATTCTCCAGGGCTGCATCAGCGCATCAGGGATTCCATGCGACGGAGGGTGGATGCATGTATCCTCGCTAACGGAGGACATTTTGAACATTTCCTGTAACAAAGTGTTTGAAGTCACGCTGGTACGTTCTGTTGCTGTGTGTTTCCATTCCATGTTTAATGTGATTTGAAGAGAAGTAATAAAATGAGCTCTAACATGGAAAGTAAGCGTTTCCAGACACATGTCCACATAACATATTTTCTTTGTTTGTGTGTGAGGAATGTTTCCTGAAAGTATGGCCGTACCTTTTTGTAACACCCTGTATAGTGGTGCTTCCTATCTCTGCTTCCCACTCGCAGATAAAGCAGCAGTACTTTGTGTACCCAGTCTGCATTCCCATTACAATAGTGATAAATTTGAAATCACTACAGATATTCCAGTTGTAGTCGCGATAGCTTATTTTGTCAAGAAGTAGCGACATGGTTTCATAAGTTTCTCATATGAGGTCACAAAGTTCAGCATCATTCATCAAATCAATATCTACTTCAGGACGGTAATCAGTGTCTGCGTCGTTGCTAGGAGATGAAGGAGAACTCTCTTCTTGCCTGCACTCGACTCTGTATTGTGTAGGCGCTGTTGATATTGGACAAGTGACCGGATCATGTGTAATTGGCTTTGGAACTGAGGGAACGTCTGTATACTTTACACTAGCACGTGTTTTGTAGGAGAATCCGGTGACATTTGCTAAACAGAAATAACAGTCAGTGATATGGTTGCTTGACTCACGCCTTATCGTAGGAACTCCGAATGCCAGATGGTTGTCCTTCTTCTCCTTCCTTAGCAAACGGCGTAAGTTGCAAGCACATCTGAAACAGATGTACTGCGGTGCCCACTACTTACCACTATCCACCTTCGAATCAAAGTATAGTTCATATACTCTCTTCAGAAACGGTGTAAAAGTATTCCGATGGGATTTGTCTGTCAGATAGCCACACACATATCAAAACAAATCTGGTGAATTCATGCAACCTCTCGACACCATTCTTTCTTCACAGAAAATAAAAAACAAACAAATGAAATACCAGTCTGCCGTCTCAAAATTATTTGATGTATTATGTTAAGTGTAACTGTATTCAAAATCGACGGAAACACAAATTGAGTTGCATTACAAATAACGAAAACCAACGAAATCATATTCGACGAAATATGTTCCATATAAATATGTTTTTTTTTATATATCTTCGAAACCTGGCGTGATACAGCGGAACGGTTTTCAAATTTGAAATCAGCATGTAAAACTGCATTATAAAATGTAAACATGATGTCAGATATCTACAGCTTGTTGGTAGGTGTAATCAGTAAAGTCATTAACAGTAGATAATTATTTCAATAACTGTATAAAATTTGTTGTAATTTATCTATCGCTGACTGTCTAATTGCTTGAAACAACTTTTCCATAGTTGTCCAATTTGTAAAAACTGTATATAAGGTAGCATTTTAAGTGTCAGTACATTGTTAATTTATATTTGCAGTTGCGTAAAATTAAATTTCATCTATTAAATAAATCAATATTTAGAACAAGATAAAATTAAACAACATAACTTCGTACGAGAGCTGACTTGTATAATCAGGTTGTCGGGAAAAGCGTAGTTGGGTTGAGTTTAATGAAAGTTGTAGTCTCTTGTTAAACTGGAATGCATAAGTTTATTTCTGCTGATTGTACATAATCAACCACCAACTTCAACTGATATGACCGTTTACTAAAGTACACACATCACTTTAATTTGGATAAGGCTAATACAGACTGGTCGCCAAAGATACAGATCCGTCTACGGTAACATAGACCCAGGCTTGAGCAATATGTTTTCACTTAAAGAGTTCAACTTCATGTATAGTTCTCCAAACTGCTTAAAACCATCAATACTCATCAACTGTGAGCTTAAATGGTCGTCCCACGTGCATTACGCTACATACACAAAATCGCATGCTTGCTACATCATGCGCCGATCGGTCTCCACTGACTCTATATGCTCAATGCCGGGCCTCCTTCTACCGAACTGTCTCATTGTCGCTAGACTAAGTCTTATTGTTACAATTACGCTCTGGCAGTTTGATGACCAATTAATTATTATGCATTAGTCTTTCCACTCTACTCTTTTAGTACCAAATTACTGTCTCATCACAAGGTGTAGAAGCAGGATAGCGTGACCTTGACATAGCTCAACCAAGCAGAGCCAAGTAGACTTCCAGTAACGCGCTAGGCGGCGAGGTGAAAACAAAATACTTTTTTCTCTCATCGACATCGCGGTGAGCGTCGAGGGTAGTGGCGAGGTTGGCGGCGCGCGTGACCACCACGGCATGCGCTGACTCATAACGAACAATGCTTTTCTTTCATGTGGATGAAACATCTACCGAATCAGCGACCTTCACCTTCACCGTTAGCTGCTCGGCATGTTTTTACCCTTATATTTGGACTCTCCCCCCCCCCCCCACTCCCGCTTGGTGGTACCCTCTTCCCCCTAATGCGAGACTGACCTCGATATTTTAAAGACTTTTTAAACGCGTTGTTTAGCTTCCCCCTCCCTTTAATTGAGATTTGTGAGATTTTGCCTTCTCTTCCCCCTGTTTTGAGCACACGTAATTAATGGACACGTCCCTTCCTGTTAACCTGGATCCATGGCCACATGGTTTCTGTGCCACTCTTCAATCCTACCATCGGCTCTTACCAGCTGGAATCGTGACTCATCCGACGAGAGCACGGTGAGATAGGAAGGAAAATGGGGAGGTGAGGACATCACCTTGAGCTGCCAGTTTGGAATGAACAGAGTATAGTTTTATTGTCATAGCATGCGTTCTACCTGTATATATGAAGTACACGATTAGAACTATAGTGATCTATATCTGAAACGGAATACCCAAAAAATCGGAAATCTGTGAGCAGTTTACTAGACCTATATGAAGATGAGGTTGACGTTGCCCTTATAAAAGCGACAAGTTACAACAACCTCATATACTGCCATGTTTGTTCCGTAAGGACACACAATACAATTGTATTTCTGCAGCCAATGGTCATGGGTTGTTCAGACCTTTAATTATGCTGCAGTGCCAAATCGTCTTTGGCTGACGGAAGCATAGTTGTAAGCCGTAATCCACCAATATAGCTTTTTAAATAAGACCACTAACTATGTATACAAGTATTAATTGGTTTGTGAATGATGGCGAAACAATAATAGTTGTACACCTGGAGAGTACTTTAAAGTTGTGCTAAACACAATACACAACTCCAACAACAGAGAGCATTACAGCTTCCAGATACGCACAGGAGAATGTCTCGCGTAACAGATAACTGTCTCCACTGCTCCCATATTCCCAGACTCTAACCCCGATATTTTGCTGTCTCCAAGCAAGATGTCTACATTCTACCGCCTATTAAGTTATTTTCTATTTGGTGAAATAATACCACCACCGTTGTCTCTCTCCATTCCCAAGAACTATGAAAAGTCGATTAGGGCAGTCTGCCTGTCTTTTCTATTCTAGAAGAAGACTCATTTTTCTCCTAGGTGTAGATTACTGGCAGGTTCGCAGCTGAATGAGCTCGACAACATATATGGTTCGACCAGTTTGGTTCTTCACGTGGGCAACATGGAGAAGAAGCGGCTACCAGTTCCACCTTGTGCTACGCCAGCACGCCACCAGGATGCGTCACCGTCGCCTCGCTAGTTGCGGCCTGCAGCCAGCGCTTCTCTTCACTCCACGGCTCAGACTGTTTCTCCAAACGGAGGGGAGCCGAAGGCTGGTGCTGCGGAGCTCCGCAAGGGCGACCACCAGAGCAGCCAGTGCTTCCAGCAGCACGCAGATCCAGTGACCAGTCACCATTGCGCAACCTCGAGGAGCGGATGGCAGCGAGCGGCCTCCCACTGGGGGAGGGCTGCTCCGCTCTACCACCTGGTATACGGAGCCGCTCAACGGTGAGGCAGGGACAATGAGCCTACGCGTCCGGAAGCAAGTGCTCCACGCAAGCAGTCGGAAGATAACGCCGGCGAGAGGCCCGCCCCGTACGACACCCCCACTTCGATTCATCAAGACGAATTCTGGTCGGAAATGTCTCAAGCGGACGACTCATCGTGGATGTCATGGTCGACACCGACATCCGCTATCGTCGATTTCGACCACTTCAAAAACTTGGAGACTGTCATTTATTTCCACTGTGAGGGTGGAGGCAACAAGTACAAATTCAGGCCGCTCACACCGGAGAAGTGGGACAAGTTTTACTACGCCGAGGATATCCCACTCCAAGTGCAACTCCAAGTTAAAACAGGGGAGAAGCTGTTTGTATGGGACATCCCTAGCAAGAACTTCAGGAAACTCATGCAAACACTCTCGGATCCAGGGAAATCACATAACGCCAAGCCCATCATCTCGGAAATGAAAGATTGGTATCGTTATGTTCAACTACCACTCGTCCTTTCCAAAAACTTGAGGGAGGCTGAGTACTTCGACGATCTTCATCGAACGCTTTACACCCACCCCCGAAGCTCAAGCAGCAACGTAGAACCAGTGATGGAGCAAGAGACACTGACTGACATCATCTAACCGTGAAGACATCGAGCAGCAACCAAACAGAACCGAGTAACATGACAGCAGCCACCACGATCGGAAACGTCCCCCACGATCAGGAGAGGACAGAACTTCAGAAACCGGCCAAAGAGTAGGAGACCGATGGCAGCGATACAACAATGCTTCCACTGCCAAGGCTTCGGGCACCAAGCATCGGACTGCTACAAGCAAGTGTGTTGCATCCGCTGTGGTGGGAACCACAGCAACCAGGTTTGCTCACGTCCGCGAGAAGCAACGCCAAAATGTGCTAACTGCAGTTCTGACCACGCCGCCAGCTACGGGGGATGTCCTGTGAAGGAAAAGCTCCAAGCCACCATCGGAAGACGTCAACACAAACCCGGCCACACCCATCCAGCCGAAGGACCGGTTTGGCCCGCAGAAAAGGACATCAAGCCGCAGCAGAAACCATCCGCTGACCGATCCAACTGACCAGCACGTGCAGCAATGCTGCAACCACGAGACACAACGAGAAAATCAGTTGGGTCAAATCGTCCAGTTGCTAACGCAGCTTATTATGGTGATGATCCCCAACTGACCATACGAATCAAATAGGGGGTTATTAATATAAGGATGCCCATGTCGCCCATAGCCATTTTTCCCCAAAAGTGAAAATAAAACGTTTCCCCGAAACACCACCCTAACCGAATTCTAAAAGTTATACTACCAAAGGTAGTGGAACTTCACCAACAGCCGCAGAGGCAGCGAAAAAAAGAAAAAAAATCTTCACAAAGAGTGACTGAATTATGCGTAATAGTTACGTTCAAGAAGTGATAGATCTGTTGCATCAATAGGAGAAACGCTGAGTACTAATTAGATTGCGTACTGTATGGCAATTATTAGCTGTAAGTAACGGTTTCGTGTCTCTAGAACCGGACAAATAGTATTAGTGAACCAATATTGCATTGATTGATGTGACGTGAACGATATCGAGATTGAATTATGTCTCTGTGAATTGTTTTTACATTTATAAAATTGGCTGTAAACTTTTCGAATACGAGCAGAAAATTTATTTTCGTTGTGCGTGGTTCAAGCAAAGCCAACTGGACTGATTTTCGTACGGTTACAAACACCGTGCATTCAAGGTTCCCTGTATAAAATGAGGGACATTTTATCTTGTGCGAAGTTGAGGTATAAAGTAATACGAGTCTATTAACTTTATCTAATAACCATATCTGAAACTCTGGTTAGACTTTACATTTGTGAAATTGAGGCGAAAAGTAATTTAATTGCGTAAATTCTTGGAAAATATCATGGACCATTCACAAGACAATTGTGGAATATTTAATCATGAAGATTCTATTAAAAAGAATTCAATTACTGATCATATTTTTCCTAATCCTGCATTTTCTGCCTGGTAAAATATATCTGTTTTGATTCAAAATTGACGCCGGAAATATCAGAATGAAGAAATTTAAATAAAATATTTCCTAAGGCGGTTTGTAAATGTTAATACGGTATCTATCATACCAAAATCTGTAAATACTCTGATGCAAAACTGATTTGTATTTTGGTAAATTTTAGCATAGTTAAATTTGTAGTACTAAGAACGCTGCAAATTTCTCAAAAAAGTTTAAATAAGAATATAGTTATCTTGATGGGACTGGCACCGTCTTCCCGCCATGCTGGAAGAAGTAGCCGTAAAGCGCTGGATTTCGTATCATGTTTCCATGATAGTTTCCTTTCAAGTATAGATCTAACATATAAACTTTTACCTCTCTTTTTAAATCTAACCATTTATAGCCGTTAATTCAGATAAATAATTATCAAGTAATATCCATGACAGTATGGATGACATAAATAACGAAAATAAAAAGAAGTGAGTTTAGATATTCAGTTCACAAATACTGTATCCTTGAATCTGGGTTGGAATTTTCAAAAGCTCTTAACCCGACATTCACCTCGGGCACAATTTGCTATGTAACTTGAAGTACGCCAGAATGGCTTCCTAGCTTCGAAATAGCACGTTAAGCTGTTGTTTCCCTATCCCCGATAGGATTACCAGGATAGGTTAGGTAGCCACGACAAGAGGCGCATTGCGTGCCAAATCGAAAGCTCTGTCAATCGGCGTCCGAACAATCTTTCCGGATCTCGTGGCTAACAATGCCATACGACGGTTTTCATAAATAAAAGAGGTTAAACTTCCTTACATAATCCCAAATGACAAGAAATAAAAGATATATGGAATGGGTAAGGGAAAGTCTGGTAATTTTGGAATAATCTTCTGCAATTAACTGCAAGGCGTAAGGAATAATATTTCTCGGTCCTCGTAAAGATGAATTGGGTCTCGCAAAGAAAAGAAAACGTTTTGTTAAATGTAAAAAATAACTTAGACCATAATCCGAAAGTTGATTGGAAGACATACTAAACCATTGTGTCAGAAATAGGACGGCCAGTTCCTTTCCTCTGGGACCTACAGTTTGACGTGGAATCAGAACCACGGAACGTCCTGGCGTAGTTCAGATGATAAATCACAATCATGCACTAATCGGGATTTGAACGTGGGACCGGTACAGCGAAATTTTGAAAATAAGTCTTATAACCACCTTTCTATGTATATAGTATACATATGAAATGTATATTTGTTTCAGAACATTAATCTACATGTCGTAAAGCAAATATCATACTTAAGTCATTGTATAAAATATAGAAACGTATAGGACATCCGTGTAGAACTACCGTAGGATGCGCTCACCCATTCCCGCTAATAGAAGGGGTCCAACAAAATGTTCCAAGCAAATCTTTTCACTCATACATTCTCGCGACACAACATGTGTCCTTATCGCACAACCTATGATTGTTTCCTCCAATAACTTCCTCCAACTTCGGTAGTGTAGGGGCTGGAGTACTAGCTTCACGTGCGGAAGGTCGCCTTTTTTACTTATTTATTGCTTAACGCCTCGTCGACGGCTAAGGTCGTTAGAGGCGGGATGGGACTGGGGACCAGGAACGGGAAGAAATTCGGCCATGTCTTTTTAAAGAAGCATCCCGGCATTGGCCTGGAGTGATTTGGGGAAACCATGGAAAACCCAAATCTGGATGCCCGGACGGGGATTCGAACCCGCGTCCTCCCGAATGCGAGGCCAGAACGTTAACCGTTCAGCCACCACGCTCGGTCCGAAGGTCGCCGGTTCGAATCGGGCCGAGGGCATGGGTGTTTGAGTGTTGTGTCTGTGGTAATGTCGCGTCAGTACTTGACGTGCATGTGCCCATACTTACTTGCAACAAAAAACTGTATAAACTGATACATATTGAGCTGACTGTATGTCATAAAAAAAAAAAATGCTTCCATCTATATCTTCTGACAGCAAGGACCCGTTTAGGTTGTCTGGGAGTCGAACAACATCCATCACGTCGTCTATGTAGTCCTGTAAACTCCTTTCACGGACCATCAAGAGTTCTTTATCGAAAATTGGATCATCTTAGGTCCTACAAGTTGTACTGTGAATGGGCCACTGGAGCAGTGGTTGGTGAGTGGTAACAATCTTGCCTTGCATTCCGGAGGACGCGGGCTCGAATCCCCGTCGGGGCATCCAGATTTGGTTTTCCATGGTTTCCCCAAATCACTCCAGGTTAATGCTTCCTTTAAAATGCCACGGCCGAATTAGTTCCCCTTTCTAGCCCCCATCCTTTCCCGCCTCTAATGACATCGATGTCGACAACGCATATAGCCATAAGGAAAAAAAAAAGCGAGCTTGGAGATGTGCTGTGGTGTGACCTTATGCTTGACGCTTGAATTAGTCGCCCCACGAACTCCGCTAAGTTCATATGACAAAGATCGGTTTTTAGACGTGTATGTAGTTATATAAATATTGTAATTCACTTGTGAAAGCATCCCACGTTAAAAAAAAACCAACAACACAAGAAAAGAAATGAATATGACAGTATAGACTTTAGTTATGAAAGAAGATAAAATTTGGCATAAATTATATTGATTTAAATTTATTTTTGATATAATATTAAAATCTAAATAATTATAAATTTATTTTTCAACCGCCGCATCCGCTTCCGCAAAACATCCACATCCGCGGATGTCAAGCACTGAAAATTAGCATCAGCAAAGGTGACTTCCGTTACAACCCTAATTTGGACGACATTTGTATAAACTGGGAGAATTTTGAATAAATTCTAATCTTTTTGTTTGTTCACGAGCCATAAGAAAATACGACTTCTAGTGTGTTCAAAACAAGTGCAGTTTTTTCTGTCATTTTAACTGTACCTTTTCCTTAGAGCAGTTTTCATTTTGCATCATTTATTGTTCGAAGACCTTTAAAAATACGAATGAACCACTGAGCTACCAGACCGCATCTTTTGAATGTGTAAATACGAAATAAGAACTTGTTATAAAAAAAATTATGAAAATAATTAATTAATCACTTAAGTTGAATAGTTGAAATATCACTGTAGATACGCAACGTGATCTGTATAATACCCGCGAGGTTACTCACTTGCATAACATCTGTGATGCAGCCAAATCTATTACTAATTATTGTGACGATTTTTCAAGTCACAAGTGAATACAAACATATTTCAATTCAGGCACTTCACGTTACATTACCAAAGAATCGATGCAATTTTTTTTTCACACTAAAGGGATACATTGATATTACATAAAATTACTTACAATTCATTAGTAACATGAGTACCGTCAGTCAAAGAAACTGGGCTCTCATCCTTAACCTTGATGTGTATGCACAAATATGTTAATTAGATTTATATATTTTATCATCGTGTAATTTGTGAGGTTACAGTATTTTCCAAAAAGACTCCGAACTTTTCTTTGTATTTTGATGAACTTTTCATCGTCCACATCTTAATTTTCATTGTGGACAAGTAATCTTCTAATTTCTTCGTCTTGCTCTGTAGAATATAGAACATGGTTTGGCCCAGTATCCAAATGCACGAGTTGTGTTTTTTCCGCGGAGCTATCTTGATCTCTGGTCGTACTACTAACCCGGTGTCTACATTGATCAGTGATACCTGTAAAAGGGCTGCTATATCATGCTTTGTCCACATCCATATTTGGTATGCCTCACCACACTGAAATCGATGTAGAAGTGAGTCGATATTTCCACAGTTTTCACATCTATCAGTTACTTTGAAGTGTATTCGAAATAATTTCTCACTTGTTGCAATTGTCTCATTAACTACGAGGGTTGTTTTTTAAGTAAGGGCCGTTCGCGCGTATAGTCCCGTAGTTCGCGCGGACGCCGCAACAATCCACCGCGCCACTTGCCGGCATCCTTCCCGATCACACTGATGCCAGTTGCAGCTCTGTAGCTGACGAGTATGCATCGCTGTGCTACTTTATAATGTTTACGATTATTGAATCGCCCGCCGCGTGTGAGATACGGTTAGTGATACGTTTTTTGACCGCGAGAAGCCTATCAGCTGCAGAAATTCATCGTCAGTTAACAGAAGTTTATGGCTTGAGTGAAGGTAAAGTGCGTCAATGGGTTAGAGAGTTTAAAAATGGCCGTCAAAACGTCCATGACGAAGAACGCTCAGGCCGACCCTCTGTGATCACTGATGATTTGGTGGCTGCAGTCGAAACAAAGATTCGTGAGGACAGAAGATTCACAATTTCCACTCTTTCTTTGGAATTTCCACAAGTTTCAAGATCGGTTTTGTACAAAATTGTGTCTGAAAACCTAAAGTTTAAGAAACTGTGTTCTCGGTGGGTACCCACACTCCTCACAGAGGACCACAAAGGGAAGAAATTTGCCACTTCATTGGACTTTTTGATTCGTTACGAGGAAGAAGGGAATGACATGTTGAGTCAAATTGTCACTGGAGATGAAACATGGGTATCCCATATTACTCCCGAAAGCAAGCGAAAATCGATGGAATGGTGACACACAACCTCACCCGTCAAGGTCAAAGCCAAACAGACGCTGTCAAAGCGCAAGATTATGGCAACTGTGTTCTGGGACCGGCGCGGTGTTTTGCTAGTGGACATTATGCCACGAGGAACGACAATCAACTCAGATGCCTACTGTGCAACTCTAAAGAAGCTCCGCAGAGCAATTCAAAACAAAAGGCGTGGCATGCTGACAAAAGGAGTTTTGCTCCTGCACGATAACGCTAGGCCTCACACCTCTCAAAAGACTCGGGATTTGATTGATTCTTTTGGCTGGGAAGTTTTGGACCATCCACCATACAGCCCCGACCTTGCTCCTAGCGATTTTCACCTTTTCCGTTGCCTGAAACACCATCTTGGCGGGCAGCGCTTCAAGGACGAAGATGAAGTGAAAGCGGCCGTGAACTCTTGGCTGTTGGAGCAGGCGGCCGAATACTTTGAAGAGGGAATTAAAAACTTAGTTGTACGGTATGACAAGTGCTTAAATAAACAAGGCAACTATGTAGAAAAATAGGTAAAAGTGTGTACAATCAGAAAATAAAAGTTTTTTTACAAAAGTATTTGTATCTTTTAAAAAAAATAAAAACGGCCCTTACTTAAAAAACAACCCGTTAATCTGCACGCTATTTAATGCAACAGAATTTGTATGTTTTTCCTTCATAACAGGCTGAAAGAGTGAACCAGATGGTGGAAGTTATACGCTTGTCGTCAGAGATACATCCAGCCACTTGCCTCGAGTTTATTGTTATCTTCAGTATAGGGTGAGATGGATTTGGCACGCGGGTAGAACTGCGTGGTGTGCGATGGGAAGCAGTTTCGTAGAGGCGGGGAGTTTGGCGAGCAGTCCCCGCTCGACGTAATGGGAGCGCTGCGGGCAACCACGGAAATTGAACGCGCCATGGAGGAGAAAAATTGTGGCGTTAAAGTGGATGAAGTCTGCGCTCCGGCGTCGGGCTGCGGCCCATAGCAATACAAGGGACGAACCCACGCGGCCATCTCCTTGCATAAGCGCAGGCGTTCGCACCTCATTCGGCGACAACAGTCGGCAGTGGAGCTCTTACAATTCTCACCTTTCACCTAGTAGAATTCCATTCAACCTATACAACAACTATGTTTCTTACACCTACTTTTTTTTAAAATAAATTTTAGGCATTTGACCTTTAGGACCATACAAGCAGCACGTGTTCTGTCTGACAATTAATTATTCTAGAACACATATCTTTAATAAACTTACTAAAAGAACAAAAAGTTTGCAGTTAATAGAGCCAAATTTAAAGAAAAACTTAGGTATTATCTTACTGACAACACCTTCTAATTCATTAAAGAATTTGTGGAAAAGAATTGTATCTGATATGACTTTTGCAAAATTCTGTTGTAAAAATCAATGTTTATTTTTATTTTAGTATCATTTATTTTTCATTTTTGTAACATAAAATATTTTTTTTTTTTTAGTATGTATGTAAATTAACCGCGACATATTTCACATTCCAGAGGACCTTCTTCACCAGAGATCTATGAAAGAAGAGTAATAAATAAATAAATAAAATATGTGGAAGCTTATTTTTAAGCTTCATCTCATAACTGATTTTAAAATTAATTTGTCAATTCTATGTAGTCTGTCGTGCTAAGGGCCTCTGAAGATCCCAACCGAGACCGGAATTGGAACCGCTACCTACCGATCTCCTGTTTTAGGTTAATTTTACAATGGAACCGTTTTCAGCTGAATTTTCATTCTGCCGTCAACAAGCCGGACTATACTGACCGGTTCTGACGTATGAAGTGGTTACAATGGCCTAGACCAGCGGTTCCAAACCTATGGATCGCGACCCACTAGTGGGTCGCGGCGTGTGTTTTGGTGGGTCGCGGAACAATCGAGGTTTTTATCACAAAAATATCTCTTTTATTCTATATATTAAAAAAATATGACACAATATTTAACAAATCCAAAATATATTAAGAATCATGAAAGCTATTAGCTTAAATTAAAAATTTGTGAGAAAAAAGTTTTCTTAAACAGTCGGCCGGTATTATGCAATAACCTCGTTGTGAGATATAGCAACGGCGCAATCATTATGGCAACCCCTGAACACCACCTCTCCCGCCCATCTCTAAAGCGGAGATGCGCATGCATACCTCCTGCAATTTTACTTCTCTCAGTGTCATTTTCTTTTTTATTCTTGAATCGAATGCAAAGTCTTTGACTGAAACAGTCTTTATCTGCTTTGTGAGAGTGAGTTATTGAGTGCGTTTTGTATTGATTGAGAGTATATTTAATGTGATTAATCGTGGAATTTCATCAGTCAACTTGAAGATGTGATGGTCTGTGCAGCCACCTCCCGGTCTGTAACGTTTTTTTTTTTTTTTTTTTTTTTTTTTTTTTTTTGCATTATGAATTATTGGTTTTGTTGATAATATATCCTTTGTACGAAAATTCGCCATTTAGTAGGCTATGATAGTCGATAGCGTATTAAGGTGATACAACAGTTCCCATTCTGATATTAAGTACGCTCTCATATTAGGTGGGTCGCGAAATTTTTTTTACTTAAAAGTTGGTCGTGTACCAATAAAGGTTAGGAACCGCTGACCTAGACCTCCGGCGTTTTGGCGCTCACTCGGTTGAAGTTAGTTCAAACGACACCGCGAGCCGAGCAACACCCCGCCATTTTGATGGTGTGGTCCGGTGTCCGGTTGATGGATTTGGAGAAGCGAATTTCCACTCCTTTATGACCGAAGATTTTTTTCTTGTTATCGATTCCCTTAAATAAAAGTCTTATTTCTTCAACCTCATTTCCAGGTTTATCAGATGATCGAAAATGATAGATTTTGTTATTCTAAAACATTCCCAAAATTTCATTTCATCATCCATCAGATGCTACAACAACCGGTGAACCTCCATTTTTTATGGAACAACAGAAGTACGTTTGTGTTTTGAGATAGCAAAAATAAAGTATATTGTACAAAAAAACTACGTTTATTTTATGATGTTTATATACATATTTTGCATTACCTCTAAATTCGGTCTGATGTCTCATATGGTTACGACATTTAATTCGGGTACAGAAGGTATCCGGTTCAAATCCCAGTCTCAGTTGCAGTTTTAGGGGCTTAATTTTGACCTTCAACTCTGACAAAGATTTTATTTGTTAATGCGCTCTGTATTTTAACTCAAATATAGAATGATCTCATTTTTGCTAACGAATAATATCGAGTAAATCGAAAGTAACCTCAAACAAAACAAACACGTCGAGTGTGAAGTGAATGATGTTTGATATTCCATTGATTGCGTTCAGAAACGCGAAAATCTCTCAATCCAGTATAGTGTGCCAAAGGCTGAGCTATGGTTGGTTTGTTAAGAATGGGTTTGCATACAGTGAGGTGATAACGTGAGTCAGGAAAAAAAAATATCTTTAAATGTATTTATTACTTTCGTAGATTTTAAAGTACGCCTATAAAAAATAAAGAACAATATTCTATCCTATAGTACGGATTTCCACCCCAGCTGTGACCCCCAAGGATATTTGATTTATATGCTTATCTTCAATTTCATTATTATCTCGTATTTTTTAATTTTTGTCTGTGTATATAAATCATCAATATAGACTTATCTGCTGTCAACTGGAATCGAAAAAAAGGAGTATGTTTTAGCAAATAATTTACTGAAATATGAAAACAATTCATAATACGCGATTGTAGGTGAAAATACATTTCTGCTTTTTCATTTCGATGCGGCGATACGGCTAAACACGAGTGCACAAATGACGCGAGCCCAGCTCGTTCGCCCCAATGAAACAAAATTATTTGGTCGGCGATGGAAGTCGACATTGTCTGGCGGTGTTCGGCCGAGTAGGTCTGTCATTGAGTAACAAGAGTCCATATTGTTGCGTACTTTTGTTTGTTTGTCGTATTCAGTAGAATGAACAATCGGTCAAAGTCGGTTGTAGTGTAGAAGTATCCTTAGATTTACCAGCTGTTGTAAGAATTCCTTTCTTTGTATGGTTATTTCCCGCATGCAAGGGAATGTGATCTGTATACTCGTAAGTAGCTAGGAGAAGATCAGTTTCTAAAATTTTTCTTGAAATTACTTATCTTCATGATATACAAAAAAAAGCAACACATATATGGGTATAAAGTATTACACAGTTCACACCATCTGTTTGATCATTGGTAGCCAATTCAATCGTGGATTAACGCAAATTGGAATCATGATTCCACACAGAACTACAACACAATATTTTTCAGATACAAAAGTCCCATCAATCTGGTGGTCATCCCCTCGACTTAGGCGATCCCTTGTGCCATCCGTCTACTGCACAACATATAATGTTATACGTAGTTTAGTGGGCTATCTAATTCCTGAACGAATTTAATAATAAATAACCAAAAGTAATTAAATTAATCGATTCAAATTAAAAGGGTTCTTTTAGAAAATTTTGCATAACAGCCCATATAAATCTATACTGTCATAATCTAAACATTTATTTACACTTAAACAGATGTTGTACAATGGTGGTTCAAGTTACGTTAGCAACAATTGCAATCAAAATATTTTACCCATATCGGTCTTTTCTCCAAAATTATTCAAATTCACACTTGTGCCGTTATAAGCAAACACATATATACATTTTCAACTGATCGCTAAATGTTTGCTCTCAGGTGACTTATCGTCCGTTGTCCAACGGAGTCGATCGATCAATCCTCGATTCGGTATTGCTCTGTATCCTCGATGATTCTCTTCGTGGTTCTCGCTTCAGCAGGCATCCTCGCAGGCCAATCACACCTCGAAGTTGTTTTTTCCGGTCCACGGATACGCCGAACACGTGAACAATTATAAAAACAAAATAGTAACTTAATACTAAACAATTTTACTATCCCCCTCTCAAACTGTATCTTGCCATTCAGTCCCGCTGTGACTGGCTACGTGCTTTCCTTCCATTCCGCCATTTCTGGGAATTTTCTTTTATCGAGTCTCTCTGTCTTTTCATTTTCTGTCTCTGCCTAAAACCCTGTTCTTTGAGAACCACTAATATGACGTATCTCTGCTCAAACACGTCACTAATTTGATTTGGACACTTTAGTCTTGTTACTGTGTCTTCACAAATCCGAGGAACTTTGAATATAGCGGGCACTCCGAATTAGTTACAGGGATCTGCAGACACTTAGACATAACACCTTGTGGACGTCTTCATTCATGGAAGTTCCGCATCTACATCCATACTCTGCAGTTCACAAACATTGTGGGTGGCAGAGGGTGCTAAGCACCAATCTTAATTCTGTGCATTCCAGTCCACAATATCACGAGGAAAGAAAGCATCAGTATGGCATCTTATTTCTCGAATCTTATCCCTCCTGTCATTGCGACATAAATAGATATTTCATTGCACTCGTAAGTCAAAGAATTTAACGTATTCTCCAATAAATTCAAACTGAAACGATATCGTCTGTCTGCCAAACAATCCCAGCCCAACATATGTATCAACTCTGTGACGCTTTCATACGGGCTATAGCAGGCCGTCATAAATCGAGCGGCTCTCCTCTGTACCCTCTCCAATGTGTCAATCAATCCCTTCCGATACGGATCCCAAACTGCACAACAGTAATCTAGCTGTGGACGTACTTGAGTTTTGTACGCTATTTCCTTTGTATGAGCATTACGATTCCTCAAAATACGATCTATGAATCATAATTTAGAATTAGCTTGCTGACAGGATATCGATTACTCGATAGTCCCTGATAACAAAAGCCCCCATAGATGGATGCTTTCTGAGTTTCAAAAGGTGGCTGACTGGCGGATGGATGTTTATGTACAATGAAAATAGGTAGGGATTCGTGGCAATATGCAGGAAATCTCCCAACATTCGCCTGGAGTGATTTCTGGAAACCATGAAAACCGAAATCTGGATGACCGGATAGTGATTCGGACTCGCGTCAGTCTGAATGCGAGATCCGAACGTTTTCACTGGGGTTCGTATCTTTGGATATGTGGAAACTGCGACCAGTGAAATTTGCGGCCAACCTAAAATCTGTGAAAGCTGCGTCCAATACCTATTCTCTTTTTGTCAATGCCGCGCCGTTCTAATCGCTCTAAAGGCCCCTTTAGACGACCCGACCTGGTTTCACTAAATTGTGGCCTGGAAGTTTTTACGTGAACAAATAGAACGGAAACTAGTCAGCGACAACATTTTACATTACACAGCCGAAACAGCCAAACTAGTTTCTATTTTTTTTTTTTTTTTTTTAAATAGACACTCAAATGTTTCGAATCAAAAAGCACATCACCTTGTTTCGCAAGTTAAGTATTCTTTCTTAGAATTTTTTCGCAATTGTCACTGAAAGCTGAAATTTTTTGATGATCTGCAACACTGCGGTACTAACCAGATCGGGCTGGCCAAGGTCGTCTAAGGGCACATGTCAATTTTCATGAAGTTTACGGAAATCAATAAAAACACAATAATTCTATTAAAATTTATTTAAAAAAATATTTTTACTGCAACTGATGAAGTAACATACAATACACTTTTGATGTACATTCGGAATTTATTGTGTACATTATGTGCTTTCTATAGATTTTTAAGTAACCAGGACTTTTGCCATTTTAACAATAAACCAAGGGGGAAAATAAAATATTACTATTTTCACATTTTGTTTATTATGTATGGATATTTTGTTTGTTTGAACAGTACATGTAAACTAAAAGTTTAAAAAGTTATATTATATGAAATTACATTTAATTTACCATTGAAATTACTTGTATTTTGCACAAAATCCACCAGCTTATATATTTTAATTTAAATAACTAATCAATATCAGAATCATTCTCGGCAGATGGCCACATTATAGCATCATAGAAAATGGCATATGTTCTTCAGGAATATATTGTAGCACTTTCTTAACGTCATCCTTTTTTTGGCATTGATGGGATTCATGTCTGCAAAAGTTTTTGCGTTAGGAAGCTCAATTACCTGTGTTGATCCGCAACAACTTAAAAGTTTTTATTATTATTACTAGCTGTGCCCGCGACTTCGTCCGCGTGGAATAGTTATTTTGGGCATCATATTTATTTTTGCAAACAACCTCCTCAGCTTTATAAATTATAGCAGTTACCCACGACTTTGTCCGCCTCAATTTCTGTTATTATTTTAGACAATTTTTTGCAAGTTTAGTTTTTAAGTTTTTAAAAGAACATAATTATTTTAAAGTACTTCTGCGTAAATTATATTTTTAGTTTTATTTTCTTGTGGCAGAAGAACATATTGGTTTTCTCCGCAACCCGATCTTGACAACGCGACATATAGTTGGCCGTGTGAAAAGCAGTCTTGACGTAAATCGATTCCTACGTGTTTAAATGTTTGCCCCTGTGATTTATTAATTGCAACGGCGAAAGATAGCTTAACGGGAAATTGAATTCTTTTAAAATTAAAAGGTAAATCATTTGGAATCATTGGGATGCGAGGTATAAGCACTGTTTGACCAACTGCTGGACCAGTAAAAACTATTGCAACGATCACGTTATTGCGTAGAAATTTAATTTGAAGTCGGGTTCCGTTAGATAAATTTGGTGGTTTGAGATTTCTAAGTAAAATTATTGGGGCACCTATTTTTAACTTGAGGGAATATGGGGGAAGGCCACTTGGGTTCAAAGAATTAAGAAACTCTTGTGGGTAATGTACCGCATCTTCTTGATCCATTACGTTATCAATAGATGTGTAGGTAACTATGTCTCCTGGAAGTTTACTTAAAATTAGGTCATTAATTTCGTCCACGCTACTGTTTCTCGCCGCCAATATTGCCCTTTGACACATCCATTGATGATCTTTATTTTCTATTTCGCTGATTTCAGGGTAAACTTTCGATATTAAGTCCTCAATGTTACTTACTCTTTCTCCTAAATCGCGATCAATTTCAATTTTATTTTCAAAATGAGGTACTTTCCAGTCTCCTATTAAAAGTAACTTTGAAGGAAAAGTTATACTACCTCTTCCCAAATGTGCTCTCATATTTGTAGTTAATTTTAAAATGTTAACAAACTTCCATAATGGGGAACTTTTAAGGCAAGACTTTACAATGTCTGCTCTAGTTCCCCTTACTATTACTGGTAAAGTTTGTCGAAAGTCCCCAGCAAACATAACAGTAATCCCACACATGATTTTATCACAGCTTCTAATATCTCTAAGAGTCCTATCTAGAGCCTCCACATGAGCTCTATGGATCATGGTACATTCGTCCCAGATTATTAAACTGACATTTTGTAAAACTTTTCCCAAAGGACCATTTTTACGTATAGAGCACACGCTATCTTTCTGTAAAGAAACAGTTAGGGGCAGTTTAAAAGTGGAATGATCTGTGCGTCCACCTGCTAATAAAGTTGCAGCGATACCTGACGACGCTACTGCCAAAGTTAGCTTTCCCTGAGACCTTACTTTTGCTAATATAAGATTAGTAATAAAGGTCTTGTCGGTTCCACCGGGAGCATCCAAAAAAAATACTTTTCCTTCATTAAAACGAACACTTCGCATAACACAATTATACGCGGTCACCTGGTCATTAACTAATTTTGGTTCATTTTGAGTAATATACTCATTTAATTCATTTAGATCATACGGTTTTCGCAACGCTACTTCTAACGGATCCAGATGATTAAGTGAATTAATCCTTTTTGATACAGGTTAGCCCAAAATCGGTTAGTGATTTATCGCAAATCTCATGAATTTTATCTTCAATTATGATTAGTCCATCATTGTATATATCATTATTGTATGTTAATGTCATATCTTGATTCTCATTACGCATTCGCTGCATACAACCGTTCAGAAGGGAGCCGACCGCGCGTAATATCTTCTAAGATGTTCATTGAAATTAAGTGATGCCAAAGACAATTTTGTTCACAATTAAATACTCTTAATCAACAACACATTTATTTGGATAAAGATTAATATTATTATGTTGATAGAACTCTAACAAATAATTGGTAATAATGCATTAATTTCGACCAAATTTGATTACCATAAAAACGGTTCTAGTGAGTTAATCTCAAAAGATAGACATATACTGTCGTGGACATTTTTTTAGATCATTTCAAGAGGAATAATCCTTTCATACATATTTTTTGGTATCTTGAACCGTTTTCGCAGCGCACGCAACAGAAGCCCTCAAAGATGAATAATTTTCCCCGTTTTTTCCACATTTTCCATTGTTTCTTCGCTCCTATTAGTCGCAGCGTGATGTTATATAGCTTAAAGCCTTCCTCGATAAATGGTCTATTCAACACAAAAAGAATTTTTCAATTCGAATGAACCGTTTTCGTAGCGCACGCAACAGAAGCCCTCAAAGATGAATAATTTTCCCCGTTTTTTCCACATTTTCCATTGTTTCTTCGCTCCTATTAGTCGCAGCGTGATGTTATATAGCTTAAAGCCTTCCTCGATAAATGGTCTATTCAACACAAAAAGAATTTTTCAATTCGAACCAGTAGTTCCTGAGATTAGCGCGTTCAAACAAACAAACAAACAAACAAACAAACAAACTCTTCAGCTTTATAATATTAGTATAGATTTCTCCAATTTTATCATAACCTAAACGGACTCCCTCATTCATTCCATAATAACAGTGTTCTGATATTTCAAACAACTCGCGCTGTCGTTCCTTCTTTCCCAACGTTTTTTGATTCCGAGCTTCACTTGGGAGCACATACTTTTTAAAGTGCTTGGGCCACCACTTGTTAAACTCTAGGATGCTGTCATTGTCTCCCAAAAAAACTGTTTCAACTTTCCCTTCATTTGCAGACGGTTCAGTAATAATTTTTGAATATTGATCAGGTGTGTAGATTCTGTCAACTCTTTTTAATCGTCTCTTGATGACAATAAAGATACGATCACATGGGAGAAAACTGTGACCCCTCACTGGACAATATTGCTTGATTGTTACTTTACTTATCAGGGAAAGGCCAAATACAAATCGTAAAACCATATGATTCTTGTTCTGCCCTGTACATTCGTCGGAAAAAGATGGGTTTCTTCTGCAGTTTGGGGGATGAAAATTGACATGAAGTGATTACGGAAAGAGGAAACTTCACTCCCTCCCTTTTTTCGCAGTGCCTTCATGGTAGGTAAAGATTTTGCTTGTTCTGGTTTCAAGTCATAAATGCAAAAACAGTTAACCCACAACTACCGGTAGTAGAATATTTTTTCCTGCATGAAATCTGCTACGAATCCATAAGTATCTGCCTCGTTATGACAATTCTTTTCTAGGTCTTTTAAGGCAGAATAAAATTTGTGTTTTAATAACAGTTATAAACTATAAAACATGTGTAGTGTTAACAGCTGTTTAGAAACATAGGCTGCAAACGTAGCAATCCGCTCAGAGCGCCGGCGGGGCGGCTGTTAACAATACAACCAGTTTGAGCCTATTCAATAATAAATACCGATTTCACACCGCTACAGCATTGTTGAGAGTTCTGGCCGCAGATTTCACTGGTCGCAAATTTCACTGGGCGCAGTTTTCGCGACACCGTATCTTTATAACAAATAATTTTTTTCCCCCGGCCTTCCTTTTGAGTTATTATGCCGAATTAAACACCCATTGAACGTTTTTGATTTATTTAAGTTTACTTTTTATAGGATATAAATGCTTAATCATGCCACTTTTCTAATTTCGATCATATTAAGATAATATATTTGGTCATATTTTGAGGAAAAATCTGGTAAATTATTAATAGCACTAGATATCGATGACAATAAATTAAGATAATTATTCACAGTACTGTGCTCCATCTATACATTGCAGAAAAAAAAAACTAATTCTCACTGAATTGTTCTGAATTCACCAGTCAAGAAATAAAGCCATACATTATTGTCACTCTCTAAACATAATGTTCTCTCCACCTTTTAATGAAAATACTCATCAGTCATCGTTAAATCTGTAATGGATCAGTGAGTTGGCCTACCGCCATGCCGAAAACAAAATTTTCTGATAGTGTGTAGGTATGGAGGTACGTAAGGAAATTTGGAGAGGAGTATTTTAGTACCAATGAAAGAATTTTTTCTGTAAGTTATGTCAAATTAAAACATCTTCAAAAAAATAATAATAATAATAATTAATTTCCCAATGGTACAGTGAACGGAAGCAGGTTATGCTGTCTACATGAAAACGACACTACTAGATAAAGTAAATGATGCATAATTGAGCGTGTTTTGATGTATAGTAAATTTAAATGTTTGGTCATATTTTGCAATTATAAGTCATATTTTCCTGAATATTTCTCTTTTTTTTTGGTTATAATTATCCGAACCATAGTTATCACTCGCCAAGACGCTCGGTTTAACACTCGCGGTTGGCGTTTGGTAGGATACTTGTTCGATTCCCGAACCATCCATCTCGTGTGTCAGCGGTAAGGCTTGGGTTGGACATTCAGGAGGACGTGGCTTCAATTCGCTGTGGGCATCCAGATCTCAGCTTTCTTAAATCGCCACTTGTGAATTCAGGGGATGATTCCTTAAGAAGGACGTGGCTGAATTTCTTCCTGTTTGTTGCCTTCAATTCTCTCCCATCTCTAATGACCACAATGTCGATGAACCACAAGTAATGGGAAAAAACTTTCTCTCAATTCCTGAAACCGGTTGCTGACTAGTCAAATAATTACAATTAAAGAACGTATTAACCGTGTTAACGTATTTACACTGTGACCTACTCAAACTTCTTCTCCTAGTCGATTGTCACATTTCTCGAGGAGGCACTTTATAAAGTGCGCGCCCTGTGACATGTCTGCCTGGCTATCTAGCGATGTTCACGCATTACATCCACGCTGAGCTGCGTCGAAATGAAGCCCATGCCGGCGCAGGAAATGAAGGTGTCATTTAGAGCTACGAAGTTGGTGGCCCTGAGTAACGGCGCGTCATCTGTCTGAATAGCTCCGGCTCCAACTTGGAGCGTTGTGTTCAGGAGTAAAGAGGAAACTCGTCTTCATTTGAGACAACTTCTTCACGCCAGGCTGAAACTCACTCACCCTTCTTTCTGCTGTTTTCGTTTGCGTCTGGATATACCGTTTGTCTTTAGAGTATACTCCACAAGATACACTTTTAAACTCGCATAAACCCACCTCGTCAACCGCGGTCGCTCGACTCTGGGTTTGATGGTTCGAGCGCAGCCGGTGCGCTCAGTTCCTAATCACCGCATTCTCTACACTAGGACTGTTAATAATATATCGAATAATCGATAACATTTGTTGAAAATATCGATATTTATGATTGATATTTTTTAGGGCGATATATCGATGTTTCGATACTGAACTCTGGATATCGGATTCGATATTTTTAAAAGAAGTTATCATTTTTCGTTTGCTCTGAATGACACTATGTCCTTCAAATTTCTGTTACGCATAGAGATCAGCAAGCATAAATAAATCTTACCACGTTTCTGTAATTAATTTGGAATTTATATGTACCAAGTTTACTAGATGATAACAACAGTGTACGCAAGGAACCACTCGCCCAGCACGAATCGTACGCGAGCACATTGTTTGAAATGTGCGCACTGTCGAGGGAACTTAGTATGTAAGCAGGAATAGTGGGAAGTGTAAATAACAAATAGTTGCTAATTACCGGTAGAGTGCAAGAAAAGTAACACAACTAAGAGTAAGCTATCATCATACAAAACTAAATGAAATTCCAGAAAAATATGACAAAAACTTATGTAATTTGGCAATAATGCCATAAAATTCTACCTAAAATGAATTCCTCAACTGTATTGCTTATCAATCTTAAAAATACACTAAGCTTTATCTCGAACCTCTTTCTAGTTTTACAAATTTTACTAATTTTTATGAAAATTATGACACACATAATGGTCAATTTAAAAAAAATCAACAATCGTCATCCCAAAGAGAAACCATTCGAAAGTGAAATCCTGATTAAAAACAAAATCACACGTCTGTTTATCAGTGGACAGCATTATTTTTACAAGGTTTGATTTTATGAAATTGAATTTATGAAGTATCGATATATTGATACATCGATATTTTTTTCCGATATATCAACAGCCGATATTGATACTTTTTAAAATATCGATATGTCGATAACCCGATATTTTTAAAAATATCAGCAGCCCTACGTCTATACAGCCTTAGATTAAACTCCATACCCGCCCAGTCGAGTGAACGGCGGCAGTGCCTACCTTTTTCTCGAAGCGATTTGGGCCATATTTGTAGTTAAATTTCTTAGGTCGTATACATGCTGCATGTCTTAAATTTCTGTTATGTGTACTGGTAGATATCAGCAATATTAAAAAACATAATAAATTTCATTTCATTACTGGTTTTAGTTCGGATGTTATTAATATGCAAATTTCAGCTATTTTCTCACTCACTCGCTGATGACCATCAAAACTCTAAGGTACTTCCTGTAGTCGTAGAAAGTTGAAGTTTGCTGCACAGATATCATTTTCCCCGCATATTATAAGACAAGTCTAGAACTCGTAAATTTACATATATCTTCCCCTTACCTACCCCCTAATGTGAAATCACTTTCAAATGCAATAACTTATGTATCTGAGATATTCATTGTAGAGTTAACTTGCTGGATTTAACTGATGTGTTAAATTTTGCTTATTTCCTTTCCCTACCTCGGAATTCAAAATTTATTTCTACCACAACTCACCGACATCAAATTTCCACTGTACTTCCAGTAATCCTAAAAACAAGTAATTTCGTACACATGTATGGTTTCATTCCTAAACCATAAGAAAACTCTAATACTGGTGTTTTTCCCTGTATTTATTTAATTACAGAGTCCCAAACATGAAAAATTCTGGCACATATTTGTGAGTAAATTGTTTTGCTCCGGATGAAGCTAAATATCTGAGATTTCTTTAATACATAGATATCAGCAAGTTTAACTAACATATTAAATTTTACTTTGTTCCAATGCTTAGACTGGGAGATACTCGTCGTTTACTTATGGTGGTAGTTAAACCAGCGGCAATCTGCATTGGTCGGCTACAGTGCACACCCTTCGTTTTCAAAGAGCGGGGTAACATATATTGATGTAGTCAATTATGAAATGTTCTTATTCACCGCTTTTGAGATGGAATCATTACATTTGAGCGACGATTCAGAATAAGCAATCGACTTACCAAAAAGAAATGAGGCCCCAGAAAAACAATTCATGTAAAAATAGGCCAAGTCCCGTGCTCGTGTAGTGACAAAAGTTATGAGATCTTCTTCCGAGCCAAGTCTACACTTTACTTTTACAGTGTATATTCACTTCACTTTGTGAAACCGAATGGTTAAAGATTTTATTTAGAATAAAAAATTATGGTGACTTGGCTATTATGCATGTTACAATTTTTACTGAAATGGAAAGCATAATATATACTTGTCAATTTCGAAAAATTGCAATGGAAGCCTTGGTTTTTATGTATTTCAATGTTTTATAAAGCTATGCATATAAGGTATTTGTATAGGTTCACTAAAACATGGCATGCATAATGACCTACTCATCAGAATTTTTTTATTCCAAATAAAAATTGTAACACCGAGAAAAACCATTCTGTTTCATAATATGAAGTGAATACACACCGTAAAGCGTAGACTTGGTTCAGAAGAAGATCTCATAATTTTTTGTCACTGCACGAGCACGAGACTTGATCTATTTTTACAAGAATTGTTTTTCTGTGATCTCTTCTTCTTCCTCTTTTTATTTATCCCGCTGTTATACAGTCGGCATTTTTCAGGATGTGTCGTGTTTGGGAATTGGCCGGTTAGTCACTGAGCCTGACGCCTCCCGGATGGGAAAGGGGACTTCCATTAATTACGTGAGGTGTTTTTTCCGGAATTCCAGACTCCCCCTCCCCCCTCTCTCTGGAGAGATTTGGTGAGTTCTGGTCTTACCTCCCCCTAAAATGACGTGAGATTTTGACGCAGAAACCCCCCTCCCCCCTGCTAATCGACCTCGTAGTTTTTTGCTTCCAAGGGGGGTTATTTATCCCCCCCCCCTCCAAGGTCGGATTCTGCATCGTTTCTAGGCGATATAACCCCCCTAAAGCCGATATTAGCATCATTTTTAGACTTTTTTTAAGCTCTAGTATCCTTCAAGAATTTCAAAATCTCACGTGAGATTTTCGTTGATTCCCCCCCCCCTCTCCCTTGTGTGAGGTTTCGTATTCACCTCACGTAATTAATGGAAGCCCCCAAAATTGTGTTACCATCTGCCTTGGAAACATGTAACTGTGTACTCTGTGCCCTGAGGGTATCTTTGTTTGCGTAATTTTTTCGTATATGAGACAGAGATTAGGGACCTTTGCGACTTTCCCCTTGGTGAGGACGGAAAACTGCCCAATAATCGCAGTCAGGCCGGCCGGTATGCGGGGACCAGGACTAGTTCCTGTCCCGCAGTACCTCACCGATATAGTGTTTAGTACCTTTGCGCACTTTTTTTTGTATTTGGTTTTCTCGGCCATAAAACCATCTACTAGTGTGGTCCTGTTTCTTCAACTGTGTACTTACTGTATTACCGTCATTATCGTTTTCATTGAGGACGGACACAACACTTAATTAAAACCACCTATGTCCTTAGCCGGACGGGGTCTTTTTGTTTTGTTTTTACACTTTATCTGCGTTGAGTTCATTAGAGACAGAAGAAGACTGGGGCAAGAATGGGTAGGAATTCGGCAACGGCCATCTAAGGTAACCAATCCGATGTTCGCCCTTTCATTAATTACGTTAGGTGTTTTTTCTTAAATTTGAACCCCCCCTTTTCCACTTGGTGAGATCTGGCGGGGTCCCTACCCCCCTCCGCCCGCCCCTAACGTGAGATTAACCTCGTAATTTTGGAGACCTTTTTTTTTTTTTTAAACTCTACTGTTCTTTGAACAACGGAAATCTGAAACAAAAAGTTGTCATGAGATATCTATGCCCCCCTCCCTTTCCCTTGGTGAGATTTTGCCAACCTCCCTATTTTGAGCTCACGTAATTAATTAACACCCCCAAAAGTGATTTCTGGAAACCTTGGAAAGACGATATCTGAATGACCAGAAGGGGTTTCGAACCTTGGTCCTCTCCCTTACCTCTCACTCACCACGCTGGTTGTGTCCTTGGCGTCTTTAGAAAATGTAGTCTTGAATCAGCCGCCATCACGTTTCACCCACTCCCCCTACTTTTGTATCTCATCTACAACATCCTATTTTGAATACACGCCATCACCGTCATACACAATTACGGCAACACAAACTTGTTCATGGAAGGAAGGGCGTCGGAAAACATTAGTTTACACGCTTGCCCTCTGGTATGGGACAAACTTAAATATAAACTAGCATTGTTTGTTCTGTACGTATACATACTAAAGCTACTTTGTTAGTGAGAACAGTTTGGTTACACAGTGGTTCGAATGTCTCACTTAGGATCGTAAGATCCGTGAGTCGAGTTCTGGAATCAGATGGGGTTCATAAAGACCCTGCAACTGTAACGCGTATGTATTTTGTGCTATATTAGCCGCCACGAAAATAGACCTGCGAAGGTCGGTTCGTCTCCACACAATGTTGCAAATCCTCAGAAAAATCAACTTTCAGCAATATGTGCAGAAAATTGTAAAAAAATAATACTGAATTTGTGGAACAAGGTGATGTGTTTTTTAAATCCAAATATTTACATGACTATTTAAAATAAAATAAAAACTAGTTCCCATGAAAGTTACGATTGAAATTACTTTCTTCACTTCAATCAACCGAAAATGTTAAACCAATGATAAAAAATAACTGAAAAAATTATTCGGATTGCCGATAGTTAACGGATTAATACAGAATATATTATATTCATTATACAGCGAAGAATGTTATGAAAAAAATAAAAAGTTATACAAATAACTTGTTTGCTGTCGCGCTGCTTTCGCGTCCAACATAGGCCGACGGCTTCCGTCTCTTACGACGAGCGAGGTTCCCGTAGTTCCCGTACCTTCTCAAAATATTCAAATTGAAGCTCATCTAAGAATTAGTATCGAAACAGAGAATTATATCACAAAATACACATAAAAATGAACTCCCTAAATTTAAAACCAAGCCTTTTCAGAGTATGAAGAACGGATCTTTCTGAGCCTGAATAGCTGATTTTACGGCAGAGATCGGACCCTATTTTAATAGCTGTCGTAGTACTCTAAAACAGTTCTGCGCACCACTTCTTATTAAAATCATCAAGCTCAGTGCATTTTTGCTCCCGTCTATACTTCTTTCATGGTGATTCAAAAACATGCCTCATTCCTTCGGCTTCTGCCGAACTTAAAATACCGGTGGTACGTTGAACAGACACCTCGGAAATACCACAAGCCTCCACTGTCAATGCTTGAACATCGGCAAAGTTAATGTTTCTCCTGGCTTCTTCATTGTAGAAAAGGCTCCTAAAATACTTAAAAACATTTGCCACGAAAACTTTACTTTGCTTTCTACTATCTGGACCGAATGCACGAACACCGATATTACTTCTTTCCGGTAACGCAATTCACGTAGGATTCTGTTCTACAACTTCACTCATCATAAAGACTAGATAATAACCTTTAAACTAGCGAAACAAACCGACGGCAGCGAAAACTACGAACCGACTGGCAATGGAAGAACATTTGGCTACCCCGCCGTCTCAACAGAGCGCAAAGGGGTAGTGCGGGCAGGGGGTCGTGGCAAAACTGCGTGACCTTGGCAGGACTAATTTGGTGTCTTGGACTAAAGCATAATTCAATGAAATACAAACAATTCAAACATCAGGGTCTCTGCTTCTAAAATTACGCAAATTTCTCTTCTGTCGACTTTGTGAATGACGGAGATATAATCACAGCTTTACATTTGAGCAGTTCCTTTTATTTTGTAAAGCTATCCGGATTTCTTGAATACGATAGTTACTGAACCATGAGAACGTAATACAAAGTATGATGCTACAGGGACGCTCCATTGCAAAATAATTATACCGAAAATACAGCCTTTAATGAAAGAAGCTCTAGACTAGGCCATGTGAAATGGATAACTTTTTTGATAACTGTGAGATCGGTGTAGAACCTGTATTTCCATCTCCCAAGATCAGATACTGGAAATTTTTGGTACTACGCCCCCCTTCCGTTACAACTTTTAAAATAAAATGGCAAATTCCTACTTCTCAGTACTAACAATACCATTTCAGATGAAGCTCATTAAGTACGTTATGTTATAATAAAGGTTTTCAACTCTAAGCGCCGTTCTAGGGGATATAGTACTTCCGATGATGTAGAGCTAAGGTATCATGGTATCATTCACAAGGACGGCGAAGCTACCTCACTCCCCACTCCCCCCCCCCCCCCCCCCCCAGTTTGGGAACCTATAGATAAAGTGAGCACAATTGAAAGTCGTTTGAAAGCATGTGTTTGAATATCGTATGTTATTCAAATAATGCTTTCAGCTATCAGCGAAAAATTAAACCATTGGCCCAAGTGGTGCATTCAATGGTGACAATTTAACTTTACGCTTCAAACTATACATAACAGGTGGTTCACTCTTGAACTTTCATGCGTTTCATTTTGTGCAAACGTGATTCATAATTTCAACAACCGGGTTTATTTAATTTCCGAATAGTACTGAAATGTAATAAGATCAAGTTTTGATTTAATCGATTAATATTCAAGCTTAATCGAATATTGTCAAGTTGTTCATCTGGATCACTATATGACAAAAATTGTCTTAATTTCTAATTCTTATTCCACTTGCTTCATGTTGTTGTGATCTTTCAGCAGCCCGTATCTGTGACATATTTTGCTCATTTTGCAGAACTTTTTGTAGAAGGATAGGAGACGTAGCCCAAACAATAATTTTATGGGAATGTTTCGGCTGTCGTAGTAGCAATTTGGTAAACTAATGCAATGACTTCCCCAAATATATTTTAATTTCCCAAAAGAACCGTAGAAAAACAATTAATGAACTAGTGAAATACTTGAATAAGGTTTAGAATTGTTCAGGATATAGTTCCACAAACGTGCTTTCGATTGAATAAACTAGTGCATCCCAAATTGCCCAGGCTGTTCTTCTTTCCTGTGCGATATTGTCTCCTAAGTACCATTTCAAGCAACAAACCTTCCACACCAGTTATTCATTTCGATATGAGAGTTCATTTGAACGTGCCGATAGCCTTTCCCACATGCCAATAGCAATACGGTGGTTTTTCTCTGCCCCAGAACGTCGTTATTCATTTATGATAACTGATTCATTGCCAATTCACAGCGATGTGTGACACCGTTCGATAAACACTACGTTAATTACAAACACCCTGCACCAAGCTATTTACTTTGTAGTAATTTCGGTGTATCAGCCTGACAGAATATTAATTAACTTTGGAATATTGAAGTAATGTCAATACGGTGTCATTATGCTGGTAATTAGCTACCATTCACGCAGAATAAACTTTACCAGAGCCATTTGAAATGACGAAATAGCTCCAATATCGAAATAATATCCCTCTGATTACACATATCAATAAATTAATCTGAAAAATGAAAAGAAATTACTAATGTTCCTATCGAACTCCATACTCTGTGTGATTACACTTTTTACTTTTTTATCCAACTTTATAATTAATTTCATACAACGCAACAATATGTTTTCGCAGACTAATAAACGCTAACGTTCATCATTGGTGCTGACAACGGCCAAATATTTTTCACACACTGTCCATTTGATGCCACTGTTGTAGAAAACTAAAAACTTAAATCACCTACTTATATTTCGTAATGGTTCAATAATTTTTTCGCTTTAAGTTACAATTTGAAACCAATCACACAAAAAAGTACGTTTTTCGTTAAATGTGCATATACATCAAGAAATTATTCTAATAAATATTGTTGATATGATTAGCTGTGAAATATGTACAGCAGTAAATTATTGGTTTAATAACCATTCAATTTAATTAGTCCACACATCCTCTCCTGTCTTGGGGACAGTAATATCTTCCTCAGTTGGCGATCAGAGAATGTAACTCCTACGTTTGGTAGAGCCTTCTCAACTAGGAAGGAATTTGTTCTAGGAAAAGAGGGCATAGGTTTCATATATTTGCTATATCTGATCTATTGCGCATCGTAGTTTAGCATAGAGAGTGTTATCACTCCATCGCAGATTCCTTGTAACATTTAATTATTAGGATTTTCTGCTGCATTCCTCGCTACGTTCAGGGTTTTTATACATGTTTAGTTGATGGTGATGGGTGTATGTATGTTACATATAGGCTGATTTTCATGTTGAGGAAGAAAAAGAGTGAAACCCACTCCTAGACAATTCGAGCCTGATTTTCCGAAAGACACACAGGGGACCTACAAGCAGAAGTATCTTTTGGAAGCACAAATTAATAAGAGAGTTTTCTAGTATACATTCCGCATATGCCGTGGAATTACCCAAAGCATTTGGTACACAAACATTGCTATTCCTCCTCACTGCTCGGCGAGACTAAAGTTAAGCCTGGTATTTAACCCGAAGATTGGTTGATTCTGTAACACTATCACAACCCCCCAGTTATTTTATTATTATTATTGCTGTATTATTTTTTAATTATAAGCTTCCTAAATAATTGTATAAATGTAACCCATTGTAGTATTTCCAGGTTCCCATAGATAGTAGTTTGTATTTTAGTCGGGGTAGAATGGTTAGTTTATTGTATTTAAGATTTGTTTTGTGATATCTCTGGTCCGCAACAGCTGGATGAATTATTAAATGTTCGCGAAGGTGGGTGCGTCGCACAATGCAGATAATGTCAGATGTCACATGACGCGAGTTTGTGCTTCTATAATGATGTGTTAAATGAGTTAGGAAATTTGTCTGGATGTAATATGAGTATGCAAAATAGTTATTGAAAGAGCGGGGCTCATTAAATTCAATAGTATTTCACCAGAACAGTGTATTTTCAATTTGACATGATAACGAAGTCTTCCGTTTGTTTGATGGTTATATTTCATGGACTATATGAATTTAAATGATCAAAACTGATGGCTTTTATTAAGTGATGACGAATCGGCCTGAATCATCCGAATACAGTCCGTCATCACGGAAGGTCTCTGGAATATTTCACATTACACAGCAAGCTATGCCAGAGGGATAGGTCGTGTTAAGGGCATATGAAAATCCCAGTCGAGACTGGGTTTCGAACTGGAGACCTTTCGATCTCCACTCAGACACCTTAGCCACTAAGCCACGAGGTCGCTGCTCGTGCTGGATCACATAGCAAAAACTATGCTGTCACTCGATCTGGCGCCAGTTAACACAGCTACTGTGCTTTACCGAACTTGATCGTAAAGTAAATAAAATATTTATTGAGCGAGGAGCATCTTCATGCTGCTTCGCCGGCACGTACTTTGCGTGCATAAAATTGCTTTATTTTTTACTTTTCATCCTGTAGCAAAACAAAAACGTATGTAATGTGGTACCTTTGGGTAAATTAAATTCCCCATTTCATAACGCTTATTGAAGTTTAATTTTGACATAGTGATTTTATTTACAGTTTCCACGCATTCTACCGTATTATATATTAGAAAACTGAAGAAACAAACTACCAAAGTTACATGGTACGTTTGTCTGTGTAGTAGCGTGATCTTTGGTTGCTGTCTCGTAAAGAGTGTTCATCTGAATGCAATGTTATCTGTGGCGCCTATCTGTTCTCGGTATGAACGAATTATCATTTCTTACTTCGTAACACAGAATGATATAGCGCAGATTTGACGCAAAACCATAAGCTTTCAAACTGTGAATACTCCAACCAAACTGGTTTGGTAGTTTTTGTGTGATGCCTGAACTAAGGGAAAGACTGATTCAGCCCGTCTACAGATATATAATGGTACTAATTTTATTATTTTCGCAATATTTTAGTGAAATAACGAGTATTTTTCCAAATACTTAGCTGGTCTTAATTATATAATCTAAATTTAAAGTTTACGAGTCCTAATGTTGTTTCAGTTGATGATAACAACAGCTTGAATTGAACCATATAGAATACAGCTGAGTTCTATGTACTGGCCAACTACGTCTGTTAGAGCGGAAGTCATTAATTTAAAATGGAACATCCCATTTAGACCATTCAGCTGCTCTTTTCTTTCGGTGTGAACTCTTTTCAATTGGTGTAAAGCGGGAAAACTATTTATAACAAGGGCTAAATCGCGACGAACGGCGACTGAATTAAGCAGTTTTTTTTTCTTTCACAATCCAATCTCAACCATTTCCCGCACGCCAGTTATAAAAGCGCCATTGGTTGCACGGACATTATTTTAATCCGGATACAGAATGAAGTTAATTTCAATAACCGCGGAGCGCAACGCGCGAGGCAAAATTGTGTAATTTTTTTATCGTTATTCTTTGTCACTCGGAACTTCAAAACAAGCAGCAAGTTTCATTTTCCGAGGGCCTCATTGATATTTCCGATTCTCACGTTTTGTGTGATTCTAGATTATATGTGGCTACCGGATATTGATCTTTAAAGGTATTACAGTACTTACTTTCTCTGGCAGGTAATGGTGTGGAAACAAGGGCATATCTCCGAGCGCATTTTCATTTTTTAAAGGTTTATTTACCATCAAAAGCAGTCACATATCATCTGATAAAAAGTATATACATTGTAATCTCTAACTTCCAAGAGAATCATACCGAGCGACGTGGATAAGCGCTAATGCTCTGGCCTCGCATTCAGGAAGACGCGGTTTCGAATCTTTGTCCGGCTATCCAGATTTCGGTTTTATATTGTTTCCCCATTCCACTCCAAGTGAAAGGCAGGGCGATTCTTTCAAAAAGCACATGAACGAATTCCTTTCCGTTCCTAGCCAGCAATCATTGCACGCATCTCATGATCTCGACTTTGAAGAGGCGTAGAACCAGAAGCAGAGAAAAGGATGAGTATACACTCTGATATACACTGAAGGGCCAAAGAAACTGGTACACCTGCCTAATATCGTGAATGGCACCAGCGAGCACGCAGAAGTACCGCAACACGACGTGGCATGTAATCGACTAATGTCTGAAGTAGTGCTGGACACCATGTATCCTGCAGGGCTGTCCGTAAATCCGTAAGAGTACGAGGGGGTTGAGATCTCTGCTAAACGGCACGTTGCAAGGCATCCCAAATATGTTCTATAATGTTCATGTCTGGGGAGTTTGTTGGCCAGAGGAGGTGTTTAAACTCAAAAGATTATTCCTGGGGCCACTCAGTAGTAATTGTCCTGCTGGAATTGCCCAAGTTCGTCGAAATGCTCAGTGGACATGAATGGATGCAGGTGATCAGCAAGGATGCGTACGAACGTGTCACCTGTCAGAGTCGTATCTGGACGTATCAGAGGTCCCATGTCACTCCAACTGCACACGCCCCACACCATTACAGAGCCTCCACCAGCTTGAACAGTCCCCTGCTGACATGTAGGGTCCATGAATTCATGAGGTTGTCGCCATATCCGTACACTTCCATCCGATCGATACAATAGGAAACGAGACTCGTCAGATACAACTAAATACCAAGGCGGAATGTTTACGACACTCTCTAACTTAAGTTTTCATTTCATTATCACTGTTGCGAAACACAACTTTAACTCCTGGTCGGACTGAAAGCTATTAGCTGGAATCCAGTAACCAAAATTCTTAACCGACTCAGTCAACCCTAACTACCCATAGCTCTCACATTAGGTAACGTTCATTAATGGTTTTTCGACGTGAGATTTCTGTGTACCCCCTTCCCCGGTGAGAATTCGTTGAACTACCGCCCTTTTTTTTTTCATTTGTGCTCACGTAATTAATGGATGCCTCCTTGTATTAATTCGAAAAACCTTTTTTTTTTTACTTTTATCTTACTCATAGCTTTACTCCTCGTCGAAACTGAGGTCATTAGAGGCGGGATGGGACTGGGGACAAGGAACGGGAAGGAATTCGGCAATGGCCTATTGAAAGAAGCATCCCGGCATTCGCCTGGAGTGATTTGTCGAAACCATGGAAAACCCAAATCTGGATACCCGGGCGAGGACTCGAACCCGCGTCCACCTGAATGTGAGGCCAGAACGTTAACCGTTCACCCAACACGCGCTTTAGCATGAGATCTAAATGTTTCCAGAAATGTTCCTTAGTTAGTATGTGAAGGGCTCTATGGTGCGTTTGCTTCCAGCTTTTTCTCACCCAAACTGAGCGGGGAAACAGATTAAGCTTTCATGTCCCAAAATACGTCTATTGTTCAGATTTTTTCGGTCTATCCATAGGATTCGTTGTAACTTTTCATTAACCAACAAGCTGAACATGGTGGAATGCTATACTCAAACTGCTACACTTTTAAAGATGATCCTCCAAATTGCCACCAAGAATAGTTGCATGAGAGTATACAGAGAAAATAATTTGATGCTGATATGTCTGCGGACTACATGGTAACTAATTGCATTATTTACTCAGAACAATTGTAATTTTTCCAACATAACTTGTTTTACGGTCTGAGGCGGTAATGTATAACCCTTGGTTTAATAACAAAAAATAAAAACGAAATTGAGAAATTCCTGCTTCTCTCGGAGGCTGCAGTGACACTAACAACTGATTTTCCAGCTGCCGTCTGCATTGGATACTGTTGTTAAGTACTCGTATTATTGTGTGTTTGGATGACTAATAGCGTTTATGTCTACTGATGGTACACAACCTTCGTTTATGGACCATGCACGACCACCTACATTCCATACTGACCAAGCGTTGGATAATGAAATTCCTTCCAAGCACCTAAAGCTGTTTTGAGCGTCAGACACCGTCTTGTGCGTCAGCGAACTATGAAGTTATGCGTTCGGATGTACCGTATTTATTCTTCTGCGTTATAATACGTAATGGGCGTGAAACAAATAGGGATAGCTTTATAGCTTCTCAATGGCTGTTTTCGGCAGAGAAGGAGATCTTCAGAGTGGCGAAACTGGCGGAAGGGGCCAACTATTTTCTCCGGAAGTAAATTGGATGAAAACACCACTGCGTTGTGGCGAAGAGTTATCTTCAAATCCTAAAGGAGTAAACACTGAAAGAAAATCCTCAACCGTGTTAGGCCCAGCAAGCCAACAGTGCAAGTATGGGCTGATTGCTTTTAAATATAAAGGTATTAATATTTGCATAAATTTGTCTTGCAGATTCAGCGAACATTCTTCCATCTTTGACCGTTGTCACCTCTCAAAACGATCGACAGTAAATTGTCGTTGCAGGCAGTACAAATAGTGTTTAAATTCGTTCCATTTGTCTCAAATAACTTTTTTTATTTTTTGGTTGTTAAAGCGCAGGAAAATCAAAATTTCAATTAATTTTAAAACTGTTCAATTTGAAGAAAATTGTTCCCTATCACCAGCAATAGAAAACTCTTTTCATGTTATAACAAAGAAAAACTTTTAAAGGAGCGTGAAATTTTCTGCCTTGGTAAAAATGACTCAAATTTGGAGCTCAACTCTCACTAAACTAATCTGTGTAATTAACTTACCTGATGATACGGAACCATTTTGATTTAAACAAATTCCTATTATACTGCAATTTATTCGATGAAGCTTAATGTTATAGTAATAAAACAAAAAAATTATTAGGTACTAGGAAAAGAGAATTAAGAGTTACTCTCTTAATTAATAACAATCATACCTTACACCATTACTTCACTTCACGTATCCTGCACCGAGCGTGGTGGTGTAACGGCTAGCGTTTTGGCCTCGCATTCGGAAGGACGGCGGTTCGAATCCCCGTCCGGGCATCCAGATTTGGGTTTTCATGGTTTCCCAAATCACTCCAGTGCAAATGCCTGGATGCTTCCTTCAAAAGGCCATGGCCGAATTCCTTCCCATTCCTTGCCCCACATTCTTTACCGTCACTAAAAGACATCGCTGTTAGAGAGACGTTAAGCAGATAAAAAAAAAAACGTATTCTTCAACTTATTACGGCCATTCACTTTCAGTCATGTACCAAATTTTCAAAGGTTTACATTTTGGTTACAACATCGCATCAAGAATGTATCTGTTCTACGCCTCGTCGACGATGAGGTCATCAGAAGCTGGAAAGGACTCGGGCAAGGAACGGGAAGGAATTCTGGCATGGCCTTTTGAAGGAACCATCCCGGCATTCGCTTGGAGGGGAATCCATGGAAAACCCAAATCTGGTGTCCGGACGGGGATTCGAACCCGCGTCTTCCATAATGCGAGGCCATAACGTTACCGTTCACCTTCCACACTTGATCCCGGTTTTCTTTGGATTCCCGATTACCGAGATAGTTCATTCAAAAGCCCTTGATCAATTCATTTCCGTTTCTTGCTTTGTCGCCCGCCAAATTCTGTTCCGGTCTTAATGATCTCGACGTTGACTTGCCCTAAAGACCGAAGCAAAAAAGAAGTTCTAACCCATAAACAATTATTATTCAAGTGTTAATAAAATTTAATTTGTAAATAATAACAGAAGTTTAATAATGAAAGACTGGTCCAGAATCTATAAATAATATTGCAGCGTTTCATCAAGGTTTTATTGTTTTCAGCTATTACCATTATCATTACATGCTGCTGAAATAGAAAATGTAGGTGGGTCAATTCATGAAAATTTGAGAGGATATATTTTGTGAGGAAATACGAGGTTTTGTGATGAAAACATGCATTTTGATTTGAAGTATTTATGTTTTCTTTGTTAAGAGTATCTACAGAATTCTAACAATTTTTCTCGCTTTAAAACAATAAATGCTGGAAAGTTTTTTTATTTGATTACACGTGGCAATTCTTGAATGATATTGCTTTAAAAGGAAAACTATTTTGAAAGACATTCCATCAGCTGAATATAGAGTGGCAGGTGATATAAATTCATCATTGTCTTAAGACTTTATCTGGTGGATATAGTAAAGATGTAAATTTCTGTCTCATTATTAGTTTTTTATGTCTTCAGTAAAATAATAGATATAGTTGATGCGGATGATTGTTGTATTTTGCCTAATTGGCATAGAATATGAAAAGATAAATTAATTTAACTATCTGATTCATAAATTCAGTTTAAATACTTGGCAGACCAATAGAGTTGCAAAAAAGAGTGAAATGTGTAAACAGTAAACATAGTTCAGTTTCGAATTTCAGTCTAAATATGTAACTATGAATTATCGAACGATTATTGCTGCTAATCAACGACTGTAAACTATTCCGTTTAGCCCATTACCACCGTTATTTACTTCTACCAGACAAATATTAAATGAAATTTCACCGAATATCAACAAAGCAATTTAATTAAATGAATCGGTCCGATCGGACTAAATATGTTGACTCAGCGAGATCGGATAATTTAAATAGTTTACTGCATGAAAGCTAAGCCATAATTGCTCGGTTTATGATGAGTATATTAAGCGCGTGTTATCTTTGTATCACGTGTATTTGTTACGTGGGTTGTCAGTAGTTGCGAACATTACTTTTTATATTATGTTTTGATAGGAGCTCTACTTTCATTGAGCTGTAATATAGAGGAAAAGGATTTTGCGGGTTAAATTATGTTTAGATTTTCTTGTTTTCGCTATCACAAAAGAACACATTATTCCTGATAGAAATGAAAAATAATATTTTTCAAATATAATGACACCGATTATAAAACTTAAATGAGTATGGTATCATTGGATTGGAGACCCCAGAAGGATAATTCGCTCACCCAAGTAACATTTTCAGTTTTCAACGCAATCGACATTTTCTATTTCTCTGCACTAACACAAACAGTTAATTACACAGGTCTGAATGGAACCTACTAAGCGAAAACGGGATCGAAACTTACATACAAATTAAGTGCTTAGTGTGTTGAACTGCCTAGCAAATTTGATTAAGACAGCAAATAAGAAACTAGTAACACAGCGCTCGTTGTTTCTTACACCGTGTGTTTTGTTATTTATCCATATAAGTCTAAATGGAAGAGTTCTGAGCGTGTGATTTTTAATTTAAGTTATTCAAAAGCCGAATGCTGACTGCATCCTCCAAACGAAAACATTCTGAATCATTGTACCATTGAGAGTATGGTCCATTATTGCCATCAGTTGCCCACAGTTCAACTTGGAACCCAAACCGTAGAGTGTTCACAGCTAACTTCACACCAAACCTTAACCAGATATAAAGTTCGGGTGTTTCCGATTGATATGAAAGCCAGCCGAAATCAAAACAATCCTTTTTAAGTGCAGGCGTTTTTACATAGAACTGCTAGAACTCGCATTTGATTTTTACTACCTGGAATGCCATTGCTTAAGCCTTTTGAGATCTAAGGGTATTCCAGTGTGGTGCAAGGAGACAAATAGACGTAACAAAAAGTGCTAATAATTATCATTAAGAACTATAAGATTTAGAGATGACAAGGTAACATGAAATTAACTACGAAATCAATTTCTGATGTAGAGGTAGTGAGGTTGAGCGTATTTGTGATGCATGAGGAATATTTTATTACGAATTTAAGTGTGTTTATGAATGATAACCATTGGACGCCAGGAAGAGACACTTCGTTGTCATTCAACTCTATTCCCACACCCTGTTGGAGCAAAAAAAAAAAAAACAGTGTTCCACCAACCAACCCCATGGAAACAAAAATTCTTTCGGTGTGCAGAGGTGATACATATATTATCTTTTCAATCTTGAATATTCCTCCATAAGGCAGAAAAGTTCAAAACATCAATAGGAAATCAAGAAGTTAGGGTTGGTAGCGCCACACTTAAAAAGACAAAACATGATCCAAGTTAAGGCGGGTTCCCACAGCGCGTCTCTCGGCCCCTGTTAGGGGACGCCTCTCATCTTTGCCGCATAAGCTAGCACGAACGTCCCGCCTCGACCCACCGCCAGTAGGTAGAAGATGAAAGGCTCGTCCTGACCAGCAAGCACCGTAGAAACGGACCTTAACCGTAGCATGAAAAGTATTCAATCTCCGCCAAACACAGTAGGAGGCTTGTGTATTTAGTCATTACTGCATGAAAATGAAGTAAGTCAGTCTCTCTCTCTCTCTCTCTCGCTATGTTTCTGTAAAAGTGCTCACTCCCGCTACGTGATGATGTGAATGAATCTGATCACGATAAGATACACTGCTCAGCCAAAACATTAGGACCACCGCCTTAATGGTGTGTTGTTCCGTCTTTAGAGCGCAATACAGCAGCGTTTCGGCATGAGTTCGAAAACTTCTTTTTATGTATCCGGAGTTGTCTGGTACCAGATGTCTACTCACAGGTCACGCAATTCCCTTAAATTACGGGCCGGTGGTTTGTGGGCGCAGCACCTGGGAACGAATATCCCGAAAACGGTGAGGCTGGTTGGCTGTTCGCGTGCTACTGCATTGAGCATCTATGCAGAGTGGTTGAAGGACGGTGAAACCACGACTGGACGACAAGGTGGTGGACGTCCACGCCTCATCAGTCGGAGGCTTTCCCGCTCTGTAAAGCAGGAGAAGCGGCGATCTGTGGCAGCTCTGACAGCAGAGTACAATTCTGGTGCAGTCACAAGTGTTTAGGAGCACACTCTGCTGTCAGATCTGCCACAGATCGCCACCTATCACGCTTTACAGAACAGGAAAGCCTCCGAAGTCCATGTTCTGTGATGAGGCGTGGACTTGTTGCTCAGTCGTGATTTCACCGTCTTTCAGCCACTCTGCATAGATGCTCACTACTGTAGCATGCGAAAAGCCGAAGAGCTTCACCGTTTCCGAGATACTCGCTCCCAGTTGCTGCGCCCACAAACCACCGGCCGGTAATTTAAGGGAACTGCATGACCTGTGCGTAGACATCTGGTGCCAGACAACTCCGGAAACCTAACAAGGACTTTTCGAATCCATGCCACGCCGAATCGCTGCTGTATTGCACTCCAAAGATAGACCAACACTCTAATAAGCAGATGGTCATAATGTTTTGGCTGATCAATGTAATTTGTTGGTATTTAAAACTGCTAGTTTTTTTGGAAGATTCCTACTTTTGTATTTGTTTAGTTGCATCTGTGTCACAACTTACCAGTTGTGATGCCATTATTTAAATCCCATTTGCTCAAATATAACAGAATATGACGTGAAGTGTCATTCATCTATCCAGTCATTCATCTATCCACTTATTTATTTATTGTAAATGTTAATGTCTTTTACAATGCGGTCATTACGCAATCGTGTTCCAGTAAATGCAGTTAATCTCAACTACAATTAGGTCAGTCAATAGATTAACTAGTTTTTTTTGCTGTCGTCAGTCTTTAGACTGGTTTGATGCAATCCTCCATCCCTTCCTATCCTGTGCTAACCTCTTCATTTCTACATACCCCTTACAATCCACGTCCTCAATTATCTGCTTCATATATTCTAATCTCTGTCTACCTCTGCAGTTCTTACCTTCAACTGTTCCCTCCACTAACAAATTAACCAATCCAGCATGTCTCAAAATATGACCTACCAGCCTGTCTCTTCTTCCTGTAAGCTTCTTCCATAAACTTCTTTTCTCACCCATCATTTCCAAAACTCGTTCATTTCTTACTTTGTCTGTCCACCTAATTTTCAGCATTCTTCTGTAGCACCACATTTCAAATGCTTCAAGTTTCTTTCTTTCCGGTATTCCTAAAGTCCATGTTTCGCTACCGTAAAGTTCTGTGCTCCACACATAGAGTTTTAAGAAGTTCTTTCTAATTCCTAGATCAATATTTGAAACTAAAAGGTTTATCTTTTTCATGAAGGCTCTTTTTGCTAGTGCTATTCTGCTTTTAACATCATTCCTGCTTCGGCCATCGGTTGTAATTTTGCTTCCCAAGTAACAGAACTCACTCACTTCTCCTATTGCATCAGATCCTATTTTTATATTTAATCTGCTAGTATTGGTGTCATTTCTGCTACATTTCATCACTTTTGTTTTACTTTGATTTATATTCAGTCCAAAATCTTCCTTCAGTATTTTGTTCATGCCTTTCAATAACTTCTCAATATCCTCAGCCCTCTCTGCTAATAAGACAATGTCGTCAGCAAATCGTAGCATACTGATTTTTTCTCCCTGAAAACTTATGCCACATGGAAATTTTTCTTTGACTTTCTTCATTGCTTCTTCTACATACAAGTTGAATATTAACGGGGATAAACTACAACCTTGTCTCACACCCTTTTTAACTGATGCATGTCTCTCGTGATTCATGATTCGTGTATTCGACCATCCTTCTGTGGTCTTCTTCAACAGCCAAGAATCAACTGACTCTGGCCGCGGAAGCCTACGATTACATTTCCGTAGATATTCTAGGAAAAACTCTGCCATACCCTCCAGTAGATACTGTACTTTCTGTCGAAAATATTTAGCGCAGAACAAACAAGCAGCCGAAACATAGACTGATCAAATTATCATCAGTCATAAATTTATAATCACACCAATTAATTTTTTACGTATTTGCGGTTACTCATTGAAAGAAAAATCATCTCCTCATTCGCTTGGAGAAACTTCTTGAAAACACGATAATCCTAAATCTGGATGTCCTTTCAGTGCAGGGCGCGAACATTTAATGCAAATCCATCGTGCTGTACCTGTACCACTGAAACAAAACCACACATGCATTATTGCTGACCATTAGGGCTGTTGATAAAATATCGATATATCGATATATCGATATTTTTTTAAAAAAATATCGATATTTATGAGTGATATTTTTTAGGACGATATATCGATATATCGATATTGAAATCTGGATATCGGAGTCCGATATTTTTTAAAAATAAGTGGTTATTTTTCCTGGTAGAATATTCCAAGTTATTATTGGTGGGAAAACGATTACCTGTGTTGCACATGCAATACATTTTCATAGATAGAATTTTAAGAAACAATGAACGATATGAGCACATGCAGAAGCAGGGCCGCCGTAAGGGGGCGTGCCAGGCAGCATATTATTTAGCGGGCGACCTCCTTTTTTTTTAGCTCAACAGCTGCTACGGGCGGTCGGCGGCGACACTCGGGATGGCAACAATGGGGGCGGCAATCTCACAGTTTTTTTTACCCGTTTCGGAAATTTCCTAGAACCACCACTGGCTGTAGTTGGACAGGGGGCGGCATAATCGCTATTGCACGCGGGCGCTCAAACAGCTAGCGGCGGGCCTGTGGAGAAGTAAAAAACAAAGGTAAAATAACTCATTCAATATTCATTAGAATTCTTGTCTGGACATTTTGAAAAGTTTTTAAAATTTGTCTTCAATCAATGCAAAAGTATTAGCATTAAGAAACTAATCGTAATGTACCAGGTATGGGTAGGGTTGCCAGATAGCCGCAAACTCCGGGAATGTCCCGGAATTTTGTGTCTGATATCGTGTTCAGGAATTATGCGTTACTGTCCCGGAATTTCCGTATACTAGTTTTTTTCTCAAACTCAGTTCACCACGGTGGTCATGAGGCCAAGCCAAGAATCCCATGCTTCCGGCGGGAGGATGGAATGTCCCTTAAATCAGAGGAATTGAAACTGACAGGAAAATACTCTTTGAATTTTCTGGGAATTTGAAAATTCTAGATGCAGTTAACATTAACTTCCTTTATACAGAGTTCACATGTCTGAAACGTGTTTTTCAGGTCCTTCCAAAAGACTTTCCAAACGATAAAATCTGGGCCAATTTCTTTAGAACAAGCGTTTTTAATGATTTTGAATATTTTAAAGAAGTAGTTGGTTTTGTTTTGTCAATTCCAACAAGCAATGACTTTTACGAGACAAGTTTTAGTCCGTTGAATAATTTATGAAATAAGAGTGAAACAGAACGTTCATGGATTCGATCAAAGATGAACTGCAAACTCAATCAATTTTGAAGACTCTTGCTGAGAAATTTTATCAGTTTTGCAAAGCAGTGACGGAGAAATATTTATCAAAATGGCAAAATCTAGTATTAAATGTTTTAAAAGTAGATGATTAAGATCTATTTGGATTGATGTTGATTTTGATTTAGCAAAAGATAGATGCTAATTTTTTATTTGTTGATAAAACCTGATGTTGATTTTCTGCCTAATTTTAATTAATGAGCCTAACAGAAGTGTTCAGTTTTGGTTTAATATTTTTGAGATTTTGATTAATAATACCAGATGTTGATTTTGTACCAAAGGAAAAAATTCCTAACGAGGTGGTCAATTTTTGTTTTAAGTTTAGTATTTTTCCTTTTGATTCATAATACCTGATGTTTACTTTCTACCATAGTTTAATTAATAAAGTTAAAAGAGGTGCTATATATACGTTAGATAACATATTTACCTAAAATAATTTTTTTTATTAATTTGCATTTTTGTTCACTCTTTAAACATACCGCTAAAATACTTTTTAGACCCAGAAATGTCCCGGAAATTTTAAGCCTATATCTGGCACTCCACAGTTAAATATTTCGCGCAATTTGGATACGGTTCTTGTTCCATACCAGCAGAAGAATTGAGCTCCAAAATTATGTTACAGCCAGTTTTCTTATATCACTTACGAATTTATTAAGATAAGAAATTGAAAAAAAGAATCTACCACTTTTGGATTGCCTTTACAAAGCGCTATGCTAAAAACTTATTATCATAGATTGGTGCATTTAAAAAACATTAATGCCAAGGGAACTGGCTTGACAGTAGCGGCTCTAGGATTTTTCCAAGCCGGGGAAAAACTGAGATTGCCGCTTCTTCAAACATTGTTGCCAGTCTCACCCCGAGAATCGCCTCCTTGATTGTTGGCCAAACGCATTGATGTCGCCACTTTAACTGTTTGTCAAACGCATTGTTGGACACGATATTATCGCCCAGAGCAAGTACTCCGGTTTGCCCCCACCCCTCGCCCTAAATCCTGCATTCCACCTAGAATCTCAGCTTTAAAAACTTGTATTATGGTAAAGCGTTACCCATTTGCGAAGCAATATCAAAGAAGGGGAAATTTTCAATTAATGTATGGAGTTCTCCATTCATAGTAGAAGAAACAACGGGAAAAACATGAGTTCATGCTCTTGAAAAGTATGTCCAATGTAGTTTCTGACATGAGTTTTGGTGCAAAATTTTTTTTGGAACTGAAACTCTTTTAAATAACTATGACGTTCTCTCATCATAATTCTATGCAACATCCAGTTGTCCTAGAAAATGGTAATTTGGTACACATACTTGGTTTCATCCCCATAGTATAAGAAAAGTTCCTGTGTTTTTTCAATGCCAATCTAAAAACTGAAACGTCTTAGAGAAAATTTGTAGGTTAATTGCTTTCTTCTTGATGAGGCTATATGCCTTGAATTTCAGTTTTGCACAAAGATCAGGAGCATAAAAAACACAATTAATTTTACTTTGTTACTACATTTAATTTGGAAGTTATTGGTAGTCCTACACCGATGGTAACAATGCAGACACGGCGTCGCTCGCACAGAACGAATCGGACTCCAGCCCATTGTTTTACATGAGCGTGCGTTGTCGAGGAAAGTATTTTGATATGGAAATTGGATGCAAGCAGGAATATTGATAAATTCGGATACACAATCTATGCTAAGGTGCAAACATTTGGTCCAAAAAAGTAAGAAGACTCAGAATAAGCTATCAACCTACAAAAAGAAATTAAATTCCACATAAAACAATACCTGTAAAAAAAGTGACTTGGTCATTATGCAAACTCTTATAATAGAACACCAACATAAATAAATGCCTCTACAATGTTGTATTATTGAGCTTTTAAACTCACAAAAGCCAAGATTTCCCTCGATGCTCTTTCTGGATTCACAAGTCTCCGAGTAAATCATAAACATTCTGCCTTTCCTTTTAGTAAAGTAGTAGTATAATGGCTAAATCACAATTTAAAAAAAAATATTTATCCGTGACGTCATGAAAAACTATTTTTTTTTTGAGAAAATCAAAACTTGATTCAGAAAAATATCTCACAACTCTTCATCATTAAATAGCCACAAGACTTCGCCCTTTTTTAAAATGATTTGTTTTTGTAACATTGTTTTTATATAATGGGGTCGATATATCGATACTTTTTCTTCGATATATCGAACCCGATATAAATATTTTTTTAAATATCGATATATCGAAAATCCGATATTTTTTAAAATATCAACAGCCCTACTGACCATCCCCGTGTATCGCAAAAAGAAAATCAAACAGCGTAATAATAGCATAGCGTAATCAAACGATATTAATCAAATACTTATCGCAAGCAATAAATTTCAATCTACTGAATGCTAATTTGATGAACACCTTACAATTCAATAGATCATAACAATACAGAATCAGCGAAGAACAAATCGGATTATTTATATAGATTGAGAATACAAACCGAATGCGAGAATAATAAACGAAAGTCTAAAACGACATTTTCTCTACAAAAAACAGGTAATATTCAAAGTAAAATGTGCTTTCAATGTGTAAATAATTGCAAACTAATTTAGACAATCCTGCTGAGGATCAATAATATTCTCAACGATCTAGTAAGAAGTCGGTAAAGGCCAGCATCGCACACTAATATCGTTTTAATTGGTGAATATCTCAAGTGCCAATAAGTTTTAAACTATTTCATATAAACGCATCGCTATTCTAATGGTAGCAGGATAGAAAAAAAAGTAAAAATATTTTAATTAAATCATTACAATACATACATTAATTTGACAATAATTTAATTGATAATCAAATAATAAAAACTAGCTGATCATTTACAAAGGTATTAGAGCAGAGAAAGTAATAAGAAGAACATGATATTTCATTTCATGTGATTTGAATCACCTTGGCCTGATCGAGTGTGTGTGTTACATGATTTGTTATTAAAGCATAATTTTGTCTTTACGTAATTACAGTAATATATATTAACTTTGACATTAAAGTTTTTCAAGTTCAGAGAAAGTTAAACCAGGCCGAATGAAGTGAAGGAGGATCTCTGGCTGCCAAAAGAGTTGATGAAAAGAAGATGGCTTAAGGAGCTAAAATGATTAAGACGATCCAGTCGGGACGGGATGGATACATAATTATAATCTATATATATAAAGATGAATGTATGTATGTTTGTTTGTTTGTTTGTTCTTCATACAAATCCACATTTTTCATCCTATCTCGATGAAACTTTGCACACTTATCCTTTGAAAAAAGGAGAAAAATACTGTCTACATTTGGCTGAAAAATTATCTGTATAAATAATAAATTTTGTCTCATAATTTTGAAATACTACTGAATGGCGATAGACAAGGACGATTTGGATATGCACGTCTCCATACTGCATTTCCGTGTATCGGTAGGACAGCTCAGTCGTTCGCCGACCACGGTAGCGAGGGGCTAGCGAGCTGGCTTCACGTTGCAGGGGTCGCCGGTTCGAGTCCGGCATGGGTGGTTTTAATTAAGTGTTGTGTTTGTCCTGTGTTCTCCTGTCACTTGTAATCCTCAATAACACAAGAAGAATGTACAGACACAATTGAGAAACAAAAAAAAAAAGGAACACAGTTGCTGGCTGAATGGCTAAAAGGCCGAATGCCACTTAAAAAAAAAAAAAAATTGTTAAAGCGCTTGCTTACGAATGTTTGGGTCGTGGTCTCCGATTCGAATCTCCGTGTAGGCTAAGATTTTTAAAAATTGTTTTTGATCGTAAGAGTCACGCCTGGGCCGCAGGTTATTCGGATTGAATGTCAAACTGTAGATATCACAACGTTAGGGGTGCAATGCGAGGCAAATCGTAGGTAGTCTTGCAATGCTGTAGGTGTACACTTTTTTACGTTATAATGATTCCTCAGGGGTTGTTCGCAGTCAGAGATAGAGAGAGAGTGAACCGCAGTAATAATACTATAAATACCGAAGTAAGTCTGTCTTTTTGTTACGTTTTGACGACCAAATGGCTATATAGATGTTGATGGAATTTGACAAGAAAATCTGTATGAAGGGCACTGGACATTTTCTCCGGTATGTTTAATAGTTGTAGTCACGAAATTTTGAGACCTTATCGAATGGTGGCAGAAATATGTTGGAAATTGATTCTCTTCAAGAGACTGGTTCGACGGTAGAATGATATAGTGATAGCTTTTCTGTCATATTATGCCGACTCGGTGTGGTTTGGGACCAATCCTTCGTTACCAGCAACTTTCTATATTCAATTCTGGCAAAAAATTCTTAATCCACGCGTACGAAGTCGCTGGAACGAGCTTGTTTGGATATATATATATAGGAAACTAATCCCGAGAGAAATGAAGAAGAAACAATACAAACCAACTGCAATGCTTACATTTGAACAGAATAATATATTGTGAAAGGAATAGTAAGATAAGTAAATGATTAAATTGTTTTCTTTTTCTGAAAGTTAATAAACCCTGTATGTTGTTCTTAGACTGTGATTTTAATTTCGTTAAAAAACAATGGTGTATATTTTCAGCAGTGGTGTTAAACCCTATGTTGGGTATACAGGTAAATGTCTACAATACTAAACCCGTCACCAGAAATTGGAAAGTACTATATATTTTTATATTAAATAAGTTAGAAAGAACCATTACATGTGCACGAATTGAATTGACACTTAAGCAGTAATAACTAGCAGATCATTCAAGGAGGCATTAGAGCAGAGGAAGCAATAAGCAGAACATGATAATTCCTATCGTCTGATTTGCATCATCCAGGCCAAAAGGGTGGCTGCGGTGTTTGGTTTTGTTGTGTGTGAAGGATCTTACCATTCTGATGCCTCAGCACGTAGTTGGAGCACCACGAACAATGACCGTCAATGGCACATTAACGGGCAATAATATGTCACTTCATCCAACAATACCACCGTAGTTCTTCGAATAGAGATTGAGTTTCGCTATCTCTTATACCAATGCAGCCCTTGATAATTCACTATCGAACCACCTTGATGGGCGATCAACTTGTTTTTTTTTTTTTTTTTGTTTTTGTTTTTATTTGTTTTTTTGTTTTTTTTTCTGCCTCAGCGGCGTTATGTAGCCCCGCTACTGTCTGTAGCTCTATCTGCTGGATCATATAGGTTTGTTTTGGTATCATTAATAAACTCACTAGGGAAAAACCCGGCTTTGGCCATTATATAATGACCTATGAGGGAAACCCTTGCTTATTCTTATCGCCTGGTGGGGATGAGCGCAGTTAACAACTGCGTGAGCAGTTGTACGACCATCATGTTGGCCAATGTATAGTAGCGAATCTGATGTTCAGTCTAGCAGTGAATTCTCATTTTCTGTTGTATTATCTTCTCCCACCAAAACTCAGGCATCATTTCCCCTCTCAATGATGCGCTTGTTTTACCAATCCATGCGATTGGTAAACGTTGTCTCTCAATGACTGGCTGAGAAAGTAAACAAAATTTAAAAGTAAGTATGATCAATTCAAATTACTGATTTTATACTCGCTATACATTTTCTGGCACACTGTTCACTATTTCGATCGGTCTCAGTGGTTGGTTACAAGTAGGCCCTACGTGATTTTACAGTTCCATGAACCGCAGCACTAACTTTCCCCACACAGAAACGTCTACATTTACATAAATATTCCTCAATTTACTACGTAGTTCACAAAATTGTGTGTGCAGACGGTGGTTTGCTCTGTGAATTAAAATCCCTAATGACACAAGGGAAGAAACAATTCATATAAACATCACTGTGGCACCTTATTTCTCTAATCTTATCTCTCTAGTCATTACGAGTCGAATATATTGGCGGACTGCAAAGTAGTAATTTTCCTCAATGTCACAAATCATCGAGTCACACGATTTATTTCCACAATCTATGGTATAGCGTTCAGAGTTAACGTTATCTGTAAGTTTTCTCATGAGATTTTCGTGCGCTGAGATACTGCGCCCTTTACTGTATTTCGCCAGAAAGCAAAATTCCCTATTCCCCCAACATCCTGCAATTAAAGCGTTATTCTCCAGACCGAGCGAGGTGGATTAGCGGTAAAGCTCTGTCCTCTTTTTCGGGAGGACGTGGGTTCGAATCCTCGTCCGGGTATCCAGATTTGAGGTTTCCATGGTTTACCCAAATCACTCCAGACGAATGCCGGGATGCTTCGTTCAAAAGGTCATGGCCAATTTCTTCCCGTTTCCTGTTCCCAGTCCTTTTCCGCTTCTAATGCTCAATACGTCGACGAAGCGTAAAGCCTAAAAATAAAGTAGACCTCCAGGGGCTAACAGCTTGCAATGGGTGGTGTATCTGCACTTAAGTGAAACTACTTGCTACCATATTTTTGCAGAGGACTATTGTCTCGTGTGAGCGCCCTTCTATTGTTTCCCGCAACTCACACGCACATCAACTGCACAGTTTACTGTCCGTTACTATTATTAATAACTGATTTACTATAAAATGTACCATACGTACATTGGCATTCTGGAAGATGTGGGTCTGAATTCCAAATTTCGGGTTTCCGTGTTTTTCCCGAAATCACTCCAGGCGAACACCCATTCCTTGCCGTCTTTCGTTTCCTACCTTTAATGATCTCGACGAGGTGTAAACCAGTAAGAAAAAAAAAAAGGCCAGACTTGTAATGTGTATATCTTTTCCTCCGATTCGGTCATCAAGCACCATGTGGGCACTGGCCACCGCAAGTGGCCAATGTGAATCATGGAATGGTGGCGGAGAAGGAAGAACTGTGTTCATACCCGAAATTTAACCGGACCATGTTAGCCTCGGCGTATATGGTCTACTGGAGGCAGGTCTTATGTTATAACCTGTCCGCAAACATGTAACTTCATGTGTTCTATTTGATAAATGTGTTTTTTATTCGTGAAATGTGTAGCTTATGAGAAGGTGATTGGGGACCATAACAGAATTTGCCTAGACTATTGCAGGAAACCGCCTAGAAATAGCAATAAGAACGGCAAGTACGTGTGGACCTGGGCTGTTCCGTTGTACCTCCTCGATTAGTGTGCAGTGCCTAATCGCAATGGGACACAATGACGGATAGTGCGTGTATTACCGTTGATAAACTATTTGTTTGTGTTGTTTATTTTTTTTTTGTTGTTGTTATTTCTGTTTAGTATTATTTTAATGCTATAAGAAAGTTCAGGGCTTCTGACTGATATCTGTGTTTTTGTCAAAGCGTACTGAACACTCATGAGTCGGCAGGGCTGCAGTGGCAATGTATTATAATAACACTTTCGTGCTGGCATATAGTAGCGATCAGTATAAAGAGCTTACGAGTGCTTGTGGATTTTATTTAAGCAAGAAACTACAGTGGAATAGAAGTCGTATGATATGGTTTTAGTTTAGACGTTATTTGCCACCAGTATTAGTAGAAAGACATTCCGTAAATGTAGTAGTGAAATACATTGTCTTGGCTGAAACAGAAAGGAAACCAAAATCTGATGTGAGACAATATTGTGAAATAAACCGACTCTTTAATGAAATTATGTGTAGAATATCCATTTTATTTCCCTACTTTACTCTGTTTTGAAGTAGACATCATTAGAGCTCCTCTTATACTTCGGGTCGACGAATGGAAAGGAATTAGATCTTGATTTCTTGAAGAAAGCATCGCGGTATTCGCCTGGAGTGATTTTGGGAAAACCGAATCCTGGGTAGCTGGATAGGGATTTGAACCTGCGTCCTCCCGAATTGAGGCTTGAGCGATAGTGTATCCAACAGACCCGGATGATAAATTAATTATTTTCCTAATTGCAAATACGAGGGCGGTCTGGAGAATTCTAAGCCTAAAAATATAAAACCAATTTGATACTTACCAAATCATTTTTATTTCTCAATATAGTCTCCCTGAACACTGATACACTTAGTCCAACGATATTCCAAGTTCATTATACCATCCCTGAAGTGGCTTTCTGGAAGGCCTGCAAAATATCCATCTACAGCTGCAACCACCTCTTTGTTTGAAGAAAAACACTGAACAGCAAGAAAGTTTTTGAGTTTTGGGAATAGATAGAAGTCGGAGGGAGCCAAATTTGAGGAATAAGGTGGATGCTCCAACACATCGCAGTGCAGATCTCTTAATTTTAGCATTGCCAAAAGACTCTTGTGGGCAGGTGCATTGTCCTGATGGAAGATGATTTTCTTCTTCCTCAAAATAGGCCTTTTCTCACGAATTTTTTCATCTAGGTTGTCTAAAAGTTCGGAATAGTATTGTCCAGTTATTGTTTTACTATTTTCAAGGTAATCAATGAAAAAAAAACTTTAGCATCCCAAAAAAACTGATTCCATCACCTTCCCTGCCGATGGAACCGACTTGGCCTTCTTTGGACCTGAACAACCAGCTTCTGTACACTGCTTTGACTGCAGTTTTGATTCTGGCATGTAGTGGTGAACCCATGTCTCGTCCATAGTTATGAATCGACACAGAAAATCAGTTTTATTTATGTTGAAACGCTCCAAAGACTGTTCAGAAAGTCTCATGCAGATGCGCAATCTCACGCAATTTTATTCGTCGATCATCCAAAACCATATCATGCACTTTCTGGATGATTTCTAGAGTTGTTGCACTTTTCGCATTTCTTAATAAAGTGGCTTGTTTATTCATTAAGGAATGTGCCGAGTTACATTTACGATGTGATTAATTTTATGCTTTATCTTTATATTGATTAATCTTAATATGCTTTTTTGTGCGCTATAGTAAATAATTAATCTGTTAGCCGTTATTCTGCACAATTTAAATCACTCTTTTATTATTTTAAATACATCGTTCTGAAATACATTATCGGACTTCTTCAATATGCAAGTTCTCCTTAGCGCTGCTCTAAGCAATCTCCTAGTTAATTTCTGTATATCTGTTGCTATGGAAACCCTTTTTAAAAGAGTATTAACCGGCCCGTGACATGGAACTCCTACTTCAAGGATGTTTTTAGTATATCTGTTATGCTACAGCCCCCCCCCCCCCCCCAAGTTTACCATACCATTTTCCATTAATACCAGTATAAATGGTCATGGTAAACTTTCCGGTAAATGTTACCTATTTTTTAAGTAAGGAGAGCCTACTTTGTACATTTGACTAACAACACAATTTCTTTTTTTTTTTTTTTTTTTTTTTTTTTTTTTTTTTTTTTTTTTTTTTACATATAACGAGGACCGATGTAACTTTCCTAGGTGGGTTTCCATAAGCCGCGACTGGTTGGAACGGCATATTGTCTGTAACACACATTGTGACAAAGAGTTACTGCCCTTATCACTTAAAAAAAACCAGAACTACAATAATCATATTATACTACAGAATTGTTATTTAATAACATCATCTTTAGCTGCCATGGCCTCCGCCTGTTTACCAAGCATACCATTCAAATAGTTAAAAAAATTCTATTACCTGCCGTTGGTACATTATATTCTTCATAAGACCGATCCTTTTGAACAATTTGACTGTTGTATAACCGGCAACATTATTTAAATCACATGTTTGGTCTCTGGACCAGTACAATCAACCCTCGCTAATACGACTGGGTCACCATTGTTTCTTGCTAATGTAGCATCACCATTACAGTTTCATTTTTATTTTATTACTACAATACATTACATTATATTCTCCCCATAAGTAATAACTTCTCTCTACTTTACTTCATCTTGAATATTCATATCTAGGCTATGAGATGTTCCAACAGAGTCATTTATAGGTTCTACCTGGACCTCAGCTATGTCTGTATTAACCAAATCCTGAACCTTTCGGTATCATTAGAGGCAATGCCTGGATCGGGGCCTTATTTACAGGAACTGAGTCTTGACTGCGCTGCTGTACCCTCTCTATATGATATTTTACTTCTTAATTCATTACACATTTATTCTATCATAGTAATACCTTATTTCTTCTCAACTAATTCTATTCATTCTAATGCTCCGGTATACCTTACAAACTATATATTATATATTTTAAAAAGAAAGTCCTAATAGACAATAAACTTTTATGTAATGGTATGCTGTGGTAACAGCCGAAGACTTCACATCTGACCAAGATCGTCAATATTGGTAAATGACAGCTTCCACTTAGTGACTATAAACTTTTTCTATCATTACAGTTGAATTGTGCGCAGTCACAACAATCAGTACTATTTACAAGTGTTTTGTGGCACTGAGTAACAATAATATGCTAACTATAACTTAATAATAATAGTAAATTCCAATATGATAGAGTTTATATGTACAAACCTGTGCCTTGCAGTAGTGTTAAATATTTTCATTCATCTTAAACTAATTCATCATTTTCTGAGTTGTAGGTTCAATTCCCTGATTGACTTTGTACACAGGATGAGGCAGTAAGCATAGCTTACTCCTCTACAAAAAAGAAAACCTTTTTTTCTATATTTCCAGTTCACTTTTTCCCAGTTATCCATACAAAGCAACTTTCTGTTTACAGTTAATCTTACTTTGCCAGAACAGTAACATGGCAAACCAGCTTCAAAAATGTGTAAAGAACTCTGAAAATGTTTAACACCATTATTCTGTAACTGCTTTGATTCATAATCACAAACATAATTCCCCCCAACAATGGAAAAAATGTCACAGTTTACATCCTTCAAAATCATCAAACTACCCAATCCATCTACATTCATTTAAATCTTTCCATTTCTTTTACATGACAACCTTCTTTGACAATTTGTCTATCCTTTACATGATTTACATCACCATTATTTGTAACATCACTCATCTCATATTTTTCACTTACAGTATTAGGCCTACTATCATTACTTTCAATTGTATTACCTAATGATTCACAATGAATTGCATTCGTACTTTGTTCAAACCCTCTAATTACTAGACTCTCATTGCATACCTTTAGTTCCTCATTTGTCCTTGTACACTGTTTTTCAGCCCTTTCTATATTCTTATCTAACTTTGCCTGTACATCAGTTTCTGATCTAATTATTCGATCCTCTAAAGACTTATAAGAGCATATTATTTCCTCACTTAATTGTGCTTGTGTAGCTGTAAGTTGTGTAGTAAATTGTGTTTGTATAGCTGTAAGTTGTGCTGTTAGTTGCGACTCAAATCGAAACAGTATTTTTTCTAATGCACCTATAGTGACTGTTTCATCTTTCTTATTTACAGAACCCAAAGGATCACAAATAACCATTTCACCTGGCATCTGATTAGCCATTCTGTAGAAAGCTAAGCAATACTCAGCGTCCCAAAACTAGTATCAATAAAATGACGTGATATAATAAATTACTTGAATAAACAACGAAAATTCGAAAAGATAGGTTATGTTAAACTCCCAAAAAAACTTCAAACTAATTCTACCCGCACACCGCTTCTGTCACAGTCAACGTTCTTGTTACAATCAACAAGTTTTTGATTACAAGAACAAAGTTAATTGAGTCTAGAAAACACTTAACTTCAACGTATTTTGTAGCTGTCGGTTTCTATGGCGGACGTTGTCAATCCCTGGCTGGTTCCCGCTCGGCCGCTAGTAGCGCTGTGTGCTTCCAAGTTCCAACGATTCTCCTCTCTTCCTTTCTTGATTTTTTGTTGTCTGCTAGATACTCAAATTCATAAGTATACGTAGTGTTTCTTTATTCTGCATCACCCAAGTCCACTGCACGATCGCCATGTCACATTTTTTTAAAATGTAGTCTGGAACGGGAGCCATGTCGCATTTCTTAATAAAGTGGCTTGTTTATCATTAAGAAAATGGTACCGTGTTGCATTCACGATGTGATTATATTTTATGCTTTATCTTTATATTGATTTATCGTAATATGCTTTTTGTGCGGCTATAGTAAATAATTAATCTGTTAGCCGTTATTCTGCACAATTTAATCACTCTTTTATTATTTTAAATACATCGTACTAAATACATTATCGGACTTCTTCAATATGCAAGTTCTCCTTAGCGCTACTCTAAGCAATCTCCTAGTTAATCTCTGTATATCTCGTTGCTATGGAAACCCTTTTTAAAAGAGTATTAACCGGCCCGTGACATGGAACTCCTACTTCAAGGATGTTTTTAGCATATCTGTTATGCTACATGGTGAACCCATGTCTCGTCCATAGTTATGAATCGACACAGAAAATCAGTTTTATTTATGTTGAAACGCTTCAAAGACTGTTCAGAAAGTCTCATGCAGATGCGCTTTTGATCAACAGTGAGCAAATGCGGCACCCATCTTGCACAAAGCTTCTTCATATGCAATAGTTCATGCAAAATGTATCTCACACGTACTTTTAATATCCCTACGGTCTCAGCAATCTCACGCAATTTTATTCGTCGATCATCCAAAACCATATCATGCACTTTCTGGATAATTTCTAGAGTTGTTACACTTTTCGGACGTCCTTCGCGTTCATCATCTTCGAGACTGCTACGGCCATGTTTGAACTGTGCAGCCCATTTCTTAACAGTTGAATATGAGGGAGAAGAGTCCCCATTCACTTCTGAAAATCTTCCATGGATCTCGGATGGCGTTAAACCTTCTTTTCCAAAGAATTTTATAACTGCACGATACTCAATGTTTTCCATCTCTGGTATAGCTCCGCACCGCGCCTGCCACAAACAACTGTACAGACCAAACTATAACGTATAATGACTTACAATTTCTTGCTGGCGCGTCTGGCGCATGCACCAACTTGCACGGAAAAAAATCAGATGGGTAGTGCTGTCATCTATGGTCGAGGCCGAGAACTTCCCAGACAGCCCTCGCAAAACCATATTTTTTATTTACGTGAGAGACTGATGTTCTCACTAATTTAATCGGTTTAATTTTTATGATGCTTTGTGTTTGCAGAAGACGTTATTAGCATAACTCTGTTATTCAAGAGATGGAATGACTACGGAAAATAAGTGACTATTGGCCCATAAACCTTACAATTTCAGTAGTACCAATGAAAATCAACCTTAATAGGTGAGGGGTAAAGGACAAATATGATTCCATGCGTGAATGAGGCGCGATTCAGATTACGTGTTATTTCTTGTAATGGCGAAAATATCCTGAATTTCACATCCAAGGTGATATACGAGTTGCTGACGAAGCTATACTTGAAATAACCCGCTACAGGAAACAAATATTTAAAGAACAGAACCGGGTTAAAAACAATGCAAAAATCTGCAGTATTGAATTAATGTGAGCATCAAACGATGATCTTGCTGAAATTCTAGTGCTGCGTTTAATGACGTCGCTGTCAACGTTGCGTGAAAGCCCAAAGAAAAGATAAATATAAATTGTAGAAGAGTAACGGTATCTTCCGTCTTTTTTTTCTTACTTATGCCTTTACGCCTCGGGGGCATTGTGGTCATTAGAGGCTGTGTAGGACTGGGAGCAACGAACAGGATGGGATTCAGCTATTTCCTTTTGAAGGAACTATAACGCCTGAAGTGATTTGGGGAAACCATAGAACACAGAAATCTGGATTGGGATTCGAACTCTCGTCCTCTCGAGTGGGAGACCGAGCGTGGTGGTGTAACGGCTAGCGTTCTGGCCTCGCATTCGGGAGGACGGTGGTTCGAATCCCCTTCCGGGCATCCAGATTTGGGTTTTCCATGGTTTCCCCAAATCACTCCAGGTGAATGCCGGGATGCTTCCTTTAAAAGGCCATGGACGAATTCCTTCCCATTCCTTGCCCCCCCATCCTTTCCCGTCTCTAAAGACCTAGTTGTTATAGGAGACGTTAAGCAGTTAAAAAAAAAAAAAATCGAGCGGGAGGCCCGAGTGTTACCGCTCACCAACCACGCTTAGTATTTGCTACCATTTAAGAATTTCCAATCGTGGATGAAGACGTTTAATTGATACACTATCTCTAGTGAATGTTTACTATGTCCACGTAGTGAGGCACATGCCATACGGTACGGTATCAACAGGCTGCGTCGCTTGCTTTGTCGGGTAAACGCTAAGTGTGGGCGAGCAAAGGCCACGTACAGGGTTGTCAGGTGGGGTTGCGTCTGTCGGGTGGACCAAGGGCAATCTACTCCCGGCGCCGCGCTCCAAATATGCAGCCCTGCCTGGAATTTGATTTGGGGCGCCATTAGCCAGCTAATTAGCAGAAGGCGGTACACAGCGGAAACGCAACGGACCAGACGGCAGATTACAAGCACCACTGGACTCGTGTCCACTACTGACTAGGAAAGCAGTGGACCTCCAGGTATTACGATATGTAAGAATATCCATAACGTTAGTGCGCAAAACAAAATGCGCCAGTTTAATGAAACAATGGACAGTACAGAATTCGAATTTGCCTATCACGAGATAACTATACCTACTGTTCAACGACCTATTAGCTACACGTCGACAAGGGTGGCTATTATTTCTGGTAAAATATCTTCCAAACAAAAATCATCAGGAGTTGATAATAAAAGATGAACCATGTGACAATTTCGCAAAAAGAAAAACGATAAACGGTGAACTGGAACAAAATACACACAGTATATCCACATCCCAGTGATATATGGTGCTGCTATCTAGCAATTATGAGTTGTTGTTGTTTAAGTTTTAGGGCGCGTCGACGACGGGGTCATTAGCGCCCTAACAAAACCCAGGCGTGACAACGTGGCAAAATTGCCATCTGTGTGGCCGACTGTAAAGGGGTCGGCAACACAGACAGCACAATAAAACACTAACATATTAACTAAAAAACCGTCTGCGTGGCCGACTGTAAAGAGATCAGCCACACAGACGGCAACATAAAATATAAAGCTAAGACTAGAATATAAAATATAAAATTACATACAATAACTGGTTGGCTGTAGAAAGGCCAACCAGTTAAAAAATGATTAGCTGGCTGGCTGTACAAGGGCCAGCCATATAAGCAATGTCACAAGTAAAATCAGTACTTGGATTGGTGGTTGTAAACGGCCACCAATCCAATTTAAAACCTAGGCCGATCTGCCCAAAATTTTTGGGACAAGACCGGCCAAGCAACAAAACTTTAAAATCTTAGCCACGTTGTCACGATCATCGTTTAAAATAAGGGACAGATCGTTGGCCAAGCCAACGTCTGCCCTTAGATCTAAAAATAATACACATTCAGTTAAAATGTGGCGTACCGTCAAAGGTACGCCACAAGCATCACATTCCGGAGGGTCCTCTCGGCGGAGAAGAAAGCTGTGCGTCAGAGGACAGTGCCCTATTCGGAGGCGAGT
>CM061919.1:156022255-156070799 GCA_031002005.1 Vandiemenella viatica | reverse complement strand
TTAACTTTACCCTTCAAGCAATACATAATAGGTGGTTCACTCTTGAATTTTAATGCGTTTCACTTTCTGCAAACGTGATTTATAATTTCAACAAACACAATTAGATGGATTTATTTAATTTCCGAATATTACTGAAATGTAATAATATCAAGTTTTGATTTAATCGATTAATTTTCAAGCTTAATCGAATATTGTCACGTTGTTCATCTGGATCACTATATGACAACAATTGTCTTAATTTCTAATTCTTATTCCACATGCTTCATTTCGTGCTTCATGTTGTTGTGATCTTTCAGCAATCCGTATCTGTGACGTATGTAATCTATTTTGTTCATTTTGCAGAACTTTCTTTCTAATAGAAGGATAGGAGACGTAGCCCAAACAATAATTTTATGGGAATGTTTCGGCTGTCGTAGTAGCAATTTGGTAAACTAATACAATGACTTCTCCAAATATATTTTAATTTCCCAAAAGAACCGTAGAAAAACAATTAATGAACTAGTGAAATACTTGAATATGGTTTAGAATTGTTTAGGATATAGTTCCACAAACGTGCTTTAGATTGAATAAACTAGTGCATCCCAAATTGCCCAGGCTGTTCTTCTTTCCTGTGCGATATTGTCTCCTAAGTACCATTTCAAGCTATACTCCTTCCATACCAGTTATTCATTTCGATATGAGAGTTCATTTGAACGTGCCGATAGCCTTTCCCACATGCCAATAGCAATACGGTGGTTTTTCTCTGCCCCAGAACGTCGCTATTCATTTATGATAACTGATTCATTGCCAATTCACAGCGATGTGTGACACCGTTCGATAAACACTACGTTAATTACAAACACCCTGCACCAAGCTATTTACTTTGTAGTAATTTCGGTGTATAAGCCTGACAGAATATTAATTAACTTTGGAATATTGAAGTAATGTCAATGCGGTGTCATTATGCTGGTAATTAGCTACCATTCACGCAGAAAAAACTTTACCAGAGCCATTTGAAATGACGAAATAGCTCCAATATCGAAATAATATCCCTCTGATTACACATATCAATAAATTAATCTGAAAAAATGAAAAGAAATTACTTATGTTCCTATCGAACTCCATACTCTGTGTGATTACACTTTTTACTTTTTTATCCAATTTATAATTAATTTCATACAACACAACAATATGTTTTCGCAGACTAATAAAACGCTGACGTTCATCATTGGTCCTGACAACGGCCAAATATTTTTCACACACTATCCATTTGATGCCACTATTGTAGAAAACTAAAAACTTAAATCCCCTACTTATATTTCGTAATGGTTCAATAATTTTTTCGCTTTAAGTTACAATTTGAAACCAATCACACAAAAAAGTACGTTTTTCGTTAAATGTGCATATACATCAAGAAATTATTCTAATAAATATTGTTGATATGATTACCTGTGAAATATGTACAGCATTAAATTATTAGTTTAATAACCATTCAATTTAATTAGTCCACACATCCTCTCCTGTCTTGGGGACAGTAATATCTTCCTCAGTTGGCGATCAGAGAATGTAACTCCTACTTTTGGTAGAGCCTTCTCAACTATGAAGGAATTTGTTCTAGGAAAAGACGGCATAGATTTAATATATTTGCTATATCTGATCTACTAGGTATCGGAGTTTATCACAGAGAGTGTTATCACTCCATCGCAGATTCCTTGAAACGTTTAATTATTAGAATTTTCTGCTGCATTCCTCTCTACGTTCAGGGTTTTTATGCATGTTTAGTTGATGGCGATGGGTGTATGTGTGTTACATATAGGCTGTTCTTCATGTTGAGGAAGAAAAAGAGTGAAACCCACTCGTAGACAATTCGAGCCTGATCTTCCGAAAGAAACAAAAAGGACCTACAAGTTGAAGTATCTTTTGGAAGCACAAATTAATAACGGAGTCTTCTAGTATACATTTCGCATGTGTCGTGGATTTACCCAAAGCATTTGTTAGACAATCTAGTGTTCAAACATTTTACTTCGCCTATTCTTCTGCACTGTTCGACGAGACTAAAAGTAAGCCTGGTATTTAACAACAAGATTGGTTGGATTCTGTATTATCATAGCCCCTCAGTATTATTATTATTGTATTATTTGTTAATTATAAGCATTCTAAATAATTGTATAAATGTAACCCATTATAGTATTTCCAGGTTTCCATAGATAGTAGTTTGTATTTCAGTCGGGGTAGAATAGTTAGTTTATTGTATTTAAGAATTGTATTGTGATATCTCTGGTCCGCAACAGCTTGGTGAATTATTAAGTGTTCGTGAAAGGCGGGTGCGTTGCACAATGCAGATAATGTCAGATGTCACATGATGCGAGTTTGTGCTTCTCTGTAAGGAAGCTATAATGATGTATTAAATGAGTTAGGAAATTTGTCTCGATGTAATATGAGTATGTAAGGGAGTTATTGAAGGAGCGGAGCTCATTAAATTCAATAGTATTTCACCAGAACAGTGTATTTTCAATTTGACATGATAACGACGTCTTCCGTTTGTTTGATGATTATATATCACGGACTATATGATTTTTAACTATCAAAACTGATGGTTTGTATTAAGTGATGACGAATCGGCCTGAATCATCCGAATACAGTCCGTCATCACCATTTAGTGGGGCAGTGTTACTAACCAACATGGTACTTCAAGGACGTTCTTGGTAAATTACGACTGCGAGACCATACTAATTACACGGAAAGCTTACAATTCACCTGAAGGAGGAATACTTAGCGTGGTATCCGTGGTAGGGTGGCAGTTTCTATCATTCTTTCCTAACTCGGTAATACTGCGGATGTATGTGGCCTACAACGTGACGTGAAATCTGAACCACGGAAGGTCTCTGGCATATTTCACATTACACAGCAAGCTATGCCAGAGGGATAGGTCGTGTTAAGGGCATATGAAAATCCCAGTCGACACTGGGTTTCGAACCGGAGACCTTTCGATCTCCACTCAGACACCTTAGATACTGAGACACGAGGTCGCTGCTCGTGCTGGATCACATAGTGAAAACTATTCTGTCACTCGATCTGGCGCCAGTTTTACTGTGCTTTACCGAACTTGATCGTAAAGTAAATAAAATATTTATTGAGCGGGGAGCATCTTCATGCTGCTTCGCCGGCACGTACTATGCGTGCATAAAATTGCTTTATTTTTTACTTTTCATCCTGTAGCAAAACAAAAACGTTTGTAATGTGGTATCTTTGCGTAAATTAAATTCCCATTTCATAACACTTATTGAAGTTTAATTTTGACATAGTGATTTTATTTACAGTTTCCACGCATTCTACCGTATTATATATTAGAAAACTGAAGAAACAAACTACCAAAGTTACATGGTACGTTTGTCTGTGTAGTAGCGTGATCTTTGGTTGCTGTCTCGTAAAGAGTGTTCATCTGAATGCAATGTTATCTGTGGCGCCTATCTTTTCTCGGTATGAACGAATTATCATTTCGTACTTCGTGACACAGAATGATATAGTGCAGATTTTACGCAAAACCATAAGCTTTCAAACTGTGAATACTCCAACCAAACTGGTTTGGTAGTTTTTGTGTGATGCCTGAACTAAGGGAAAGACTGATTCAGCCCGTCTACAGATATATAATGGTACTAATTTTATTATTTTCGCAATATTTTAGTGGAATAACGTGTATTTTTCCAAATCTTAGCTGGTCTTAATTATATAATCTAAATTTAAAGTTTACGAGTCCTAATGTTGTTTCAGTTGATGATAACAACAGCTTGAATATAGCTTGAATAGAATATAGCTGAGTTCTATGTACTGGCCAACTACGTCTGTTAGAGCGGAAGTCATTAATTTAAAATGGAACATTCCATTTAGACCATTCAGCTGCTCTTTTCTTTCGGTGTGAACTCTTTTCAATTGGGGAAACTATTTATAACAAGGGCTAAATCGCGACGAGCGGCGACTGAATTAAGCATTTTTTTTTTCTTTCACAATCCAATCTCAACCATTTCCCGCACGCCAGTTACAAAAGCGCCATTGGTTGCACGGACATTATTTTAATCCGGATACAGAATCAAGTTAATTTCAATAACCGTGGAGCGCAACGCGCGAGGCAAAATTGTGTAATTTTTTTATCGTTATTCTTTGTCACTCGGAACTTCAAAACAAGCAGCAAGTTTCATTTTCCGAGGGCCTCATTGATATTTCCGATTACGGCAACTTTCAGAATCTCACGTTTTGTGTGATTTTAGATTATATGTGGCTATCGGATAATGATCTTTAAAGGTATTACAGTACTTTCTTTCTCTGGCAGGTAATGGTGTGGAAACAAGGGCATATCTCCGAGCGCATTTTCATTTTTTAAAGGTTTATTTACCATCAAAAGCAGTCACATATCATCTGATAAAAATTATATACATTGTAATCTCTAACTTCCAAGAGAATCATACCGAGCGACGTGGATAAGCGCTAATGCTCTAGCCTTGCATTCAGGAAGACGCGGTTTCGAATCTTTGTCCGGCTATCCAGATTTCGGTTTTATATTGTTTCCCCATTCCACTCCAAGTGAAAGGCACGGCGATTCTTTTAAAAAGCACATGAACGAATTCCTTTCCATTCCTAGCCAGCAATCATTGCTCGCCTCTCATGATCTCGACGTTGAAGAGGCATAGAGCCAGAATCAGAGAAAAAGATGAGTATACTCTCTAATATACACTGAAGGGCCAAAGAAACTGGTACACCTGCCTAATATCGTGAATGGCACCCGCGAGCACGCAGAAGTACCGCAACACGACGCGGCATGTAATCGACTAATGTCTGAAGTAGTGCTGGACACCATGTATCCTGCAGGGCTGTCCGTAAATCCGTAAGAGTACGAGGGGGTTGAGATCTCTGCTAAACGGCACGTTGCAAGACATCCCAAATATGTTCTATAATGTTCATGACTGGGGAGTTTGTTGGCCAGAGGAGGTGTTTAAACTCAAAAGATTATTCCTGGGGCCACTCAGTAGTAATTGTCCTGCTGGAATTGCCCAAGTTCGTCGAAATGCTCAGTGGACATGAATGGATGCAGGTGATCAGCAAGGATGCGTACGAACGTGTCACCTGTCAGAGTCGTATCTGGACGTATCAGGGGTCCCATGTCACTCCAACTGCACACGCCCCACACCATTACAGAGCCTCCACCAGCTTGAACAGTCCCCTGCTGACATGCAGGGTCCATGAATTCATGAGGTTGTCGCCATATCCGTACACGTCCATCCGATCGATACAATAGGAAACGAGACTAGTCAGACCAGACAACATGTTTCGAATCATCAACAGTCCAATGTCGGTGTTGACGGGCACAGGCGAGGCGTAAAGCTCTGTGTCGTGCACTCACCAAGGGCACACGAGTGGACCTCCGGCTCCAAAAGCCCATATCGATGATGTTTCCTTGAATAGTTTGCACGCTGACACTTGCCAAGCATTGGAATCCGCAGCAATTTGTGGAAGGGTTGTGCTTCTGTCACGTTGAACGGTTCTGTTCAGTCGTCGTTGGTCCCGTCCTTGCAGGATCTTTTTCCGGCTGCAGCGATGTCGGAGATTTGATGTTTTACCGGATTCCACATATTCACGGTGTACTCGTGAAATGGTCGTACGGGAAAATCCCCACCTCATAGCTACCTCGAAGATGCTGTGTCCCATCTCTCGTGCGCCGGCTACAACACCACGTTCAGACTCACTTAAATCGTGATAACCTGCCATTGTAACAGCAGTAACCGATCTAACGCCTGCGCCAGTCATCTGTTGTCTTATATAGGCGTTGCCGACTGCAACGCCGTACTCTGAGTGTTTGCATATCTCTTTGTTTGCACAAGCATGCCAATACCAGTTTCTTTGACTCTTCAGTGTATATATATATATATATTTATATATATATATATATATATATACATATAAGATGCTGGGATTATTAGTTACAAAAAATTGTGTGTTTTAGTTTTTTTTTTTAAAGTAATTTGTTTTTTTCATAGAATTATTATTGCTGACATGATCAGAATTGTAATTCGCTTATAATTGCTCCGATCTAATTCAGTTCCTTAGTCAGTGATTCATTCATAAAATTTCAACCATCAAATATTTCTATTAGAGTGTGAAGTGAACAGATACAACTAAATACCAAGGCGGAATGTTTACGACACTCTCTAACTTAAGTTTTCATTTCAGGATCACTGTTTCGAAACACAACTTTAACTCCTGGTCGGACTGCGACTGGAACTGGAATCCAGCAAACAAAATTCTCAACCGACTCAGCCAAGCCTAACCACCCATAGCTCTCATTTTAAGGAACGTTCATTAATGTTTTTTCGACGTGAGCTTTCTATGGACCCCCTTCCCCGGTGAGAATTCGTTGAACCCCCTCCCCCTTTTTTCCATTTGTGCTCACGTAGTTAATGGATACCCCCTTATATAAATTCGAAAAAAAAAAATACTTTTATTTTACTTATTGCTTTACTCCTCGTCGACAGCGAGGTCATTAGAAGCGGGATGGGATAGGGAACGGGAAGGAATTCGGACATGGCCTATTGAAGAAAGCATCCCGACATTCGCCTGGAGTGATTTTTGGAAACCATGGAAAACCCAAATCTGGATGCCAGGACGGGGATTCGAACCCGCGTCCTCCCGAATGCGAGACCAGAATGTTAACCGTTCTCCCAGCACGCTCGGTAGCATGGGATCTAAAATGTTTCCATAAATGTTCTCCAGAGAGGACGCGAAGGGCTCCACGGTGAGTTTGATTCCAGCTTTTTCTCATCCAATCTGAGCGGGTAAACAGATTCCACTTTTATGTCCCAAAGTACGTCTATTGCTCAGATTTTTTCGGTCTATCCATAGGATTCCTTCTATGTTTTCTGTAATGAATATGGTGGGATGCAATACTCAAACTGCTACACTTCCAAAGATGCTCCTCCAAATTGCCACCAAGAATCGTTGCATGAGAGTATACATAGAAAATAATTTGATGTTGATATGTCTGCGGACTACATGGTAACTAATTGCATTATTTACTCAGAACATTTGTAATTTTTCCAACATAACTTGTTTTACGGACTGAGGCGGTAATGTATCCCCCTTAGTTTAATAACAAAAAATAAAAACGAAATTGAGAAATTCCTGCTTCTCTACGGAGGCTGCAGTGACACTAACAACTGATTTTCCAGCTGCCGTCTGCTTTGGATACTGTTGTTAAGTACTCGTATTATTGTATGTTTGGATGACTAATAGCGTTTATGTCTACTGATGGTACACAACCTTCGTTTATGGACCATGCACGACCACCTACAGTACATTCCATACTGGCCAAGCGTTGGATAATGAATTTTCTTTCCAAGCACCTAAAGCTGTTTTGAGCGTCAGACACCGTCTTGTGCGTCAGCGAACTATGAAGTTATGCGTTCGGATGTACCGTATTTCTTCTGCGTTATAATACGTAATGTGCGTGAATCAAATAGGGATAGCTTTATAGCTTCTTGACTGAAGATAATCTACTATACAGAGATTTAATCTACGGGGCTAGTCAAAATGATTGCAGTGATTTCAGAAAATTACTACAGATTTATTATTTGACACATACTCACGAGATTACAAAAACATATAAACAAACTGTGAAAGTTTGTTTTGAGTGTCTACAGATTTAGCGTTCTCGCCTCGCATTCGGGAGGACGGCGGTTCGAATCCCCGTCCGGGCATCCAGATTTGGGTTTTCCATGGTTTCCCCAAATCACTCCAGGCAAATGCCGGGATGCTTCCTTTAAAAGGCCATGGCCGAATTCCTTCCCATTCTTTGCCCCCATCCTTGCCCCCCATCCTTGCCCCCCATCCTTACCCGTCTCTAAAGACCTAGATGTTAAAAAGAGACGTAAAGCAGTTACAAAAAAAAAAAAAGTCTACAGATGCTTAATATGTGCATCTTTAGTGACTCTGCACACATCAAGTCTATAATCGAGTTCTCCCCATACCCGATGCAGCATGTCTCTGTCAATGAGAGAAAATGCATTGGTGATGCGAACCCACAGGTCTGGCAGATCAACTGGTACTGGTGGCACGAACACTGTGTCTTTTACGAAACCCCAAACAAAGACCAGAAGTGATGTATGACCATATATAGTAACATCATACATGTCCATCTTTAATGCTTCTAAGATGTTTCAAAAACCACTGGAATTTTTCAACTTTTTCAGAGCAGTGAAGATTGTATTTCAGTATTATCAAGTAACGCGTACATAATCTGTGACCCTAAAAATTGTCCATAAAAACCGTATTTTTGTTACTTTTACACTGAGCGCAATGCATATTTGCTTAATTCGACCCCAAGACGACCAACAATGATCAAACTCAAGAAACAGATCAGAACAGGTGACGCGATCCTGCGTTTCTAAATACTCATTTTTAACCTAGCAGTTTTATGGTTCAGCGGTTAAGGCGTCTGACTGGAGAGCGAAAGGGTGGTGATTTTGAATGGCCCTGAACCCGTACTTCAGCTCTGGCAGGCTTGCTTTTAAATGTGAAGTTCGCCAATATACGCGTTTAAAATTCCACCTTAAATCGAAGGTTCCCTTTACCAGGAAGGATTACCAGGCTAGCTTAAAGTAGTCACGACTGAGTCACATGCCTGGCAAATAAAAACTCTGTCAAACGGCGTCCGAAATGCCATACACGCACTTCTTTGTGAAATTTGCTTCGAAAAAGTTCACAGGAAAATCTAATCATTGTATGACACTAATTTTGTGACCTGGCAGCAATTCTAAAACTGTGGCCATACCTAAAATACTTATATTAAATAATACTAGCTCGTACCTGCAACTTCGTTTGCGTGGATTAAGAATTTTTCGCCAAAATTGAATATAGAAAGTTTTTGGCAACGAAGGATTGGACCTAAACAACACCGAGTCGGCATAATATGACAGGAAAGCTGTCACTATATCATTCTACCGTCGAACCCGTCTCTTGAAGAGAATCAGTTTCCAACATATTTCTGTCACCATTCCATAAGGTCTCAAAATTTCGTGAGAAAATGTCCTGTGCCCTTCATACAAATTTTCTTGTCAAATTCCATCAACATCGAAATAGCCATTTGGTCGTCAAAACGTAGCAAAAAGACAGACACTTACTTCCGTATTTATAGTATTATTACTGCGGTTCACACACACACACACACACACACACATACTCTCTCTCTCTCTCTCTCTGACTACGAACAACCGCTGAAGAATCATTATAACGTAAAAAAGTGTACACCTACAGCATTGCAAGACTACCTACGATTTGCCTCGCATTACACCCCTAACTTTGTGATATCTATGGTTTAACATTCAATCCGAATAACCTACGGCCCAGGCGTGCCTCTTACGATCAAAAACAATTTTTTTAAATCTTAGACTCCATGGGGATTTGAACCGGAGACCACGACTCTAACATTGGTACGCAAGCGCTCTAACCACTCTGCTACCTGGCCGCTACATGGAAAAATAGTATAGAGACCGTCACATTCAACACGTCTGTCTATCGCCATTCAGTAGTATTTCGAAATTATAAGACAACATGTATTATTTATACAGATAATTTTTCAACCAAATGCAGACAGTGTTTTTCTCCTTGTTTCAAAGGATAAGTGTGCAAAGTTTCATCGAGATCGGATGAAAACTGTGGACTTGTATGAAGAACAAACATACATACATTCATCTTTATATATATAGATTAATCGAAGGCTACCGTTGAAACACATTAACGCATGATTGCTATTGGTGTGTTGCAGTATATATTGTAGAAATGGTACTGTAATCTATCGCTTGCGTTAAGCAAGAAAAAGGGCTTTAGTTTCAGGCAAAGCTGTATTAGTTACTAAAGTATCAAACAATTTTGTATGATTAACTACTTAGCTGCTCTACAGAAGCTAATCCAAAATTTCTTGCACTTTTGAGACAAAAATTGATTTAGCTGTTTCATTTCGTGTTATGTTCAACCACATCCAGAATCAAAGGTATTAATCTTCTACTTCATCTAGGGCAGCTTCCAGCGCTGACTAGATCTGCTGGGAACAAAAGCCTAGCCAGCGCTTCCTGCCTAACTACCACCTCTCTTCTTCCACTGTCGACCGGTATCATCCTCTTTCTTCCACACATTTCTTCTTTAGTTTGTGGCATCGTACGGAACCATTAACCCGGTTCAAGGAGATAGGGTCACTTCCCCTAAGCTCCACTTGAGTAATTCTTGTCTGGCGCTTCTACGCTGCGGGGGTGGGCATCCTAGCGCCAGTAGGCCGGGGTGACAGAATGACAAAGTCCCACAGGGTATAGTGTGGAACCGATAGCTAGGTCTACGGACGACGTTTCAATGGCAGTTTTCGGCAGAGAAGGAGATCTTCAGGGTGGCGAAATTGGCGGAAGGGGCCAACTATTTTCTCCGGGGGTAAACTGGATGAAAACGCCACTGCGTTGTGGCGAAGAGGGATCTTCAAATCCTAAAGGAGTAAACACTGAAAGAAAATCCTCAACCTTGTTAGGCCCAGCAAGCCAACAGTGCAAGTATGGGCTGATTGCTTTTAAATATAAAGGTAATAATATTTGCATAAATTCGTCTTGCAGATTAAGCGAACATTCTCCCATCTTTGACCGTTGTCACCTCCAAAAACAATCGACAGTAAATTGTCGTTGCAGGCAGTACAAATAGTGTTTAAATTCGTTCCATTTGTCTAAAATAACGTTTTTATCTTTTAGTTGTTAAAGCGCAGGAATTTCAAAATTTCAATTAATTTTAAAACTGTTCAACTTGAGGAAATTTGTTCCCCTGCGCCAGCTATAGAAAACTCTTTTCATGTTATAATAAAGAACAACTTTAACAGAGCGAGAAATTTTATGCCTAAAAAAAAAAAAAAAAAAAAAAAAAACTTTTATGTATTCGATGAAGCTTAATATTATAGTAATAAAACAAAAAGTTGTTAGGGACTAGGAAAAGAGCATTAAGACTTACTCTCTTAATTAATAGCAATAATACGTTACACCATTACTTCCTTTCACGTATTCTGTTTCTTCAACTTATTACGGCCATTCGCTTTCAGTCATGTACCAAATTTTTAAAAGTTTACATTTTGGTTACGACATCACATCAAGAATGTATCTGTTCTACGCCTCGTCGACGATGAGGTCATCAGAAGCTGGACAGGACTCGGGCAAGGAATTCTGGCATGACCTTTTGAAGGAACCATCCCGGCATTTGCTTGGAGTGATTTGGGGAATCCATGGAAAACCCAAATTTGATGTTCGGACGGGGATTCGAACCCGCTTCTTCCAGAATGTGAGGCCAGAACGTTAGCATTCACCTTACACACTCGATCCCGGTTTCCTTTGGATTCCCGATTACCGAGATAGTTCCTTCAAAAGCCCTTGATCAATTCATTTCCGTTTCTTGCTTTGCCGCCCGCCAAATTCTGTCCCGCTTTTAACGATCTCGACGTTGATTTGCCCTAAAGCCCGAAGCAAAAAAGAAGTTCTAACCCATAAACAATTATTATTCAAGTGTTAATAAAATTTAATTTGTAAATAATAACAGAAGTTTAATAATGAAAGACTGGTCCAGAATCTATAAATAATATTGCAGCGTTTCATCAAGGTTTTATTGTTTTCAGCTATTACCATTATCATTACATGCTGCTGAAATAGAAAATGTAGGTGGGTCAATTCATGAAATTTTGAGAGGAAATACGAGGTTTTGTGATGAAAACATGCATTTTGATTTGAAGTATTTATTTTTTCTTTGTTAAGAGTATCTACAGAATTCTAACAATTTTTCTCGCTTTAAAACAATAAATGCTGGAAAGTTTTTTTATTTGATTACACGTGGCAATTCTTGAATGATATTGCTTTAAAAGGAAAACTATTTTGAAAGACATTCCATCAGCTGAATATAGATTGGCAGGTGATATAAATTCATCATTATTTTAAGACTTTATCTGGTGGATATAGTACAGATGTAAATTTCTGTCTCATTATTAGTTTTTTATGTGTTCAGTAAAATAATAGATATACCTGATTTGGATGATTGTTGTATTTTGCCTATTGGCAGAGAATATGAAAAAATAAATTAATTTAACTATCTGATTCATAAATTCAGTTTAAATACTTGGCAGACCAATAGAGTTGCAAAAAAGAGTGAAATGTGTAAACAGTAAGCATAGTTCAGTTTCGAATTTCAGTCTAAATATTTAACTATGAATTATCGAACGATTATTGCTGCTAATCAACGACTGTAAACTATTCCGTTTAGCCAATTACCACCGTTATTTACTTCTACCAGGCAAATATTAAGTGGAATTTCATCGAATATCAACAAAGCAATTAAATGAATCGGTCCGATCGGACTAAATATGTTGACTCAGCGAGATCGGATAATTTAAACAGTTTACTGCATGAAAGGTAAGCCATAATTGCTCGATTTATAATGAGTATATTAAGCGCGTGTTATCTTTGTATCAAGTGTATTTGTTTCGTGGGTTGTCAGTAGTTGCGAACAATCCTTTTTATATTATGTTTTGATAGGAGCTCTACATTCATTGAGCTGTAATATAGAGGAAAAGGATTTTGCGGGTTAAATTATGTTTAGATTTTCTATTTTCGCTATCACAAAAGAACACATTATTCCTGATAGAAATCAAAATTGATATTTTTCAAATATAATAACACATATAATAAAACTTAAATGGGTATGGTATCATTAAATTGGAGACCCCAGAAGGATAATTCGCTCACATAAGTAACATTTTCAATTTACAACGCAATCGACATTTTCTATTTCTCTGTACTAACACTTCCACATGGAGATTGGAACTTACTAAGCGAAAACTGAATCGAAACTTACATAAAAATTATGTGCTTAGAGTGTTGAGCTACTTAGCAAAACTGATTGAGACAGCAAACAAGAAACTAGTTATACAGTGCTCGTTGTTTCTTACTACGTGTGTTGTGTTATTTATCCGTATAAATCTAAACTGAAGAGTTTTGAGCGTTTTATTTTTTTAACTTCAGTTATTCAAAAGCCGAATGTTGACTGGATCCTCCAAACGAAAACATTCTGAATCATTGCACCATTAAAGAACTTTCTATATTCAATTCTGGCAAAAAAATCTTAATCCACGCGTACGAAGTCGCGGGAACGAGCTAGTTTAGATATATATACATAGGAAACTAATCCCGAGGGAAATGAAGAAGAAACAATACAAACCAACTGCAGTGCTTACGTTTGAACAGAATAATATATTGTGATAGGAACAATAAGATAAGTAAATGAAAATTGTTTTCTTTTTCTGAAAGTTAATAAACCTTGTATGTTGTTCATAGACTGTGATTTTAATTTCGTTAAAAAACAATGGTGTATATTTTCAGCAGTGGTGTTAAACCCTATATTGGGTATACAGGTAAATAAAAAGTCTACAATACTAAACCCGTCACCAGAAATTGGAGAGTATTATATTAAATAAGTTAGAAAGAACCATTACAAGTGCACGAATTGAATTGACACTCAAGCAATAATAACTAGCAGATCATTCAAGGAGGCATTAGAGCAGAGGAAACAATAAGCATGATAATTCCTATCGTCTGATTTGCATCATCCAGGCCAAAAGGGAGGCTGCGGTGTTTGGTTTTGTTGTGTGTGAAGGATCTTACCATTCTGATGCCTCAGCAATCAGCAAGTAGTTGGAGCACCAAGAACAATGTCCGTCAATGGCACATTAACGGGCAATAATATGTCACTTCATCCAACAATACCACCGTAGTTCTTCGAATAGAGATTGAGTTTCGCTATCTCTTATACCAATGCAGCGCTTGATAATTCACTATCGAACAACCTTGAAGGGCGATCAACTTGTTTTTTGCTTTTTTTGTTTTTGTTTTTATTTGTTTTTTTGTTTTTTTTTTCTGCCTCAGCGGCGTTATGTAGCCCCGCTACTGTCTGTAGCTCTATCTGCTGGATCATATAGGTTTGTTTTGGTATCATTAAGATACTCATTAGGGAAAAACACGGCTTTGGCAATTATATAATGAACTATGAGGGCAACCCTTGCTTATTCTTATCGCCTGGTGGGGATGAGCGCAGTTAACAACTGCGTGAGCAGTTGTACGACCATCATGTTGGCCAATGTATAGTAGCGAATCTGATGTTCAGTCTAGCAGTGAATTCTCATTTTCTGTTGTATTATCTTCTCCCACCAAAACTCAGGCATCATTTCCCCTCTCAATGATGCGCTTGTTTTACCAATCCATGCGATTGTTAAACGTTGTCTCTCAATGATTGGCTGAGAAAGTAAACAAAATTTAAAAGTAAGTATGAACAATTCAGATTACTGATTTAATACTCGCTATACATTTTCTGGCACACTGTTCACTATTTCGACCGGTCTCAGTGGTTGGTTACACGTAGGCCCTATGTGATTTTACAGTTCCATGAACCGCAGCACTAACTTTCCCCACACAGAAACGTCTACATTTACATAAATATTCCTCAATTTACTAAGTAGTTCACAAAATTGTGTGTGCAGTCGGTGGTTTGCTCTGTGAATTAAAATCCTTAATGGCACAAGGGAAGAAACAATTCATATAAATATCACTGTGGCACCTTATTTCTCTAATCTTATCTATCTAGTCATTACGAGCAGAATATATTGGCGAACTGCAAAGTAGTAATTTTCCTCAATGTCACAATTAATCGAGTCACACGATTTATTTCCACATTCTATGGTATGGCGTTCAGAGTCAACGTTATATGTAAGTTTTCTCATGAGATTTTCACGCGCTGAGAAACTGCGCCCTTTACTGTATTTCGCCAGCAAGCAAAGTTCCCTATTACCCTAACATACTGCCATTCAAGCCTAAATCTACAGACCGAGCGTGGTGGATGAGCGGTAAAGCTCTGTTTTCTTTTTCGGGAGGACGTGTGTTCGAATCCCCGTCCGGGTATCCATATTTCAGTATTACATGGTTTCCCCAAATAACTCCAGACGAATGCCGGGATGCTTCGTTGAAAAGGCCATTGCCGAATTCCTTCCAATTCCTTGTCCCCAGTCCCAACCCACCTCTAATGACATTAGCCGTAGACGAGACTAAAGAAATAAGTAAAAAAAAAAAACCTTGTTTAATAGATCACATATTATTGGCAAAACGTGATTGCTAAAAGAACTAGTTCCCACCTAGCGTTGATTCTGGCTAAGTTGGAACAATGCTAAGTTCGATAAATTCTATCAGCCTCTGGCTGGTAAAGACATACTGGCAGGCTAAGTTAACTAATGAGAGCGGCTAATGATGGCCATTTTGAAGGAATCATACCGGCATTCGCCTGGAGTGACTTGGGGAAACCATGGGAAACCCAAATCTGGATGCACGGATGGGGATTCGAACCCGCGTCCTCCCCAATGCGAGGCCAGTACAAGATTTTACCAGTTACATGTCTTCATTCCATTGCTAAAATTAGTTGCCCTTTCCACTTGCACCTGCTATTATCTGCTATTATTCATTATAATCAACGGCTCCGTACCGGAAATATGATGGTGTCAGTATGACTTAATACTCGTATTAACTTTAGATAGACTTCAAAACAAGAAGAATGAAGAAGCGTGAAGATGATGGGTTAAACTTGATCGTCGCAGAAGAGAGGACGAGACTAGTAAGAAATCCTTCGGGTTAGTCCACTAAACGCCCACAATCATAGCCAATCAGCATTCAAACCATTCGGCCCCTTACATTGGCATTCTGGAAGATGTGGGTCTGAATCCCAGATTTCGGGTTTCCGTGTTTTTCCCGAAATCACTCCAGGCGAACACCCATTCTTGCCGTCTTTCGTTTCCAGCCTCTAATGATCTCGACGAGGTGTAAACCAGTAAGAAAAAAAGCAAGACTTGTAATGTGTATATCTTTTCCTCCGATTCGGTCACCAAGCACCATGTTGGCACTGGCCACCGCAGGTGGCCAATGTGAATCATGGAATCTACACCTACATCTACATATATACTCTGCAATTCACAAAATTGTGGGTGGCAGAGGGTGCTCAGCACCAAAGCTAATCTCTTTGCTGTGCATTCCAATCCCTAATGGTACGAGGGAAAAAAGAATTCATGTAAGAATCAGTCCGGCACCTTATTTCTCTAATTTTATCTTTCCTGTCCTTCCGACTCAAATAGGTTGGTGGAAGAAGTATTTCACTACACTCAAAAGTGAAAGTGGGAGTACGCATGTTTACCAATAAGTTTAAACGAAACGTGTGTCGTCTATCTAGCAGAGACTCCCAACCTAATCTACTAATCAGTTCTGTGACGCTTTCATAAGGACTGTAGCAAGCGGTCACGAATCGAGCGGCTCTTCTCTGTACTTTCTATATACTTTCGATCAATCCCTTACGAAACGGGTCCTAAATGTCACAACAATAATTAATCCAAATGTGGGCGCACAAGAGATTTGTACGCTATCTCCTTCGTTTGTTCATTACAATTTTTCAAGATTCGACCTATGAATCGCAGCCTAGAATTTGCTCTACCTACTAACGAATTAATGTGTATGTCCCATTTCATGTTCCTTTGTACTGTTACTCCCAAATATTTCATAGAATCGACCATATCAATAACTTTATTGTTTAAATCGTATTTCTGAACAATTGGATTCTTTTTGTTAGTTATGCTCATTGTCTCGCACTTTTTACAATTTAGAGTAAGTTGCCACTCAGCGCACAAAGCCAAAATAACATCCAGATCTCGCTGAATTTCTAAGCAATCGGCCAAATTTCTTACTTCCCTATAAATAACCGCATCATCAGCAAACAATATAAATAGGCTTTTCACTTTGTCTCCGAGATAGTTTATAAAAATTAAGAAAAGAAGTGGTCCTATTACACTTCATTGAGGTACACCCGATGTAACATCTAGATTAGAAGAACTTTCTCCTTCAACGACAACATACTGCGACCGACCAGTTAGAAAATCCTTTATCCATTCACAAAGCTGATCCGATATACCGTATGCTCGAAGCTTCGCTAAAAGGCGGTTGTGTGGCACAGAGTCAAAGGCTTTCTGGAAATCTAAAAAAAATGCATGTACTTGTGTACCTGCATCGATAACTTTCATTACGTCGTGTGTAAATAGGGCCAGCTGTGTTTCACATGATCTTTTCTTCCAAAATCCGTGTTGATTTGTTGTAAGCAAGTTATTATCATCTAGAAAATTCATAATGTTCGAGCTTATAATATGCTCCATAACTCTACTACAAACAGATGTTATAAATATGGGACGATAGTTTCCAGGATCATTTCGATCACCTTTTTTGAAAATCGGAGTTACTTGCGCGATTTTCCAGTCTGAAGGTACTTTTCGCTCTTCTAATGATTTACTGAATATATCAGACAGAAATGGCCCGATTTCCGCAGCATACTCTGAAAGTACTCTTACTGGAATTCCATCCGGGCCCGGTGCTTTCCCCCACTTTAGGAGCTCTAATTGCTTAACGATACCTGCAGTATCTATTCGTAAAGATTCCATCACCGCCTCGCCACGGCGTGGGAAAACGGGAATACTATCCTTATGTTCATTTGTAAATGAATGTTTAAATATAGTATTTAATACGTTAGCTTTATCGCGGCTTTCATTAACCTCGGAACCGTCACGACTTAGTGCTGGAATATTGCTGTTGGTACAATTAACTTTTCGTACATACGACCAAAATTTCTTTGGGTTTTCTGTGAGACTCTTAGAGAGAGTGTTGGAGTGAAAATCGTTAAAGGCCTCGCGCATTACATTCTTAATACGTCCTCTTAAATCAGCTAAGGTTTCTAAATCGCTGCGACACCCCTTCCTTCTTGAGCGTGTGTGTATTTTCCTTTGTTTTTTGAGTAATCTTTTGACTTCGCATGTGTACCACGGTGGATCATTCTCCCCCTTTAGTGTCCGCTTTGGTATATGTATTTCCATGCCTTCCCTGACTAAATGTATAAAACGATGCCACATCTCTTCAATAGTGGGGGAGAAGGGAGAACTGTGTTCATACCCGAAATTTAACCGGACCATGCTAGCCTCGGCGTATATGATCTACTAGAGGAAGGTTATTTCAGGAAACCGCCTAGAAATCGCAATAAGAACGGCGGGTACGTGAGGACCTGGGATCATGCCCCTGTCACGTTCTCCTCGATCCAGTGTGCTTGAGCGCACTGAAACACAATGACGGATAGTGCGTATATTACTGGTGATAAACTGTTTCTTTGTGTTGTTTATTTTTTTTTTGTTGTTGTTTTTCTGTTTAGTATTATTTCATCTTAATGCTATAATAAAGTTCAAGGCTTCTGACTGATATCTGTATTTTTGTTAAAGTGTACTGCACACTCATGAGTAGGCAGTACTGTAGTAGGAATGTATTACAATAACACTTTCGTGCTGACATATAGTAGCGATCAGTATTAAGAGCCGACGAGTGCTTGTGGAATTTGTTTTAGCAAGAAACTGCAGTGTAAAAGTCGCATGATATGGTTTTAGTTTCGACGTTATTTGTCACCACAGTTAGTAGAAAGACTTTCCATAAGTGTATTAATGAAATAAATTGTCTTGGCTGAAACAGAAAGGAAACCAAAATCTGATGTGAGACAATATTGTGAAATGTACCGACTCTTTAATGAAATGATGTGTAGAATATCCATTTTATTTCCGTACTTTACTCTATTTTGAAGTAGACATCATTAGAGGTTCTTTAATGCTTAGGGTTGACGAATGGAAAGGTATTATACCGAGCGTGGTGGTGTAACGGCTAGCGTTCTGGCCTCGCATTCGGGAGGACGGCGGTTCGAATTCCCGTCCGGGCATCTAGATTTGGGTTTTCCATGGTTTCCCAAATCACTCCAGGAAAATGCCAGGATGCTTCCTTAAAAATGCCAGGATGCTTCCTTAAAAATGCCATGGCCGAATTCCTTCCCATTCCTTGCTTCCCCCCCCCCCCCCATCCTTTCCCGTCTCCAAAGACCTCGCTGTTAGAGAGACGTTAAGGAGATAAAAAAAAGAAAGGTATTAGATCTTGACTTTTTGAAGAAAGATCACGGTATTCGCCTGGATTGATTTTGGGAAAACCGAATCCTGGGTAGCTGGATAGGGATTGGAACATGCGTCCTCCCGAATAGAGGCTTGAGCCATAGTGTATCCAACAGACCCGGATGATAAATTAATTATTTTCCTAATTGAAAATAAAACCATATTTTTTATTTACGTGACAGACTGATGTTCTCATTATTTTCATCGGCTTTATTTTATGATTCATTGTGTTTGCAGAAGACGTTTTTAGCCAAACTCTGTTATTCACGAGATGCAATGACTACGGAAAATAAGTGACTATTGGCCCATAAAACTTACAATTTCAGTGGTACCAGTGAAAATCAACCTTAATAGGTGAGGGGTAAAGGACAAGTATGATTCCAGGCGTGACTGAGGCACCATTCAGATTACGTGTCATTTCTTGTAATGGCGAAAATGTCCTGAATTTCACATCCAAGGTGATACACGTGTTGCTGACGAAGCTGCACTTGAAATAGCCCGCTACAGGAATCAAATATTTAAAGAACAGAACCGGGTTAAAAACAATGTAAAAATCGGCGGTAGTGTATTAATGTGAGCATCGAACGATGATCTTGCTAAAAGTCTAGGGCTGCGTTTAATGACGTCGCCGTCAACGTTGCGTGAAAGCCCAAAGAAAAGACAAATATAAATTGTAGAATAGTAATCGTATGTTCCGTCTTTTTTTTCTTACTTATGGCTTTACGCCTGGGGGGCATTGTGGTCATTAAAGGCTGTGTAGGACAGGGAGCAACGAACAGGAAGGGATTCAGCTATTTCCTTTTGAAGGAACTATAACGCGTCGAGTGATTTGGGGAAACCATAGAACACCCAAATCTGGAGTGGGATTCGAACTCGCGTTCTCTCGAGCGGGAGGCCCGAGCGTTACCGCTCACCAAACACGCTTAGTATTTGCTACCATTTAAGAACTTCCAAGCATGGATGAAGACGTTTAATTGATACACTATCTCTAGTGAATGTTTACTATGTCCATGTAGTTGAGGCACATACAATACGGTCGCTTGTTTTGTCGGGTAAACGCTAAGTGTGCTCGAGCAAAGGCCACCTACAGGGTTGTGAGGTGGGGTTGCGTCGCAGGGGGGACCAGGGGCAACCTACTCCCGGCGCCGAGCACCAAATATGTAGCCCTGCCTGGAATTTGATTTGGGGCGCCATTAGCCAGCTAATTAGCAGAAGGCGAAACACAGCGGAAACGCAACGGACTAGACGGCAGATTACAAGCACCACTGGACTCGTGTCCACTACTGACTAGGAAAGCAGTGGACCTCCAGGTATTACGATATGTAAGAATATCTATAACGTTAGCGCGCAAAACAAAATGCGCCAGTTTAATGAAACAATGGACAGTACAGAATTCGAATTTGCCTATCACGAGGTAACTATACCTACTGTTCAACGACCTATTAGCTACACGTCGACAAGGTGGCTATTATTTCTAGTAAAATATCTTCCAAACAAAAATCATCAGGAGTTGATAATAAAAGATGAACCATGTGATAATTTCGCAAAACGAAAACGATAAACGGCGAACTGGAACAAAATACACACAGTATATCCACATCCCAGTGATATATGGTGCTGCTATCTAGTGGTTATACGACAAATGTTTACATACGAATTATATAGCAAAATATAAAAGTTTCCTTAGCAGAAAATAATATCCGTTAAGCTCCTTACTGTAGAAAATACACACAATTTACCGATATCGCTGTGATGAGTGATGCTGCTGACTAGAGGTAACATAGTCAATCTTTATCGCCGGCAGCGAAGCATAGTGGCTTCTACGGGTGACCTTGATAGTTAACACATTTGCTGTTTACGTGTTGAATTCCGACAAATTCCTTTCTTAATGTATAATGTTTTCGAAGCGGATAACTTGATATTTAAAATGGTATAGCATTTATTAATTTTGATTAGGTACGATGGGAGATAAATGGCTCTTCGCAAAACACACCTTTTAGAAAATATAGATATTTTCGCTCTTTAAGGAGGGAATTACGAAAAATTCCTTTCTTAGTTTATAATGCCATCAAAGCGAAGACCTTACTCTTTAAAATGATACATCGATTTCTGTTAGGTATGAAGGGAGATAAATGACTCGTCAAAAAACACGCTCATTGAAATAATATATATATGATTCCATATATAGTTTACAAAAAATCTTCCACAAACCACCTTCTAGCAAGAATCCTTGATGCAATACTCAAACTTCATTATTTCACCCCCGTGTGGAAGAATGCTGTTAATATTGTCAACCACTATCCGAAGAATACATTTGCCTTGAAGCTGTAGGCCGATACTGTCGACTGACTCCAAATACATAAAAAAGTTAGCATTCACCATTCTGGCTTACTTCACATTACACAGCAATCTATGCTAGATGTGAAGGTGGATTTAATTTACTATAAAAATACCCACCGAGACAGAGATTCGAGCCGGGGACCTTACGTCTGCCAGTCAGACACCTAAACCACTGAGCCACCAGACCGCAACAGATATACTATTAACATTAGCATGCTAATAATGTGAACTAATAAGATTTTTACCTATTAAAAAATAGCCCAACGCGCCTAAAGAAGTTTTCACTTCAAAAACTAAAAATCAATCATACAATCAAATACAACTCCTAAAAATACCAACTCATCGCGGGATTTCAACCTGCGACTCGGAAAGAGAACGTTCGGTAATAAACACCTTAACCACTCAGCTACTTTACCGATTTGTTTTGAGGTATATGTGTGCTAAATACTATCAAAATTGGATAAAAACTAAGGGTTTGTAGGAACAAAGGTGACATAAATTAAGGTGAGGGGGAAAAGGAGGAGTGGATTTAGGTTTCTGAAAATCAAACGTCAAAAGTGTTTTTCTATTTCTGTTAAAGTATACGTATCCGAAATTCCATCAAATCGGGTAAAAACTGTGTATTTGTATAAATATTTTGCGAAAAGTATCCTGCGCGCATATCATACCCGCAACAGGTGGCCGTGATCTGATGCGTGCAACAGGTGACTTCTTGCGATCTCATAGATCTATCCCCATCGAAACATCGCGTAACGCGACTATTTAAATTTTCAATTTAAAAAAATCATCAAGCGAAGGCTCTGTAAATATTTATTCTCAGTTTCGGCAATATTTCCATTTCAATTTGGTTTTCGCGCACAATACTTGCATATTCATCAACTGCAACGTCTTTCAGAGAACATTATTGAAGGAATTGGATGGAAAAGAGACACCGTAGCTCCTTTATCGATGTTCTGCAAGCCTCTGACAGAGTTTGACATTCCGGGATTCTCTAGAAATTCCTGTTTCCTCAAAATCAACCCTTTATGGTAGGTATAAGAAATATAAATTCTGTCGTAGCAGAAGTTCTATGAGGGTCCATCTTATAAGCTCTTTTGTTTAATATATCTATAAATGAATAGTAGATATTCCTATTTTCCGTACAGTTATTACCGCTTATGCACGCTGACGGTACCGTGGTTTTCATCCCACATTCTGACATCGCCGTCGCAGCGGTTAAAGTTGAGCAATAAATCAACAATCTTTCCGACTGGTCAAGGGAGTAGCACGTCAGGCCAAACACGTAGAAACGTGAGTCCCAATTTTCACATTCCACCCCCAGAAAACCCTAAAGACCTGAACATTAACGGCGACGAAATACAATGGCATCTAGCAGACAGAATAATAAAAAATCTAGGGCTGCATTTGGATTGTAGACTCAAGTATTAATTCCGTATCAGTCATAAGTAATCTGAAGCCTTCGGTCTAATTTATATATAATATCCAATTGCGAACAAGAAAAGGTACCTCTGTGATGAAAGCTGCCTGTTAGCCCATAAATCAATAATGTGTCCTGTCATTTCGTATGCTTTCCACACACAATGTAGTGCTGCTTCTTTCAAATTTCAAACAATACAATGCTGCCAATACAAATTCATTTGAATGGTTCTAAAATAACAGTTCTATATTACTGAGATACAAAAAAATATATATATTTTTTAAATTTAACTGCTTAGCGTCTCTTTAACAGCGAGGTCTTTAGAGACGGGAAAGGATGGGGAGCAAGGAATGGGAAGGAATTCGGCCATGACCTTTTTTAAGGAAGCATCCCGGCATTTGCCTCGAGTGATTTGGGAAACCATGGAAAACCCAAATCTGCAGGCCCGGACGGGGATTCGAACCGCCGTCCTCCCGAATGCGAGGCCACAACGCTAACCTTTACACCATCACGCTTGGTTGAGATACAAAATAATCCATTTGAATTATTCGCTGTAAACAGTTCTATGGTTAAATAGAGAATAAAAATCCATACAGCATATGTGTATTGCTACTCGGTTTAATATAAACTAAATAACAAAAACAGGATTTTCAACTATAAAGAAGTTCTGCAGCTCAAAGTTTGGTGTGTTGGAATCTCCGATCACTTAATGTAAACACTTTAATCGCTACTCCCCGCTACGAAGATTACTACGTGAACTTTTTTGTTTGGTCGACCATCTTTCTGACGCTGACTTCTGCTCATAAGGCAAGAAACTAGTAACAGAATATTTAATGGTATTTTCGAGTGCCTAAACACGAATTTTCATGCCACTTCAATGGAAGTATCAAAAGTAATGTGCCATGTGAATGATTTTGTGACGTCCATATACGTAGCTGTGTTTATTTTAAAAGTACACGTCTTAAGTTGTTATCGTTGTAACCGTACTAGCTAATAAGAATTTAATAGAATTAATTAGACACAACCGCCAGTCAGTTGGTTGATGCTAAAAGCAAAGCTTATACAGGCCATCTACTAAGAAAAATTAATGCACTCGTGTAGTTTGTCAAAGCTCACGATGTTTTATTGCTCAAAAACACTTCCCGCCAAACGCAAGACATCAGACAAAATATAGTTTATAGACTCTTCTCCGCAGACACAAGTTTGGTAATAAAGTGGTAGCAGTGAGTCACTACTTTACTACAAGTTCACAATTCTATTCCACACTCGAACAGATATAATAACGTAATAGTTCAACAGTCATGTTCACTTACAAACTATGTCCTCGTTTTCCTACCAATCACACACTGCATGACTTCACTCTCCACACTGTATTCTTATTAAATATCTCGATAGATATGCCGAGACGTGTGTGTATTACGATTTACATTGCAACTTGTTCACTCTCTCACGCTAATTTACCACAATACTCGCCATCTCACTACACAAAATCCCGCGATATTCTATATCACGCCTGGAATATCCCGCAATGTAAAACAAATCGATATTTTCTTACAGACTCAATACCGACTTTTCCATACATATATTAACATAACCACGTGTAACGGAACAATCGATAGATCGATATATCGATCCTCACGGGAGAGCGGAGTAGGAGTAGTGGAAGAAAAGATGGCGCGAGATGAGATGGATGTGTAAGCGCGCGGAATAATAACTGGTTGTTCGATGAACTAGTAAACTATAAGTTAGCTACAGAAACTTTATTAAGTGTGACTACAGACTTAATAGCAGTGATGATTTCAGTGAAAAGTGGTAATAAGTAGGAACTGTGAGCATTAAAGTGTGTTGCCGTTGCATGTGTGTTAGTTGTGGCGATAATTATTGTCTTGTTCATTGCTTAAACGAACCTGACAATCTTCAGATTTACGAAGTTCGATTAGCCTTATTCATTTGGTGGTTTCTACGGTTTGTAGTAGTTTGAGAACATTTACGTAATAAATAAGTGTGACTGTATTCCGGAGTGATGTTTTATTTGTATGCTAGTAGCTCCGTTGAATGACTTTATTTCGGGTAATTTGCCCTGGCGACTGTGGTCAATATCGAACCTGCAGCATATCTAAAGCTGCTCAGAAACTGAATGCAACTGTTTGTTTAGTAAATCGATCTGAACAGACTTATTAATTTATTTGTCAACATAGACGCTAACAGCCATAAACATTTACAAACCACATAAGCGTTACATGGCTTAACCGTTTGGACATGACAGTATATGTAAACCACGGGAGGAATTGTCGATAATTAATCACAACCGGAGGTGAAATATACGAAATAATTAAGCAGTGAACGATCAACAATCAAAGCTGACAATTGTACAGTTGGTGCGAAGCGTGGTCAGAGAAGCTTGTTCTGCGATACAAAGAAATTGTGCGCAGCACACGGCAAAGACTATTTTCTTAGAGGGCGGTGCATTCAGAGAAAGTATCAGTGCTACGTCGACAGCGACACGCAGCGGTTTTTTGGGAAACTGCTCAGTCTTCAGAAGGCACAGCAAGCGAGCGGAAATAGCAGACGACAACAACCTGGCGGGTCGAGACTTCAAACAGCTGATTGGCGTCCAAGAATGTTGCTGTTCGTCGCATCGAAAGGGAAGTGAAAGATTTATTTTCAGTTTTTGTAAGAAACACAAGCCGGCACGAATAATTAATTAATTAATTAGAAAATTTTTTTGAAGAAAAAAATATATATAAATATTTAATTGATTTGAATATTAAGTGACAAAGATTTTTTCTCTGATAACTTTTTGAAGTTGAAGTGCCGGGCAACTGTAGTAAATTTGATTAACAAATTATTTTTCAAAAAAAAAATAAAAAAAAAAATTATTTAAGGTTGAAGTAGTGACAAACCAGATATACGCCAGCTGTAGTTGAGTGAGTTAATTTCAATAGTTTTTTTTGTATTTTATGGATAGAGATTTCAGTAGATTGTCCATAATTTTGGTAACTGATGGTAGTGTAGGTATTCAACTGGAAGTGAATTTTATGACAAGGTGTATATCTTGTTTGGTAACGAAATGGAGAGGTTTGGAAGCAGAAATTTAGTATTTTTTTCTGTGCTAATGATTATCAGTGTATTGTTTTGCTAGCTCGATTTCTTTAATTTTTTCTTTCTTGGCTACAACGGAATATTGAATTGATTGTGTGAAATATTTTTGTAATATGGCATCTGAGGGTGACGTTGGTGTGAATGGAGAGGTGGTGCTGGGAGGTGAGTCCTTTGGTGACGCACCCAGCGTAGCCATTAATCAGTCCTCCCTTACTGTGTCTAATCATTTACAGTCGATGACGAGTTTTGCTAGTGAATCAGAAGTTGACAAGTCAAGAGAATTGTTTAGGGAAAGTAATGGGGCGTCCATGTCGGAAATGTTTTGTGCTTTCCAGGGACAATTTGTCATGTCAATTCAGTCCCTTCTTGAATCTAAATTAGATGAATTTAGTATGACCCTTAAATCAGCATTAAAAGAAAGAAATAATTTGATTGTATCTAGCTTCAAGGAAACACTGGAATCTAAATTAATTTCACTTGAATCCAAATTAAATGAAAATAATATTTCGCTTGAATCCAAATTAAATGAAAATAAAATTTCACTTGAATCAAAATTAAACGAAAATAGGGAGAGTATCCAACGTCTTCGAGATACTGTTGAATCGCGGCTAGGGCAGTTGAGTGAAGATTTGCACCAAAGTATGGAACCCATAAAGGGAATAGTCGAGCTTATAGAAGGTAGCGATGACGAAAATTTGTCAGGTCAGTAGAAGAGGTTGAGGCTTCTACTGCAGTATGTGTGAATGAAGGGTTACAGTTACAAGAGAAGCAAGTCAAAAGAAGTCGAGAAGGCGAGGATGAGGTAAGTGATTTGGTTTCTGATGTCAAATCTATTTCTCAAGGTGTTGGTAAACTTCAGGTGTTCACTACAGTGTTGATAGAAGAGGTGGTGAAGGTAGAGGTCCCAGTAGTAGTAGAAGAGGAGGTGACAAAATTCAGAAGTCTGCTTCAACCGGCGTTGCCTGCAGCAGTAGTAAAAGAGGAAGTTGATGGGGGACTTTTTGATGATTATGGTAGGATCCACCCTGTAGAGTTCATCCTAAAGATTGAGAATTTTGGGCTCTTTTGTGTGGCTGGGGAGAAACGGAAGAGAAAGATGGAAGGAGAAATAGGAGGAAAGACAGTCGGGGTTGCACCATATGTTATCCCAAATTTAAATATAAAACTGATCCTTGGAGCCAATTGGTTGAAACCGGTGGGGGCTATCATCAATTGGGTAAAGGAAACTCTGGGACTTACGAGCCATGAGCGGCGGATAAAGGTTGGTCTGGAGAAGGGAGGAAGGAATAGGATATGGGACCCAGGGACAATCAGGTTGATATCGTGGGGCGATGCCAAAACTGTGCGGCACCGCAAAGAGCGCCTGGCAGGCATGGTGGAAGGAGTGAAAGAACCGAAGTACAGGTGGAATGTTGAGTGGAAGTAAGACGGAAGAAGCGATGTAAAATAATTTTCATAGGATTTAAGTCTGAAGTACTCTTTCAACATAAGTGTTTTGTATAAATTTTGATTTCTCTAAAAGTTGTGTATCTTGTAAGGTTATTTACGTTTTGTTTGGATTAATGTAGATCACAAGAATACTTAGTATAGATAGGATAGATTAGACAAGAAATGTTTTGAGTTGCATTAAGAAATGGAAATGTAGAATCAGTTGGTAGGTGTAGGGATTTTGTGTACTAGTATGGGTTTACTGTGATATTTAAGGTTTAGGGAATGGTCTTCGACTTATATTTGCAGGTTAAGAAAGAACGCTGCTGTGTTGGGTTTCAAGTGAAGGTAGGTGCTCGGAGGGGAGTGTTGGTGGGGTGTCATGCACCGGATGAAAGGGCACACCTCACAGCACTGCCACATCTCCCGCATCGTTGATCATTAAATGTTGTCATGATTCATGTAGGTTTTCATTAGTTTCACTTAGCAATCAGTCACGATTGCAATTTCAGAATGTGTAAGAAGCTGTACCAATAAATTAGAGAATAAAGTAACTTCAGTAGTTGGGCACAGGTTGGTGACCCATGCAGTATTAATACACAGTTGCTGAAGGCATTCTTGCTGGTTTGTGGTTCCCAGTAATTTTGGCCCCGAGGCCGGGGAATGTACTTATAAGTGCTGTGATTGTGACAGTTTGGAAAAAGGTAGAAACAGAACAATTTTACAACTGAAGCAATTTTAATTCAGTTTTGTATTCTTGATGTTTTGTATGTATGTTACATGATTGTGACAGTTAATGGTAGAAAGAGGACAATTTTGCAACGGAAGCAATCTTATTTCAGTTTTGTATTCTTGATGTTTTGTATGTGTTTTTTGATTGGTTATATGTCTTGATGGTTTTGTAAAGGCATTTGTATGTAGTCATAAGTACCTATGATTAATTTGCCGTGAAACCACCAGGTTTATTGGTAATGTTGTGAAATGATGATGTTGGTTGAGTAAATGTTGGCGCAAGATACGCTTTGTCAACCGCATCTTTCGCCACAAACCCAGCGAAGGGGGTGTAACGGAACAATCGATAGATCGATATATCGATCCTTACGGGAGAGCGGAGTAGGAGTAGTGGAAGAAAAGATGGCGCGAGATGAGATGGATGTGTAAGCGCGCGGAATAATAACTGGTTGTTCGATGAACTAGTAAACTGTAAGTCAGCTACAGAAACTTTATTAAGTGTGACTACAGGCTTAATAGCAGTGATGATTTCAGTGAAAAGTGGTAATAAGTAGGAACTGTGAGCATTAAAGTGTGTTGCCGTTGCATGTGTGTTAGTTGTGGCGATAATTATTGTCTTGTTCATTGCTTAAACGAACCTGACAATCTTCAGATTTACGAAGTTCGATTAGCCTTATTCATTTGGTGGTTTCTACGGTTTGTAGTAGTTTGAGAACATTTACGTAATAAATAAGTGTGAACTGTATTCCGGAGTGATGTTTTATTTGTATGCTAGTAGCTCCGTTGAATGACTTTATTTCGGGTAATTTGCCCGTGGCGACTGTGGTCAATATCGAACCTGCAGCATATCTAAAGCTGCTCAGAAACTGAATGCAACTGTTTTGTTTAGTAAATCGATCTGAACAGACTTATTAATTTATTTGTCAACATAGACGCTAACAGCCATAAAATCATTTACAAACCACATAAGCGTTACACACGCTGTGGTGTTACAATCAGGTTGATCCATAGCAACCCATCACTGTAATCAATATTCCAACCGCCAGCCGTATCATCACAAGAGGACGCGATAAGCGGCATAACAACAGGCTGGGAATGAACATTTGACTTCCAGTGGCGAGATTAGTTGCACAATTATTATGCGATGTGAGTGGTTATACTACAAGAGCAATAGAAGTGGCAGGCGTGTCCTCTTACTCATAGCCTCCGTCCTTATTTCAGGTCTTCAAAGAGTCTGTTGACTAAGACGACGGATAGCAGTGTGGGACAGCGTATAGTGATTAAGGATTTGGTGAAAGAACGAGAAAAACTTGTGGATATCTTCCTGAGTCTTCAAGCGTAGTAGTGATCATATGTCAATCTACAATAAGACATTTCAATATTTTAAATATGGTCGTACGTCAGCTAATGACGATCGCTACTGCGGTAGATTCCAGCCCACAACAATCATTACTGAAAGTATTAAGTTCGAGCAAAGCCTGATAGAATATTTTGGTATATAACCTGTAGTGAAGCAGTACAAAGCACACATATTTCTTTAGGAGTGGCGAACACAGTCATTCATGATCTGCCCTAATAAATAACCGACTCTTCTTTATATAGGACTAATAGCTGTTACCTGCTACTTTGTACGCGTGGACTTGGAATTTAGTTGCTAGAATTGGATATAAAAAGCTGTATTTCACGTAAGATTTGTCCCAAACAACACCGAGACTGCATAATTTGGCGGGAAAGCCATCACTATACCATTGTATCGTCGAACCTGTCTTATGAATAGAATCAATTTCCAACATGCTTAAAAAAAGAAAGCAATGGTGTGGGGAGGTAGAGAGGGGGATTTAACTGAGAGCAGCTTTAAATTTATCTTGTTCTTCCCTTATTTCTTCAGACTGAGTATCAGATTCTAGATTTCTAATATCTTTATCTGCTTGTGATGTGTTAGAGCTATACCTTATTCGGGTTTACGCCTGCGAAGCATGTCAAAAAAGAAGACAGAATAAACTGATGGCAGAAACTTTTAGGAAGACACAAGTACTAGTACAGTGTAGCGCAAATCGACATCAATATTAAATAATAAGTTTTGTCTGTAAATAAAATTTATTAACAGACCAAACAATAACTGATTGCGAGAAGAGCACAGCCTGAGCAACCGATGAAACATTACAGACTTACCCACGAATCCGTCTGTCTGTCATCATTCAATAAGTTATGGAAATTTTATGACTAAAACTGTTATTCATACCGGAAAAAGGATACTGTTTCCTTCCTAAATATACAAAGTATTTTTTTGTCAAATTCTATCAATATCGGTATTGCCATTTAGTTGTCGAAACGTAACAGAAATACAGACTTACTTTCGCATATATAATATTAATAGTGTAGATCACGCACATACTGACTGCGAGAGAAACAAAACCTGAGGGATCAATAAAGCGCGTACGGCATTTTTCGACAGACTACGATTTGCCACGCATTCCACCCCTGAATTTATGGGACATAAATTTTAACATGGAATCCTGACAACGGAACTATAAGGCGTGGCTCATATGATCAAAAGCAGTTTTTGCTCCTACCGGAGACCATATATGAAACTACAGAAAGCAAGCGCCTTATTCACTTCACAACCGGCCCATTCTAATGACCACGATTGCAGAGACTTATACGTGGTATTCGTCTGTCGATCTCTGTTCAGTTAGTTTTTCAAAATTCCATGGAAAAATATATTATCTATACAGAAAAAAGTATCCTATGTCCTTCCTAACTATCATTTCATTGTCAAATTTTGCCACGATCGGATTAGCCGCTAGCCCTGAAAATGAAACAAACAGATAGACAGAGTTACTTTCGCATTTATAACATTAGTATAGATGTACGAGGTAATACTACTCTCTACCCTAAAACAACTTTGGCTGGGAAGTCACCCCCTTTATAGTGAGTACCTCGCTCCGTTTGGAAAACTCCTGTATGTACTCCTGAAAGAATTCTTCGGAGGTCAGTATTTTAGTACTGATGACTAAGGGTGCTTCAAGTGTACTGGTAAATCGTTCGCGGAATTTCTTCAACTCTGGAATTTGTGTGTAAATAATGGAGGGGTGTGTATCGAAATATAAATGTAATTTTCACTACTTGCAATTCATTATATTCATTCATACTATCAGAAGCCCTGATTTGACTTGAATGTGACTTAAGTGCAAATAAACAAATAAAAAAACTGTTAAGGCGCCATTACGCTGGACCATGTAGATGTATGTAGATATGTATACCAGGAATGTACAACGGTACTAGTTCTTCCTGTACAGGCCCTCTTGATTGATGTTTTCCGGCAATCAGGAACCCAATCACCACGTCGTAAACTACAGACAAAAATATTACTATTATTATTTATGGCTTTAGCCAAAGGCTAATACAGACTATAACATCAATCGACTGATTTTAAATTACACTTTTAGTACGTATAACATACAGGGAAAATATCTTTCTTCCCCGGAAATGAGAGAGATTGCCTGTCAGTAACATTAAGACCATCTTCTAGCAGCTGTTTTCTTGCTGACTGACGTTGTTTGCAGCTCAGAGAGAAATGATAAATATCTTCCACAGCATCACAGGTGGGACACATTGGAGAATCAAATTTTTTGTCACGTAATAAATTGTGTCCTGCCCTAAGTCTGTTAATTAAGGTAATATCGTTTATGCTCAGCTCTAGTTGAGCATACTATGACTTTCCTACGATGTTGTTGCAGACGGCTCGATACCGTAACCTAGCGTGGTGGGTGAGCGGTTAACGCTCTTTCTTAGCATTCGGGAGGACACCGGTTCAAATCCTCGTCTGGGTTACCAAATTTGGGTTTTACATAGTTTCCTCAGATCACTCCAGGCGAATTCCGGGATGCTTCCTTTAAAAATGCCATTTCCGAATTCCTTTTTTTTTATCTGCTTAATGTTTCTCTAACAGCGAGGTCTTTAGAGACAGGAAAGGATGGGGGGCAAGGAATGGGAAGGAATTTGGCCATGGCCTTATGAAGGAAGCATCCCGGCATTTGCCTGGAGTGATTTGGGAAACAATGGAAAACCCCAATCTGGATGTCCGGACGGGGATTCGAACCGCCGTCCTCCCAAATGCGAGCCAGAACGCTAGCCGTTACACCACCACGCTCGGTGACGAATTCCATGCAGTTCCTTGCCCGAAGTCAAATCCCTCCTCTAATGACCTCGACGTCGACGAGCCACAGGTAAAACAAAGTCAGCAAGCCCTCTCTTCTCCTATTCAATCATAACTAAGCCGGTGACAATGATTTTGATGTTCACAGGGTACAAAAGCTTTCTCTATTTCTCTATTTCTGGAGCAGTAAGTTAAGTCGAAGACGTGATGTCCTGTCAACAGCCTCGTTTCTCATCACTCCAAAATAAACACTTCATAGAAAAGTTACTCATATCACAGGAAGATAGCACTTTGAAGGTTCCCCCACCATCATTACTCCCGGAACTGACAATCCCTGCTTCCCGGTTCTAACTACACAGAACTGCATTGAACAAATTGTTAATTTCAAGCCTTGATGAGAATCAAGGTTTTTCCTGATCTGATAGGGTCCATTCTCAAATAATAAATAAAAGGGTATATTCGCAAAGATTGTTGCTTTATGTGGTATCCTGTGTGTACTTATTACCTTGATGCTAGGAGAATTTCTATAGGTTGAGGATAGTGAAAAAAGAATTTTTGTGGGCGGGTATGACGGTTAGTGGATTATTTTCATAGCTGTGATAAAATATGAGGCTGAAAGTATTGAGTCGATGTGGTTTCTCCTGTACTGCGGGAGCATTGTGTCTCTGGCTCCTACAATGTGGTACCAACTACTATATGGCTCTGCTCTTCCTTGTAGGCTGGAGGCGAGGTGGTGGCTGACCACGTTACTCATTACGGAGATGGGCTTGTGGTCTGCGGTGACGACCAAGGACCCGTTTGCCTCCATTCGGCTTTCGCCGTCCACGTTGAGAGTTGGAAGCGGCAGCTAAAGCCTCCTAAACCTTCAGCAGTACACTGTCAGCGATTTAACCGACATTCGTTCTGCATGCTCGGGAATTTTTTGTAGTTCCGCTCACGTTTTACAGCAGCTTAAGCTAAATAATTCGCTGTGTGAAGTGTTTTGGGTCAGTGAATGTCAAAAATTATTCGTCCAGGCTACAGGTTGTCTTTAACAGAGTTGAGGCACCGCGATAGTGCTCTTAGCGAGATAAGAATAATTTGGATTCAATATTGATACTGATGTAATGGCAAAAGTGATAAATAAACTTTTATATCAATCAAATAATTCAGGATACAATCATTGGTCATCTGACAGGCGGAAACTTGGTAATACCTACCGTGTTACTAGGTTCTTTTTTGAGTAAATCGTTTATAATGACATCTAAAATTCGGCAGGACGTAAAAGCAAACTTACAAAAAATAATCATAAAAAAGATAACATTTTGCTATTTAGTTGCCTCCGAATTAGAAGGTCAAACACTTGTGTGTATGAAATGTTGTAGTAGGTCATTTTTCTGCAGTTGATCCGTAAATTAAATGATAAAAGAACGCTAATACAACTGTTTTCGTATGCTTAAATGCCGTACGCATTTCTCCTCACATCGAGGCATCATGCTGCAACCAAGACAAATTACTTTAGCGGTGACGTGCTTTTGAGAAAAAGTAGAGACGAATCTGGAGAACAGGCAGTGTTAGAAAAATTCACCACCATACCCACCCTTCGTATGCTCACGGGAGAGGCTTGTACTAAACGTCCCAATATTTTACACAGCCTTTTGGCTATCATGGGAAAGCAAAATTCGCTTAAGTGCATAGTTACGATGTATTTACTAGTTGTATCATTCCACTTGTTCTTTTGTAGAGATCAGGAATAAATACCTGTTTTTTTTTCTTTTTAACTGTTTACGCCTTTTAACAGCGAGGTCTTTTTAGAGACGGGAAATAACTGTCAATCTCATCTCTGAAGTCATTTTCAAATACCTCAAGGCAATAGTTATAGTGGTTTTAAGTATTTTCCAGCGCGTACTCGCAGACGCCAACTGGAAGAACCAAAAGTTGACGGCGAGGAGGCTGGACTAATACACGTGCAAAACTGAGTAATCGAAGGTAATACTTCGCTCGGCCTTTACCACATGACAAGTAATCAATTGAGTAGTCTAACACAGCTTCTACTTTGAAGGTTTTCGTATGTAACGGTGAGAGCCGGTGAGAGTCGATTGACATTTGTGTGATGCTCCTCAACAACTCAGTTCACCTACCCGGGGTCACCGAAGTGGCGAGTGAGGCAAGAACAGCTTAGTTCCACACAGGTGGGCAGATACTGCTTATCGTGGAACAAAATTGAAGCGAAAAAATTACGCACGTCTTCTTTTGGCCAAGAAAATTTAAAAAAATTTAGCTGCCCTGGCTATACGAAATAGATAGAAGGTGGGGTCTTCTTATTAGTAATATGCTTGCAGAAAGAGGTAATATCGTTCTTATCGGTAGTGGATTGTACGGAGCAGTTATTGTTGGATGGTGGGTTGGACTTCGTTGAGGAGCGGGATGATTCCTTGACTTTAGTTTTATTACTTGTCAGCCATTTACGCTCAAGAACTACTGATGCCTCTTACAGTCATGAATAATGATCATCATAAATCTCTAAGGATATGAAGCTTAGTCATCGCGCCGTTTCAGTGGTGGACTGGTGATCCTAATGTTTGCTGGAAGGAACATTTTCCAAAAGGGAAAGCTTAAGTATTACCATCTGCCTTTGATTTGTGTCATTTGTATTCTCTTGATACGTGTACTTTCTTCGTGAAATTAGTAGGATGTGAGGAGTAAATTAGAAACCATCCCAGCATTACATGATTGCGGAAACGTTTAGGAAAACGCAATCAGGACACCAACTATGTCATTTTTACGTCCCCATTAATTGTAGTGGCTATTTAAATAGCACAGCCCCACTCGATAGTGACAGCATAGTTTAATCTGTGCTATATCAGACGAAGTGCTACCGCAGAAAATAGACACCAAAATGGTAAAAGCATACTCATGTGGTCGTAATGTCCTGGTGACAGGGATTCTTACCGGCTGCGCAATACATCTCTGTCGGTAATCCTAGCGTGTAAAGAGGACCTACAGTTTAACATGGAATCCGAACCAAAGAAGCTTTCTGGCATACTTCACGTTACGCAGCAAACTCTGCCAGAGGAAAAGGTCGGTGTAAGGGCCTTCGAAAATCCCAACAGAGACCGGGATTCGAACCGGGACTTTCAGATCTCTATTTAGAACCCTCAATAACTAAGTAACCATACCCCTACGATAGTGGTAATCAGCGTATCTGGAGTGGATAGCTGCAACTTATTGTTTATGTATTTTTGAGCTGTGGACTGTCACTTTCGTCAGTTTCACAACCAGTTCATTACTTTATGTACTAATAATATTAATTTACTACACATTGTCATTTCATGTGCGCCACACACTAAATAAATTATTATCTTACGAAAACCTGTAACTGTAAACAATTTGTGAACACTCGTGCAGTTAAAAGGCAGCAGTGTGAAACACATATTTTACGTAGTTTCCGGATACCGATGACCTCCAGAGTTTATATAGATACATATATACAGAACATCAACGACGTGTCATCAACTTCGCACTGTAGCATCAGACATAAAAGTTTTAAGACAGTATAAAAGCAGGTAGCGGCACAGTTATATGGCGAAAGCTATTTGGTGGCTTACAATGGTGTCCTCGAAGCTCCATAAAGCTGTATATAGCTCTGCAGCAGAAACTATAAGCGATTCCATCATTGTATTTTACTATATGTTCGGAACAGAAAATCAAAATATAAACATTTTCTGCGTCAAATAAATTTTCTAAACAACTTTCGGTTTCTTAGAGTTAGAAACAATAAAATCAAGCGTGGTGGATGAGCGGTAACGCTCTGGCATCGCATTTGGGAATGCAGGGGTTTGAATCCTCGTCCAGCCATCCAGATTTTGGTTTTTCATAGTTTCCCCAAATCACTCCAGGCGAATGCCGGGATGGTTCCTTCAAGTTCCTTCCCGTTCCCTGCACATTGATCTTTCCCGCCTCTAATGGCCACAACTTCGACGACTCATAAAGCCTGTAGAAAAAAAAAGAAGAAGAAAGAAGTGATAAGAATGAAGCAATTACACCGCACCATTCCTTACGTTGATTCTATGTTCAGGTCAAAGGTTGGTTGTAATGTGTTACTGGCTCCTGCGTTAAAGTAGAAAGACAAAATTATTTTAGATGCAGAATTTATGCTGTGCGAACAAATTTTGTGCGTGTTTCGAATGGAAGTCTTTCAGTTCCCTAAAATACACTGGCTTGAAAGTTCAATCAAAAACTGATGACACAGTTTTCACCGAACATACTTAACGGTTTAGTTGTAGCTTTATTTGTAAGTAACCTACTGAGGTATTCGTATCCGAAATCCATGCACTCATTATAGTACACAATGTGGGTCATGTACAATAGTTTACTAGGATTCAGACGTTATGAGAGATTGACAAACAAAGGGACGGACAGAAAAATGAGTGAATCCATAAGGTTTATCGTTTTAACTCAGAACGAAAAGAACACCAAAAAATTATTTGGCTTCGGCTGTCCTACTTCAACGTATTGATAAATGGTTTTTACATAATTTTAAGACATTCTTCATTTTAAGAAGATCTAGGTTTTTACATCTTATAATATTTTTAATGTATCCGTTTGTTATAAATTGGAATAATTAGAGAATCATGACAAACAGTTATTTCCGTGTACCGATTCAACTCATAACTCTCAGCCCACAAGAAAACAATTGCCTTCAATAACCAGTCACTGATATCTGACAAATAACCTACAAACACATAATCTTTATAATCCAAACTTCATTCAAATTAATGATTGTACACTGATAACAATTGACATGAAAATAGCATTATAAAGAGATTACATGAACAGGTCAAGGTGAAGGATGACAGATAACCGTAAGTTCTTATAACATGTCGTTGGGGAAAGTGTCTGAAAGCGAAAGAAACCACAACATCTAGTTATCAGAGGACTGGAATAGATAGAAGTGACCAGTGAACTTGGTAATTAAATACCACTCCACTACACCAACCAGCAAGTCAGTGTTTGAACTTGTCAGCAGAAGATGGGGTATGAGAATATTTGTCTAGACTTCTGATATATTTAACTAGTTGCTGCCCACGACATCGTTCGTGTTTGTAAAGAATTTTGGTTGATAGCTACCGACATGCAACCCGTATAATGCACGATGGGAGTCTCATGGCTAATCCACACACAAACGCAAGTGACCTGAACAGGGTATTATAGTTACAAAGTCAAATATAGGGACACACATGTCTTTGGTCGAAATATGAAACATCACTCGCTTTACAGATCTCCCTCACCCCCACAGCTACCAACATGCAACCACCATAGTGCACGATGGGACACTCATCACACACAAACATCAATAGTCTGCGCTAGGAATAGTTGCGGCAGCAAAGAGAAATATAGGGACACACATGTCTATCGTCGAAATATGAAAATGCCCTTCGTCGACCACATTCAACTACCATGTCTCCCACATACCCACAGCTTCTGACATCCAACCACCATAGTGCACAATGGGAGACTTAAGGCTACTACCACACAAAAAAATACCATGGTCTGGCTGGGTAGTTGTGGATGGAAACTGAAATATAGAGACGCACATGTCCTTCATCGAAATATAAAAATGTGTTTCGTCGACCAGTTTCAACCAAAGTATCTCCCACGCACCCACAGATACCAACATTCAAATACCAAAGTACAAGATTGGTGACTTGAGGCTATTACTACACACAAACGCCAGTGGTCTGCGCTAGGTATTTTTGATAGCAGAGTGGAGTATAGGGACAGATATGTCTTAGGTCGAAATATTAAAATCCCTTCCGTCAACCAATTTCAACCACCATTTCTACCACACCGCGACATCTACCGACATGCAACTACCATGGTGCACGTTGGGATACTCGATGCTACTACCACACACAAACACCAGTGGACCGCGCTTGGTAGTTTTGGATGGAGAGTACAATATGGGGACACACATGTCTATTTTTTTTAGGGCCTACCACTTTCAACCATCACATCTACCACACCCAGTCAGATACCGACATGCAATCACCATAGTGCACGATGGAAGGCTCCTGGCTACTCCACACACAAGCGCCAGTGATCTGTGCTTGGTAGTTCTGACTGCAAGGAGAAATGTAGGGACACACACGTCTTTGGTAGAAATAGGAACATGCTCTAGGTAGACCACGTTCAACCACAATATCTACCACACCCCCATAGGTACCGACATCTAACCACCATAGCGCAGATGGGAGACTCGAGTCCACTGCCACATACAAACACCAGTGGTCTGTGCTGTTTAATTGTGGCAGCAAAGTGAAACACATGGCTTTGGTCGAAATACGATAATGTCCCCGATCAACCATTTTCAACCAAAATATCTCCCACACCCCTACAGCTACCGACATTCTTCCACTATTGGTGACACTGTGCTACTGCCACATACAAATACCAGTGGTCTGCGCTTGGATATGTTTAACTGAAAAGTGAAATATAGGAACACACACCTCTTTGCTCGAAATATGAAAGTGCCCCAGGTCGACCACTTTCAACCACCATATCTCTCACACCCCCACAGATATTGAAATGTACCATGAAGGTGCACTATAGGATACTTGATGCTACTACCACACGCAGTTTCACCAATGAAGAAATGCTTTCCTGAAGAACAATGCTTGAAATTTCAACCGAGAAAACAATTGTTTGCTCTTCAAAGGTACAAATTCTTCGTGATTTTTCCTAAAACAAAATATAGGCAAGCTTTAATCAAGTTGCAAAAGATAAAAAATAATATACAATGTACATACAAAACTGCTAAATTCACGTACCATACAAAATTGAGCTGGATATTTCTAACATCAAAGCAGTGTGCCTTTCTACAAAGCCAGTTGTAGGGTCTACAATCCATTTCTAAATTACTTATTATTTTATACAACATTTTAAGCTTTTAGCAGGCGTCATATTAAACAAATATTCCACTTACGTTTTTCGGAGATCGCACTGCTTTGATTGATGGATTAGTACTAACGTTTCGGCGCCCAACCTGGTGCCTTCATCAGGGTTCCCAGAATCGAAATATCACTTGTGATGGTTTTCACACAACTCCGTCGCTGAGCTAGTTGTTTTGGTTACCGGCACAGGATGTCAACTGTTCTAGAGATCTTGCTGTTGGAGGTTTTGTGTTGCGAATGTTCACGAGTGCACATTTCCACTTTTCGCTTAAGCCATAGCCACCGTCTTAATTGAAATTTTTGGGATGTTTGAAAATTTCTATTGATTTCCTGATGAAGGCACCAGGTTGGGCGCCGAAACGTCGGTAATAATTCATCAATCAAAGCAGTGCGATCCCTGAAAAAAGTAAGTGGAATACGTATTATTTTGCTTTTCTTTCTCAATTTAGGTTGAAAATTTCGGAAAAACACACGTACATATATATATATATATATATATATATATATATATATATATATATATATATATATATATATATATATGATTATCCCTTCATGCTAATCCTACTTATCTGATAATAATCCAGCATAGTCAGTAATAGGTTTATATTACGTAGTGACCTGAATTTTTTTCATTTCTCGTTCCATTAAAAATAGGTACCTGCAAGCTTTTCAAAAACAATTTGTGATCTGCCTGTGCTTGTCAATACCTCTAAATAAAACCCACCACACAACTGTAACGTATTAAATATTTTAAACTTGGTATCGCAATGCAAGGGTACCACTATAATATAATATATATATATATTTAATATAAATAGTATAAACTTCCCACTTACGGTTTCATTCGCCGGGAAACGATACCCTCTGCTAGCACTACAATGATGAAACTGCTTGCAGCGAACGAGCGGACAGCTTCCCACATACAGTAGTTCGGCCGTCAACTGCGGAACTACTTAACAATAATTACGCATCATAGACATGCATAAGTATGCGTAAAGCATATATTACGTAATTTATTAGCTTACAATTATAAAAGATGCGTAATGCGCATTTAAAGTCTTTTAAATATGTTTGAAGACATCTCTCTCAATGGACTATTACTTGACTTTTTTTTAGTTCTTCCAATGTGTGAAGATATCCTTCATACACCTTTCTATTAAAATTTCTCCAAGGATAGTAGTCACAAGGGTTTAAGTCTGGTATTCTGGCACAAAATGTCACTGCTGATTATACGTTTTCTCTTACTTTTTTGCATCATAAAAGCAGAATCGTCGATTTAGCTGGCATTAAAGCGCCAGGACATTTAAAAACTTTTTCATCAAATACGTATCACACAGGAATATTCTTCGTTCCAAATTATAGCTTACCACAATTCACACGATACTGATTAGTAACAGATTGAAGTCACAAAGTAGCCAAACAGCAAAGAAACTTTCACACAAAGTACTGATTCGAAGGAGACTATAATCACAAACCACCCAAACTGGACTAAACAATGGAAAATTTCACATTATACTGCGTCATTTGACTGTAGGTCGAGGGCTGTTGTTTAATCTCGCCGGTCATTCACTCTGCCTTTCGGCTGGAGCGGGTGCTGGCCTTTCGCAGTGAGATGCCGTCGGCAAGTCAGTAGGTGGGTAGCGTTTCCTGGCGAACACCGTGTATACATACGTTGTATCAGACTTCTTCGAAAAGTCCACATCTATCACATATATTTTCCGCTTACGCTAGATTCCAGATTTATCAGCAGCGCTGTAAATTACTTGCAAATAGGAATCGTAATATTTTAATTTACCATTACCGAAACAGTCATATATTCTAATCCTCTCTGTTTTCCCAATAAATCGCAATGCTTTATAAACTTTATATCAAATGGATTACTCAAGTTGTACAATTCGACAAATATTATCGATTACTTATCTTTTGTTTGATACCACTATATATGTTTTGTTCTTTCTTTCTTTCTTATAGCTTTACGCCTCGTCGACGTCGAGGTCATTAGAGGCGGGAAAGGACTGGCAACAAGTAACGGGAAAGAATTCGGCCATGGCGCTTTGAAGGAAGCATCCCGGCATTCACCTGGAGTGATTAGGGAAAAACCATGGAAAACCCAAATCAGGATACGCGGACGGGGATTCGAACCGGTGTCCTCCCGAATGTGAGGTCAGAGCGTTTACACTCACCCACCAGGCTCGGTCATATGTTTCTTAAAATACTAACAAAAATTTAGGCCTATTAATGCAATCGTACTCCTTCACGTCCTCGGGTTTATTTTCAAATACTACAACAGACTACTACAAACCACTAAAATCAATTTACAGTCATTTTTCAAACGTTTTAACTTCTTCATTTATATTTTTCTATTTGATTGAAACAGGAAACCAAAGATTTTTCTTCTCGTTTGGTTCTATGCCTTTTGTCCCTTTAAATTTAAATAACATAATATGTTTGTACAATCATAAATATTTTACATATATTCAAATATGATTTTAACATCAATTTTTATAAATAGTGAGGTCCATGACCTCACAATAATAATACTAACTGCTGATATATACGACATATAAAAGTACTAATCGAAGGAATATATAACATGTAGCTGCTACGAAACTACCACTTATTTATTATTGTGATATTAAATCTGAAACTCTTTATAACACAAAAAACCATAACTGAATTTTGTCGGCCATTTTCCTCAATTGCATAGAGTAAATTATATTTAAATAAATGATATCTGCGAGTGAAATTGCTTTATTAAATATAAAAAACAAATATATACACTAATACTGTAAAATGTGATTCAATATGTACATCGTCATTTATTTGTGTAAAAAGTAGTATTAAAATAAAGTAAGCAAAAACTGCTTAAGATGCTTCAGGGAATGAAATCAAACGCGTTCGATAAATAAACAAACTAAATTTAAAAAATAGTTGCATTCGCAGAGATCATTCGTCACATGATTTAGAAGAAATCTTGTTTATACAAATGACTCCTGACTTATTATTTACAACGCCTGAAGAAGAATAACAACTATTGTTTCATCCCGCCTCGAGAAAACGCTTGAACGATTCTTAGCTAGCATTTCGAATTTTCAACCTCCTGAATTGAACCTGTCTATAGAATATCCTTGGAGCCAATGGCGGCTCGCCTGGAAGCGTGTGTGCAATGTGCCAACACAGCTGCCTTTGTCTGTGGTCAGCCCCCACCCTCCCAGGTCCTCAGTGATCCATTTTCCACCCCCTTGCGTGTCCCTCCGAATATCGGTCTCCTTCCATCAGAGCCAGTCCACCGCACTACACCGCCTTCAGTTCCGCTCCGTCGATCACATAGCGATTCCCTTCTCCTTCATCTCGCGCCATTTGCCACGAGCGTGTGTACCTCCGTCACCGGAAGAAATTCCTTCGATTTTTCTTACTAAGGTTCTGATAGAAACCTACCTGTACACGGTGGTGCAATTTTAAACATTTATTTGAATAAATACATCAACGTTGCTAAAAATACGATTGCGTTCGAATTACAAGCAATTTAACTGAGGAAACCGCAAGTGAGAGTAGCAGAGATTAACAAATATCCTCGAGATGTACCGCCGTGAGTAGCAACTAGCAGAAGAGACTCATAAAATCATAACACATATAAATCTGTAAGCGGACCTTTCATAGTGATTTTGCTGTTGTTGAATTATCACGTAAATACGAGCGAAAATGTGTGGATGGAGTTTTCAAAATTTAAAACTTTAGGATCTAACGTAAAAACTGCAACATATGTTAGTACTCTACGAAAAAGGTAGACAGTGCAGTAAATGTTCGTAACCTGAACATACATCCGCTAAAGATCATACTACACTCCTGGAAATTGAAATAAGAACACCGCGAATTCATTGTCCAAGGAATGGGAAACTTTATATACACATTCCTGGGGTTAGATACAACACATGATCACACGGACAGAACCATAGGCACATAGACACAGACAACAGAGCATGCACAATGTCGGCACTAGTACCGTGTAAATCCTCCTTTCGCAGCAATGCAGGCTGCAATTCTCCCATGGAGACGATCGTAGAGGTGCTGGATGTAGTCCTGTGGAACGGGTTGCCAAGCCATTTCCACCTGGCGCCTCAGCTGGATCAGCGTTCGTGCTGGACGTGCAGACCGCGTGAGACGACGTTTCATCCAGTCCCAAACATGCTCAATGGGGGACAGATCCGGAGATCTCGCTGGCCATGGCAGTTGACTTACACCTTCTAGAGCACGTTGGGTGGCACGGGATACATGTGGACGTGCATTGTCCTGTTGGAGCAGCATGTTCCCTTGCCGGTCTAGGAATGGTAGAACGATGGGTTCGATGACGGTTTGAATGTACCGTGCACTGTTCAGTGTCCCCTCGACGATCACCAGAGGTGTACGGCCACTGTAGGAGATTGCTCCCCACACCATGATGCCGGATGTTGGCCCTGTGTGCCTCGGTCGTATGCAGTCCTGATTGTGGCGCTCACCTGCACGGCGCCAAACACGCATACGACCATCATTGGCACCAAGGCAGAAGCGACTCTCATCACTGAAGACGACACGTCTCCATTCGTCCCTCCATACACGCCTGTCGCGACACCACTGGAGGCGGGCTGTACGATGTTGGGGCGTGAGCGGAAGACGACCTAACGGTGCGCGGGACCGTAGCCCAGCTTCATGGAGACGGTTGCGAATGGTCCTCTCTGATACCCCAGTAGCAACAGTGTCCCTAATTTGCCGGGAAGTGACGGTGCGGTCCCCTACGGCACTGCGTAGGATGCGACGGTGTTGGCGTGCGTCCGTGCGTCGCTGCTGTCCGGACCCAGGTCGACGGGCACGTGCACCTTCCGCCGACCACTGGCGACAACATCGATGTACTGTGGAGACCTCGCGCCCCACATGTTGAGCAATTCGGCGGTACGTCCACCCGGCCTCCCGCATGTCCACTATACGCCCTCGCTCAAAGTCCGTCAACTGCACATACGGTTCACGTACACGCTGTCGCGGCATGCTACCAGTGTTAAAGACTGAGATGGAGCTCCGTATGCCACGGCAAACTGACAACCCCAATAGATACTCACCAAAGATCACACTACTTCGAAGATGGACATTAAGCCTAATAGCTTTGGATTCTGTCATTGTTGTTGCACCACATAACTTTAGTTCACAGTCAGTTTTCGGTAATACAGTACACGGAAAACTTTAATCATACCTTTCAGATAGTTGGAGGAGCCCCGACATTAAATTATCTAGAACGGTGAAAACTTTTTTGTTTATTATTATTCGGGGTTAGTAACGCGGGCAAAGAAGTTACGATTAAAAAATAAATTAATTGTGTTTTATGCTATAATACAAAACGTTATTTCTCACTCTTGTCCATACTGCATTTCAACATTCTGCTAATATTGGAGGGCGAAGCTTCAGGCAAATGCTAGTTACTGATTAGTGGGTTCAAATATATTGGGATCAAAAGTATCAAATATACATGCGAGAAAATCTGTGTCTATGATGAATTAAGCGGGCCGTAGACATACTCCCAATTTAAGGCAATGGATATTTGATTTCCGCGTCTATATCTGTGCCCGATATTTTCTTCACGTAAAGCAGTACAGGCTGCCGTTTCTGGGAGGCTGTCTCTCAACTTTAATCTATGAAGCTAACATGGATTTGGAGATGGTTAAGTTATTAAGCTATTAATGGCCACATGAGATTGTATAACAGAATTATTTCTTAAAATCAATGGGCGGACATGCAGTATTTACTATTAACCAAATTGATCAGCTCTTATACGTAAGAATATTAAGTATTATGGTAAATCAAGATAAAAAAGATCTCTGATAGGCTTTTCTGCAAGAACTGACAACCAGCATACTTCCGGGGGCTGCCTGACTGTATCACAAGTTGGTCAGTAGTTTGCACGTTGTCTCCGTTTATGCCTGGATGGTGTTAGGCTGTGGTCACATTACTTAGACTTCTTCAATGTTTTAACATTTAGAAGTCTAGCAAAAGCAATATTATCAGCAAAGGTTCATAGACTTTTTTTCTCAATGGAGCATCCTCTTCAACTTCGGTACTCGATTAAAACATGTTTGATTCTGAACACCGTGTTACTGTGTATAAATACTTCAACTTTTTTAATTTCACTCCAAGGCTTGTCAGTAAACAACGGTTTGATAAACCACGGTTTTGAATGGAATGTCTCTGGTAGATCTTCCCATTAAATGATGATTATATTGCAGTAAATTGCCAGTTTCCCTTGAGTGCATTTTTCATTAATGATCCAAATTGGCAAGAAAGCATAAGGTGGTGCATTTTAGACCCTGTGCATACGCTGTACCATACAAAACAATGTTGAAATTGTTTGTCAGTGCCTTTCAACCGAGGGACCAGGTTCGAATCTCATAGATCTTAATCGTTCATATTTTATTATTTTTTCTGCGATAAAACATTTTGTGTTCATCAGCAGCAATTTTCGTTGAATCTTTGGGATATATATTTTTAGGTAAGTGATAATTAAAACTCTTGTTAAGGTATCTCCGTATTTAGAAACTAAAATAAAATACACTTTATAGTATACGTTTCGTGTTTGTTCGATTATCTTAGCTAGCGTGTATGAACAAACAGATAATTTCATTTGTTGCTATCAGGTTCACATATAACTTTGATAGTATTTGTTCTAATCCCACGCCATTTTGTACAAGCTCTATATAACAATGTATTGACGCTAGTTAGTTTCATTTATATTAGATTATTTATGGATAATAACATTTTATTAATTATTATTTCCTCAAACTTTGCATGTTGAAAGACTTGAAACTCCCGTTTAAAAAAAAAAATCAATAACCTTAAAAAAAAGTGTCTGTATCTTGGGTTTGATGTGATACTTCGTGTTATCGTAGCCTTGTTTATACAATTTTTTTGTTTAGTGAACTTTTTTTCGAATGGCTAATAATTTTTAAAATCTGTTTAAACTTTTAATGTTTTAATGCAGTCATCAATATGTTCTTTCAAATGTTCGACAATTTTACGATGATAAACTCTACTAAATTCCAGTGTTCTTGCACATGGTTTAAAATTTTCTAATTGTTTGTCCTGTGTATGGAGAGGTACAATGCTGGCAGCTGAAATGATAAATTTGGGATGGATGGTATTAGTGTTATATGAGTATTTCTAATATTTGTTTCTACTGTATTACCAGTTTCGAAAGATACATTTATTCCCATTTTTCATAGAAGATCTGGCCGTTCGTTCTTCAGTCAAGTAATTTGTTATGTACTAATGCTTTTGCTTTTTAAATGTATTATTTTGCATTTGTTACATTTACTGTATGTCATGCATTTTTCTACAGCATTCTAATAAAGTGCTGTCGGTACAATATTGTAGAATTCCTTATTATAGTTGTTCTTGGAAATAAGTATTTCCTTAGTACTGTGTGACGTATGTGACAACAGTACGTTTTCTTTTTTTTTTTTGATTGATCGTGTAGCTGCAATATGTGTAAATATTTCTTTGTTTAGTGTCTGGTTTTCTGCATATAGATAAATTGTGTTTAGTCACGATCGTTTTAGTAGATACACACAACAAATTTAACTTTTGCTGTGTCTTTCTCCGTGCTGAATATGACATCGTAATGAAAAAGGGTCGTGATAATACCGTTCATCTGAAATTGAAGATAAAAAGAAGATTCATGTTATATTTAGCATCAGTTTGTGTTATATGTTCAATGTGAACCTAAGAAACAAGAAATTTTTTGTTAGCTATGGTAGTAGAACTGTAACTGTTTCATTTTAGTAACACTATTCACTGTTCCAATTCTGTGAAATAGGTTTAGCAGTTATTGCAGGAATTTACCTATACACGAAAAGTGCAGTTGAATCAGCAAATCTTGTAACAGCATGGAAAAGTTGGATTAGCGGCGTACCACGCAATCATCATTTACGAACTGTGGCCGTCGGCAGAATACGCAGACATTTTCGTTTGTTGTTAGCGTTTCATCGTTACCGAAGGAATGCAGGCACTGTCGGATCTGTTTGGTCTGTCTGTAACAATATCCAGCGCTCCTAACTGGCGATCTTGTTTCATTTGCTGACGGGAATCTGAGTACAGGGTTTAGAGCATCTACCTTAGAGAGGCATGCAACTGCACGAACAATGGGGGAACCAGAGTCTATTGTCTCATTTCATTCCCCGAGGCCAGTTTGATATACGAAATCGAGGATGATACCTCTGATGCTACCGGAAATTTACCATGGCTCTAGGCGCTTGAGTATCAAACCTATAATCTGGCAATTTGGATGATTCTGCTAAAGCACTAAGCTACTGGTTTTACTATTGCATGACCTAGTATTTTTCAGATTTCGACCCTGACAATCTTGCAATACTGATAGTCTAAAGGTTTTTAGATGGATTTCCATAATCTTGTAGGCGAATGCTGGTCTGGTTCCAAAAAACAGTACAGCTCCATATAAATTATATAGAAAATTATCCGATTCGCAGACAGGTTTTAAATTGCGCCTCGGGTTTAAATTGATAGTCCACAACGACCTGATCCACCCATAATATGTAATGGCGCAGAAAATATTTTATCTCAGTCTGGCTGCATAAGATACTGCAGTGTCTCCAATCTCCCTCTCCTTTGACTGTGTTCCATTCTTCAGGAATTTAATATACCAGTTGTGTTTTGGTTGTGATTACATTGCACCTAGAATAATCAACGGTACGTACGACCCCTTCAGAAGCCTTTTTCCGTGTGACGTATCTGTAATTTTCACATTCAATATTTGTAAATAATTCTCCGTACATTTTAAAGTATAAAATGTGTGTTATAATTACTAGTTTTGACGTGAAAACTTCTATTCGCTCGTTAAATACGGTAATAGGCGGTCGAACTTTCTTGTGTTACAAAATACCGTCCGATCTGATTAATAACTACGAGATTAATGATGCGTTGATAAGGATTTAGCCCAAGACGGGTAGAGCATGTCTGTACGAGTATCTGCTTTGTCTGTGACGTCAAAGGACTAGTGTGATTGCATGTTGGCGACTGTTTAGAATTAGCGTTGTGTAAAGTTATAAATTAGTGTAGCGTGAAAACGTGTTCAGCTAGGACGTTGATTGAAGCGTCATTGTAAAAAGCTCGCAAAGCACTACTAGGAGTCAAATTAAGATACTAAAATATTAGTCGGAATATGAGTAAAGATCAATATTAAATTGAAAATTTCAAAAAATTAATATTTCGTCTCATAAGAGTCATAAGTAATGGTTTGGGAGAGAGTATACTACTCTCTTCCAATCAAATGTCAACCTCTCCTTCATGTGGTGCACCCTGTTTGCACTGACGAG
>CM061919.1:155912084-156021255 GCA_031002005.1 Vandiemenella viatica | reverse complement strand
AAATGCGCCAGTTTAATGAAACAATGGACAGTACAGAATTCGAATTTGCCTATCACGAGATAACTATACCTACTGTTCAACGACCTATTAGCTACACGTCGACAAGGTGGCTATTATTCTGGTAAAATATCTTCCAACAAAAAATCATCAGGAGTTGATAATAAAAGATGAACCATGTGACAATTTCGCAAAAAGAAAAACGATAAACGGTGAATGGAACAAAAACACACAGTATACACCTCCCAGTGATATATGGTGCTGCTACTAGCAATTATGAGTTGTTGTTGTTTAAGTTTTAGGGCGCGTCGACGACGGGGTCATTAGCGCCCTAACAAAACCAGGCGTGACAACGTGGCAAAATTGCCGTCTGTGTGGCCGACTGTAAAGGGGTCGGCACACAGACAGCACAATAAAACACTAACATATAACTAAAAAACCGTCTGCGTGGCCGACTGTAAAGAGATCGGCCACACAGACGGCAACATAAAATATAAAACTAAGACTAGAATTAAAATATAAAATTACATACATAACTGGTTGGCTGTAGAAAGGCCAACCAGTTAAAAAAGTATTAGCTGGCTGGCTGTAAAGGGCCAGCCATATAAGCAGTGTCACAAGTAAAAACAGTACTTGGATTGGTGGTTGTAAACGGCCACCAATCCAATTTAAAACCTAGGCCGATCTGCCCAAAATTTTTGGGACAAGACCGGCCAAGCAACAAAACTTTAAAACCTTAGCCACGTTGTCACGATCATCGTTTAAAATAAGGGACAGATCGTTGGCTAAGCCAACGTCTGCCCTTAGATCTAAAAAAATACACATTCAGTTAAAATGTGGCGTACCGTCAAAGGTACGCCACAAGCATCACATTCCGGAGGGTCCTCTCGGCGGAGAAGAAAGCTGTGCGTCAGAGGACAGTGCCCTATTCGGAGGCGAGTAAGGAGAACCTCATCCCTCCTCGCCCGCTGGAAGGAGCTGCTCCACGGCTGAACGGTCGGTTTGACCAGCCGGAGCTTATTATGCTCAACTTCCAGCCACTGCCTCTGCCAAACATCAAAAACAAATCTCTTCGCCGCCGAGGCAAGGTCTGACTTTGGGACCGGTTCAAAGTCGGTTCTGACCTTGTCGCAGGCTAACTTGGCAGCTTGATCAGCTGCCTCGTTCCCTCTGATTCCCACATGGCCCGGTACCCAGCAGAATAACACCTCCTTTCCACGAGATTGAAGGGAAAGGAGGGCGTCCTGGATGTCCTGGACTAGACGATCTGCTGGATACATATTTCCTATGGCCTGAATACAACTGAGGGAATCACAGCATATGATGAACAACTTATCGCGCATTACTTTCATATGCTGGAGCGACTTCAACACGGCATAGCATTCGGCAGTGTAAACGCTGCACCTGCCGTCCAATTTGAATGTGTAAGTCGCTCGAGGGAACACTACGGAGCAACCAACTCCGTTAGCCTGCTTAGACCCATCCGTATACACCGGGGTAAACGTGTGATACTGGTTTAAAACATCTCTAAAAATTCTGATAAAAACATTATCGGCGGTACACAGCTTGTTGTGCCGCGATAATTCTTCTGGGCCTCTTTAAAAGCCAGGGAGGAGATTTACTCCAACCCTGGTGATAAAAAGAAGGAAGCTCGAATCCGTATTGTTCTAAAATAGCCTTTGTACGGTAGCTGAACGGTTTAGTGGCTCTATGCCGGTTGGTATAGAGCCGCTCGTAGTTGGGATGGAGCACTATGTCGTGCACGGGACTGCCAGGTGTTATGGCAATGCAGGTAGTGTCGCACCATGAGGAGTTGCCGGCGGATGGTAAGCGGCGGCTCGCCCGAGTCAGCACAAATGCTGACAATAGGGCTGGTGCGATATGCACCTGTGGCGAGCCGAATTCCTGCATGGTGGACACTATCCAATATACGCAGATAACTGTCCCGTGCCGAACCATAACGATACAACCGTATTCCAACCGCGACCGTACAAAGGCTCTGTAAAATTGTAGCAGGCAGGAGCGGTCAGCGCCCCATGACCTGCCACACAGACATTTTAAAAGGTTAAGAGCTTTTAAGGCCCTGGCTCTCACATCTTTTAGATGCGCAAGCCAGTTAAGCCTTGTGTCAAAAATGAGGCCCAGAAATCTAACAGTATCACTAAAACTTAAAACGGTGTTCCTCAGGGTAAGGTGAGGCTCTGGTAAAAGGCTTCTGCTGCGAGTAAAAAGTACACACCGGGTTTTCTCAGCGGAGAAACGAAAACCGGTGTGCACTGACCATTCATCCAGCCTGTTCAGCGTGAGTTGCAACTGCCGCTCAGCGCTTCTCAGGCTGGACGATACAATAAAAATTAAAAAGTCGTCCACATATAAGGAGTACCTAGGGGACTCCTTATAATGGCTGCTATGCTATTAATAGCAATGGCAAAAAGGTAACGCTTAAAACTGACCCCTGAGGGACACCGTTTTCCTGAATAAAAAGATCAGACACTTCACCACCGACTCGGTACCGGAAGCAACGACCAGATAAAAATGATTTTAAAAAACGGGGTAGGTTACCCCTAAAACCCCATTCATGTAACTGTTTTAAAATAACATGCCGCCAGGTAGTATCGTAGCCTTTTCAAGATCGAAAAAAACACCCACAGGTGTTGGCTGCGGATGAACGCATCCTGTATTGCCGCCTCCAGGAGGATCAGGTTGTCCAAGGTGGAACGGAACTTCCTGAATCCACACTGAAAGCGGCTCAGAGATTACGGGATTCAAGACACCAGACGAGGCGGCGATTCACCATCCTCTCCAGTGTCTTCCCCACGCAGCTAGTCAAGGCAATACTACGATAACTACCTGGCAACAATTTGTCCTTGCCAGGTTTTAAAATGGGAATTAATGTTGCTTCTTTCCACGAGTCGGGGAAGTGTCCTCCGGTCCAAATGTCGTTAAAAATATCTAGAAGGTACTTTTTAGCATCCTTACTGAGATGCCTCAGCATCTGGTACTGGATCAAATCAGGCCCTGGAGCAGTGTCATTTGCGCTGTTCAACGCACTCCAGCTCCCAAGATGTAATGGGCAGTTGTAGGCCTCTGATTCGACGAATCGAAGCACAGCGGGCGCCTCTCGGCAGCGACTCTACGTCGCTGAAACCGAGGGTCAAAGTTATCGGACGAAGTGATGGCGGCGAAGTTCTCCGCCATCAGCTGCGCTATGCTTCGTTCGTCAGTAATTATACGTCCGTGATCCAGTAACCCAGATACTGGTGCGCGGGAGTACCTTCCAGATATACGGCGAATGGACTCCCATACTTTCGACGAAGGTGTGGAACGATTTATAGTGCTCACAAAGTTCTGCCATGACCTCTTCTTGCTCTCCTTAATAACTCGACGCGCCTTAGCTCTGGCAACGGAACGCTGCTAGGTTGTCAGATGTTGGGCACAACCTAAAACGACGCAACGCCCGTCGCGACCCTGAATGGCGGAACGACATTCATCGTTCCACCAGGGGACGGGCGTCCTTCGCAGCGTTCCGGAGCTCTTCGGCATGGAAACGTCAGCTGCACGGTGAATCACTTCTGTGAAGTGATTCACCTTCTCCTGTATACTGCCTCAGGGTTGCAGTTGTACAGCGGCAGTAGAGCTGCCAATCTGCACAACTGACGTTCCATTTGCGTCGGTTATTTCCCCCTCCTCACACTCGACGTGCATCCAAATAGGGAAGTGGTCGCTACCATGTAGGTCGCGATCCACCTCCCACTGCACGGAGTCCGCATTGAGGGGAACACAAGGAAAGGTCAATGGCAGAAGACGTACCGGTAGCAGTGGTGAAATGAGTCATTTGCCCTGTATTCAGGATACAAATTTCCTCCTGCTCTATCAATCTACCAACCACTCGGCCCCTGGGGCAATCGGTGGTGGAACCCCACAACGCACTGTGGGCGTTGAAATCTCCCAAAAGGAGAAAGGGCCGAGTGAGTTGTCGTACGATGCCAACCAGGTCGTCGTAGCCGACGACACACTGGGTGGCAGATAGACAGAGCATACGGTCAGTTGGATTGGACCGTGTATTTTCACCGCTACTGCTTGTAGATGAGAGGTGAGAGCGACGGGTTCGGAGTGGACAGTGTTCCGAACAAACACGGCCACTCCGCCCTCGCTCGATCACCCTCGGTATCGTCCTTTCGGAATATGTCATAACCTCTTAGCACTGGCTGATGTTGTGGTCTAAAGTGTGTCTCCTGGAGACAGAGACACAATGGATTAGACCGTGCTAAGAGCTGGACTTCCTCTTTGTGAGCCTGAAACCGTTTACGTTCCACTGAAGTATGGGAGCCATTCTACCTATTTAAAACCACCCCCCCCCCGGATCGGGTGGGTCTTCCTTCGCTGATGCTGAGGAACGGAACAAGGTTCGTCCACCAGCATGATATCGTCTTCGGTGTCCGAAGACGATTTTCGTTGTGAGGCCTCGGGTCTTGCGGATTTTCTTCCGCCGAGGCCTGTTCCCCTTCTTCTCCTTTCCAGACGGGGATCTGGGAGGAGAAGTCGGAGGGGATTTCACAAACATAGCGGGGTCCGTCAGCTTAAATTTCGGACCCCTTACCTTTTGCACTGTTTGCCATCCGCTACCGGCAGATGGCTTGCCGTTACTTCTCTTGCAGATACAGTTTCTGCTTCAGGGGCCGCTTCTGCTGTTGCAGAGGGGCCCACAGCTGTAGCGGATGGCAGTGTCTTTGCTGGTGGACTTACGGAACCTGCTGTCGATGTGGTCGATGTTGTCAGTATTGCTACCGACGTGCGAGGTCCTAGGTGTAATGACCTTGATGGGTGTGGCACCACATCTGCACTGACATGAGCACATTGGACTTGTGCCCATGTCCGCAACGGACGTCTGGGTAGCAATACTTTCTTTCCTGACGGGAGTTGATAACGTCTTCGCGAAGCTGGTAGCGAAGACTGGTGGAGCCAGAGCCTTATATTTCTTTTTGGCTTCGCCATAAGAAATCCGCTCTTTCGTTTTCAACTCCTGTATCTTTTTTTCCTCCAGATACAATCGACACTCTCTGCTCCAGGCTGGATGTGCCCCGGAGCAGTTGACACACACCTGTGGGAGCGTGCAGCTAGTGCCTGGCTCATGAGCCGCCTTTCCGCACTTCCCACAGGTGGGGTTGCCCTTGCAGGTCGCCGTCGTATGACCGAACCGCTGGCACTTAAAGCAGCGCATTGGGTCCGGTACATACGGGCGAATATTCAGTTTCAAATATCCTGCCTTGATGTTTTTGGGCAACGTTGGAGTGTCGAACGTCAGGACGAAGGTGGCTGTCTTCTCAAGACTGCCGTTAACCCTTCGTTTAATCTGACGAACCTCGACCACATGTTCTGTTGACCACTCCTTAAGGAGTTCCTCGGTCTCTAAATCCATAAGGTCCCTGCTGGTAATGACTCCTTTACTTGAATTTAGAGTTTTATGGAGTTCGCACTTCACTGCGAACTCCCCGAGCTTCTCGCACTTAAGGAGTTGGACAGCCTGCCTCTGGGTGGATGTTTCCAAAGCAGTGTCCATTCCTCAGCTTTTTTACAGATTTGAGGGTACCCGCAATACCCTCTAAACCTTTCTGAACATAGAATGGAGAGACCTTCTCAAAAGATCCCTCCACCCTTGTCATAATAACGAAGGCATTGTCAATAATACAACCCTTGCCGTTACTGTTGTTACATCCGGGGGAGGGCTTTCAACCCTAGCCCGTTTGTAAGAACTGGGTGTGTTTTTATTTACCTGCGACACACCCGGGCCGCAGGGGTTTTTGGTTTTTTGTGAGTAGGAATTTTGGACCCACGAGTAAAAACCATTAAGAGAAATGCTATTACAACAGGGGTGCGCAGGTGCCCCTGAGGTTGCACGTTAGCGAGTGAATTTCCTCTCCACCCATCACCTCCTCGGCACGTGGCTGACCTTGAGGTTGAGGGGTTTTTTATAGAGGTTTGTTACCGTCCTCGCGATCCGGGCGATGAAGCCAAGATCCCCGTTCTCCTAGGCACACAACGTTCCACCGCCACGCCCTACGGTGGTCGTTGAAGCATGGTAGGAGTTTACGGTGTGGGAAACTTGCGGCGCTCACAAGTTTCCAGCTCGGGCACCGCGGGTTCGCCAAACCCGTACCTGGCACTTGCGTACCAGGCCCCTGCGGGGCAGTTATGAGACAAAATCCTATGTTTCATACAATTTATAGCAAATATAAAAGTTTCCTTAGCAGAAAAAAAATATCGTTAAGCTCCTTACTGTAGAAAATACACACAATTTATCGATTTCGCTGTGATGAGTGATGCTTGCTGACTAGAGGTAACAATAATCAATCCTTATAGCCGGCAGCGAAGCATAGTGACTTTTACGGGTGACGTTGATAGTTAACACATTTGCTGTTTACGTGTTGAATTCTGATAAATTCCTTTCTTAATTGTGTGATGTTTTCGAAGTTGATAACTTGATCTTTAAATTGGTATAGCATTTATCAATTTTGATTAGGTACGATGGGAGATAAATGGCGCGTCGCAAAACACACCTTTTAGAAAATGTTGATATTTTCGATCTTTAAGGAGGGAATTACGAAAAATTCCTTTCTTAGTTTACAATGCCATCAAAGCGAAGACCTTACTCCTTAAAATGATTCATCGTTATCGATTTCTGTTAGGTATGAAGAGAGATAAATGACTCGTCAAAAAACATGCTCTTTAAAATAATATATATGAATCCATATATAGTTTATAAAAATCGTCCACAAACCACCCAGATTTTTCTAGCTAGAATCTTTGATCCAATACTCAGACTTCGTTATTTCACCTCCGTGTGGAAGAATGCTGTTAATATTGTCATCCACAAACCGAAGAAACCAATACACTTGCCTTCAAGCTGTAGACTGGTACTGACTACCCACTCCAAATACATAAAAAAAAGTTAGCAGTCAGCTTTCTGGTTTACTTCACATTACACAGTAAGCTATGCTACATGTGAAGGTTGGTTTAATTGTTCCTTGAAAATACCCGCCGAGACAGAGAATCGAGCCGGGGGACCGTTCGTTTTCCAGTCAGAATCCTAAACCACTGAGCCACCCGACTGCAACAGACATACTATTAACATTAGCATGTCGGTAATGCGGACTCATAAGATTATACCCATTCAAAAATAGTCCAACGCGCCTAAAGAAGTTTTCACTTCAAAACCTAAAAATCTATCATACAATAAAAAAAAAAAAAAAAAATACCAACTCATCGCGGGATTTGAAACTGTGACCCGAAAAGAGAACCTTCGGTGATAAGCACCTTAACCACTCAGCTACCATACAGATGTGTTTTGAGTGTGCTAACTACCATCAAAATCGGAAAAAACTAAGGGTTTGTAGGAACAAAGGTGACATAAATTAAGGTGAGGGGGAAAAGGAGGAGTGATTTAGGTTTCTGCAAATCAAACGTCAAAAGTGTTTTTTCTATTTCTGTTAAAGTATACGTATCCGAAATTCCATCAAATCGGGTAAAAACTGTGTATTTGTATAAATATTTTGTGAAAAGTATCCTGCGCGCATATCTTCCCCGCAACAGGTGGGTGTGATCTGATGCGTGCAACAGGTGACTTCTTGCGATCTCATAGATTTACCCCGCCCAAACATCTCGTAACGCAACTATTGAAGTTTTCACTTAAATAAAAATCATCAAGAGATGGCTCTGTAAATAGTTATTCTCAGTTTTGGCAATACTTCCACTTCAGTTTGGCTTTCGCGCGCAACACTTGCATATTAATCAACTGCAATGCTATTCAGAGCACATTATTGAAGGCTTTAGAAGGAAAAGAGACACCGTAGCTCTTTCACAAATGTTCTGCAAGCCTCTGACAGAGTTTGACATCCCCGGATTCTTTAGAAATTCCTGTTTCCTCAAAACCGATCCTTTATGGTAGGTATAAGAAATATAAATTCTGCCGAAAAAAACAATACGAGTAGAGGTTCCATAAGGATCCATCTTAGAAGCTCTTTTGTTATATATGTATCTATAAATGTATGGAACATTTTCCTATTTTCCGTACAGTTATTACCAATTGTTATATCCAATTGCGAACAAGAAAAGGTCCCTCAGTGAAGAAAGCTGCCTGTTACCCCATATATAAATAATATGTCCTGCCATTTCGTATGCTTTCCAACCATAATGTAGTGCTGCTTCTTTCAAACTTCATACAATACAATCGTGTCAGTACAAATTCATTTGAATGGTTCTACAATCACCCGTGTATATTATTGAGATACAAAAACTTTAAAAAAATTTTATTTTATTTAACTGCTTAACGTCTCTTTAACAGCGAGGTCTTTAGAGACGGGAAAGGATGGGGGGCAAGGAATGGGAAGGAACTCGTCCATGGCCTTTTGAAGGAAGCATCCCGGCATTTGCCTTTGCCACGCATTCCACCCCTGAATTTATGGGATATAATTTTAACATGGAATCCTTACAACGGAACTACAAGGCGTAGCTCATACGATCAAATGCAATTCTTAACAGTTTTTGCTCCCACCGGAGACCATATATGAAACTTAAGAAAGCAAGCGCTTTATCCACTTCACAACCGGCCCACTCTAATGATTACGATTGCAGAGACTTATACGTGGTATGCGTCTGTCAATCTCTGTTCAGTTAGTTTTTCAAAATTCCATGGAAAAATATATTATCTATACAGAAAAAAGTATCCTATGTCCCTCCTAACTATCATTTCATTGTCAAATTTCGCCACGATCGGATTAGCCGCTAGCCCTGAAAACGAAACAAACAGATAGACAGAGTTACTTTCGCATTTATAATATTACTATAGATGTACGAGGTAATACTACTCTCTACCCTAAAACAACTTTGGCTGGGAAGTCTCCCCCCTTATAGTGAGTACCTCGCTCCATCTGGAAAACTCCTGTTTGTACTCCTGAAAGAATTCGTCGGAGGTCAGTATTTTAGTACTGATGACTAAGGGTGCTTCAAGTGTACTGGTAAATCGTTCGAGGAATTTCTTCAACTCTGGAATTTGTGTGTGAATAATGGAGGGGTGTGTATCGAAATATAAATGTAATTTTCACTACTTGCAATTCATTATTTTCATTCATACTATCAGAAGCCCTGATTTGACTTGAATGTGACTTAAGTGCAAATAAACAAATAAAAAAACTGTTAAGGCGCCATTACGCTGGACCATGTAGATGTATGTAGATATGTATACCAGGGATGTACAACGGTACTAGGTTGGAGTCCAGGTCTTCCCGTACAGGCCCTCCTGATTGATGTTTTCCGGCAATCAGGCACCCAATCACCGCGTCGTAAACTACAGACAAAAATATTACTATTATTATTTATGGCTTTAGCCAAAGGCTAATACAGACTATAACATCAATCGACTGATTTTAAATTACACTTTTAGTACGTATAACATACAGGGAAAATATCTTTCTTCCCCGGAAATGAGAGAGATTGCCTGTCAGTAACATTCAGACCATCTTCTAGCAGCTGTTTTCTTGCTGACTGATGTTGTTTGCAGCTCAGAGTGAAATGATAAATATCCTCCACGGTATCACAGGTGGGACACATTGGAGAATCCAATTTTTTGTCACGTAATAAATTGTGTCCTGCCCTAAGTCTGTTAATTAAGGTAATATCGATTATGCTCAGCTCTAGTTGAGCATACTATGACTTTCCTACGACGTTGTTGCAGACGGCTCGATACCGTAACCTAGCGTGGTGGGTGAGTGGTTAACGCTCCTGCTTAGCATTCGGGAGGACACCGGTTCGAATCCTCGTCCGGGTATCCAAATTTGGGTTTTCCATAGTTTCCTCAGATCACTCCAGGCGAATTCCGGGATGCTTCCTTTAAAAATACCATTGCCGAATTCCTTTTTTTTATCTGCTTAACGTCTCTCTAACAGCGAGGTCTTTAGAGACGAGAAAGGATGGGGGGCAAGGAATGGGAAGGAATTTGGCCATGGAATTTTGAAGGAAGCATCCCGGCATTTGCCTGGAGTGATTTGGGAAACCATGGAAAACCAAAATCTGGATGCCCGGACGAGGATTCGAACCACCGTCCTCCCGAATGCGAGCCAGAACGCTAGCCGTTACACCACCACGCTCGGTGCCGAATTCCATCCAGTTCCTTGCCCGAAGTCCAATCCCTCCTCTAATGACCTCGACGACGACGAGCCACAGGTAAAACAAAGTCAATACCGTAGTCCCTTTCCCTGGCAGTCAGCTAGCTCTCTCTTCTCCTATTCAATCATAACTAAGCCGGTGACAATGACTTTGAAGTGCACAGGGTACAAAAGCTTTCTCTATTTCTGGAGCAGTAAGTTAAGTCGAAGACGTGATGTTCTGTCAACAGCCTCGTTTCTCATCACTCCAAAATAAACACTTCACAGAATAGTTACTCATCTCACAGAAAGATAGCACTTTGAAGGTTCCCCCACCCTCATTACTCCCGGAACTGACAATCCCTGCTTCCCGGTTCTAACTACACAGAACTGCATTGAACAAATTGTTAATTTCAAGCCTTGATGAGAATCAAGGTTTTTCCTGATCTGATAGGGTCCATTCTCAAATAATAAATAAAAGGGTATATTCGCAAAGATTGTTACTTTATGTGGTATCCTGTGTGTCTTATTACCGTGATGCTAGGAGAATTTCTATAGGTTGAGGATAGTGAAAAAAGAATTTTTTGTAGGCGGGTATGACGGTTAGTGCATTATTTTCCTAGCTGTGATAAAATATGAGGCTGAAAGTATTGAGTCGATGTGGTTTCTACTGTACTGCGGGAGCATTGTGTCTCTGGCTCCTCCAATGTGGTACCAACTACTATATGGCTCTGCTCTTCCTTGTAGGCTGGAGGCGAGGTGGTGGCTGACCACGTTACTCATTACGGAGATGGGCTTGTGGTCTGCGGTGAGGACCAAGGACCCGTTTGCCTCCATTCGGCTTTCGCCGTCCACGTTGAGAGTTGGAAGCGGCAGCTAAAGCCTCCTAAACCTTCAGCAGTACACTGTCAGCGATTTAACCGACATTCGTTCTGCATGCTCGGGAATTTTTTTTTAGTTCCGCTCACGTTTTACAGCAGCTTAAGCTAAATAATTCGCTGTGTGAAGTGTTTTGGGTCAGTGAATGTCAAAAATTATTCGTCCAGGCTACAGGTTGTCTTTAACAGAGTTGAGGCACCGCGATAGTGCTCTTAGCGAGATAAGAATAATTTGGATTCAATATTGATACTGATGTAATGGTAAAAGTGATAAATAAACTTTTATATGAATCAAATAATTCAGGATACAATCAGTGGTCATCCGACAGGCGGAAACTAGGTAATACCTACTATGTTACTAGGTTATTTTTGAGTAAATCGTTTATAATGACATCTAAAATTCGACAAGACGTAAAAGCAAACTTAAAAAAAATAATGATAAAAAAGATAGCGTTTTGCTATTTAGTTGCCTCCAAATCAGAAGGTCAAACAATTGTGTATATGAAATGTTGTTGTAGGCCATTTTTAACCGACTTCCAAAAAAGGAGGTTCTCAATTCGTCTGTATTTTTTTTTTTTTTTGTATGTATGTTCAGCGATATCTTCACCAATTTTGAACCGATTTCAATGAAATTTTTTAGTGGCTAGAGTATACCTCCAAAGTGGTCCCATATGAATTTCATTGAGAAACCACCCCTTCTACCCCCACTCACCCCTTAATTTTTATACAAATCCACATTTTTTATTCGATCTCGATGAAACTCTGGACATATAGAGTCAAAAATAAACAGAAAATTACTGTCAACTTTTGGTTTAAAAAAAACTGAAACTCTCTCCCCCTATCCACCCCCATAATTTTTGCAAATTTAAAGCTACAGTCGACACCATTTAACTGATCTCCACTAAAGTTGGCAATTACATGTAATTTTTCATGGAGAAGGTTTCTAACAAAAAAATAAAAATAAAAAACCACCCCTTCTCCCCTTTACACACCTTAATTTTATTGAAACCTACATACCTTATCTGATTTTTATTGAACTTTGCCCATGTATACTTTAAAACAAAGAGAAAAATCCTGTCAACATTTGGTCTTCCAAAGCTCAACCCCCTCCCTCCTTCCACCCCTTTAATTATTTTCAATGATCTTCATAGAAACTACATTCGACACCATTTGACCGATTATCATCAAAGTTGGCATATACATTTAATTTTTAATGGAGAATCTGACCAAACAATAAATAAATAAAAAACCACCCCTTCTCCCGTTTACACCCCTTAATTTTATAGAAACCTACATACCTTATCTGATTTTTATTGAACTTTGCCCATGTATACTTTAAAACAAAGAGAAAAATCCTGTCAACATTTGGTCTTCCAAAGCTCAACCCCTCCCTCCTTCCAACCCTTTAATTATTTTCAATGATCTTCATAAAAAGCTACATTCGACACCATTTGACCAATTATCATCAAAGTTGGCATATACATTTAATTTTTAATGGAGAATCTGACCAAACAATAAATAAATAAAAAACCATCCTTCTCCCATTTACACCCCTTAATTTTTATACAAACCCACATTTTTTATCCTATTTCGATGAAACTTTTAACATGTTGAGTCAAAAATAAAGAGAAAAATACTGTCAAGTTTTGGTTTTGAAAAAACTGAAGCCTTCTCCCCCTATCCACCCCCTAAATTTTTGCCAATGTTCTTTATACAAAGCAACAGTCGACACCATTTAACTGGTCTCCATTAAAGTTGGCATATAAATGTAATTTTTCATGGAGAAGGTTTCTGACAAAAAAAAAAAAAAAAAAAATTAAATAAATAGATAAACCACCCCATGTCTCCCTTTACACCCCTTAATTTTATATAAATCTACATTTCTTATCTGATTTTTATTGAACTTTGCCTATGTATACTTTAAAACAAAGAGAAAAATCCTGTCAATATTTGGTTTGCCAATGCTCAAACCCTTCCCCTCCTTCAATCCCATTAACTTTTGTCAAAGTTCTTTATAAAAAGCTACAGTCGTGATCGTTTGACCGATTACCATGAAAGTTGGTGCTTATATGTATTTCTTCACGAAAAAGGTGTCTGACCAAAAGATCTAAAAACCACCCCCTCTCCCCATTAAACCGCTTAATTTTTATACACAACCACAGTTCTTATCCGGTTTAGACAGAACTTGACAAATTTTTACTATAAAACAAAGAGAAAAATAATGCCAATTCTTGGTTTGCAGAAACTGAACCCCTCTCCCCGTTTCCACCCCTTGGTTTTTGTCAATTTCTTTTTAGAAAGCTACAGTCGACACCATTTGACCGATCTTTATGAAAGTTGGTGCATATATATGTAATTTTTTATGTATAAGATTTCTGACCAAAAAATCAAAAAAACTATCCTGGCTCAGCTTCCCTTAATATTTGTACAAAACCCACATTTTAATCCGATTCGGTGCAACTTCGCATGGGTATACTTTAAAACAAATAGAAAAAGAAAAATAGTGTCCACATAACTTTCACAAAAACGCAAACCCTATCCCCCTTTCTACCCCTTTAATTACTGCCAATGTTCTTTATACAAAGCTACCATTTCTTTCTGATTTTGAAAGATGTATGCACATGTATACTGCAAAACAAACAGAAAAAAACTGTCTACATTTGGTTTCGAGAGTCCAAACTACACTCCTTCCTTTCCATCCTTTATTCTAAAATTTCTATCCGATTCTGAAGAAAATTTGCACACGTATACTTTAAAACATACAGAACAATTGTATTTAAATTAGGTTGCAGAAGCTCAACCACTCTTCCCTTCTACCTCCACCTCTCCTAATTTCCAATATTCTTTATAGATACCCACAGTTTTATCAGATTTTCATTGAACACGGCACATGTATACTTAAAAACAAAGAGAAAAATACTGCCCACACTAGCTTTACAAAAACCAAACTACTCTTCATCTCCACACCCCTTAATTGTTTTTTATACATACCTACAGTTTTATCTGATATCAATGGAAATTTACACACGTTTACTTTAAACCATACAGAAAAGGCAGTCTACATTTGGTATACATAAGCCCAATCACACTTCCCCTTTACCCTGACCCCTTTTAATTTCCAATGTTCTTTACAAAAATCCACAGCTTTAAATCCCGTCAAAATTAGTTAAGCTATTTTTAAGTCATGGCATAGTATTTATAAAATAAATGTGTCATAATGTCTCAACATTTACTTCAGATTTCAACTTGGATCCCAAGCTTTCACGTTGTGTAAACCAATTAAAAATCTATATTTTCTGTGTGATGCCGGAGCAGACAGATATATGCCAGAGACAGATTTGGGATGTATTAATGTTACATGTTTCGGTTATCGACCAGCAGCCTTAACAGATGTTATGATCCGATCGGAACGTAGCATGGACAAAAATGTAAACTGACATTCCTTATCACAACACCCAATTCACCCCGCTCTGGAAGTTGGTGTGGTATATAAAGACAGAATTCTTCTTTGAAAGCAAGCACTTTAATCTCTGAGCTACCAGGAAGTTCGCAAAATGGGTACTACAGCGGCATATTTAAAATACAAAACAAACTATAATATCACTAAAAATTTAAAAATAAAATAATTGTTAAAAAAACATAAAAACCGCATTAAAAAAAAAAAAAAAAAAAACATAAAAAATTTTAAAATATCTTTATACCTTGATTAGGATAAAATAAATCTAAATGGACAATATTTTACATTACTGCCATTGATATTTTTACATTAATTAGTTATTTTTGGAGTCTGTGGCGGCGAAAGCAAGAAAAACAAAAAGAGAAATAACAATAATACATAAAAAAATCATGTTACTGCTTACCTACAATTAATGCTAGAAAAATGTTTCAACAAAACTGAAACATACAGATGATACGCCAATATTAAACTAACTGTAAATCGTTTACTGCATGATGCAGCCTACCAACTGACACTGTAGGGTCAGAGAAATGCCTGGATGACCAATAATTCCGAGCCACAGAGTAAAATACTGTTAATTTATTTCCCTAAGCTGTCTCCCGCTGTAACACTATCTGCCTCACGACATGCTGTAAAATATTGGGAATTTTTGTTCGTACTCCCCGTTTCGCGTCTAACGCCAAAAGAAGTTCAGTAATTCGATCTTTGCGATTTGACAGCTGGCACCGACTCCAAAAATAACTAATTAATGTAAAAATATCAATGACAGTAATGTAAAATATTGTACATTTAGATTTACTTTATCCTAAGCAAGGTATAAAGTTATTTTAATAATTTTAGTGCATTTTTTTAGGGCGGTTTTTATGTTTTTATTAAACAATTATTTTATCTGCAGTTGATCCGTAAATTAAATGATAAAAGAACGCCAATACAACTGTTTTCGTATGCTTAAATGCCGTACGCATTTCTCCTCACATCGAGGCATCATGCAGCAACCATGACAAATGACTTAACGGTAACGTGCTTTTGAGAAAAAGTAGAGACGAATCTGGAGAACAGGCAGTGTTAGAAAAATTCACTACCATACCCACCCTTCGTATGCTCACGGGAGATGCTTGTACCAAACGTCATCTGGAGAACAGGCAGTGTTAGAAAAATTCACCACCATACCCACCCTTCGTATGCTCACGGGAGATGCTTGTACCAAACGTCCCAATATTTTACTCAGCCTTTTGGCTATCGTGGGGAAGCAAAATTCGCTTAAGTGCATAGTTATGATGTATTAACTAGTTTTATCATTCCACTTGTTCTTTTATAGAGATCAGGAATAAATACCTGTTTTTTTTTTTAAATTGCTTAACGTCTCTTAACAGCGAGGTCTTTTTAGAGACGGGAAATAACTGTCAATCTCACCTCTGAAGTCATTTTCAAATACCTCAAGGCATTAGTTAGAGTGATTTTAAGTGTTTTCCAGCCCGTACTCGCAGACGACAACTGGAAGAACCAAAATTTGACGGCGAGGAGGCTGAACTAAGGCCGGCCACACACAGAACCGGGCGAGGCAGGGCGGGGCAGGGCATTTTGCCCCGGGGCGTCTTGTGCGACGGGAAACGCACGGGTGCCTATGGAGCATCACACACAGGACCGGGCGGGGCAGGGCACGTCGAAAAGCGCCCCGGGGCAAAATGCGAAGCTGAAACAAATTATGCCCCGGGGCAAGTCACTGCCGGGCAGAACGTTCTGCGCATGCGCTGTCACGGGACCCACTCTCCCTCCCCGGGCTCCACTATCTCGCGGTCTGGTTGTGTTGTGTTTCGAATATTCGACTGATTTGTATGTGTGCCATGTATGACTGTAAGATTTAAAATTTATATGGCTATACAGGGTTATTATATGGTTGAATAACTAATGGTCAGGAAAAAGAGGACCAACATACATACCTTAAGGTTATCAAAAGCCGCTCCTCTGGGGGTATGGCTGTTCTCCAGTTGGTATTTTGCTTTTCTATTCTGGTCCGAATGCTCTCAAGTACAAAGTCGAATGTCGAAATTGACATGCGACAATAAATAAAAAAACTTGTCTGGGTTCGGCTCGAAGCTCATAAATAAAACTTCCTATATTCCTTTTCAGGTTTATAGGGTGTATACCTATACCTCTGTTGTTAACATTGTGGTCCAAGAGCTGCAGATAGTTCCAAATTAACAAAACGGTCTCCTCATCTTCATCCATTTCAAAATGATACACTACACACCAGTATGCTCCTACTGAGTTCACTGACAGGTGACTTGTATTTGACTTGTCGTGCCCCGCCTCGTTCTGTGTGTGACAGCAGCACGACAGGGCAAGTCAAGCGACTTGTCGCGCCCCGCCCCGCCCTGCCCCGCCCGGTTCTGTGTGTGGCTGGCTTAATTCACGTGCAAAACTGAGTAATTGAAGGCAATACTGCGCTCGGCCTTTACCACACGACAAGTAATCAATTGAGTAGTCTAACACATCTTCTACTTTGAAGGTTTTCGTATATAACGGTGAGAGCCGGGCCACTATTGATTTTTTTCTTTCGCTATTCCCTAAAAGAGTCGATTGACATTTGTGTAATGCTCCTCAACAACTCAGTTCACCTTGCCGGAGTCACCGAAGTGGCGAGTAAGGCAAGAACAGCTTAGTTCGACACAGGTGGGCAGATACTGCTTGCCGTGGAACAAAATTGAAGCGAAAAAATTACGCACGTCTTCCTTTGGCCCAGAAAATTTTAAAAATTTTAGCTGCACTGGCTATACGAGATAGATAGAAGGTTGGGTCTTCTTATTAGTAATATGCTTGCAGAAAGACGTAATATCGTTCTTATCGGTAGTGGATTGTACGGAGCAGTTATTGTTGGATGGTGGGTCGGACTTCGTTGAGGAGCAGGATGATACCTTGACAGTATAGTTTTATTACTTGTCAGCCATTTACGCTCAAGAACTACTAGTGCCTCTTAAAGTCATGAGTACTGATCTTCATAAATCTCTAACGATGTGAAGCTTAGTCAACGCGCTGTTTCAGTGGTGGACTGGTGACCCTAATGATTGACGGAAGGAACAAGTTCCACCAGGGGAAGCTTAAGAATTACCATCTGTCTGCGATTTATGTCATTTGTGTTCTCTATGATACGTGTATTTTTCTTCGTGAAATCAGTAGGCTATGAGGCGTCAATTGGAAACCATCCCAACATTCGTCTACGTGATTGCTGAAAAGTTTATAAAAATGCAATCAGGACACCAATCATATTCTTTTTCACCTCCCCATACCACTGTAGTGGCTACTTAAAATGCACAGCCGCACTGATGAGTGACAGCATAGTTTAAACTGCGCTATATAAGACGAAGTGCTGAAGCAGCAAGTGGACACAAAAATGGTAAAAGCATACTCGTGTGGTCGTAATAGCCTGGGTACAGGGTTTCTTACTGGCTGCGCAATCCACATTTGTCGTTGATCCTATCGGGTAAAGAGGACCTACAGTTTAACATGGAATCCGAACCACAGAAGCTTTCTGGCATACTTCACGTTACAGAGAAAATTCTGCCAGAGGAGAAGGTTGGTGTAAGGGCCTTCGAAAATCTCAATAGAGACCGGGATTCGAACCAGGACATTTAGATCTCTATTTAGAACCCTTAATCACTGAGTCACCATACCACTACGATAGTGGTAATTAGCGCATCTAGAATGGATAGCTGCAAATTATTGTTTTTGTATTTTTGAACTGTGGGCTGTCACTTTTTCAGTTTCACAACCAGTTCATTACTTTACGTATTTATAATATTAATTTACATCACATTGTCATTTCATGTGCGCCACACTTTAAATAAATTATTATCTTACGAAAGCCTGTAGCTGTAAACAATTTCTGAACCTTCGTGCACATAAAAGGCAACAGTGTGAAACACATATTTTAGTTTCCGGATACCGATGACCTCCAGAGTTTATATAGATACATATATACAGCACATCAACGACGAGTCATCAACTTCGCACTGTAGCATCAGACATAAAAGTTTTAAGACAGTATAAAAGCAGGTAGCTGCACAGTTATATGGCGAAAGCTATTTGGCGGCTTACAACAGTGTCATCGAAGCTCAATAAAGCTGCATATAGCTCTGCAGCAGAAACTATAAGCGATTCCATCATTGTATTTTACTATGTGTCCAAAACAGAAAATAAATATAAGCATTTTCTGCGACAAATAAATTTTCTAAACTATTTTCGGTATCTTGGATTAGAAAATATAAAATCAAGCGTGGTGGGTGAGCGGTAACCCCTGGCATCGCATTCTGGAGGGTGTGGGTTTGAATCCTCGTCCGGCCATCCAGATCTGGATTTTCCATAGTTTCCCCAAATCACTCCTGGTGAATGCCGGAATGGTTCCTTCAAAAGGTATTGCAAGAATTCCTTCCTGTTTCCTGCACACTGCTCTTTCCCGCCTCTAATGCCCACGACATTGGCGAGGCATAAAGCCCGTAGCGAAAAAAATAAATAATAATAAATCAATTACACCGCACCATTCCTTAACTTTGATTTTATGTTCAGGTCAAAGGTTGGTTGTAATACGTTACTGTCTCCTCCTTTAAAGAAGAAAGACGAAACTATTTTAGATGCAGAATTTCTGCTTTATGCACGGATTCTGTGCGTGTTTCGAATGAAAATGTACGCCTTTCAGTTCCCTAAAATACACTGGCTTGAAAGTTCAATCAAAAGCTGACGACACAGTTTTCACTGAACGTATTTAACGGTCTAGTTATAGCTTTATTTGTAAGTAACGTGTTGAGGTATTCGTATCAGAAATTCATGCACTCATTATAGTACACAATGTGGGTCATGTACAATAGTTTACCAGGATTCAGAAATTATGAGAGATTGACAAACAAAGGGACGGACAGAAAAATGAGTGAATCCATAAGGTTTCTCGTTTTAATTCAGACCGAAAAGAACACCAAAAAATTCTTTGGCTTCGGCTATCCTACTTCAACGAATTGATAAATGGTTTTTACATAAGTTTAAGACATTATTCATTTTTAGAAGATCTAGGTTTTTACATCTTATAATATTTATAATGTATCCGTTTGTTATAAATTGGAATAATTAGAGAAACATGACAAGATTTTATATATATATATATATATATATATATATATCAACAGTTATTTCCGTGTACCGATTCAACTCATAACTCTCAGCCCACAAGAAAACAATTGCCTTCAATAACCAGTCACTAATAGCTAACAGATAACCTACAAAACACATAACCTTTATAATCCAAACTTCATCCAAATTAATGATTGTACACTGATAACAATTGGCATGAAAATAGCATTATAAAGAGATTACATGAACAGGTTAAGGTGAAGGATGACAGATAACCGTAAGTTCTTATAACATGTCGTTGTCAGCTTAGTGCGGAAAGTGTCTGAAAGCGAAAGAAACCACAACATCTAGTTATCAGAGGACTGGAATAGATAGAAGTGACCAGTGAACTTGGTAATTAAATACCACTCCACTACACCAACCAGCAAGTCAGTGTTTGAACTTGGTTCTCTTTTATGTCAGCAGAAGATGGGGTATGAGAATATTTGTCTAGACTTCTGATATATTTAACTAGTTGCTGCCCACGACATCGTTCGTGTTTGTAAAGAATTTTGGTTGATAGCTACCGACATGCAACCCGTATAATGCACGATGGGAGTCTCATGGCTAATCCACACACAAACACAAGTGACCTGAACAGGGTATTATAGTTACAAAGTCAAATATAGGGACACACATGTCTTTGGTCGAAATATGAAACATCACTCGATTTACAGATCTCCCTCACCCCCACAGCTACCAACATGCAACCACCATAGTGCACGATGGGACACTCATCACACAGAAACATCAATAGTCTGCGCTAGGAATAGTTGCGGCAGCAAAGAGAAATATAGGGACATCCATGTCTATCGTCGAAATATGAAAATGCCCTTCGTCGACCACTTTCAACTACCATGTCTCCCACATCCCCACAGCTTCTGACATCCAACCACCATAGTGCAGAATGGGAGACTTAAGGCTATTACCACACAAAAAAATACCATGGTCTGGCTGGGTAGTTGTGGATGGAAACTGAAATATATTGACGCACATATAAAAATGTGTTTCGTCGACTAGTTTCAACCATCGTATCTCCCACGCACCCACAGATACCAACATTCAAATACCAAAGTGCAAGATTGGTGACTTGAGGCTATTACTACACACAAACGTCAGTGGTCTGCGCTAGGTATTTTTGATAGCAGAGTGGAGTATAGGGACAGATATGTCTTAGGTCGAAATATTAAAATCCCTTCCGTCAACCAATTTCAACCACCATTTCTACCACACCGCGACATCTACCGACATGCAACTACCATGGTGCACGTTGGGATACTCGATGCTACTACCACACACAAACACCAGTGGACCGCGCTTGGTAGTTTTGGATGGAGAGTACAATATGGGGACACACATGTCTATTTTTTTAAGGCCTACCACTTTCAACCATCACATCTACCACACCCAGTCAGCTACCGACATGCAATCACCATAGTGCACGATGGAAGGCTCCTGGCTACTCCACACACAAGCGCCAGTGGTCTGTGCTTGGTAGTTCTGACTGCAAGGAGAAATGTAGGGACCCAAACGTCTTTGGTAGAAATACGAACATGCTCTAGGTAGACCACTTTCAACCACAATATCTACCACACTCCCGTAGGTACCGACATCTAACCACCGTAGCGCAAGATGGGAGACTCGAGCTCACTGCCACATACAAACACCAGTGGTCTGTGCTATTTAATTGTGGCAGCAAAGTGAAATATTCGGACACACATGGCTTTGGTAGAAATACTAGAATGCCCCCGATCAACCATTTTCAACCAAGATATCTCCCACATCCCTACAGCTACCGACATTTTTCCACTATTGGGGACTCTGTGCTACTACCACATACAAATACCAGTGGTCTGCGCTTGGATATGTTTAACTGAAAAGTGAAATATACGAACACACACCTCGTTGCTCGAAATATGAAAGTGCCACAGGACGACCACTTTCAACCACCATATCTCTCACACCCCCATATCTCTCACACCCCCATATCTCTCACACCCCCATAGCTATTGAAATGAACCATCAAGGTGAACGATAGGATACTTGATGCTACTACTACACCCAGTTTCTACCAATGAAGAACAATGCTTGAAATTTCAACCGAGAAAACAAATGTTTGCTCTTCACAGGTACAAATTCATCGCATTAATCAAGTTGCAAAAGATACAAAATAATATACAATGTACATACAAAACGGCTAATTTTACGTACCATACAAATAAATTACGTATTATTTTATATAACATTTTACGCTTTTAGCAGGCGTCATATTAATCAAATATTCCACTTTCGTTTTCGGGAATCGCACTGCTTTGATTGATGGATTAGTACTAACGTTTCGGCGCCCAAACTGGTGCCTTCATCAGGGTTTCCAGAATCTAAATATCACTTGTGATGGTTTTCACACAACTCCGTCGCTGAGCCAGTTGTTTTGGTTACCGGCAGCGGATGTCAACTGTTCCAGAGATCTTACCGTTGGAGGTTTTGTGTTGCGAATGTCCACGAGGGCACATTTCCACGTTTCGCTTAAGGAATAGCCGCCGTCTTTATTTAAATTTTTGGGATGTTTAAAAATTTCTATTGATTCCCTGATGAAGGCACCCGTTTGGGCGCCGAAACGTCGGAACTAATCCATCAATCAAAGTAGTGCGATCCCTGAAAAAAGTAAGTGGAATACGTATTATTTTGCTTTTCTTGCTCAATTTAGGTTGAAAATTTCGGAAAAACACATGTATATATATATGATTATTCCTTCATGGGAATCCTACTTATCTGATAATAATCCACCATAGTCAGTAATAGGTTTATATTACGTAGTGACCTGAATTTTTTTCATTTCTCGTTCCATTAAAAATAAGTACCTGCAAGCTTTTCAAAAACAATTTGTGATCTGCCTGCGCTTGTCAATACCTCTAAATAAAACCCACCACACAACTGTAATGTATTAAATATTTTAAACTTGGTATCGCAATGCATGGGTACCACTATAATATATATATATATATATATATATATAATATATTTAATATAAATAGTATAAACTTCCCACTTGCTGTTTCATTCGCCGGGAAACGATACCCGCTGCTAGCACTACAATGATTAAATTGCTCGCTGCGAACGAGCGGACAGCTTCCCACATACAGTAGTTCGGCCGTCAACTGCGGAACTACGTAACAATAATTACGCATCATAGACAAGCATAAGTATGCGTAAAGCATATATTACGTAATTTATTAGCATACAATTATAAAAGATGCTGAAAGTGTCGACCCACTTGTGTAATGCGCATTTAACGTCTTTTAAATATGTTTCAAGACATCTCTCTCAATGGACTATTACTTGACCGATTTGTTCTACCAACGTGAGAAGATTTCCTTCATACACCTTTCTATTAAGCTTTCCCCAAGGATAGAAGTCACAAGGGTTTAAGTCTGGTATTCTGGCTCCAAATGTCATTGCTGATTATACGTTTCTCTTACTTTTTTTTTTTATCTAAACGCAGAATCGTCGATTTAGCTGGCAGTAAAGCGCCAGGACATTTGCGACACCCTTTAAAAAACTTTTTCATCACATACGTATCATACAGGAAAATTCTTTGTTCCAAATTATAACGTACCATAATTCACACGATACTGATTGGTAACAGACCTAAGTCACAAAGTAGCCAACCAGCAAAGAAACGTTCACACAAAGTACTGATTCGAAGGAGACTAAAATCACAAACCACCCAAACTGGACTAAACAATGGAAAATTTCGCATTATACTGCGTCATTTGATTGTAGGTCGAGGGCTGTTGTTTAATCTCGCCGGTCATTCACTCTGCCTTTCGGCTGGAACGGGTGCTGGCCTTTCGCAGTGAAATGCCGTCGGCAACTCAGTAGGTAGGTATGTAGCCTTTCCCGGCGAACACCGTGTATACATAAGTTGTATCAGACTTCTTCGAAAAGTCTACATCTATCACCTATATTTTACGCTTACGCTATATTCCAGATTTATCAGCAACGCTGTAAATTACTTGCAGATAGGAATCGTAATATTTTAATTTACCATTAACGAAACAGTCAGATATTCTAATCCTCTCTGTTTTCATAATAAATCGCAATGGTTTCATAAAATTTAGATCAAATGGATTACTCAAGTTGTACAATTCGACAAATATTATCGATTACTTATCTTTTGTTTGATACCACTATATATGATTTTTTCTTTCTTTCTTTCTTACAGCTTTACGCCTTGTCGACGTCGAGGTCATTAGAGGCGGGAAAGGACTGGCAACAAGTAACGGGAAAGAATTCGGCCATGGCGCTTTGAAGGAAGCATCCCGGCATTCACCTGGAGTGATTAAGGAAAAACCATGGAAAACCCAAATCAGGATACGCGGACGGGGATTCGAACCGGTGTCCTCCCGAATGTGAGGTCAGAGCGATTACACTCACTCACCCACTCGGTCATATGTTTCTTAAAATACTAACAAAAATTTAGGCCTATTAATGCAATCGTACTCCTTCCCGTCCTCGGGTTTATTTTCAAATACTACAACAGACTACTACAAACCACTAAAATCAATTTCCAGTCTATTTTCAAACGTTTTAACTTCTTCATTTATATTTTTCTATTTGATTGAAACAGGAAACCAAAGATTTTTCTTCTCGTTTAGTTCTATACCTTTTGTTCCTTTAAATTTAAATAGCATAATATGTTCGTACAATCATAAATATTTTACATATATTCAAATATGATTTTAACATCAATTTTTATAAATAGTGAGGTCATGTACCTCACAATAATAATACTAACTGCTGATATATACGACAGATAAAGGTGCTAATCGAAGGAATATATAACATGTAGCTGCTACGAAACTACCACTTATTTATTATTGCGATATTAAATCTGAAACTCCTTATAACACAAAAAACCATAACTGAATTTTGTCTGCCATTTTTCCTCAATTGCATAGAGTAAATTATATTTAAATAAATGATATCTGCGAGTGAAATTGCTTTATTAAATATAAAAACAAACATAAAATACTGTAAAATGTGATTCAATATGTACATCGTCATTTATTTGTGTAAAAAGTAGTATTAAAATAATGTAAGGTTATTTACACGCATTGAACAGGAAAATCTGCTTAAGATGCTTCAGGGAATGAAATCAAACGCGTTCGATAAATAAACAAACTAAATTAAAAAAATAGTTGCATACGCAGAGATCATTCGTCACATGATTTAGAAGAAATCTTGTTTATACAAATGATTCCCGACTTATTATTTACAACGCCTGACAAAGAATAACAACTATTGTTTCATCCCGCCTCGAGCAAACACTTGAACGATTCTTAGCTAGCATTTCCAATTTTCAACCTCGTGAATTGAACCTGTCTATAGAATATCCTTGGAGCCAATGGCGGCTCGCCTGGAAGCGTGTGTGCGATGTGCCAACACAGCTGCCTTTGTCTGTGGTCAGCCCCCACCCTCCCAGGTCCTCAGTGATCCATTTTCCACCCCCTTGCGTGTCCCTCCGAATATCGGTCTCCTTCCATCAGAGCCAGTCCACCGCACTACACCGCCTTCAGTTCCGCTCCGTCGATCACATAGCGATTCCCTTCTCCTTCATCTCGCGCCATTTGCCACGAGCGTGTGTACCTCCGTCACCGGAAGAAATTTCTACGATTTTTCTTACTACGGTTCCGATAGAAACCTACCTGTACACTGTGGTGCAATTTTAAACATATTTGAAGAAATACATCAACGTTGCTAAAAATACGACTGCGTTTGAATTACAAGCAATTTAACTGAGGAAACCACAAGTGAGAGTAGCAGAGATTAACAAATATCCTCGAGATGTACCGCCGTCAGTAGCAACTAGCAGAAGAGACTCATAAAATCATAACACATATAAATCTGTAGCGGACTTTTCCTAGGGATTTTGTTGTTGCTGAATTATCACGTAAATAGTATCGAACATGTTTGGATTGAGTTTTCAAAATTTAAAACTTTCGGATCTAGCGAAAAAACTGCGACATATGTTAGTACTCTGCGTAAAATGTGGACAGTGCAGTAAATGTTCGTAACCTGAACAGACGTACGCCAAAGATCATACTGTATCAAAGGTAAATATTCCTTTTTTAACCTCAATAGATATTCACCAAAGATCACACTACTTCGAAGATGGACTTTAGGCCTAACATCTGTGGATTCTAAATTGCTTTTGAACTACGTAACTTAAGTTATTTATTCAGTCAGTTTTCGGAAATACAGTACACGGAAAACTTTAATCATACCTTTCAGACAGTTGGAGGAGCCACGACATTAAATTATCTAGAACGGTAAAAACTTTTTTGTTTATTATTATTCGGGGTTAGTAACGCGGGCAAAGAAGTTACGATTAAAAACTAAATTAATTGTGTTTTATGCTATAATATAAAACGTTTTTTCTCATTCTTGTCCATACTGAATTTCAATATTCTGCTAATATTGGAGGGCGAAGCTTCAGGCAAATGCTAGTTATTGATTAGTGGGTTCAAATATATTGGCATCAGAAGTATCAAATATACATGCGAGAATATCAGTGTCTATGATGAATTTATCGGTTCGAAGACATACTCCCAATTTAAGACAGTGGATATTTGATTTCCGCGTCTATATCTGTGCCCGATATTTTCTTCACGTAAAGCATTACAGGCTGCCGTTTCTGGGAGGCTGTCTCTCAACTTTAATCAATGAAGCTAACATGGATTTGGAGATGGTTAAGTTATTAAGCTATTAATGGCCACATGAGATTGTATAACAGAATTATTTCTTAAAATCAATGGGCGGACATGCAGTCTTTACTATTGACCAAATTGATCAGCTCTTCTACGTAAGAATATTAAGTATTATGGTAAATCAAGATAAAAAAAGATCTCTAATAGGGAGTGGCTTTTCTGCAAGAACTGGCAACCAGCATACTTCCAGGGGTTGCCTGACTGTATCCCAAGTGCGTCAGTAGTTTGCACGTTGTCTCCATTTATGCCTGGATGATGTTAGACTGTGGTCACATTACTTAGACTTCTTCAATGTTTTAACATTTAGAAGTCTAGCAACAGCAATATTATCAGCAAAGGTTCATAGACATTTTTACTCAACGGAGCATCCTCTTCAACTTCGGTACTCGATTAAAACATGTTTGATTCTGAACACCGTGTTACTGTGTATAAATACTTTAACTTTTTTAATTTCACTCCAAGGCTTGTCAGTAAACAACGGTTTGATAAACCACGGTTTTGAATGGAATGTCTCTGGTAGATCTTCCCATTAAATGATGTTCATATTGCAGTAAATTGCCAGTTTCCTTTGATTGCATTTCTCATTAATGATCCAAATTGGCAAGAAAGCATAAGGTGGTGCATTTTAGACCCTATGCATACGCTGTACCATACAAAACAATGTTGAAATTGTTTGTCAGTGCCTTTCAACCGAGGTACCAGGTTCGAATCTCATAGATCTTAATCGTTCATATTTTATTATTTTTTCTGCGATAAAACATTTTGTGTTCATCAGCAGCAATTTTCGTTGAATCTTTGGGATATATACTTTTAGGTAAGTGATAATTAAAACTCTTGTATCTCCGTCCTTAGAAACTAAAATAAAATACACTTTTATAGTATACGTTTCGTGGTTGTTCGATTATCTTAGCTAGCGTGTATGAACAAACAGATTATTTCAGCTGTTACTATCAGGTTCACATATAACTTTGATAGTATTTGTTCTAATCCCACGCCATTTTGTACAAGCTCTAAATAACAATGTATTGACGCTAGTTAGTTTCATTTATATTAGATTATTTATGGATAATAACATTTCATTAATTATTATTTGCCCAAACTTTGCATGTTGAAAGACGTGAAACTCCAGTTTAAAAAAAAATCAATAACCATAAAAAAAAGTGTCTGTATCTTGGGTTTGATGTGATACTTCGAGTTATCGTAGCCTGTTTATACAATTTTTTTATTTAGTGATCTTTTTTTCGCATGGCTAGTAATTTTTAAAATCTGTTTAAACTTTTAATGTTTTAATGCCGTCATCAATATGTTCTTTCAAATGTTCGACAATTTTACGATGATAAACTATACTAAATTCCAGTGTTCTTGCACATGGTTTAAAATTTTCAAATTGTTTGTCCTGTGTATGGAGAAGTACAATGCTGGCAGCTGAACTGATAAATTTGGGATGGATGGTATTAGTGTTATATGAGTATTTCTAATATTTGTTTCTACTGTCTTACCAGTTTTGAAAGATACATTTATTCCCATTTTCCATAGAAGATCTGGCCGTTCGTTCTTCAGTCACGTAAATTGTTATGTACTGATGCTTTTGCTTTTTAAATGTATTATTTTTCATTTGTTACATGTCATGCATTTTTCTACAGCATTCTAATAAAGTGCTGTCGGTAGAATATTGTAGAATTCCTTATTATAGTTGTTCTTGGAAATAAGTATTTCCTTATTCGTGTGTGACGTATGTGACAACAGAACCTTTTTTTGATTGATCGTGTAGCTACAATATGTGTAAATAATTCTTTGTTTAGTGTTTGGTTTTCTGTATATAGATAAATTGTGTTTATTCACGATCGTTTTAGTAGATACACACAAAAAAATTTCTGTGTCTTTCTCCGTGCTGAATATGACATCGTAATGAAAAAGGGTCGTGATAATACCGTTCATCTGAAATTGAAGATAAATAGAAGATTCATGTTATATTTAGCATCAGTTTGTGTTATATGTTCAATGTGAAACTAAGAAACAAGAAAAAATTTTGTTAGCTATGGTAGTAGAACTGTAACTGTTTCATTTTAGTAACACTATTCACTGTTCCAATTCTGTGAAATAGGTTTAGCAGTTATTGCAGGAATTTACCTATACACGAAAAGTGCAGTTGAATCAGCAAATCTTGTAACGGCATGGAAAAGTTGGATTAGCGGCGTACCACGCAATCATCATTTACGAACTGTGGCCGTCGGCAGAATACGCAGACATTTTCGTTTGTTGTTAGCGTTTCATCGTTACCGAAGGAATGCAACCACTGTCGGATCTGTTTGGTCTGTCTGTAACAATATCCAGCGCTCCTCACTGGTGATCTTGTTTCATTTGCGCACAGGAATCCAAATACAGGGTTCAGAGCAACTGCCTTAGAGAGGCATGCAACTGCACGAACAATGTGGGAACCAGAGTCTATTGTCTCATTCCATTCTACGAGGCCAGTTTGATATACGAAATCGAGGATGATACCTCTGATGCTACCGGAAATTTACCATGGCTCTAGGCGCTTGAGTATCAAACATATAATCTGACAATTTGGATGATTCTGTTAAAGCGTTGACCTACTGGTGTTATTAAGGAACGACCTAGTATTTTTCAGATTTCGACCCTGACAATCTTGTAATACTGATCAAGGTTTTTAGATGGATTTCCATAATCTTGTAGGCGAATGCTGGTCTGGTTCCAAAAACAGCATAGCCCCATATAAATTATATAGAAATTTATCCGATTCGCAGACAGGTTTTAAACTGAAAGTTCACAACGACCTGATCCACCCATAATATGTAATGGCGCAGAAAATCTTTTATCTTAGTCTGCCTGCATAAGATACTGCAGTGTCTCTTATCTCCCTCTCCTTTGACTGTGTTCCATTCTTCAGGAAATTAATATACCAGTTGTGTTTTGGTTGTAATTACATTGTACCTAGGATAATCAACGGTACGTAAGACCCCTTCAGAAGTCTTTTTCTGTATGACGTATCTGTAATTTTCACATTCAATATTTGTAAATCATTCTCCGTACATTTTAAAGTATAAAATATGGTATAATTACTAGTTTTGACGTGAAAACTTCTATTCGCTCGTTAAATACGGTAATAGGTGGTCTAACTTTCTTGTGTTACAAAATACAATCCGATCTTATTAATAACTACGAGATTAATAATGCGTTGATAAGGATTTAGCCCAAAACGGGTATAGCATGTCTGTACGAGTATTTGCTTTGTCTGTGACGTCAAAGGACAGATGTGATTGCATGTTGGCGACTGTTAGAATTAGCGTTGTGTAAGTTATAAATTAGTGTTGCGTGAAAACGTGTTCAGCTAGGACGTTGATTGAAGCGTCATTGTAAAAAGCTCGCAAAGCACTAGTAGGAGCCAAAATAAGATACTAAAATGTTAGTCGGAATATAAGTAAAGATCGATATTAAATTGAAAATTACAAAAAATTAATATTTAATCTCATGCGAGACATAAATATGCTAGGAATTATAGAAAACGAAAATTAAAAGAATCTCGCGTCAAACGTAATCCAAGATACCTAAAAAAAAGCCCAGGATAGAACAAATGTAAGAGCTACAACAAAGTCGAAAATAAAATAAAACTAAGTATACATATGTTATTTTATCTATCTCAGGCCTTTGATACATGCGATAAACTTGTAATTAATCTATTTTGTATTTGTTATACTATTCTATGTACCCACTGTATTAAAGCGATTGGTAATTAAATTAAAAGTTAATACAAAATGCTTCTTATGATTTTATCACCACGTATTCACGAAATATCTAAGGCGCGGGCCCGAATTATGCCTTTGTGTACCTATTATGCTTTTAATTATTGTAATTACTGTTTTAGCTATTAGCGCTACGATATTAAATAAAACTCATGAACAATTGTGAGAGCTACTACAGTTCCGAAAATAAAATAAAGTGTACGAGTGTTACTTTAGCTACAGGGGTTGGACAATATGAACATTATGCGATAGAGTAGGAGTTGTTGCATGTTGGCACCACTGCTTTCGTGTTAATACTGCAACGCGCATATACGGCGTAGTTGATGTGACAGGTCTTGTAGGTTATGTGTCAGGTTATTATACGTTTCGTTCTGCGATGGTTATAACAAGCGATCGTTGAAATGCGTGATCTCTCAGACTTCAAAAGAGGGCAAATCATTGGAGCTCGGTTAGTGGGAGCGTCCGTGACGAAATCAGCTGAACTGTTTAACGTCTCAGGAGCGACAATATCCACGGCAATGAAAGAATACACAAAACATGGTAAAAAATCTTCGGTGAAGAGGAATAGTGGCGAAACCCAAAGATAATCGACAGAAACCGACGAATATTAAAAAAAATTGTGTCCAGACAACACAAAACTACCGCGGCAAAAGTGATAGCAGAACTCAACACACACCTGAATAATACTGTTTCGACAAAAACAATACGGCGGGAGCTCCATAATGCTAACATTCATGGAATGGCTGCAATTGAAAAACCCATTATAATGGCAACCAACGCTAAGCTGCGAAACAAGTGGTGCCACATAAAAACTGGACACTTGATGATTGAATGTATGTTGTATGGTCCAATGAATCATCGTTCAAATTGTTTATGTGTGGAGAACCCCAAAAGATGCCTACAATCCGGACTGCCTGTGTTCTACATTCGAGCATGAGGGAGATTCCGTTATGATTTGGGCGGCTATATCATGGTATTCAGCTGGTCTTCTCATTCACATCACTGGCCGGATGACTGAGAATGAATAACTCGGCATCATCAATGACGAAGTTCTTACTATGACTAGCATACCGGTGCCAAACACTGCCATCTTCCAAGATGATAATGAGCCCATACACATAGCCAAATGATCTGTCCTGGCTCAAGGAGAATCAGAATATCATCAAACATCTTCCCTGTCCAGCACAATCACCAGACCTCAACATTATTGAACCGCTGTTGGGAGTTTTAGAGCAGAGTATAGGAGCAGATTTCCACCTCCAACATCATTGAAGCAATTGGTGGATGCTTTGATACGAGAATGGGACAATATTACGTTGGAAACTACTCAGACACTCTAAGAGTCTATTCAGTGAAGAACTGCAACTGTTTTACAAACAAGAGGCGGCCCAACACCCTATTAATTAATCAGTAGTATGTAAATTTCATGTTTTCATATTATTTTGTCCAACCCCTGTACAACAGGCCTGTGATAAACTTGTATTCTGTTTGTTTTCTGTTTTTGTTATACTACTCTATTTAATCACGGCATTAAATAGATTGGTAATTAAATTCCATATTAATACAAAAGCTTTTTATGATTTTTTCACTACGTTTTCAAGAAAAATCTACGGTGTGGGCCCTAACTGGGCCTTTCTGTATCTTTCATGCTCTCAATTGTGCTTATAATTACTGTTGACAGCTATTAGGGTTGTGATATTAAACAAAACTTAAAATTTCGGACACAAAACCTTAAAATAGCTATTAAATAAACGTTTTGTTGCTACTCATTGTTATTGACCTCGGTGGGTGAGCGGAAGCGCTTGAGACTGGCGTTAGAGAGGACGTGGGTTCACCCTCCCAACCTGCCATCCATATTTCATTTTCCATCGTTTTCCCCGAAATCCCCCGCGGCAAATGCCTCCCTCCTCCCACTAGTACTCCTCCTTCCACCTCCATCCCACTCATTCTATCAAGACTCTAAGAAAAAAATAATGTTGTTTACTATCAGCGCAGTAGTAACAAATAAAAATTTGTAGCAATAGTATTTTTAACCGCGTGACAAATTCATTTGAATTTCCACAGAATTTAATATTTTACAAGGTTATCTTGTATTTATAAACGAAATTTAGTATTTACCTAGCAGGTAATAGTCAGTGTCCACATATCACATGAAAACATCTTTAGGGTAACTGGAATATGATAGTACAACACCTTACTTTACAATATTTGATTTCGGCGAGGAAATTTATTTCGAAATGTAGTTTTAACAAAATGATCTAAGTCATTTCCCAACAAGCAGTTACACTATGAAATAATTAAAACTAATTTTTTGCTTGGGAACAAAATTGCAGCAAAAATATCACACCGAGTATCCCTGGCATGATTTTGCCTAAAATAAGCCTGCCAAAATTTGTTGGGAAGATACTATGGGTCACACATGTAAGAGAAGTTACTGGAATCGGACAATTTCTCAATTATTTATGAATTCCTGAAACCAATGGCTAGAACCAAATGAGGCTACTATGTCGGTGGTTAGCTTGCGACCTAACATTTGGTAAGATTCGGGTTTGATCTGCAGTTGGTTTTACATGATTTCCGTAAATCACTGCAAGGAAATGGAATTAGGATTCCCGTAGATGGAAATGGGAGAATTTCTTCTAGTTCCATGACCCCCAATCCCCTTCCTCCATGTCCAATGATGTCGGGGATACATAAACTACCAACTGAAAAATCGATAAGTCCCTGCTTCCATATTTTAGTTTATTAGAGACTCAAACATGTCCTAGTTTTTGTACATACCCTGGAAATTCAGTGTTAATATAGCCGCTTATAAAACTCGAGGTATTTGGTTTGAATCCTTATAAAACCAAAAAAAATTGCGTTCGGTTAATTTTTAAGTACAGTTGTAACCTAATTTCATTGTCATTACTCTCCTATAAATTAATTAAGTATGTTTAAAATAAAGGAAATGAATCAATTATTTATTATGATACTTTTTTAGATTGATTTATAAATGTGTGGTACTGTATTCTATATATAATGTGAAACTGTTCTGATTGAGTGTCAAAATTCTGTAATTGTGCTAAATTGATTTTTATTATGGAATTTTAATTAAAGGACATTAATATATTTTGTTCAACCAGCAACCACACTTGAAAATATTTTAGATGTATTAGAATGGTTTATTTTGTTAAATATGATGTCAAAAGCCGATTATATCTTCCAAACAACCACGTCTGCGAAAAATAGGCCCAGATGTAAGGAGCTGACATGGGGTCATTGAAAAACAGGAGGAGTGTGAAGAGAATCATTCGAGTATACCAAGCGTGTATTGGTGATAAGGCATCGAAAGACATTGGTATAACAATTAGGAGTAGTGTTTGGAAGGAAAATGCTGACCATAACTACAGGCACATATTTCAGGCAAGGATGTAAGAAGATTTTCTTTCGCTGGTATGGGTGTCAGAGATTGGAATATGTTAGCAAGAGAAACGATGAATAAATTACAAAAACGCTGAAAGAATATAAAGTTGAAATTTGTAGAGGACAAAAGCAGATGGGTTCAGGAAATGGGAAGTGTGGATGTTTAGGGAAATTGCCTCTGCTCCATTCCAATAAATTTAAAAAAAATAAAAATTCCATGTCAACGTGGAAAGATATACGCAGCGACTGGTCGTAAGAAGAATTATAGAACCTCAACGACATACAAGGCTATGTCAACAAACAAAATGGCCGTCGCAGAATGCATTTTGCAAGAATGACATGAGGTGTGGTGTCCGAAACAGGATTTTCAGGCGAAACCTAAAGCGAATTACGGCCTCGGTCTCAGTTTCAGCCGAAACTGAAACAGATTTGGACATGTTAAAATTTTGTTGTACACTGAAATTGAGTATATTTTTACACAAATACAATTAACAAGTGTTAAATAAAATTTTAAAAATAATTGAAGCATGTAGCAAAAATAATTCTTTATTTATAAAATATTAAAATTTTAACATGAAGAAAAATAATAAACATGTTAATGACTTACTCTTGTAGATAAAGTTTGTCAAAAATCAACTCTTAGATTTAAAGTGTAGACTCATTTTTAATTGAGTATTTCAATTGTGTTTAGAATATTTTTATGATAAATTTATTATTTTAAATAATAAAAAATTAATCACCAAGTGTACGTACATCATTTAAATAAATAATTCATTTATTGCAACTTTTTCTGTAGCACTTGGTGATTAAATTAATATAAGTCCAACAAAGAAAGAAAATTATCAGTCTCAACAAAGATTACAATAATGAACTTATATTACAATGTAGTACTTAATTTAAAAAAGTTATAAAATCAAGAGAAAAAAACGAAATGTTATTGTTCATGTACTAATTAATTAGTCTTATATAGTACCCTTAGAAAAGCAGTTTTTCCTACATTTTCGCAAAGCGGTCTGGTGGCTCAGTGGTTAATATATCAGACTGGGGATAGAAAGATCCCCCGTTCGAATGCCTGTCTTACCGGGGATTTTCACAGAGCCTTAAACCGACTTTCACCCCTGGCACATTGCTGTGTAATGTGAAGTACTCCAGAACGCTTCCAAGATTCGAATTCCACGTTAAACTATAGGTCCCGTGTACCCTCTATGATTGCCGGGTTGGTTTAAGGCGGCTACGATGGGAGGAATGCGCAGCGAAAAGAAACCCCTTCACGAAGTCATTACGACCGCACGGAATTATTATTATACCAAGCAGGTTACTCCCACAATAATACTTCTCCAGCGGCACTAAACAGCTGTTCGTTTGGAATACTGGCAGGTGGAGCAGAAAGACATCTTTCATGCGCTTTTGTCAGGGTGGGATATGTACTGCTGTTCCAATAACAATATATGTCGGCATTGCAATACATAAGTGGCTCCGGCGGATAAGACTGAAATCATTCTTTCAAAATTTTTTGATCTTCAGATCCAGTTAACTCCATCTGATAAGAAGTATTATCGTGTGCGTCCCAAAGACTCTACTTTTCTTGCTGTATGTTGGAGGGTGGTAACGTCAGTTTTTTAGAAACTGAGGGAACATTTTCTCCGCCGCCGGAGAGTACTCCGTCGAAAAAGATATAATTTCTGTCGTTGCAACATTCACTTTATCGGAATTGAGATATTCCAATTTAATTCTTTGTTCCAGTATTGTTGCAGCAATAAATGAAGGAGCCTTTCTATAAAAGAGTATTTGATGTTCAAAGACTCCTACAGTGAGTTTTTCATGTTTGTCATCATCTCATCTTCGTTTTCGGATCTATCTTGCAGTTTGCGGTTTAATAGTGGTATCAAAGGTATCAAGTATATCAGGACGTCTGTGAGGCTCTTTATAACATACCAATCACTAGAGTAAAGAATATAAATCTTACCATATGCAACAAGTTGACTGCATTATTTGCTCTAAAAGCCTTTATAACATCACGTATGTGTTGCTCCTCCTCACATCAGCAACTTGCACCAAAGTATATTCTGGTAATCCGCATCGGTTTTGAAATTCTGTCAACTTTCCTGTTGCTAGTTCGCTACGGTTGAAATGGCTTATGATTTTTCTGCATTTGTTGTAGTTGAAATAAGTCTTTGGTTTCTTCATTTGTAAATAGTGCGAGTTTTATCACCAACTGCAGAGTGTGTGCCACACAACCTATAGATTCATAGCGACCACGCATGGAGCAAACCATGTTTGCTACACTGTCATACAGAACCTGAAAAATCTTGCCGTTTAAGCACCATTCATTCACCATCACTGTGAACTTTTGCTCAATATATTTACCGGTATGATACTGTTCCAGCACGCATGCACGCAATACGACTTTTAGGCGTTGATGATTTTCGATAAAATGAGCTGTAAAGCTTAGAAGTTGATCCAGATATCAGTGGTAGCTTTCACCCGTTCGCTTTTTGCCATTTAAGTCTTTATTTTAGAGGTTTAGTCTTAATTTTCTCATATGTTTGTGGCATCAGTGATCTTCTAAAACATTTTTCAGATTTCATCTGATATTTATGAACTGCGTGGAGATAAGTGAAATTTAATTGCCGCAATGCATTGCCTTCCATCAAAGCATAAGGCAGTTCGTCCACAGTTATTACGTCAATTATTTCCTTGTCAATCCTTTTTGCAATTTCGTAATCATCAGCCTACTGTACAAGTTTAGATTTAGAGGTGAAAATCGGGATCGTTGACGGAACAAGACTCGGTTGGTCAGTACTCAATACTTCCAGTGAGCTCTTTGAACCCATTCGATTTAATTTAGCTTCATTTAAATAATTTTCTCACTCGTCTATTGCTGACTGTTGTTTTCACATCTGCTTGTGTACCGTGCAATTAAACTTCGATAAATGATGCTTTGCTCCAATGGAATATTTGTGTTTTGGGTTCGTTGCTTACCAATGGATATGATTTATTACAAATTTTGCAAACATCTTTAGATGAATCGGTAGAATATTTTTCGAAAAACTGCCAAATCAGATTTTTTTCCCCTTTCTTGTGACATTTTTACCTGAAACAAAATAGTGTAAGGTAAATAAATAATATACCTCACAGATTACATAAAATAGAACCACTGAACTAAAGTAAGCATAAGGCATTCATTCTAAATTAGGAAAATTAATTCCATTAAACATGGATTCAAACTAGAATTAAAGCTCTGGCCTCGCATTTTGGAGGACACCGGATCGAATCCCCGTCCGGGCATCTACATTTGGGTTATCCATCGTTTCCCCAAATCACTCCAGCAGAATACCGGGATGCTTCATTCAAAAAGACCATGGCCGAATAAATCCCAGTTCCTTGTCCCTAGTCCTTTCTCGCCTCTAATGACCTTGACGTCGACGAGGCGTAAAGCCATAATTAAAAAATATCCAACAAGAAAATAAAATTTAGGCACCTCGCGCAGTAAGCGGGAAAGGGTTCTAGGTAACTATTTAATTAAGGCGATCTATACGCGCTTTCTCACGGTTATAATTTTTAATTAAATTGCAGTGGAGCGCATGCTCCTGTGGCAATTTCCCTACACAACCATCTTCCTCCTTTCCTGCAGCCACCTACAATTTGCCCTTTACAAATTTAAATTCTTTGAACGTTTTTGGTAAATTATTCATCATTTCCCTTTGTAAATTATTCCAATCCCCGACACCCTTACCTAAAAAAGATAATCTTCCCACAGCCTTGTGCCTGAAATCGAGTGCCAGCTTGTGGTCATGGTCATCTTTTACTTTACATGCACTACTTTTCATAACTACACCAATATCTTTCCATGCCTCATCGCCAATATACGTCTTGTACACTCCCATGACCCTCTTCATCCTCCTCCTGTCTGCTAATGAATCCCACTCCAGCTCTTTTATCATATCAGTTACGGATTGGATTCTGCGATAATTTACAAAAACAAATATAGCAGCCCCTTTTTGCACCCTCTTCAACTCCTGTATTTGATACTCAAAATGTGGGTCACATACTACACTAACATCTTAAAATCAAATAACTGAAGGTCAGTTAAATCGCAGCATGTAGTTGTTTGTGTGATTAATTTTACCATCTAATGTGTCTTTGTGATCTTCGGTAAGGAGTCTGATGTTTATTTTGAAAGTATTTCCTTAATAAAAATGCAACTTGTGTTTCCCATTTAAAATAATTTTATCATCACCGTTGGGAATGTAAATTAATCTCTTTGTGACCAATTCAAATTGTAATATTCATGCAATAATATTCCGAATTACGTTATAATTTGTCAAAGGTTGCTATGTGAAATAATCTATGAACTCTCTATGCAATTCAAGTTAAACTGCAACAGCGAATGAATGGAAATTCTGTCACCGGAACTGAAGACAGCAGGAATAACTTTTTATGAGTCCGTTAAAAATATCGGTTTAATTGGAGTATTCATGCAATTCATTTCTTGACTAAAATGATTAGTTATAAAATAACGCCTACAACCTTGATTTTGTAATGATGGAATAGTGTAGACTACATGTTTCTGCACCCCCCAATTCTATTACATAATCAACTTCACAATTAATATGTAGATTTAAAGGAAATATTGTTTGTTTGAAATTTTAATTTAAATGGTAAAAATATAGAAACTCTACAAAAACATATGTAGGTAAACTAAATTTTTTTCTTCCTCTAATATGGGCAGAGAATATACCGAAAACATTTACATCCAACGGTTATACAAAAGCAAAAGCTAGTAATAATTTTAATGTAGATTTAAATGAAATACATATTTTTCTTCCAATTTTAAGGTATTGAGCCATCACAAAAAAGGCTGCTAAAACAGCGTTATCTTTGAATTGAGAGCGAAATCGTCTCTGTCGGTTACTGTCACGCCAAAGCAGGCTGGGAGCTTGACGTCACATCGTTACAGACATTATGAACTAGTATTAACTGATGATTCATAACAAACTATTTTACGTGCATTTTGTCACCTAGCTTGAGTTTAGAGAGAGGGCCAGCAGGTTCATCTCTACAATCATAAATGAATACAAGTTCTCTCACAGCATGATAATCAGGGAGTGTAGCGTGGAGGTACACTGGGGAACAAGCCACGCGTATAATACAATCTCCGGTGGCTCACAGAAGTTCTGTACGCAGGCAGTCGTCAGGGGACACTCATACTCATGTCGTCTCTGATGTTAACTTAGCAGTAATTCCATTTCATCACAGCAATATGTTCCATTTTCTCCACAGTATTTACTTGTGCAGATTTTGAGATGACATTATCACGAAAACACTTTCCAATGTATGAAACATTACATTTCTAGTAGATTGCTGCTAGGTAGTTTCTGTTTCGACGAAACGCCTTTTTTTGATTATTTGTAGAATGATAATAATTTTTCCATCACTTAAATACTTTTCAAGTAATTAAAGTCATGTTATACAAAAAAATTTAAGTTATTTCACTACTTTTATCTTTAACATTTTGCAATAAAATTATTGTAATGAAATGTCCATAGCCTGTTTTATAAACGTAAATAATTTCTATCTGTTGTAACAGGATATACTTGTGTGAGTGGGCGTTTTATTGTATCCTAGCTGGTGCCCTCGACTTCGTTCGTGTTTGTAAATAATTTGGATTGACAGCTACCAACATCTAACCACCATAGTGCATGATGAGAGACGCGATGCCAGTCATCTGCCCTATGTAGATCAGGCAACAAAGTAAAATATACGAAAATATCCTTGATCAACCAATTTCAACCACCATATCTCTCCCACACTCCCACAGTTACCAAAATTCGGCCAACGTTGTGATCGGTGGGTGTCTCTGTGCTGCTACCACACAAAAACACCAGTTATCTGCGCTAAATACTTTTGGCTGAAAAGTGATACACCGAGACACATACGCTTTTGGTAGAAATATGAAAGTGCCGCAGGTCGTCCACTTTCAATCACCATATCCCTCACACCACCATAGCTACCGACATCTAACCACCATACTACACGATAAGAGACACGTTACCACTACCACACACTAACATCAATGGTCTATGATATGTAGTTGTGGCAGCAAAGTGACATGTACGGAGACACATGCCTTTCATCGAAATACGAAAATATCCTTGATCGGCCATTTTCGACCACAATATCTGCCGCACTCCCCCTGTTACCGAAATTCGGCCAACGTTGTGCACGACAGGAAACTCTTCCACACACAAATACCAGCGATCTGTGCTAAGTAGTGGTGGCTGAAAAGTGAAATATAGGGTAACACACGTCTATTTATTTATATTTATATATATATAAGATAAGATTTGATTATTTAACCATTTAATCTACTTAATCAGGCTAATTGAGGCTTTGTGCACTAAGGCACACTGAATAGGGGAGATGCTTTATAAGACTAGAGGTTTTCTCGGCGTTGAAAATGAATAAAATTGTCTCTGGTAAGTAGCCGAGTTAGTCCATTCATCAAACACGACATTTCGGCGGTCACAAGCTCTGCCGCCATTGTCAAGTGAGATCGAGTTCTGGTCCCCGCATATCGGCTGTCCTGATTCCGGTTTTAAGGGATTGTTCCTCAATCACCAAGGCACACACTATGCAAACAAAAATACATTCAGTGCACACAAAACATAATTGCACGTTTCGCAGACAGAGGGCAGCACAACTTTCCTCCCAGGGTGATTCAGGATCAACGACAGGCAGGCCAAATCCGAATATAGGTTGACACTAGGGCAGCCGTTTGTGACAGCCCTCAAATCTAGACTTTAAATGGAATTTTACTTTATGAAGCAATTGCAACAAGCTAAGGATTGAGTGAATATGATTTTGTATATTTGTCTTCCAATTTACTGTAAATCTGTGTAAATGGAAAGAAATTATATAAATACTATTTAATATGTTTAAGGACAGAACTATGCAAGTGAATTGCTTAAATGTTTGTAATTCCATGTATTAAGGTGAGCTACAACGTCTAAAGGACGATTTTCTACAATTTAAAATGGTTTATGTGGATAATTTTGTGTTTAAATACTTTTAATTTTCATTTTAAAGAATTTCGTGATGATTCTAAATGATTATGAATTGATTTTGATTGTTTTCAATATGTTTTTAATTGTTTATGTATTTTTAAAGTTCGAGAAATATCTGTCGGAAGCCTTTGTAATATTCTGGAACTTTATATGAAACTTAAGCGAGTGGCAGAGACTCAGTTAACACACAGTTTTACTTCGGCAAAGACATTCAGTTGAAACAGTATTGTCTGTAATCGCTGGAGCTTGTGTTTACATGCGACCAGTATCTTTGATGTATGATGTTTTACGAGAAATAAAAACAAGTTAAATTTGAAAGTGTGTCTGGAACTAATTATTTGATATATAATAAACGACAAGACATCTAACACGTTTTTATTGCAGGGCTCTGTGTCTACTTTCTAGCTGCACATATACCAAGCTCAACATATATGCATGTAGCCATATATTTATTCTTATGTGATCCATCTGCCGCAATGCTATTAACAATGATGCACACGAATACACTCTGACATCTGTAATAAACTGAAGCTCATTCACAGCACATTACATGTTTATATAACCTGGATATAACAAGTTGAACTAGGCTTTCTTAAGGCAACGAATGTTAGATAAAACTGTCTGAATACCACTTGATAGGTTTAAAAGTACTATTTGTTTAAAGTGTGGGTCCCCAAAGTGGCCGATAACGACCCCTTGGGGTCGATAACAGTTCACCAAGGGTCGATTAATACACGGGGGTCGAAAGGGGGTTGATTAATACTAAAGAGGATCAATTAAACTGTCTACGTAAAAATAGGAATGTTCCAATAAAAATCAGACCAATAAATAAAATCAAAGCTCATCCTCTAAATTCCCGTCTGTTTGTAACGTTATGTGAAGAAAATGATGTAACTTTCATTCAATTACTTTTGAACACTGAAGTAAGGTCGTTGTCAAGAGGTGATAGTTTGCTGAGACTCATCTGAAGAGTTTCTTAAAAAGGTGGATCCATCGCCATGTGACAAGTTAAAACAGTACAATTACCATCTGTTCTATTTGGCAAACCTTGGTTTAAAATTTATTCCCTCTATCTATAATTTTAATATTATTTTTTATTAAGATAATAGCGGAAAATATTTCATTTTTCCGTTATTTTTATTGGGTGAATTTTGTAACATATGAGAAATATAAATCATTTCGTGAGATTTTTAACGCTCAACATTATAAATATAAAAAATGTGTCGATATGAAGGCAAATCTTTATATATAAAGATGAATGTATGTTTGTTTGTTGGTTTGTTTGTTCTTCATACAAATCCACAGTTTTCATCCGATCTTGATGAAACTTTGCACACTTATCCTTTGCAACAGGGAGAAAAATACTGTCTACATTTGGTTGACAAATTACCTGTATAAATAACACAAGTTGTCTCATAACTTCGAAATACCGCGATAGACATCACGTTGGATATGGTCACCTCCGTACCGTGTTTCTGTGTAGTGGACTGTCAGCTTAGTGGCTAAAGCGCTTGCCTACGAACGGCGTGGTCTCCGGTTCAAGTCTCCGTAGAGGCTAAAATTTTTTTGGGCCGTAGGTTATTCGGATTGAATGTTAAACTGTAGATATTAGAAAGTTAGAGGTGCAATGCGAGGAAAATCGTAGGTAGTCTTGCAATGTTGTAGGTGTACACTTTTTTACGTTATAATGATCCCTCATGTGTTTTTCGCAGTCAGTGTGTGAGTGTGAACCACAGTAATACTAATATAAATACGGAAGTAAGTCTCTGTCTTTTTGTTACGTTTTGACGACTATATGGATATATCGTTGTGATGGAATTTTATAAGGATAGCTGTATGAAGGGCACAGGATATTTTTTTCAGTATGATTAACAGTTGTAGTCACGAAATTTTGAAATCTTATCGAATAGAGACAGAAATATGTTGGAAATTGATTCTCTTCAAGAGGCAGGTTCGACGGTAGAATGATATAGTGATAGCTTTCCTGTCATATTATGCCGACTCGATATTGTTTGGGACCAATCCTTCGTTACCAACAACTTTTTATATTCAATTCTGGAAAAAAATTCTTAATCCACGCGTACGAAGTCGCGGGTACGAGGCTAGTATACTATGAAGCGGTCGACGGTATAAAAAGTTTGGAGGACCCTGGTTTAAAGAATCTAATAATACATATGTCCGCATTTCTGACTGTTACAGGACGATAGACAAACTGTCACGAAACATGGTGATCAAGTCTAACAATGTAATACAATTGAATAACGTTACTTAGATTAATTTAATGCGCGTGGGACAGTTAAAGGAAAAAAAAATGAACGACTTCAAACATGAGTAAGTTAAGAAAAGGTTAGATTTGAAACTACACAATAATTATGAGATATTAGATTATTTACGAGGACATCGTTATGAAGTGCTAGATTAATCATGAAGTAACAAATCAGTTTGAAGTGGTAGATCAATCACATGGATACAAACCGGTTCCGAGTGTCTCTTAACTTAAAATCACGTAGCAGCCTACATCTTGCTTCGATAACTGTCTTCGGTTGATTGAGCAGTGTGGCTGACTGGGCTTGTATTATGGAGTGGCCTGTGTGCTGGCTGTTCCCCCCACCTTGGTATTATCTCCCGAGCCCTGCAAACGTCTCCTTCCGACTTGGTATCCCGCATGCTCTCCAAGGCGACTCCCAACGCATGAGTTTGAACGAATTACTTTCAGGAAATTCCATCATGCAAATACCGTTATAATCTTCCCTGTTTCTCAATCTTATTCGAATTGTACATCATTCACGATAGTTATGACTACAACCTACCTGTATGAAAAACGGAATTTTGAATAACACATTTTTTAGATTTGGCCAGTAAAAATGTGTGTTATAGAATATGAATCCGAAAAACTATGAGAAACCAAAAGTCCATATTCAAATATACTTTCTTGCAAATATGTGTTTATAGAAAACACTGATAAAGTACACAAGAAATACACGAACTTTATTTCCGTTTTCAGAACTATTAGGGTTGATTATCAACCAAATTTAAGGTAGTTAATTAATTAAAGAAAGGAGACAAAAATGCTTTTATATATTTTATGCTGATAAGGATCTGGTGTAGGAAGACCAGACTTACAATTATTATGAAAAAAAAAATGGCTTGTTACAAATATTTGTTGTACTATAGAGTTGTTGGTTATAAGTTTATCTTTTTGCCACCTACTGCGCCACCATAAAAGTTGTGGTATTGTTCACTTGGGGTTGAGATCTTTGCGTTAGTTTTTGCTTGCCATGGAGTCTCTGTATAAGAGAAAGGTCTGAAGGTGTTACTTTTACTTTTTAAGGACGGAAAACGTAATCTGTCAAGGTGCACTAAGCAAGAACTGAATGCTGGCAAAATCTTACAAATTACCGCCAATTGAACCTTGAGAGTATCGTTTAACTTGAGCCTCTTGCAAGCGTTTCAATCCTCCTTTGTTGAATCGCTTGAATGATGTTTAACTTATAAATATCCGATTTAAAATCAATGTGTTTTATCACTGTTTTTAGAAAAAAAATTCGTTGTATTTTCAGGTTATGTGGGCGAGAAGAATTTCTGAACATCAATAAAACATTGAAATTAATCTTGTTCCTCCGGAGGTTGTGTACGAATTATCCGAGTTGTTTACCACCTGAACAAATTAATTAATGTAACTAAGATAGCAAAAACAATTAGTTTTTTATTCCTTTTGTTGAGTGCAAACGATCGGCCCAAAATGGTGGGCCGATGACGGCAAATTTAGTCTTCAGATTATTGTTTTAACTGATTATTTTTCGTCGTTTCTGTAAAATGATGTTCACCTTATGAATTGCTGAACATCGAAAAAAAAAATCTAAACTACCAAATAATTTTGACATCGCCTACTTCTAAAAAAAGAATTTCGAGTCATCACAGTTTCTTTGACAAATCTGTTTAGCTCTTTAATTGTTAAATGATCCAAAGTATTTTTAAAGGTTTATTATGTGACTGAACGTAAAAGAAAAAAATATTGATTGAGTATACTTTTTCCTTGTTGAAACACAACTACAATATAATTTTTCTAACAGAGACGCCAATCACTTCAATCGCAATCACTTAATGTTGTTAATGCAAAGCGTGAATAAAACCAGACAGCACTTACCACTGCTATTAAGCACTGGTTTAAAATCTGAATCAGGAAAATTACGACTACACACTTTAGTTGTGTGACCCACTTCCTTCGAAAGTCCTTATCTTTGGAGAAAACGTGCTAAAACTGAAGACCGTAAGTTTCGACTAAATGCCAAACATTTGTAAACACAGCAATTAATTGGTGCAGTTTTGTTCTTTAATAATGCTTGTACTGACGATAGTACATGTAAACACAGAGTTAGAGCCCAGCCGGAAGTTGAGTACACGACATTTGGGTGACCACATTTATCTTACAAAGCTCCATTGAGAGTAGTGAAAGCAGAAGTGTGTTAGAGGACTATATGGTGTGCACTGTACCATTGTAACTGGTAATTAAGGAGCGCGATTGCACAAAGTGTGGTGACTGACGAATCCAACGTATAGTAACGATGCTAATAATTGGTGAACGTTTCTGACGGCAACCTGATTGCAGTTCCTCTCGGAACTGGCACATATTGCATTCCACTCTACTAGTGCTATATGGTACTGCTTCAGCGAGTGTACAGACAGTATGAACTTGTGAGTTCATCTTTCAACTTTGTTCTACTTTGAATGAAATGGTCCTTGCGAGAGAAGCGGGGATAAAATGCAGGCTCGACCAACTTCTACTCTCAGGAATCAAATTTACATTTCAAGTCTTCAGCAAGCAATTCAATCCTCACCTTATATTCATAATTAACCTTTTTATTTGTGTATCTAATAAGCTGACTCTTCTTTGCATTTATCTTCATGTTTACCAACCCAACTAGATATCCTGTCCAGATCACCCTGCAACTGTTTACAATCCTCTATCGTTTTGATTCTTTTATATAGCAGTATGTCATTTGCAAACAATCTAATTTCAGACAGTAGACAATCAACACAATTATTCATTAGAATAATGAATAGCAATGGTCCCAATACGCTACCCAGTGGCACTCCCATTTTTACTTCAACTTCTTTTGATACTACATTTCCTATCCTAACTTTCTGTTTTCTACCTTTTAAAAATTCTTCTACCCAGAAAATCACTTACTAATCCACTCCAATGGTTTTTACCTTATTTACTACCATTTTATGGCTCACTATTTCAAACGCCTTTGACAGATCTAGTGCTACACTATCAATTTGGCCTCCTTTGTCCATTTCATCTAAAATATCTTGCATATATTCCACCAATTAAGATTCGCATGAATATCCGTGCCTGAACCCACGTTGCCTGCTTGAAAACCACTTACGTTCCTTACATATATTTCTGATGTGGTTGCATATCAATCTTTCCATTAATTTACCTGCCACTGATGTCAAACTAATTGGCCTGTAATTCTCAACTCTATTTCTCACCCCTCCTTTATGTAACAGTACTATTATTGCACTTTTCCAGTCCTGTGGTAAGCAGCAAGTATCCAGACTCAATTTAAATAATATTTCAAGATAAGGTACAATGTCACATCCGGCTATCTTTAAGATATCTGTAGTAATATTATCTTCACCAGCCCCTTTATTGTCTTTTCAGCTTTCTTATTTCCTTCATGATTTCCTCAGGATGAATTTCAAATTTTTTACTATCTTCATTTCTAATTGTGTTGTTAAGCTCGTTCTCCGAATTCATTGAATCAATTAATGGAACTATGACTCTGGATCCAAAATCTCTTAATATACATTAAGTAATACACAGAAAATAATATGATTATTATATGTATCTTGCGCAGAGATTATTCAATCATATTGTGACATTAAAATCAACTGGGTAATTAATTTTTAAAAAATCTGCGTTTGACGTATTTCTAAAGCAGTAAAACTATTGTAAATACAACATATAATTAAATAAATGACAGATTATTACTCAATACATTGATAAAACTGAAGAGTTTCTAGTTTACTTTCGAATTCCTTTGAAATACCCGCTGAACTTCTTTATACAAATATTTTGTTACAACATGGCGAAAATTCAAAAGCCACCAGAAAAAAGAAATAATAATAATTTAGTATATAAATTTTTAAAACAATGATTACTGGATAATTTTATTAACTGTCATGTATTACTTTTTTTTAATTGCATGAATTGTAAACAGTATTTTAAGTCACACTTTCTCTCTTACTTTTACGTAATTCCAAAGTCTGGCCTTAAGTTCAGTTTACGAAGTTGTGACACAAGCTCATTCGTTTGTACAAAACTGTTTGAGTGTAATTACATTAAAAAGCTAATTTCACTCATCCGGTAAAAAAAAAAATTCTTCTCGGTTTTAATGAAGGTTTTAAAATTTCTGCGAAAATTCGAGTTTAGATGGAATGAGTTAACACAGAATTTCTTTAATGTTATAATCGCTTAAAAGTTGAAATACATTTTGTTTAGAAAAACAAGACTTTCCCGGCGTATTTTTGAAATGAAGCCTTGGCGGGTTCTTCGCTGGGTAGACTTCATTTCATTTTGTGTGGAGCTAAAACATGTAAAAAAAATCGTCAGAGGAATAAATGAATGATTAAAAATGTAGATGTTCGTTGCTTAATGTATGCAATGATATGAATCAAACACAATAAATAAAAATGAAGATTTAGTGGTCATATCTTCTTTCGTAAATTTTTGAGGGAACTTCAAATTACATATCAAATTGAAGCGTTTACTTTCTGTAATTAAAGACTTATAATTCTACCGAGAAGTCGCACTGCGTGTTTTGAAAATACAAATAATGTCATAGTTTTGTATAACAACTCGTAATGTTTTGTCCTACCATGGATGACAAATTGCTGTATTTCCTCTTACAATGTGCCGCCTTGTAATTATACTATTGTTATAAAAAAAAAACTGACATACTTACAATCTTCCGTGTTTACTGAGACAAACATGCAAAATATAAATTATGAATTATGGATTATGATAAGACATGAGTATACTATTAATAAAATAGTTAGCAATTATTGAACGAACTCTATAATGATTTTTCATCAGCTAACGTTGCTACTCAGAAAGACCGGAAAGAGAATTGACCACGATTGTGATTAACCGAATAATCATAGCCAAGACGATATTATCAATTCAACAGATGTTTACACCACCAAAATATACACCAGTATAATACCAAAATTCTATCATGAAAACAAATAAACAACACTTGCAGTAATTTCATACATTTACAAGATTTTCCGTAAAAAAATAAACCATGGGTATCGTTTAAAGATAGTAGCTTGTAAGGCCTGGCACCATTTAAACAAAAATACATGAAAACACTTATTGCAATAAGTATTATTACGGAAACTTGAAGTAAAATACAAATTACAGAAGAATAGCATAAATCACATAGAAAATATCTCGACTGATCTGCCTCCTCGTTTTTAAAAAAAGTTTTTACATATCGTCATGTCTACATTGTGGCCGTTAGAACCGGGAAAGGATGGAGACCAACGAAGGGCTAAAGGATTCTGGAATTTCCTGTAGAGTGACGTCGGCAAACCATGGAAAACCAAAATTTTGATTCCTGTATCTGGAGGGTAATTTCGTCCTTCCGAAAGCAAGTACCGAATAATAACCGTTCACCCAACAAACACGTTCTATTTTTTTCTCATATTCCAATGAAAATGATCAGAAAATATTCAGCCAATAGCAGACGCGTTTGCACACCATGGCACACGTACGTCCTCAGTATTTTTCGAAGTGGTTCTCTCTACCAACCATTCAAAAAGGGGAGTTATATTGAAACCATTTTCACTTCGGCGGTGCAGCTTTCTCTTTGACAGCTCTGCAACCAGGCTTTACGTGTTGCAGTACTTGCGTGATACACTCACGTCTAGGCAAATGACTGAAATGATTTACCATCACGCTAGCTCTTTACGGGTGCAGCTTGCTGGTAATTGTGTCCAATGTGGATTTCCTACACAGAAATGTACATTTTGCAACTTATAATCTGTACGCATTATAAAAATAATCCCACATTATTTTCACCACGGTAAACTACAGAATGAAAGGAACAGACCGTTTTGCAGGTTTGTTATTTTGCCACAAGCTTATTCCATACCTCTGTATCACTAACCAAATGGAGAACTGTCACTGTATGGAGCGACCGTAAACTACGTGATTTGGTCTGGAGGGGAGGGAAGGGTTGGGTAGAAAGCTATGCGGGGTTACCTGGGGGAAGAGGGAGAAGGGGGTTTCCGAGCCAAGCCACATAGCTTTTCATTCATATTATTTGTCACAGTTAAAATAGCGTACAGAACACACAACAGGATGTGAATATTTGTTTCCGTCATTTAATTATTTCCGTATGCAATTTACGATAGACTGACAAGAGAAAACGGTACAAAATGTCTTCTGGATTCAATAGGGGAAAAATCTACGTGCCAAACGAGGAAGGGGCGGGCATTACTGGAGGTCCAAATGGAGCTGCGTAATTTATGAACGCTCCCTACAGAATGGTTTGTTTCCTTCTTCTGACTAGGAAATTTAAGCGTCATTATGCAACCCTTCATCTAACACAATACCTTTCCGTAAGTGTAGTGTGGTTGAATGTTTAGTGATTAGCATTTAGTTGGAACTCTTTGCATGGTATGATTATGCAGTTTATGATAACCGGCGAAGACACAAGTAGACTGCGCTGCTCTCTGAGCCTTGTCATTTGGAAGGTGAAAGTATTATTCTGGGCCTCTATTATGGTGTTCCTTATAATGGCAAAAAAAAAAAAAAATCGAATATTCAAACGCATACCCCCTAATCTTTTCTAATCACTGTAGCTTACTTACATAAGAAATTTTATCCTCCTACGATGCTGATAACCCGTGCAGAGTAGACCCGAAAATTTACGAAAAATGTTTATTTTGACTATCATTTGATACGTGACGAAATCATTAAAATTTCCTCGTATAATTCTCGGTTAATAATGAAATCCAGACAACAAGAAATAATATTTAATTTTTTAGTAAGGCAGGAGTATTAAAATTATGAGGGGTGTTTTCTTTTTGGGATCTCATTTTTACAGTACGGTAGTACAATTTTCGGTGTTTTGTATGAAAATTGTTTCTGTTTTTCATCGGTTGTAACTAATTAAACAATGAAACTCCTGCATTAATTTTGCAGTTTTCTTCAGCCGTTTCGTTAAGATAAAATACCTTTCTTTTAGCCTGTATATAAACCGCAGTTTCTTCCAATTAAGAAAGGCTTTCCTGAAGAACACTGCTCTAAATTTCAACCAAGGAAACAAAGGTTTGCTCTTCACGGGTACAAATGCATCGTGGATTTTCCTAAAACACAATATAGGTAAGCATTAATCAAGTTGCAAATGATACAAAATAATGTACATACAACAGCTAATTTTGTACCATACAAAATAGAGCCGGATATTTCTAACATCAAAGCAGTGTACCTTTCTTCAAAGTCAGATTTGCTCTCCTTTTCTAAATTACTTACCATTTTACGTTTCTTGCTCAATTGAATTGAAAAATTTATTAAATGTATCTTCAGTGAATAAATGGCTCTTACCATACATAACGCTCTATACATTGCAAGAGAATTCCTTACTTTCAGTTCTTTACCACTATCTCCATCCAAAATATAACTCATAGCTGAATTAGTTCTTTGTAGTCGTCTCTCAAGAAGGATTTTTAATTCAGCCAAACAGAATTATAACAACTATTCGATTTTATGTCATTAAAATGTTTTTATCAGAGTGCCTATATTAACTTGATGCCGTCTTTCTAACATTTGCCCAGAAGTGGCCAGGCACAATTCAGATGACCTATGTTAGATGCAATTGTGTTGCAGGTCATTATCTGTACTTTATCACCTATTCAGAACATTTAGAACAACTTCATCTTGGTCTTTATCACAAGAAGTTGTTCCCTATTATGAAATGTAATTATGAGACAGATTGGCAGTCGTTCTTCTTTAGAACTTTTTACGCCCAGACCAGTCAACCACTTGCCATCCCACTGAATTGTCACTACTTAGGACACTTCATTTTAAAAACAGTTCTTTTCTGTTTTGTGTACTCATTCGTTGAAAATTTGTTTAAAGAAAAATCGTCAATGCTAAGTCTAAGTGTCTCCTCGATAACTTTAAACTCTTACACTTAACTGGTATCTATCCAAGGTAAGAGTGTTGATATCTTTTCTTATGCACTTTGCAGCAGTTCGTGATTGTATTACTTCGGGTGAGTTTTTTAAATGCTTTTCCTGATGTTCTCCGGAACTAAAAAATGTGTCATTGAGTTCTTGAGATAGCAGCAATAAATCATAGGACGCTGAAAAGTGTGACTACTTGCTGGACAACATATATTTAAGTATTTTTCTCTTTATTTCTTTTACTCTTTCTTCTTTTTCAGCTAGTTTTCAACACATAGTAAGCAACTTGGTATCGCTGGGTATCTCTGTTACTGTAAGAAGGTTTTACCCTTCGTTGTTTACATACTTTCGAGGGCGTAAGTGTATGAAATACCATAAACATTATCCAATTCACGTTGCAAATCCTCTTCCCTTCGTTTATAAACGTCCAGAGATTTGCTTACATTCTTTTGGAACTGTCTCCATAATATTCCCCATAATAATGCACTCCCGTACAGCGACATTACGGCTTTCACTTTTACCATCAATTTCCCTTCGCGGATATTAAAAATGGAACTGACAGCACTCCTGCAAATTGGTTGTTTGCCTATCATAATAAAAAATATGCTCTTTCTAGCACTTCACAATCTTAAAACCATCTATTAGAATATAACAATACCTGATACCTATTCAAGAACTGTAATGACAGTAACAATTAACGTGGGCACGCGCTATTACTCTTGCGTAACTTATATCAAGACGAATTGGAGCAATTTATAGTTGTCAGAATGGCGTAAAAATTTATTTGTGAATGTTTTAGGATAAAATTAAAAAAATAGTACCTATGCGTTACAAAGTTTGTCTTTGAAAAAACAGGGATACGCTAGCCTATATTAATCCCTGATAAAACTCAATATTTAAAGTAAATTGCTTTAAAATGTTTTATGTCCACAAAGAATTGATAGACTTATAAACCGTAGAAAAATACTACGCGTATCACTAGTACTTCTATAGCCGAAGATAGTATATCATTCGATCCAAAGTTTATTTTATTATTATTAATGGCATTTGCTTCTCTTATGCCATAGAGCCAGCTCAAGTGTGATTTCAGATCATCCAGAATTTTCAGTTTCTCCTTTGGTATATTATTTTGTAAGTAATTCCAGACGCCACACCCATGCCCTCGGCCGGACTCGAACCATCGACCAACGGCACGCGGAGCCAGCACTCTATCCCCTACGCTATCGAGGCCGGCGATCCAAAGTGTGGTAGTTGCGATTCTGAGCCAGCGGTGGGTAGAAAAGTGATAGAATTGTCCTAAAATATTGGTTCCTCAATAACTAACTAAACTACTCACGAAAATTCCACATTGATAACTGCACTTAACAGATTGTTTCATACTTGCTTCTCTGAATCTAGTGGTGGGGAAAGGTCATCGGTCATTGGCTGGACATGCACGTGATTGTCAGCGTGGATCATACATGTATGCAGCTGATATTGATTTCCCACAGGAACTGCACCGCCAGGCTTGTCCTTGAAGTAGGAGTCATTTCTCCCTAGTGGCGCACCGCTGGCTTGGCTCAGAAAACCAAACTGTCTCTCTTAGAGTTAAAGATGTAAAATATATCTACGACACAGCTTCTACCGAACATCCTCGAACTCTTCGAAATTTCAACCTCATTGGTGCACTTAAAATCAATCGCAGATTTACAATTCACACGATACGCAAAGCTAGCCTTGTCGCACCTGGGTATAATTAAAGTTATAAGATAGTAGCATAGTTAGTTGAAGTGGTTTTCCAATGCCTTTCAATATGACTTGAAACTTAAGCCATTGGAAACATAGCTTGCTTCAAGATTAGCTAGGATCCTGAGCCCTGAGCTCCCAACTCCCTTCTTTTTGACACCCTTATTAGTCGGTACTACCGGTACTAAGTTTTCCCCAACATAGGAACACTCAAGGTGTTCACTTTTCACTTGGTTCTCGGGAAGTTTCACTGATGCAACATCGATAGAGCATGTGTTTTTAACAGGTACTGGCTTAGGTACTCTAATTACTCTCTGCTGGTTTGGAAAGGTACTCTGCTAGGATTTCATAACTAATATCCTTGAATCCATTCAGAGATATTTTCAAACAGTGCTTCACGAATTTACAGGTGTATTTTGCACGTTTTGTAACAGTAAAAATAATTCAATTAAAACTACCTTAAGCTTTCCTTTGTTATTTTACTCTCTAATTTCTACTCGGTTACATGAGATCGAAGTTTATCTCGGCTTTGAGAATTAATATAGATGTAATTGTAACTCATATCTTGAATAAAACTAATCCAAGAGTGTAGTCTGGCCGAAGTGAACCATAAAATCATGTTGCGCCAACGCTGGGACCGCTACAGCCTCATGTAAAAAGTACGGAATCTGCGGTATAGCTAAATGCTGATATAATTATCACCTGTAGCTCTCACTATTTATTCGAAGCCGACAGCTTCCAACTCACTGTCAGCGGGATGGCGGGGAGTGTTCCCTTATTACTGTTCCTGTCAGAGCACTGTTATTATTCTCCACCAGTCATACCTGACGAAGGGGCGGCAGGTAGATTGCCTGAGGCTGCACTGGGCTCGCAATTACCTCACCACTTGCCGGCCACTCGCTAATGTTCATCACCAGCCCGACGAGCTGATTGGTCCACCACTCCGCTCGCCACATCGTAACATAACCTTCCCTTCCCCAGAGACACCTAACACAGCCCTGGGAAATTGTTACGATAGCGTCGTATTTTGAAACAATCCAATAAATTTTACAGTAAATTGGTTGACAAAAAGTTCAAATTATACGTAGTGGGAGAAGGTGGGACAATTTGGACCAATTCAAAATTAAAGCCGTAGAGTGTCCCAACAGTGTATGCCATCAGATATAACATAACATAGAAATTCAGTTCTGACACTTATGCAACTAAAGAAAGCTCGATAAAACTTAATAGCTTATATATTTACTGATTAAAAATAATTTAGCAATATTGCACGAGACTGAAATTTCAAAAAATGTAGGGCTATTTGGACTACACATAATTTTCTGCTTGTAGCGCATGTATCAGGCCTATAAATTATCTGATAGTCACTGGAAAGTTTAAACATGTTTACAACAAAAACAATTTCCTAAAGGCCTCATGAAATGATTCGGAGTACAGAAGTTCAGCTTTGTTTCATTATTCTACGCCGTTACTTCCGATGTTCATCTTGCTTATCCTGCTGACTTCTTGTTGACATGTTTTTTTCCACTGCCGCCTCTTTGTTTTTTTGGTATGTTCCTGCGATGTAAGTAGACAAGCTGATCCATATTCTCTAGTTACAATTGTCCTTTCTTTCTTTTTGGGCTGATGGCATCACAACAGTAAAAGATCTGGATACATTCAAATATGTACAGCTATCAGACTCTTGGAGCACAGATCTACTATTTGATAATTACCAGTGCTTCCAAAAACTTTGACTTGAAAATCTTGCAAGGCTGTCAATCAGATCAGTTTCTTGCAATGGAGACAAAATTGTGGAATGACGAGTGGACTTCCTAATCCAAGTGATCTGTGAATTGTCTGGATCTTTCACGAAGTCTCTATTAAATACAATTTCCTGAACTCTTGTCTACACAGATGTATATTGTACCTTGAAATGCAACACTGCTGCTCTCGTACCCAAATGACCTTTAAGTACACTCAATTTTGCGATCTTAATTTCATATTTCTTTACCACATGAAAGCATTAAAATAACCTTAAATTGCTTCGGTGTACAGCTTAAAAATAAAAACAAAAATATATAAAGTAAACGAAAACAAATTTATAGTTCATTGAATCAGAATTAATCAAAATTGGTTCGAAATGCCCACGCCATCAAAAATCATCAACTTCTAATAATTGTAATCACGTAGAGCTGCTAATTGGTCCTGCCCATAATACATAAAAAAATTCGCATCAGATCTTAAATTTCAAGCGTTGGAAACTAAATCAGCGTAATTTGTACACATGTAATACTTACCGCATTTTTTTTTTCAAATAAATATTTCGAGAGAGATTTGTTGAAGATATTTATTCAACTCTTCTTATGCTTTCTTCTTCATCATCACAATGAAGCTACAACAGTGAAATGGCCTCCAGGCTGTACATGAAAGAGGCGAGAAGAGGCGAAAAAGAGAACAATATACTTATTATCATCCAATTAGCCCCACGTTACCCTACATCCATAAAAATGAATGTGTGTATATTTGCACATTCTTTATACAAATCAACAGTTTTTATACAATATCAATGATACTTTACATACGAATACTATATACTTTCTATATTTGGTTTTTAAAAACCCCGCCCCTTTACCCCATCACCCCCTTAAGAAAAATTTACACGTGCAACGGTCCCTTTTTCTTCAATAATCTCGGAAACATTTGGGAATTATACCAAACTAAATAGTGATATTCTGAAAGGCCACAATATTTCCTATCGAACGACGTAGTACAGATTCCCACCTGACAATTTCTGACCGAGAAATTTGAAAATCGTTTTAAAGTTGGCGAGACGAAACACAAATCTATAAATTTTATCCGCTCTCAAACGAACTTGTGCCTGTATTGTCCAAAGTAAGTGCAAAAGTTATGTTTAAACTTGGCTTACAAACCTGCTCCTGCTCTTCTCCCTAACCACGATTTTCAGACATTTACAGCAGGAGTTTTCCATTTTTATTTTTAATAAATATCGAAAACGGTAAGGAAATCGGCCAAAGTGGATTAGAATGGAAAATGTTTACCACAATCTGATCGAACGGGATAAAACATGAGAATCTTCATATCCAGCCCATGAGCTAAGTCGGGCACACTGTAGTATTTAATAAATTACAGTAGTGTAGATTTATAACAACAAGTTTAAACTTGTCTAATTACTCTTTCTAGACATTCCATTCACTTTCAAACGGCACACAATCTTAGAGGGCTATTCCTGACTACCAGTTCAACGTTTAATATTTTAAAACTAAATTTCTTAAATCGCAAAAGTATATAAGGGAAGAATTTAACACTTAAATTATATAAGATAATTGTAGCGTAAAATAATAAAGGGGTAATTAGATTACTATTGAAATTGCCACTGGAGCGTATGCACCATCAAAATCAAATTAAATTATTTGTGAATTGATATTAAGACGTTTTCGTTTTAAAAGGCTAGTATTTATCTATTTTAAAATTACTGAAACCTTTAATTTCAATTTGTGAATAGTTAGCATATTTTGTCTGCTGTATTCTCTGAAGGGAGAAAAAGCGGTCATAAACTTTGCTCACTTTAGGCTGAAAGTGTGAAAGTTTGAAGTTAATTATCCGGAACAATAGGCGGACTCTCGGCATTTACCTCCACCATGGTCCCTGAAATGGGAACCCCACTGAACGTTCCATTATGGTATCCTTCATATGATCTAGCATAAGTTTTAACGGTGGTCTATAAAATATTAGCTAACGACCATACGGGGGATACTAATTATCCCACTTTAGTAATGCATGAAACTACAAGAGCCTTGTATTTTTTGTAACTACAGTGTCTGTGACCTACAGGAACACATTACCTGAGAACGGTCAGGAAAGTAATTTATAACCACGGACTTTCTCGTTGGGATGCACAGCGTTGTAGCTCCCAGCTGACATGATCGACATCTGGCAATAACGCGTCCTCATTTATCATCATACCTCCGTATTCATCCGAGTTAACTTCAGCAAACTTCTTTTTGCCCCAGTCGTTCTGAATTGACCGAGCGCTTTATTCAAAACTTGTTAGGGGAGATGCGTAGCATATCAAAAGACTTTTGCCAGAATCTTTTCTTTCATAGCGGAAATTCAGGACTTGGAGCATGAATTCTGGATGGAACTTTTGTGAAGAGAGCAAAAAACAACGAAGTTATGGATCAATTAAAATAATTACCTTTTAAATAGTTCGTGAACTTTAAATTCGAATTCCTATAAATCATATAAATGAGGGATAGAGGGAGAACTGTATATACGTCTGTCATACTACCATGTGTGCCTAATATCATAGTGACATCTTGCTTCTCCAAGCTTATCCCTTCTGAAAAACATCCAATGATTTATGTTGAAATGTGAATGGTTGATGCATTTTACAAATATATTTCTTCACAGGAAAGTAATTTGAACTCCGGAGATTTTCATAGAAATTTTAGTTTTATCTGCATATTATTCACTGTATTCCCACTAGAATATCTCGTTTAGTATTATTAAGCTGAGTGTTGAATATAAGTCATCTATCAATTTAGAAACGAGCTATATGTACTTTACATGAAGCTTCGTATCCGTATCTTGGATTGTAACTGGACGAATATGGTTCAGAATGTTCGCTACTGTTAACTTTTTGCTTTTTCCGTCTCTTGTACAAACATTATGTGTCCCAGTTCCTGTTTTCCTGCATCATTTTTTTTTTTTTAAACTGTTTAACGTCTCTTAAAAGCGAGGTCTTTAGAGACGGGAAAGGATAGGGGGCAAGGAATGGGAAGGAATTCGACCACGGACTTTTGAACGAAGCATCCCGGCATTTGCCTGGAGTGCTTTGGAAAACCATGGAAAATTCAAGTTTGGATGCCCGGAGGGGGATTCGAACCGGCATCCTCCCGAATGCGAGGCCAGAACGCTAACCGTTACACCACCACTCTCGGTATCATTTTCTAGAACTTTCCTGACATTTTGCTACAAATTCACTTTCATTGTCATTTGTTTGTTGTTGATTATGTGAACTTCTTGCACTTCCTGCTGATTGAGGTCTATTGATATTCTCAGCGTTACCTTGGTTGGAATTACGCTGTAGGTTTCCGTTGCTCTAGAAAATTTTCTAAATTTATCAACCATTGCTATTACGCGGTGTGGCTGAAATATAAAATATGAAATACGAAATGTCACCTTCATATTTACACTGTTAGTCATAACTGAGGAAAAATATGCCTCGCGTAATTTTTCTCCGCGATTCACAAACAAAAAGCAGTTGTTTGTTCCTGTGAATAGAGCTGGTAGCCGGAATATTTTCGGAAAATTAAGCAAATGAGAGCTAAGCTTTAACTTTCACAGCGCTAGCAGGAGCATGCGGGAAAGAAAAGCATGGAAATTTTCAGCAGCCGCAATGTTTTTCTTCATCGTGTTCAGAGTCTATTATTTCCTTTTTATTGTACGAAATTAGTGAGTCGTGTTATTTTTCTGCTAACCACGCAATTCTTATGCCTATAGGTTTTTTTGTTTTTGAAACATGTAGGAGATCCTGCAGTTGTAGTTCATGCATTAACAATTTGGTTGCTGTGATCCTACTTTAAATTGTTAGGGTAAATTTTGTATATTTGTAAACTATTTGAATGTCAGTTATGATACCAATTATCACGAGAGTCGTGCAAATAGAAGTAATTGTTTGCTTAAAAAGAGTAAATTCGAAACTCATACATCGAACTTCACTTTCATCCTACTGTCCAGTTACTCTGGTATACGGATATATTACTTCTTACAAGTTTTAATAGTCCTGTATGTTGTTTATACATATATTGAGGTGTTTATAATATTCAAATTCGATTTATTAAACTTCGTATATTTTTACGCTATACAGAAAACTGCTTATTCAATAACTTAAAGCATGTTACATCACAGTGCCCCTGAAATTCTGAAGATGTTATATGATTTGCTGTTCAAACAGAAAATCTCTAAACCGGAGTTTTTTCTACCAAGTGGTGAAAGAAAACGTCATTCCAACTAAATACGTTAGGTATTGTTTATCTTCATAAGAGACTTATAGTACGTAACCAATGATTGTTAAAAAAAAGTCTGTTATTATTCTCTTTGTGCTGTTTGTATGCAAACTTCTCTTGCTGATTATCCCTGAGGTACACAATTTATAAGTGATATATGAATCAACGTTCTTTAATTAAATGCGATGTTCAGCGCAAATGCTTCAAGCATCACAAGAATTATTGTGAAAAATCAGAAAACCAGGTTCGACAGACATATAAATTTAGCTTTATGGAATGATGAAAAACATTTAATAACTACGACTTTATTATAACTTGAGATGTTGCCTGAATAAAGCGTAATTAACAGTCATACTAAGCATAATAAAATTTGTTAAATTGTTTTAAGAATTTGCACCGTTACTAACATCAGTTACACGTAATATATCTCATTTTTCTCCAACTTCATCCAAGAAGAAACAGAGGACGTAAAATAAAATTTTGAAAAAAATGAAATATCATATAACAGCAATTTCAAATATTAAAATTAATTTGCATTATTTAATTTATAATCATCAAGTTTTCACGTTCAAAAAAATTTGTTAATTAAATAACTTTGTGCTGAAAGTTATACACATGTATTTTTGGGACATCAAAACATTAAAATCACTTGAAAGGTTTTGGGCTTATATTGAGCAAGAATAAATGTCTGATTCCAGAGAGAATACAATGATCGTTAAATTTCACATTCCTTTTATTCAGTTTTTAGTCCTCTGTAGTCAACCATGGTAACGAAGAAGGTTAGAAGTAAACATCCGCGGTTGTCACGTACGTTCCTGAATTTTCTGTTCTTATCATGAAAGACAGTGCGAGTCTCGGATAAAGTTTATATCTTGGGCTCCTCGACGTTTTACTTGCTGCTCAGCATTAACGATATCAGGTTTGCCATGAAGTATCTGTGAAATCTACACAAAGCACGTTGAAATAGAGGTAAAAGAAAATTGGATAATCCTTGACAGAATCGACGTATAGGCTATCAGGCATAAGGCGCGTTCTTCATTAATCACCCCAGATTCTGCTAAAATTGAATTGAACTGAATTTAATTGTGATGGAGCGCTTGCTCCGGTGACAGATTCCATGGACATCCAATTACACTTTTATTAGTATTTCTTAAGTTATATTCTTTCAGTGTTAAATTGTTGCTCCTCGGCCAAGTCCTACGATTTCCTTAAGTTGCCTTATTCCACTGAAAACAAAATCAAATATTTTTCAGTTGGAAAAAAAGACGAATGATTATAAGGAAATAATGGACGGTCAAACAAGATAACCCTGAACACATTTGAAAATTTTAATTGATGGCTAATGATCTTAGTATTGTTGTTATTGTAGTATTTATTCTTTATCGGAATAAACTGAAAACAGAATAAGTGTTACGTGAATATATAGTACTGTACATACACAAATATTTTTACTATGCTCTAAAGGGCAGAAAAATTTATATGATAATAACTGGTTTTGATGATACTGTCACGTTTTTGATAGTATATAGAATTTTGATACGTTATTGGATTGTTATGATCATGAACTTTGTAATTGCGTCAGCTCTACCCTTTTCCTCACTTGCTCTTTGCCACAGATTATTTTTTAGTCACCAGTTCACCACTCTCAGTCTGACTACTCAAAGAGTGTAGGACATGGACTCGATACCTGGCTCTTCATCCAGCGGAGATGTAGCAAGTCGTATGTATCCGTTACTGAGTAACGAATACATCGCCTAACCCGAAGTACCGAAACGTTACTCAGAAATTTATTTCGTTACTCGCATTTGTCCTATGGATATCAGTTTGATTCGATAAACGAACAAATACGATGCATCATGCGAGAACTGGAACGGTTCACCCTGCGACAAAATGAATCTGAGTGACAGAATGAACATTTCAACATCGTGCGTCGCGTATTTCTGTTTTTTTTTTTTTTTTTTTTTTTTTTTTTTTTGTTACAAAGGAAAATGTATAAGTACAAACATGTTGCGCGTACAATATTTTAATATTATTTACTGCTAAGTGTTGATATTTTTAGCGAGGTAAGTAATTTTGACAACATAAAGAGTTATTTTGTAGTTTTCGTTTTGCTTAACATTAACATTTATAGAGCATTATTTGGATAGATAATTTGAGAGGGTTATTGCTTTTTTATTTATTATACCTTAGTGAGATTTTCTTAATTTTCAAACTTATAAAATGCTTTTATTCTAAAATGTGATATTCTAACTTCTATTTTATTGTACAGTGCAAATTTACTTTACTAAATGAACAATTTACTTAAACTTTTGAAAGTACGAACTAAGTCGGCCCATACGTGGTGCGACTCGATACAATGCTTCATGCTAGCACTCGAATGTACCAAAACCAACGTAACGACTCTCAGTAGTAACGAGTAATGATTGGTTTAGTAACGAATAGACGGGGGTACACAATTTATCGTTACTTTTAAAGCTCTGTCATCCAGTGACTCCAACGATACAGTACGCTAATAATAATCTTGAGTTTATGATAGTGAGGGAAGTCGATTATAGCTTCAATAGTTAAAGTTTCGGGAATAAGATATTCTGTGTTCAGACTCATTGGCCTTGAGCAACCAACTCACGACTCATGAAAACCTTCAGGACTGCCGACGACTCTCGAGAGACATCTCAGAGGGTGACGTGGACTTCAAGATTGCCGACTTGTTAGAAAATGGTAATGTGCTAAAGTGTCGCCTAAAATCGCTTTGATACACCAAAAAGCAAAGTAATTACCCAGTACCGATATAGTTCGGTTCACGCCATCATATTAGTCTAACGCTAACCGAAGGGAAGTCCTATTATGATCTACTAAAGACTTATTTTTTTATTTTATGACTTTCTGAGTCAATTTTCAATAAACCTTTCAAATTAAATTAAATTCTTGAAATCTGTTAAATAAATGGTGTTTATAATTTTTTTATGAAGTCATGGATTTGTATCCGATTTAATGCTATTATCCTGGCCTATTACCTTCACAATCAATTAATTATTATCTACACCCGAATTTTGAAATTAATATTGTAATGGCGACTAACTTATATATATTTATCGTACTTACTAAATGACAGGCAAAATAATTAGTCGTCCAAATATTGAATCAATTACTGCACAGAACGGGTCCAATAGAGCCTACTATTGGTTTGTTTTTCAATTGGAGCATCCAGATTTGGTTTTTCCATGGTTTCCCCATATCACTCCAGGCGAATGCCGGGATGCTTCCTTCAAAAATACCATCGCCGAATTCCTTCCTGTTCCCTGTCTCCAGTCCCATCCCACCTCTAATCATCTTACCAGTCGACGAGGCGTAAAGCAATAAGAAATAAAGAAAAAAGAAAAAAAGACCAGAGCTATCTAAATGCCAGGAAGTTGTGTTTTTTCGGGGTCATTGATTCTTGTGCTGGAATAACTAGGCTGCGAACTACCCCTGTGGCCGCCTCCATATTACAACCTTTTTTTCCTTACTAATCTCTTTTCTTCTAAGTAATACCCTTTTATGTTACTGTGATTCCAATTGGTGACCCGAAGTTAGACATGTGCTGCCTCATCTGAAAAGACACCAACCTAGATCCATTCACTGACACAGATTTTCTGGCCGACTCTACAAACCTAAAACCACATGCAAGAAATCCGGGGAATCGTACGTGACAGAGGATTCTACCCGCCATTATCTATGCTCGGATTACCGTTATTAATCTAGCCGCGTCTGCAAATTTCACGGAATAAAGCCGTTCGCTCCAAAGACGGTACTCGCCCTGGCTGTTTGAAATTAGGGCTTGTAATATAATAAAGTAAAAATAAAATATCAGGTCCGCTTGAATAATTATTATTGTGGCAAAATGTGAATGAGACAATAATCTGAAATATTAATCTTTACTTTTTTTTTACTTGCGGCTTTATATATCGTCTATGTCGGTGTCATTAGAGGCGTGGAAGGACTGGCTACAACAAACGCGAAGGAATTCGGACATGGCCTATTGAAGGAAGCATCCCGGCTTTCACCTGGAGTGGTTTTGGGGAACCATGGAAAACCCAAATCTGGATGCCAGTGTAAAGGGACGTCATTTCGTTTATCATTTTAGTATTAAAATCATGTAAGTTTGTTATGTTTCACAGCATCCAGATGAGTTGGCACGTCCTGTTGTTCAACTTTCTGCCGATCGACAGTTCAGGTTTCAAGATACACGTGCGCTGCTGAGCACGTAAACCAATACTTTACCAGCAAGCCAGAATACATGATTTCGTCTCACTTCTTCACTGTCGGGCAACAAGTTATCAGCTAGAGCTCGGAATAGTTAGTCGCTACACCAACCTACCATTCTCTATTAGTTGTATACTGTAGGGCTAAATATCATACCTATTTACAGCAGAACGGCTTACGCAATACCTCTCTTTACTGTACTCTACATCCTCAGCTGTAGTGGGTTTACAGTATTAGTATAGATTAAACGAGGTTTCCTCAAGATGTTGTTTGATTCAAGTAACCCCTAGCTATCCGCTCCCTCTCCTAGATGCAAGCTCGATGTTTATGTTTATTTAGTAGTTGATATAGTACAAGAGAAGAAGAGGACCGGTCCGAAGAACAAGAGCGAAAGAGCAAAAGAAACACTAAGCTACATGAAAATAGTCAGCGCAAGTTATAGGGCATAGTTTGGAAATCCCCACAGGACCGACGTGTCAGCCATCCATACACACCCCACAATTACGAGCACAACCACACCCGGACGGGATTCGAATTGGCGTACTCCTGAACGCGAAGCCAGAGCGTTAACCACTCACCCACTACACTTGGAAAATACTGTCACCTGTGAGACATTGCTGCTGGTACGCCGCACTATAATTCCGTACACAACCTGACATTTTTTTTTCCTTTTACTTTTTTCCTTCAATACACTTACCAGATACTTACAGTTATTCGAATTGCTTCTTACCGCCTTTAAATAACTGGTTGAAATGTCTAGGCTCGTTATGCCGAGAAAACATTTACGTGCATGAGATGCAAGATTTTAATTATTAAAAAAAAATGTTCTTTTAATATTTATTTTTAATTGCAAAAAGCAGGCTTAAATTTAAATTACACCCTTTAATTACAAAAGGAAAACACGAGTGCGGAATTTAAAAAAAGAATACATTTATGAATAAATCACTGAAAGAAATACATGTTTGTTTAATATTACACAAAAAATTGAAACTCAGCCAGCAAAGAAAAAGAACAGAAACTGACAGACAATAAACAAATTGTTCCCGGCTAGGGAGAGCATGAAACTTCATCAGTTTGGGCGTATACTGGGTAAATGTTTATATGAATTTTTATCACTTATCGTTATGGAGTAAGTTGTCGGTGACCTCGATATTTCCTTCACAATGATGAAACACCTTTCAATGCCATCCACCAACTGAGATGGGTTCATTCTGGCAGCACATGACGAAAAACAGCACGACAAATGATGTCATGACAAAAACGCGTCCTCCACGTTTCTTTGAAAAATCCGCGTACACACACACATGCGGACTATACGGGGTCCAGCCCCCAAGTGCCCGCGACAGTTTGACCACTCTCACCCCCCGCCTCCGGGAGTGGCATCTATACCTGCGTCAAACAAAGCAACCTCGCCGACAACAGGACGCCAGCAGGAATTTGCCAACCTTCCCTGTCTTCCAAAACGGCTGGATGAAATGTCTCACAAATGGAGAGGTGACGGAAAATCAATGACAGCAGAGGCTGGACATTACATAGCCCCAAACCACTGGCTGAAGTCTTTCTTCTTTCATGACGAAGAAAATGAAGTCTGTGGTTTGATGTCCCATAATTTGCAATTCAGTTCTCATTTCCTTCAAAAATTTGACGCCACCACACAACTGTTACTGCCCAACTGACACTCGAAAACCAGTGTGAATATGCCCGTAGTTTGAAATGAACGGTGATGGGCTCGAAGCATTGTTTCACTTCTACTTAATTACATTCTTAACTGACACTTGACTGAGTCCTTATAGAATGGCAACAACATACAAATTTTTGAATCTTTTTCTTAGTCTAATGGTCTTATCTATAACAAACATACATTCTTTTTAATAATCTGTAGCTGAGTCTAAGATCTAATCTCTTCAACATACAATTATTATTATTATTATTTAACGTAAAATTAACACAAAAGTTCTCGCAACCTTTAGAGTGTGCATTCTGAATTTACACCAGTACTAGAATAACTTGATGATCAAAAATTCATCTTTACTTAAAAAGTTGGCAAAACAAATAAAATCTTGATCTCATGCGAGAATAATATGAAACGAAATGTTGATACAAACAAACTATTTCCGTTTGTATGAAAAATTAAATTCAAAAACAAATTCCCTTACAATCGTACGTAGAAACAACTATACCACAATTAAATCTTGTACAAAATATTCAAACGACCCTGTTGACTGTAAGAGTTTTATGGAATTAAAGAAAAATTATGTGTGACAAACAACCTCTTAAAAAAAATCAACGATACATAATCAACAAACTCAAAAACATCTATTTGTATATTTCAGAAACAATAAAAAGAAATCTATCACAAATACCTCCACCACAAGCAGCAAATTGATGTATGCTGGACAAAACGGCTGTCAGACCAAATTATCAAAACTATTCCTACGAATATTTTCTACATTAAGTAGAACAAAAATCTGAATCATCAAATTGATATATGCTGGACAAAACAGCTATCAGACCAAATTATCAAAACTGTTCCTACGAATATTTTCTACATTAAGAAGAACAAAAATCTGAAATAATATTTTGAAACAAAACCAATAGATTAGCTCCCAAAAGAATAGTATTTTTAACAGACCGGAAATTGTCTGCAGACAACGCTTTCCCTCCAAATGAAAAACGGCAACATTGCGACATCTGATTCTGTGATTTCCAAAGAAAAAATGAAAGTATTTTAATCTCTTCTTCGGAATCATTATTCTGTTGCGTACCCTGGGTAACTTTTTAAAACAAATTCTCTTATTCTGGCATGTCAGAAACCATTCCCAGCTGTTGGATTCTGTCACTCCGCAACTGCTGAAGTATCGGTGCGGAAAAACCGACTTGGACACCCCTCGACCTCTGAACTCTCCGCCAACACGATAATAGACATTCCATTTCTCTGAAAGGTTTTCGCTCATTATGCCAAGCAAAGCAACTTTTTTCTCAACCTCAAGAAATTGAACATAAATTCTATCCCTATGTTCACTGCCAAATTTGTGTGAAGGGATGCGTCTTTTTGTGTCAAATGGCTTGACATCAACTTATGAAGAATAATTCAGTGATTGAACTGTGTATCCCGCAATAAGTGACATGTTGTTTCTGCCCCGTGTCCCAGGTGTTTTACTTATCTGCTCTTCATTGGTTTTGTCTCCGATGTGATTGATATCAGTATCGGTATTCAAAGGTTCCTGGAATGATTCTTCTAAATCAACACTCATTACAGGTGGACCGACTTTTTCACATGCTGAGGCAAATCCATCGCGAATTTCCTGCTTAATATCAGCTAACATATTTTCAGTTTGACTTTGCGATTTAATTATACTGCCCTGGATTGTATGCAACAACATAAATAATGTTCCGTTCAGGCTGTTAGGTAATTCATGAGAATCAGCTGATAATACCAGTGGCTGACTCATATTTTCATGTGGATCCCTGATTGTACCAGGTGACAGAAAGTTGTCCATAATTGACTTAATCAAATCCTACGATAAAAAATGGAAACTTCTGCCCTCTCAACGTAACCACTCAGCACTTATATCGGACCAGAACCGATTGCAAATCCATAGTTCCTACTTCTCCTAATCAAAAATAGAACTTGCCAACATAACTCCAGACTAACAGCAGAAAAATCGTACAACATATCGCGACGTTAGATGTCAGAATATCCAGAAAAGAAAACTAAAAACTTATGCCACTGAGCAAAGCAAAATTTGTCTAAACATAAAAAAAAACAGATAGACAAAACCAGCAACAACATTTGTGGAATAATTAACATGCTGTTCTGAGGAGAGAAAGAAAAAAAAACACCTCGACAGCTACACTAACAAAACAAATTTGCACCACGTACACTGCATCAAAAAAAAACTGCAATAGAAATATTAGCGTGTTTTATTGCTAACATAAAAAATATAATTAATAGTTTTATACACTATTGGGATATACAAAACCCGACATGGAAGCTTACTTGAAACGTAAATTTAGATACTTCTGTTTATCACAAAAATTTGAAAAATAAACTTCACTCCAATTTAATAAACATCCTTAAAAACATCGTATCAGGCCTGATTATTTCGGCCCCAACGGAGGCGCGCCATTGAAATGTCTAGGCTCGTTATGCCGAGAAAACATTTACGTGCATGAGATGCAAGATTTAATTATTAAAAAAAAATGTTCTTTTAATATTTATTTTTAATTGCAAAAAGCAGGCTTAAATTTAAATTACACCCTATAATTACAAAAGGAAAACACGAGTGCGGAATTATAAAAAAAATACATTTATGAATAAATCACTGAAAGAAATACATGTTTGTTTAACATTACACAAAAAATTGAAACTCAGCCAGCAAAGAAAAAGAACAGAAACTGACAGACAATAAACAAATTGTTCCCGGCTAGGGAGAGCATGAAACTTCATCAGTTTGGGCGTATACTGGGTAAATGTTTATATGAATTTTTATCACTTATCGTTATGGAGTAAGTTGTCGGTGACCTCGATATTTCCTTCACAATGATGAAACACCTTTCAATGCCATCCACCAACTGAGATGGGTTCATTCTTGGCAGCACATGACGAAAAACAGCACGACAAATGATGTCATGACAAAAACGCGTCCTCCACGTTTCTTTGAAAAATCCGCGTACACACACACATGCAGACTATACGGGGTCCAGCCCCCAAGTGCCCGCGACAGTTTGACCACTCTAACCCCCCGCCTCCGGGAGTGGCATCTCTACCTGCGTCAAACAAAGCAACCTCGCCGACAACAGGACGCCAGCAGGAATTTGCCAACCTTCCCTGTCTTCCAAAACGGCTGGATGAAATGTCTCACAAATGGAGAGGTGACGGAAAATCAATGACAGCAGCGGCTGGACATTACATGGTTCAATCCGACATCTTAACATCTGAAAATCTTTCCTTTAATGTCATCGAAGTTTACTTTCTGGAACAATTTATTCAGTTTCTTTAGATCATTAAACACACAATTTATTGCTGGAATTCATAATAACAGGATAACATACAATTAATACTTATCTTCGGTTATTTTAATAATACATTCCGTCCTATTATCACACAATGTCTTACGAACCATACATTAATTCTCTTTCATTACTCTCTCGGGCTGTATTCATTACATTTAACATCTATACACCATACAAAATATAACTTCATTGAGAGTTTCTTCTTCGAAACTTCCTCTTTCATTTAATTCATTATCCATTCATACTTTCATCAAAACCATTTCTTTTTCGTCTCATCTGGTTTTAAAAGATGCTCCGAACTGACTTTATGGGCCTCTTTGACCTTTGAACTAAATTATCAAAGTTAAAATATATGATCCGTGATCTCATTACATTTCAAATTTATTTACAATATAAACCAGAATTTCCGGCAAGGACTATGTACCTTACAGTCCTTTACCGCAAATTTCATTTACTACCAATCTGAAACTAGATGCGAATAGTCTTTTTTATATTTAAGCTTTGTTTGAAGGAAGAAATATACATGATTTTTACGCGCGTGTGAACGCCGGTTTCAAAATACGCACATGGAAACCAAAGATGTGACTAACAAACAGCGTCATACACTCTTTGCCGTACCAGGTTTCGAGTTATTTCACTTGTAGCTAATTAATAGAATATGATGTTTTGGTTGTAAAAATAAAGAGTGATAATTTCTTACTAGCTAAATCTCGTTATAGCGAGACACGCTTGCTGTTTCGAAGCGGATTTGTTTTCTCCCGGAATCCCTTAGAGAGCTGCACGCCCGCCGCGAGTCGTTTGTTTCCTGCTGTCGGCAGAGAAAGCGCGCGCACAAATCAACAGTTGACTGCCGGCGTCCTAATAGAGGCAGACTCTGTGGCTGGGAGGTGGGCTCACCGATTTATTTCTCCGGCGCATTTGGCGGTGAGTCGCGCGGACGGGAAAGGAAGGCAAACTGCTGCAAAATTTACTGACCCACCAGGCAGCCATTAAGCATCTCCCGCCATTAGCACGGCAATAATTCCGGCCGCCGTGTTTAGCTTTTACGTTTCATTATGTAAATAGCTCCTCCCCCCGTCTGGTCGGCATTTCCATACGTATCGGGTACGTGGTTTTTGCGGTGGCTTTTCTCATTACTCGGTGGCTGGCGTTATCGTATGGCGGGGAGCCATTTTGTAACACGGTACAGTTCGTACTAGATCTCGTTGACACCATCATCTCTATCGTATTTCATAGAGAACAAAAGTAATTGGGAATAACACTAAACATCACACTCTGTATTAACTTACTTGTTGTGGGTGTACTTTAAAGTGTACAATACCTGTTAATTTTTATTATAAACAGTAATATGACAAATTTACTAGATGAATATTGGAATAGTTTAGACAGAATTAGTCAGAGGATTAGTAATAAATTTATAGAAATTTTTCTTTCTTATTTTCTGTACACATATGGAAAATTCAATAATACGGTATATGCATGTATTATTTTTACATTTTAATCAATTATTTACATAAAAGTAAAAAATATAACATTAATGAAAATATTAAAATTTAGCGCCAAAATAAATGTTTTAAAACTGCAGTCAGACTCTGGCAATTTAAACGTTTGCCACTACATCGACGGCTTTTATGTTTTGGTGTGTTTTATCTCAGGAGTTTAATATTTTATAACTAAATTCGATATGGAAGGAGATGGAAATATCGTATTGCATGCATGTGCAAAAATACGTTAAGAAGTGCATCTGATAAAGTGTATTTTCATGTCCCGTGAGATACGAACGTAATAAAACAGTGCTGTTAAGCTATTGTAAGAGATAAAGTATCTTCAACCAGTTGTTTATACTGTGTGAAGATCATTTTACTGTAAGTACAGGTACATAGTGTTTAATGTTGTTATGTTACATTTATTAAAATACATAACAAACCGTTACCTGTTCAAACTCTAATCATTATTTAAATTACAAAAGTCTCATAGGTATATTTCTCAAATAACTTTTTCACTCAAGCTTAATCAAATCAAGTACGAACCTTTTTAAAGCTAAAAAAGGAGACCATCAGATATGTTAAGAATCTGCTGCTTGTGTGTTGAAGTGTAAACACACTGCATGTTTCTTTGTCCAGAGTCAGCGAAGGGTAGCACGCTCTATAATTTTCCGACTCCTGTTAAAATCCCCGCAGATTCAAATGTTTTTATATTAACAAATTTTTGAGCATAATTTTTTTTTAATTTTATTTCAACTGCATTTACATATTATTGTTAAAACGATTTGTGGAAAAAAATGATGCCGTATTGTTCGTAACGTGAATTGGGTTAAATATTATTCCACGTAATAAACATATGTAAATTAAGTTGTAATAAAATATAAAATTGGTGCTCAACAGTTCCTGAATATAAAAATAAACAAAAATATTTGATAGTACGGGGATTTGAACCGGAGTCTGTTAACTACGTGGCCGACTCCTAACATCTAACCGTACAGGGTGACACTTCAAAATATGTGCAAGAGGTTGAAATGCGTTCTCAGTATGTCTAATTGTCTGCATGTTAGTCAAGACCTTCAGTTAAATGCTTTTCTGCTACTGTATTATGTTAGTAGCTTCAAAGCTCGTCAAAAATGATGGGTTGAACGAAGTGTTCTTGGAAGTCATCTTTTTGCAATTGATTAACTTAATAAAGCTAGTAGTCCACCTGTTTTGGGGGGCATTTAAACCATCCAACGAACTCCGCTAATATACTAGATCTATACTTGAATTACATGGGTATTTGCCGTTTTCAGCAATTTCATTGTTACATGTTCATTGCTAGTATTTCTCGGCGTTGAGAATTGATATAGTCTTCTCGGGAGGCAAGCCGAATAATCAAGGTGTTTCCACACGATATTTCGGCGATCTGAAACTCCGTCGCCATCTTCTAACTTCACCAGAAGATGGCGACGGAGTTTCAGATCGCTGAAATATCGCGTGGAAACACCTTGATTACTCACCCGAAAAGACTATATCAATTTCATTGTTGGTTATTCCGGCGTTTCCGCTGATTCACACTAGGTTTATCTAATACCTCACTAAAGTACTAAAAGCGTAAAAGATTTAATAATGCAAATGTCTATCACTTATTTAGTTTGCAGCTTTCACTCCTCTGACCTCAGCGACCTTAAAATCTGGGTTTGATGCAAAATAGTTTATTTTCATAAAAAACATATATTTTTGGCAGATTACACCATGTAACAAAATTTTGTTTAAGTTAATTTTATTGTTTTTTCTGATGCAGTGTATTTCAAAACACTATGTAAACACAATTTTGCCTGTGGGAAATTATTTTTAGGGAAATGCCATCGATTTTATTAATTTTAGGAAAATTCATTTATTTAGAACAATGAATGCTCGTTTACATTTACCAATGAAACAAAACAAAACGAATTCTTAAATACAACGTTTGAAAAAATGTAAATGCAGTAATTATATATTACAAAATTTATAAAGTACGTCAAAATGTTTTCATGTCATGTACAGTGTGTTTAAAAATGTGTTGTCTTCCTACATTTCCTCTTATACATTACATCACTCTCTCTGATGAGTCCCCAGATTTAATCACCAAGCATTCACTCATTATACTGTCCCTGGTACACTCTTTCAAACAATTGTAAGTTCTGGTGGAACCTTTCGCCCTGTTCCTCTGAATATGCACCCATACGAGACTTGAATACACCTAGATGCGAGTGGAGTACATGCAGCTTTAGAGACATTCCGCACCCCATTGCTTTGTAGTTCTTCAAAAGACCCTCTATCACATCCCTGTAATTGTTCGTTCTGTGATTACCTAGGAAACCATTCTCGACATTCCCGAAGCTTTTCCAGGCCTTTCTTTGAACTGGTAGAAGCTTGCTGATGAATGTGTCATCACGAAGTAATTTTTTTACTTGAGGGCCCACAAAAATACCACCCTTTATCTTACCTACTGATAGTTTGTGGAACACATTCTGGAGGTACTTCATTGCATCTGATGTTGTATCTAAGGCCTTTACAAATTGCTTGATGAGTCAAGGTTAATATCCAGGGGAGGCATTAGTATCTTTTCCTGCTCGACAGGGGTTGCACTTGACATTTTTCTGGCCAACCACAAACTCCGACCTCAATGGCCACTCAACAGTCTGAAAATGTCTGCCTGCTATCCCAAAGACATAGAAAGTAAGGATTATTTGTTTCATCCTTGTAATCCCATCAGAAATGCAATCATTTTGAAATCACCAATTACTTCCCACTGATGTTCACCATATTTTACCACCTGAAGGAGATGTTGAACACTTGAGTATTCTTCCCTTAGGTGAATCGAATGAGCTATTGGAATTGAGGGATACTTGTTTCCATTATGGAGGAGAACAGCTTTCAGACTCTTGCAGGAGCTATCAATGAAGAGTCGCCAGTCCTTTGGATCACAGTTAAAACCTATTTCTTTTAAAAGGCCTAGCACATTGTGGCAATGGCACAACTTGTCCGTCAGAGTGAAGTATTGTGAGAAAGTTTCATGGCGTTTCCTCTTGCTGGATATCTTGCAACTCTTACTCAATAGGTTCAGCTGCTTTAGTCTCGATGTTAGAATTTCTGCTTTGGATTTTGTAAGTCCTAGATCCCTGATCAACTCATATTGTGTGTGGTAGTGAGGTGTAGCAGCTTCATCCTCTGAGAAGTCTTTTTCGTCGGTATTTGATTCACTACTGTCTTCACACTCTTTCAGTACTGAGGAGAAGGAGGAATGGTAAGCTCCTCACCGTGTGGAATGGGTCTAAGAGATGATGAAAAGTCTGGATATGCAAAAACATTGGGTTTTATACACCTCCTATGATAAGACAAGTCAGTAACACAGAAATAGCAGTTTGAGAGGTGATTTGCTGGTTCTCGCAAAATTCTAGGTACACCAAATTTCATTTTTCTGTTTTCTCCTCTATACCAGGCCTCGAGAGTGGATCTGCAACACCCACACACAACATGTGGTGCCTAGTTCTTGTCTTGGTCTCCCAAAGGCATACCAAAATAAGACCTGTTTGCTAAGCAGAAGTTGTTAGCATCCTTTATTCTATGCTTTACTGCTTTACTGCTTTAGAGCCCAGGAAGACGCCGCACACACAACAAAAACAGTCTCGATTATGCTTACAGCAACGTGAAGACGCCATTATTCATTAATAATGTCCATCTGAACAGATTACATACAGTTTAACCGTTCATTCATCTCATATATACAGTGTTCTTTGCTAATATAATTTTCACCAATTAACTTCATATTATTGGGCATAAAAAGCAAATAAATGATTATATAAAAGTAGGAATGTTCAGTGTAGTTTAGTTGTGACCCGATTCTTCCAAAACAAGCATAAAATTTACTTAAACAAGCAAAACGTTTTTTTGTTTTTGTTATATTGTGTTATCTTACAGTGCTTTTACAAAACCACTCTCAGGCATTATCTGTTCTATGGCTGTTCTCGCAACAAGGCAATATTACGATAAAACAGACACAATCACAAAAATATAAGAACTCCACGCCTTCGTTACAATATGAACGTGGAATTTAACGTCACCATTCGATTCGACCAATAGCGTTGCATTTTGTGAAGCTAAATTTCACTTGTATTTTTAACACTTTTGATTAATTAAAATCAATTGACAAAAAGCGAATAAATAACGTTATAGTTGTAACTTTACAGTTATAAAGTTTTCAAATAAAAACACTAGACCTATATTTGAATTACATGCATATCCCCTGTTAGCCAAAATTTTATTTTAGAACCTCATGAAGACGTTTTGTCTACTATTTGCATGACATATGTGCCAGATTTTAAGAAAATAATAGCTCGAATCCTCCTTGTCCTTTTAACACAATAAGTAAACACCAATCAAGCATCAAATTGCATAGATTAATGAAACACATTAAATTCACAACAGGCTAGCAAATACAATTGTTATGAATTGAATATCACGCGGCTTTACACAGTAAATGACATAGGGTCAATCTCACACGCATATGGATCGAATTCCGTGAAACATTTCGTGCTTAAATTAGTCGAAGATTACATCACCATATTGCGTGAGCGTGCAGGAGTCGGATGATAACGTCATTTGACTGGCCGTGTCTTTTGGATCCCAAGTATGTAGAAAACAAAACTAGATGCTGTTGCCAGCCAGAATACAACGCCGTCGAATAGAGGAGATAGCTACAGTTGGGCCTTGGGTCGGTTGCGTTGCAATGATCTGGCGGTGTGATATTGTGGAATCGAATCTCAACTATCATTCAGCTACCAGTAACCAAAATGCAACTCACCAATTTAGACCTCAGAATCCGACTATGGCATCCACAATGAGGTCTCAGCTCAGAAACTGAAACGTGAATCGCCTTATCGGAGTCCTGAACACTCCATCGTTGTCTGCAACGAGAGCGTAATCCTTCACCTATAAGGGAAGGCTGCAAACTCAGAAACACACGCTATTAGCATTCGTTATTTGCGAGGGCGTCGATTCACGATTTATGCAGAAAATACTAAGAACCCAGTGAGCTTACTGAAAAAATAATTATGACTACGTCATTTCTGGAGGACGTGGTTTCTTTCATTGGTGTAATATTATCATTACTGTACTCCAAGCTTTTTTTCCAGTAAACAATACCACTCCCTAACATGAAAATATTGAGGTGGTGGATATGTCTGCTGGCTGGTGGTCTAGTAGCGTGGCTATTCACACGTTATCTCACGCTCAACACTCGAATCCCTGTGCATAAATCTTGATGAAGACTCTCGGTCCAAGGGCACTGTACCTAACAGTTGGTGGAGAACCCTATGCAAAAATTCTCGCCTGAATTTTCACTCTCACCCTTCTGTAGCAACCAGAGTGGTTTGTTGCAATACGAAAACTGTAATTTCGATCAATCTGTTAATTTTTTAGTATGTTTCACTCATAATATGTGGGTCTGTGGAAGCAAAATTATTGCCACAGTGCTAAGAGCTAGGAGAATGAACAGTAATACAGTATTAGAAATGAAATCACGAAGGAAAGGTTAAGTTAATTTTTAATGAAGTGAAAAAGTTCCACAAAACAACATATTTAATCAGGAAATATAATTGACTGTAAAAAATCTATAAAATCAGTTCAAGAAATACCTAATGAAATCTGACTAACTTGGAGTCACTTTCTTAGTCCTACAGAGAGCATGGAGAAATAAAATAGTCTGTACATAATAATTCTCCAGAAAGTAGCTCTTATATATCTCCTTATCTCCTGCCTCGGTGACCAACTTGAAGTACGTTCTTTGGAAGCGGTTGGAGTGGGGTGAACAGCGCTTTGGTTGGCCAGAGTTCACGTGCATTTGGCGTGGTTGTACTTAAATTGGTCGAATAGACCGTAATAAGAACTTAAGACAGAGTCGTAGTGCGGACGGTGGTTCCTAGTTCCAATTGAGGACAACTTAACCTTGAAGCAAACCGACTTTCAAGATATAATATTACTAGTGTCTTGTGGTCTGAAAATGTGTGGGGAAGGGCAATCCAATCATATAGCTTACCTTCTAATATCTTAAAATGTACTAGATTGCTACGCTTCGAGACATTGTTCATATGTTTGCTACAATAGATTTGTGTCCGCTAAGAATAAATTGGAAACATAGCAGTTTTTAATGATTAATCATGCTAAGGATATAACAAAAAACAAAATTATTTATTATGAAAGCTAAAGATTATTATTATTTTTTGAAAATAAATTCAGCAAAAATCATTCATTCAGTCACGTGACGGCGAAGCCAGTGAGAAAGCATTACGTCACGCCACCCGAAACGCTAAGGTTGTTGACATTTTCGTGGAACAGAACAGATTACTTGGAAAATTATTCGTTTGTAGCAACTTTTATCATTTTGATACAGTTGTTCTCAGTGATATACTGATAGACATGTGTAATTCGCTGCGGAACCAGGATTTAGCAAAGCAAACAGTAGCAATTGGCTTAAAATAGACGCCATAAAACTTGGCAGATTTTTCGCCTCAAACATCGAGTTTTGCTCATCGGTATTTCGCAATTTTAAAACTTCGATGTAACTATACACAAGTGTCAAATACACATTATAAGATTAAATAGCATTGTTTCAGTTTCGGAAACTATAACCTATTGCTGAAACATACGTTTTGTAAATTAATTGATACTGGTTTTGAAGTTTCATTTGCGAAGTATTAGCAAGTGCTAAAAAGCTAAACAATTTCAGGTCATCAAGAGCTTCTTGGAAATGACAAATTTTTTGATGTACCACTTTGTTCGCGAGATATCTTAAACGAAAGTTGATGTGGTACTTACTATCATTGGTTTGAATAATGTCATTGAGTATGGTTGTTCGCTACTATTAAATTCTGTGCCGTATCGTAACTTTTCTGTTGCATCACGTGTAAGGTATGGTCTTTTAGCTTTCATATACACCTGTTCTAGAAAAGTATTTCCTCAAAAACAGGAGTGGCAAATTTTAAAGCTATGGCACTGTCAGTTTCCAGTCTGCTCTAAGCTTCATATTACCCTAACAACATCACCTTTCAGTTAAGATATCACGAGAACCAAGAGAAATATTAAAAAATTTCATTACTTATTTTCGATTTGTTTCATCGAGCTGCATAAGAATCTATCATCAGATTGTGGCACCAAAGTGTGTTTATTATTTTGAATGTAATATTAAAGAAAGATTTTAAATCATAAAACCAAAACAACATACATTATTGTGTTGTCAATACTTGAAATGTAGTGGTTCTGTAAAATTCATCAGTTTTGCTTTAGATTTAGAAATATATTGTGCACAAACGCTTACAATAAAATGATCTTCACAAAAATAGATTCTTTAATCTGCAGACAAACAATGAGCATCCTTCCTCCTTGCAAGTTTGAACCATTTTTTCCGTATTTGTTGATTGTTTATAACTTGTTTGGCGTTTTTATTGTTGTGCTTTTACACTGGGGTACTACAGAGTACTTATATTACGAAGAATTCATTTTTAATTAATGAAAACTAACACCTACCACATACATACCCGACTGTTTTGTTTTGTTTCGGGTGGCATGATGTCATTCAAGACGCCATGACAGTCTTGAGCGTTTTCTAGGTAAATTTCAGTTTGTTTTTAAAAATGTAAAATATATAATTTAAATGTTCGTTTTTTTTGAAAAATAACACTTTTTGAGTAAAATAGGTAATACGGTAAAGTATTAACTTGTTTTTCAAATTTAGTCAGCAAACTAATTGCTACAAGTGTTCTATTAAAATGGCAAGCGTAGCGATTTCAAGTTATATTGCAAAATAAAACACACCGGTTCTAAAACGATGACGCAGCGTCACAGTTAAGTCCTGTGTGGCAATATTATTGGTATCATTGCTAAGTACAACTTGCCCTACTTTCCTATTACAGAACCGCCCACTCACGTTTGGGTGTAGGTTAGCCCTAACATGTTACTCCAGAGCGCCTTCTGCCAATCATCAATCACCATTTACACGACCGTCCATTACCTTTCCGCGTTAACAACCTTGGTATGTCATAATTTGTTACGTGTTTAATTAACCGCACAGCTTGCTGTACTTTTTTCCGCTCCATTAAACCGGCGCCTGTCACGTACTTTTAATTAAACATACACTGTGTCAGTTGCGTAATTCGCAGTTAATAGCCGTGTTAACGCGGAGGGAGAAAAAAAAGGAAAAAAAAAAGGTCCAGCCATGCTGTAAATTGGCATTTTTCCGATAGCGAGTAAAGTTTCATACTTTGACGTTATCTGTCACCCTCTCATTGAAAACGTTTTAATCTGTTGGTTAGCACGGAATACCATAAGCTGTAAATGTAATTGATCCAGTTAGTGGTTATTCTAGGTGCAGCGCCGATAGGAAATTCATTAATTAACTTTTATTAAAATATAACAAATACTAATAATGTCATGTAAATTGAATTCAGAATGAATCTTAATGTAGTAACACATACTGAATGATGATTGGGATTAAATATAAAAAGGGAAAAAGAAATTAATTTGCGGTTCTTTTAGTAGGTTGGATAACATTCACGGAAAATAAAAGTAGTTTTCTTATGAAATGTTTCAACACTTTATTTTCCACAAAGGTCGACGTGTTCTTTGCCAAACTGAAATACTCGAACACATGGCAAATACATTAAGTTTCACTTTTTCATAAACGTACGCAAAAATCATAACTTGAGACAATAATAATTACTATTAGTGTCTGACACAATGAATCAACGTTGAAAGTAGTGTACACTTGTCTGCCAGCGATTAACGTTGTATATGAATTCAATCTGCCTGGTAGTCGTCAAAGGCCTCTCCACGTAAGCGTGTTTGAACTTGACTGAATGATCGACCTGCACAAAGGGGATTCTTTTTTCGTGAAACTGTAGCTCGCGCGGACATGAATATAACGACAATGATGTGATTGTGGAAGCAGTGAACTGAAGAGAACCAGACGAGGTAAAAATCGGAGAACGACGCTCGAATCACTGACAAAGCTCCGATCATCTAATTTCATTGCTCTACTCTGAAATAATTGCACTACAAGGGTTATATTTTTAATAAGGTCCCTTTGCGAACGAGAGTGAGAATGACGTGCGATCGCCGCAGTGCGCGTCTGTTCCCAGCATGCTTTGCGCGCGTTCTGTCACCATTTGTAGTCGTATCATCTGTATATGCTGACGATGACGACGCCAGAACGGTTGTTGTTCGAAATTCTTTGTACGAGCTGTTGAGGCGAAGCTTTTGTCTTATAACTTTTCATTCAAGCATTACAGAAAATGTACTTTGCTATTGGTATGTCTTTTTGGTTGCTCTCCTTTTATTTATAATTTGTTGTTGAGTTGTTCGTTTCATCACTATTGGTTTGGCCGGAGAAGCGATCTACGAGTTGGATTAACAACTCCAGGATTGTAGTCAACTGGGGTAGTCGGCGTGGCCAGGTGGTCGGCTGTGAGTCGTCCCAAGTGAGGTTTTGATTGACTTCCTCGTGTCTTGACTAGTCTGCGCGTTGTTGGCGGTCGAGTTTGTCACCTTCGTAGCTGGACGAGGTGGGACGCGGTGTCTTGATCGGTCTTCATAGCTGGGCGTTGCAGCGTGCTTGGTTGTCTGACGACAAACTGCTCTGGTAGCTTGCGACGTCGAGCCCTGTTCTGCGGCTGAGTCCCCCTGCGTGTCAGGCGCCGACTCAGCACGTAGTCTTACCTGTCTCTTCTGCCACATTCGTTTCCTGCTGGGACATCCGCGATAACAGGCTGCGTGATGTCCGCCACAGTTGCAGCAGATTCCTTCTTCGGTCTAAGCTGCTGAAGTTTATTATGTTTAACAAAATTGATTCGCCAGATGACTGTGAGATACGATCTGTAATTCGATTATTGAGTGCAAGAAACTTGGTAGCAGTCGAAATTCACCGTGACATTTGTGAGGTGTACAGTATCAATGCTATGAGTGATACTAACATTCGAAAGTGGTAGAGAATGTTCAAGAATGAGAGTTTTGTTGTGTATGATGAACCTGGGTGAGGCAGACCTTCTCTGATATCTGAAGATTTGGTTCGTGATGTGGAAAACAAAATTCTAGAGTCTCCGTCTAACAGTCAGTGATTTTCATCTGTTTCGGTATTTATAAAAGTTCCTTGATGATCAGCGCTTCAAGGGCAATCAAGAAGTGACAACTACAGTCATGGATTGAGTTGCTTTTCAGGTGGCAGATTTCTTTGACGTCAGAATTCAATAACTTGTTGAACGGTATGGATTTTATGTAGAAAAGTCAATGGAAGTATGTATAATTTGGAAATAAATATATTTTAAAAGTATGTACAGTTTTTTCTTCTTATTCGAAAAATAATCCTCATATTTAGATATTTGTGTTGCCATCTCTAATCTGATGAAAATAAACTGCCTCATTTATATCCGTACTTACCTTTTTACTTTGTATTGGTAGGTTTTGAGCCCACTATGGAGAGAATTGTTTTGATAGAAGGTTTTGATACAAGGTTTCTGAACTGGTGAACAGAGAAAATGAAGTACAAATGTATTGCTTATGTAGCTTCAAAATACGCGCGATAGTTATGAGTCGATAAGTTGTTTGGGTTTAAACTTTCAACACTATTAACAGGTCACGGATTCATATATAAACATTTCACCAAATCATTCATAAGATAAAATTTAAATAGTGGTAGTATTACCAATATTACGCTTGAAAAATTCCTCTTGTTTGCAGAAAAAGTAGAAGACCGGAACATAGAAATTAAATATCTGCGTAATATGACGCACCGTTTCCTGATTATAAATTGTTGGGAGAGAAACCGGAGTTGAGTTTTCGGTCTTTAATAATTCCGTTAATTAAACATGCCGTCGAGAAGTTTCCTTTTATACGGGAGGGAAAAGGGAGATTGCCTCTTCATCGTCTGAACTTTCAGTACACTGAATATATAACATCTCCAGACAAGTTATACATTACTAAGCTAACTGTCAATTCGTTTTACGAGAATTTTAGGTAACTCTCCAAAACTAGAAAATTTAGTCACAAGATGAAGTTATTTTTTATCGCTTTTTAACTAATTTTACTTCTGCTACGAATAAATATTGTGAGGTGGAAAATGTTATTTAGAGAAGAAGAACATCACTGCACCCTCCCCCCCCCCCCGGACCTTCTCCGTTCACTTCGGGTCATTCATTGCACAAGTGAAAACGTGATAAAATGCCTTCAAGCAATTCAATCTCTAAAATATTATTATATAGTCCCTATGTCTAAAAAGGCGAGCAATTATCAACAACATATGGAAATCTAGGATTCCACTGTTGTTAATATCTAGGCACACAGAAATTAGCAGAATGCTACTGAGTGATCATTACAACAGATCTGCCACCCACATTTACTATCTGCAACATGTAATTATAGAGATTTAATTATGTGATTGCGCTGTTCCTACACATTAAATCGATTTTTCTAGATATGTATATTCATAACTTTTTTGTATATTTTTCAAATTTCTTCAAATTTCTTGCTAAGATAAATAGGCTGGCATGTTTTTATTCTCATGGCGATAATATTCCTCTTGCAACTCCTTGCAACTCTGATACAAAAATTTAGTTCATGAACTCGCTATGCGTCCTGACTGGTAGACTACCATGCAGGCTACTCTTTCATTACCTTTGCCCTTCAGCGTCTCAAGCAGTATTCTCGTTAACACGTAATCGGTGGTGAGTGGCATACATTTATTGATTGTGCTGTACCGTGAAAATGTCAGAGTTCGAATTATACGAAGGACAAAAATCGACCGAGCGTGGTGTATGAGCGGTAACGCTCTGACCTTGGATTTGGAACACAAAAATTCAATTCGAACAATGAAACTGGAAATGAAGGAGGATTAAATACGGGAAACGTTAGTGCATAAGAACTCTGTTAAGAAAACGGGGACATAAAATGGAGTGGACGATTTTTTTTTTTTTTTTTTTACTTATAGCTTTATGCCTTGTCGTCGTCGAGATCATTAGAGGCGGAATGGGACTGGGGACAAGGAAAGGAATTCAGCGATGGCCTTTTTGAAGGAAGCAACCCGACATTCGCCTAGAGTGACCTGGGTAAACCATGGAAAACCGAAATCTGGATGCCCGGACGGGGATTCGAACTGGCGTCCTCCCGAATGCGAGGCCGGAGCGTTTCCACTCACCCACGACTTTCGGTAACTGTTTGGCAAGTGTCTGATGGCGAGTGGTTATTCATTCTCGAGTCACAGACATTAAATAACATCTAAGATTATACGAATTAACCATTTTAAACCCATTTCGCTCAGTATTTCCCAACGTCAAGTGTATTCGCTGTAGTTAGAAACAGATCACCTTCAATGCAGGAAAATGGGCACAGGAGGCACCGGAGTATTTGTTTCTTCTTTTGGTCCTCACCACATTCACACTTGATTTTAGTAGGGTCCATAAACCACATTTTAAAAGATTTTCCATGGACCTGCTTATTTCTGTCCGCAGTCGATTCAAATACCTCCAGACGTTCCAGTATGACCCTGTTGCAAGCTCTCTGAAATTGTCAGTAGTCTCGAGATTATGGAGACTTCGGTTTTCAACAATTGCACTTTTGCCTTTTCAGATAACCCAGTTAATTCCCGCGATGTTCTCAGTAAGCTTGTTCATGAGTTTCTGGGATGGGTGTGCGTGGTTGTGCATTGGATGTGCGCATTCCTATTCTACTTTAATCCTGTCCTTGTTCATAACCATTTCTCCACGAACACTCGGAGCGCAATACTTAAAATCTGATAAAGCCTGTCAACTGGGGCATGCTTTAGGCAGCCAATCACCTGGTTGGTATGAGATGATTATTACCAAAACGTACATACATATTCTGCAACTGAGTAACAAAAGGCCATTGCTAGTTTACGAATAGTCTGTGGTTGACTGTCCCACTGTGAACCAAGCAGTGAGAGGTTAGGGTGACCAACAACTAATCTAGCTGAGGAGAACATTACTTAAGTCAGCAAAATCAATTAAATAAAGTCATTTTTAGTGTAACAAAAAACGTAGTGTCAAACCGTAACATGCAAAAGATAAGAATTATTCACCTACAACGCATGGGTCCTGCAACACGACAAAGCACACTGCAGTACGCTATATGTACCGGAGTTTCTAACCGAGAAACAAATAAGTCCGATACACCACCGTTCGTACTTATATGCCCTTGCGACAATTACTTCTGTCTTTACCAGAATATGAAATAAATTTTTGAATGACAGAATCTTGATGACGTTGAAAACATAAAGGATGATATGACAACAATTCTCAACCTCACACTACAACATTTACAAAGTAGTTTGGAAGAATGGACCAAGCGTTTACATAGATGTCTCGTAGTTTCCCAAGTGGAGTACTTCGAAAGTGATCACTGCAATAAAAGTTCACAAAATTAATTGCGATTGTTGTGTATCAGTAAATACAGATTTCTTCTGAAGGACACTTAACGAAGGTAAATCTTAATCAATTAGTCATTTATATCATGCTTAAACGGATTTCCTAAAGTAAATTATATTGATGTTATGTGAAGATCATCTTCCTGAGTGCAGTATTTATTTTAAATGTTTTCAAAATTCCATTTACTTTGTAGGCTTAGCGCAGCATCAATGTTGCTGCTACTGCCATCGTTTCGGAACCCAATCTGGAGCCTTCCTCAAGGATATTTCGGGCTGATGTCTCCACTGCTGACAGCTGTTTACATCCCCTCGTCATTTTCCGGCACACTCAGTATGAAAAAATTGTGAACACTAGACATATAAAAAAATATTTGCAAAATTATATGAGATCAGAAATATAGTTAAGGGAACTCTTTGCAGTCGTGTAAACGCTGAAAATTTTACACTATACCTTGCACATTTCTTCTTGTTTTAAGTGACAATATCCTTAGCTTCTGTCAGTAATAAAGGCAGAAATATGGGAAGTCTTTACAACGAGAGCCGTAACCAGTAAATGTTTACATTATCAACTGGAACATCTCAAATCGTTCCTGACCAAAGTATCAATTTAACTATTGCCTCGTCAACCGGCCGACTAAGTTAACTCAGATTTCGAATGATGAGAAAATATCAGATTTTTAGGAATCATGTACACTAAATTAATTTATGATGCCTGGAGTTTAATAAAATTCTGACATTTTTTGCTGTTAAAATCAATGCCTAACACGAAGTAAAATATCATTTCCGGTTAGAGAGACTGAAATTCACGCTTAGGTAAGTGTTTTACTGCGACTCAAAAAGTATAACGGAGTCTTATTTCCCAAACCATGCATTACTTGATCCGATGGCCACTTTACTGCAACGCTCGTAAGCTTAGTTCATGTAGTTCGCATAATTCAAAACAGAAAATAGCCACACCCAATAATTCTGTTTTAGAACTAAGGTGTAATTTACAACATCTACATGCTTAAAGAGAATAAGTTGGTAATATTAATACTGCTAAGTAGATGAAATCACATTAGCGTTTACTACATTTTTTCTGGGGGCTGTAAATAATTACTATCATCAGCAACGGATTGAAAACAAATATTATTTTTAGCTTTGATAATAATTTGTTTGGGTGAACGGGAACCACGTTAAGCCTTTGTTTAGCTTAATTTTGCTATGAATGTGTACACATCGTGTTACAACTGGGTTTGTTAGACCTGGAGACAAGCGAATGTTTTAAAAGCAAGTGTCTTAACTACTGAGATACCAGACCGCTCATTTAATAGTTTGTATAAACATTATTTTTAATATTTTTATATAATTAATTTGGCGTTTGGCAAGTTGTCGTATAGCGACACCACATACTCTATACTATATATACAAACATCTACACATACAGAGATAAAGGCAAAATACCTTGTTCGTCTTACTTTTACGGGAATATTGGTCTTTCTATAAGCGTCACCACTGGCTGGATTTGTTTAGATGGTTATCTTGTTTCTGGCGACAAAGTCGTTCAGGAGCCTGTGTTCTTTTATTTTCTTTGAAGCTAGTACTGGTATTGACGTTGGTAGTCGTTGGACTTCGCTTACCAAGGACCTAATGAGAGCGTCGCAAGCCGCAGTTTATTTACTCCAATAGAAATTATGTGGTGTGAAGTTTCTTCTACATTGCTACCGTTGACGCAGGTTGGATTATGGACAGTGTTCAGGCGATGGAGTTGTCGCCAATGTTCGTGTTTGTTTTCAAGCGGGTTATAGTTGCTACAAGTTTTTTTTTTTTTTTTTTTGAACCTGTACTATTGTCGAACCATTGTTTAATTTGGATGTATTGCTGTAATTCTTAGCATAAATTTACTTTCGTCTGGGATTCAGCATACCATTCTCGCTGCCACGAAATTGTCTTTTTTGTATTTATTGTCTGAAGTGGTAATTCTGAGATTATCTCCATCATTTTTTGTTGCTTCCTTAGCCAGTGCACCAACTTTTTCATTTCCCGCTACTTCAGAGTGACTGACTGACTGACCATTATATTGTCTCTACTGACCTTGGATCTCAACGGTTGAGATGCAACTTATGCTTCCGAGCCAGAGGGTTGAATGCTTAGTGGTGAAGTGATGCTTTAGAAGCCGCGTGGTTGACATTGAATCTGAGAGGATAATAACCAATTTCCAAACACCAAAAATTATGATAGCCTGTTCATGCTGTCTATTCTTAAATTTTTTGAGTGATTTCATCTGTATATTTTTAAGTAAATTATACACGATAACAACTTCACAAAGTAGGTAAATAATAACGTCTTCATAATTATATTTGTCTCGTCCCCTGTGAAGACATGACGAAGACCATCTCACATTCCAGCTGCTCATCAGATAATTATGACAACGGTGATTATGAAAATATTCGAAGACCTGCTTAGAAGTTTGCGAACAATGTGCCACAGTGTTGACAACTATTTATTTTTAGTATCATTTACTATCGTTGGAGTTGTGGTCATCGGCGTATCCATCGAGGGGCAGGTGGGGGGCTGCTGCCCCTCCCCTTAGAAGGAAAATCAAGTTGCCTTCAGTACGCTTCGACGAGCGAAGTACTGGCTCAGGAGCACTATGGGAGCGGAAAGATTTAAGGGATTATGCCTGATGAATGTTCATCGAAATTTCGTGGAAGTACACCGTGAGATATTGACAAAGTTATTGAAAATTTTTCTGAGAATCCGAGACGATTAATGTTTACATAAAAAATATAATTGAGTTATCATCTTGATTAACCTCATAGTAAGTCCTTGTATTACTATGTTAATCAATAATATAAATAGTTTCCTCAATAGGTTTGAGTTTTATTTTGTAAGAAATCGTCATGTTTCAGTCCCCCACCCAACTTTCTCGAAAAAAATACCAGTTGCCCCCCCCCCTCTAAATCAGATGTTACCCCCCCCCCCCCCCGTTGTTCTGATCCTGGCTACGCCCTTTGTTGTGGTGATTCTTTTCGGTGGACATAGTATATAACAGGAGGACACTATCAAAATGCTGTTTTTAAAGATTTCGTTTACATGCATAAAAAATCAAATGAGCTTAGGTATTACGGGACAAATGATTCAGGAAGTAAGGAAAGCGGCAAATGAGGACCAACAATTACATTTTTTTTGTTGGATGCAGTATTTAATTTTTCTAATGGGTAATCTATTGTTCAAAGTTCTTTTGTCCACTGAAAGAAATTTGGATTGTTCTAATGAATTTTACTAATTTTATTGGAAGTTTCTTATTGAGATACGTAAAGCGATGTTTATTTAATATTCTTTAAGGCCGATAAGTAAGGTCCAACAATTACGTTACTATGTATGCGTGGTTAAAACTAAAGTTTCATTTATTGTAAGAGACTGAGAAAGAATCTGCTGTGGGCTTTATGCGTAACGTATTTTTCTGTAACCTAATGAAATAACTTCAAGCGTCACACGAATTTTAGTCTAACTCTAAAAAGTGTCGTCTGTATAGACTTTCCGATAATTCCGTTAATTAGACCTCCATGAAAGGAAACGAAAATGTAATCTTCTCGGGACAAAGTTTCAAGAAATACTGTAAACGAATAAAGTAGGTAGCAGATAAATTAATTGCAACCGAATCGCGATGCAATATCCAAAAGAACAAACAGCGCTCGGTTTGATGGGTTTTTGCATATAATATAAAATTAATACAGTCCAAGGAGAGTTTTTGTAGTTAGATGTTATTCTGGAGGAATCGATTAAAGTCTCACCTTTATATTTTCCATAAACTGTTGGTACGAATGAGTCCCTTTCATTGCTTTCTTATTTGGTGTTATCCTGTGCTCTGACATTTATCCATCTTTATGAAGTGGATGTATTTATAAAAAATATAGGAGAAGGCCCCTACTAATGTTAAAAATATTATCATATCAAGTATATTACCAGGTGGCGCTGCCAGAGATATATTGATGTTTTCAATATTTGATGATACCGGGTGTTTAAAAAATGACCGGTATATTTGAAAAGTCAATAAAAAATAAACGGGCAGAGATGGAAATACACCGTTTGTTGCAATATGCTTGGAACAACAGTAAATTTTCAGGCAGACAAACTTTCGAAATTAGTTACAATTTTCAACAACAGATGGCGCTGCGGGCGATTTGAAAGATAGAGAAGTAAACGCAGTCTGTGAGTTCGCTATTCTGTAAGTCATCTTTCTGCTGTAAGCGTGTGCTGTTCACAGATTGCAAGTTTTCTGTGAAAAAGTGCTTTATTCCTTAGAATAATCGTACTTTAGATTTTTCCAGACTGCAGCGCCATCTGTTGTTGAAAATTGTAACTAATTTCGAAAGTTTGTTTGCCTGAAAATTTACTGTTGTCCCAAGCAAATTGCAACAAACGGTGTATTTTTATGGCTGCCCGTTTAGTTTTTATTGATTTTTCAGATATACCGGTCATTTTTGAGACAACCTGTAATTTCTATATTGAGAATTTTTTCTACCACATATTACCTCTACCATTATTGAATCCATCTAAATAAAACTTGAATAGTATGTGTTTTTAACAGAAATAGACGAATATCACTCGTAAGATTCTTGATAATCGAAAAACAAATAACAGCTTCATACTGCCGCATTCGCGTGTGACACTCAGAAACTTTCGTAATAATCTTTAGCGTATGGCGACATAAAAATCGATGTTCTGAGACTAATTTTATGTAATATTATGGTGATTTTTTTGTTCTTGTACATAGTAGTCTGATTTGATACAGACATTTATATTTACTGTACCACTCGCTCTTATATAGATCCGAGATTCATATATTGTTTCAGGTCTGAGAATCATTTATTCAAAAACTTAAATATGGTAAACTGACGAAAAGCGATAACTCCGATGATTTGTGCTATAAATTGTCGGAAATGTTACTCAGCGAACCAAGGGTGTCTTTCCGAATAGTAGTCATGAAGGGGCCACCGTAGGGGTTTAACCTTGTTTTCTTTCATTTTTCAACCATACACTATACACCAACTACACAATATATCACGGTATTTCAAATATTCGGTAACAGTTACGAACAATTTTACACTAGGAGAGGCAACCGGAAATTACAGGGACGTTACTGTGGTAGCCTCTATAGTAAACAACTTTGACCGATATCGGCTATGGTACACATCTTTACTTTTTTATTTAATAACTAGTTTTAAAGCAATTAAAAATGACGGGTATCGCCTTTGGTGGCAGTAGGAATTTATTCTGAAAAAGGTATTAAGCAAAAATGAATAACTGTCCTATTTATTGATATTTTTCGAAAATGAGTACTTTACTCTGGTTATATTCTCGGAGTGTATAGTTAGATTTTATTTTATTTTTTAAAATAGTGAATTTTATTTCAAATGACGAAAATTATAATTTCAAAAACGAAAACTGTTATTTGTTTGGGTGATATATATTTTTCATGGTCAAGGCACAATTCAGATCGATAAATACGGTACTACTTCCAACCGCAAGAAATAATAACTTCAGTAAAATGGCGCTTATGAAAGCAGTAAAAATTGTTTATAAAACCGATTTCAGAGGGAATTATGCTGTAACAAAATGTGTCAGTTGTGATTCTGGTCAGCCTGACCACAACCTACACTAATATTGCCGTTCGAAAATCATCACATAGGGTGGTAGTAAGATTTATTCTGGAAAAGCTTGTACGGAAACACGAATAACGATCGTTTTTAACGATATTTTTGTGATATGAGTACCTTGCACTGGTTAGATTCGCGCAGTATTTGGCTAGGATTTTTTAAAATAAAAGCAGTTTACTTTAAATGACGAAAAGTATAATTTCAAAAATGTATAACTGTTATTTATTTGATTCCTATATTTCGCTATTGCATACGTTGCGTGTAAGCTTTCTCTGAGTTTTTAAACTTCATCGTTTATTAACTTCTGTCAAAAAAATTGTTAGTTTATGTCAGGGGTGGCCAATTGGTCGATCGCGATCGACTGGTCGATCGCAGCTATTAGTCCAGTCGATCGTGGTAAGGCAGCTCTCTTTTGTTTTCGGCACGCGATGGACAATAGGCGGGAAGCGTGTGGGAAGTTGTCAGTCCGTCAGTTGACTATACGGACTAGCGGTGTTAAGACGTCAACGTATATGTAAATCACGATTAGACTCTGCATCGCGCCTCATACGCTATGAATAAGTGGTTGAAGAGAAACGCTGAAGGAAAGTCAAATGAAGAAAGAAATGCTCCTGAAGGTTTATCAAATAAAGTAAGATAATATTTTCGATATTGTTGCTATGGCAAACGAATCCCTCAATAATGTTCACTCGCTATCTTTGTGCCACCATTACGAAAATAAATTTAATTCGCATTTAATAGTAGGATATTCTACTTTTATTATTATGCCAATTATGTTATTAATATTTTAACTTTATTTTGTAGATCCTTGAAAAATGTGCTCCAAGGATATCAGAAATTTATCACTTCCCAATAATGGTAACAAGACTTCTTCTTTACTATGGCGAAAGAAAACAGTTGCTTCTTAATATGCAATACATCCGTGGCAATACTGAAAAAAGGAAATTTATATCGTCATTTTAACACAATGCTTAGTAAATATCAGACAGACTTTCCACCTAACAACGAAATAAGAAAGAGTAAATTGCAACCATTGAAATCGATATTAACAGTCCGAGAAAACATATTTTCTAAGACCATTGATCAAAGTAAGGCTCCATCTGACGCTTTTTTGCAAATAAGCTACAGAATTTCACAAAAGTGCAAACCTTTTTCCGATGGAGAATACATCAAGGAAATTTTTTGAAGCATTCGTGAATTTCAAAAATAATAACGAAATTAAAGAAGCAATTCATGGTTTATAGCTGTCTCCAAATACTGTGATGTGCCGTATAGAAACGATGAGCGAAAACGTAAACGAACAACTACAAAGAGAGCTCGTCCGCTACGTTTTGTAATTGGTAGAACGCACAGGGTTTTCTTGGTAAACAGTAGATCGTGGGTCTAATAAAGTTGACTACTCCTGGTTTCTGTTGTAACATAATTCTTATAACTGCTACAGAGTATATAGCGTAAACATCGAATGCCCTTATGCTTACATGAATTTCTGCAACTAGTTGTAAATAAACAAAAAGTAACATGTAAATTTAAGCGGACGTACCATTCTAACTTTGTAACGTACGATTTCCTCGCAATAATTTTTTTTATTAATATTCCGTATTGTAGTGCAGTTACTTCCACAACAAACATTTACCTTTTACCTTGCACCGCAATTACTCTTTGCTTTAAAATTATAAGTGCAACAAAAATCAAACTCAATTACCTATTTGAAATTTAAACATCCTTCTGATAGTATATCTGGAAATAAACTCAGCACAGCTACTCAACTGAATTTTGCTGATTAGCCAAGCAGCGCTGTGGTGCCAGGCAGTGTAACTAACACTTCGGGCATTATCGAGACTCGGCGAAGGTTACCGAGCTATTGAGTTGAGCGCGCAGTCTCCAGACAACGCATTTTATTAAAGAGGTTGTCCAGCATTCAATACTGCAGTGGTTAGTGACAGAAAAATAAGATTATAACAACGCAATTCCCTAAAAAAATCACATCCTTTTCTCCGCAGTCGTTTCTCATTGGTTGTTACGAGGAATCCACATTAGTGGTTTGCGACGTACAGTTCATCATATCACAGAGACGATGTGAAAAGCATGTTACACGTTTATTCGGAACAATCTGAGAGATTATTATATGCAATACTAGCTGACCCGGCAATGCTTCACTATTGCTGGACTTGAGTAGGCACATAGATTAAATGAAAAAATAGTTATATATAAATTTTAAACTGCTGTTTCATTAATTTTCAGTTGGAAAGGGTGAGAGGGGATGCGCTTTGGAAAACATACGCAGGCAGTATTTTTCTGTTTGTTCCAAAGTATAAATGTGCAAATTCCTATTGAAATCTGATGAAATATGTGGTTTTGTCTAAATTATGTGGAGGAGGGGTGGGTTTTTTAATTTTTTTTTTGACAGGAACCTTCTCTGTCATCCCGTCGACAACTCACCAAAGCTTCACCGTAAACGGACGAACGGTTTGCGGGTTTGTTTAAATTATGGGGTGTTATGGGGAAGAGGGGGTAATTAAGGTAGTGGAAAGAGAGGAGAGGGATTGGGTTTTTGTGAAATTAATGTGTACAGTATTTCTCTCTCTTTTTTAAAGTATAAGTGTACAAATTCTTATCTAAATCGGATAAAAAATGTGGTATTGCCTAAATTATGTGGTGAAAAAATTATGGGGGTGGAAAGGGGGCGAGGGGATTAATATTCGGAAACCGTATGTAGGCAGTATTTTATGTTGGTTTTAAAGTATAAGTGTACAAATTCCTATCTAAATCAGATAAAAAATGTGGTTTTGCCTAAATTATGGGGTGTTATGGGGAATAGGGGGTGACTTTTTTATTTATTTTTTCACAGGAACCTTCGCAGATGCACACTCGAAAACTCTCCAAAGTTTCATTGCAATATGATAAATGGTATAGGAATGCATTGAAGACGAACAAAGCCACAAACAAACATTGATTTTTATATATAAGATAAGTAACCGCAAAATAACTTCGCAACAGTTGAGACGAAATCCGGCTGAGCATTTACAAAATTTTATACTGCTTCAAGGTAAGGTTCAGCAAGATTCCAACATCGGTATATCCTGGATACAATCTCTTTAAGGTAGCTGCAAGTGTGAACGAGGGAAGATAAATCGCCTAGTCCTGTCGCGTCTCTTTCTTTTATTCATGAGTCTCCCAGCAGCGATTTGATACGCATCAATGTCTGTGCAAGACTGAGAGGAGTTCAGAGATACAGCAGCTGCAGAATAAATCGTTTTACACGCTAGAGAACATATTTCAGTTTCTATCAGTAGTTTAGAAATACACCTTTCTCGCAAACGTAGAAAGTATATTTGATTATACACCAAACAGAGGTGTGTTCTTCGTTTCTCGTTCTCCACGAAAATCCTGTATAGTGTTTTTGGTTTTTATTGCCTTGTGCATATGTAACGTGATCTTATACATTTATAATAATACAAACATCTAAATCTATGTTGATAATTATGTATTTTTGTATACTGATTTCAAACTACAGTTATTCAACACAGACTTAAGTTTGTCAGCATTGATAAGAGCAGTTTAATACTGCTTTTTTCAATACATAAAATGTTTTATAACATTATAATGATATCTCTTAAACATTTTGCAGTTATTTGAGATCACAGCCCAGTTGAATAAGTTGTTTAGTAATTTTATTTTCTATGTGTGGTCGCATCATCCAATCCTATATGCTGCACAATTTAGGGTTTCTAGCCCGTTTTATTATCAGGATTATTCGTTTCCTCCATATTTTCATGTGTTTACCTCTTTTTCTTGTGCGTGTTGCTCAAGTTAATCAAGCCTGTATCTAAACATTATACATCATCGATGTAGTATAGTATCATCATCATCATCTTAAGCAGCTTTCAACCACAGGTTGGTTATGCCTGAAGCAATAGCTTCTCCTTTGCTTCCTGTCTATCCAACATCTCTCTTCTTCCACTGTCAGCCAATTTTCTCCTCCTACTTCAACACACTTTCTAACACACATCTGTTCGTCTGTTTTCCTCTGGGCCTCTTCAATTTCAGCTCCATGTTTGCTACCATCTTCTACCCCGTTTTATTCACACGACCATACCACTATAACCCTGATTTCTCTATTCTTTCTTGTATCGGTTCCTCCTAGATCTACTTCCTGATTTTTCCGTTCCTCATTCTGTCCCTTCACCTTACTCCTATTATACTCTTTAGAAAATTCATTTCTATAGCTTGTAATCTCCTCTTGGTCCTCTCCTACATCCCCCATGTTTCCAAACAATATTTCAACATTGGTACAAAGTAGGTTTTATAGACTGCGTCCTTACTGTTATTGTTCCCATATTTTGTTGATATTAAAAACAGTAACCAGTCAGTTTGTTGTTATTATATTTATTACCGGTAATGGTTAATGAATGTAATAACAACAAACTGTGACTGGTTGCTGTTTTTAATATAAAAAAATTTGATATTGTGACGTATCTGTATATATTTTATGTATAGTTCTTGGTAAAGTTATATGTATTACTATATTATACCCAACAAACCCAATACAATATCACTGTCACTGCTTTCCACTAATCCATCATGGATAAAATATTATTCTTATATTTCTCTGTTGTTTTTATTCTATTGCTATACTAATGAAACTTCTTGTTTATAACTATAATTTTAATTCTCATATAATTTAGAGCATCATTTAATTACATAATTACCTGATTCTACCTGCAACTGAACGAATAAATAAATTCTGCAAGAATTGGATAAAAAAATTAAACTTGAACCATGATTATGATCTGCGACCCATCCGGCACTTGTTCTGCAATTTTACATTGAGAAATTAAACTCTTGTGTGTCTCAACCGCAGGTTCTGTTACTTGGTCTTTATTTTCTCTCGATTTCAAAGTCATCAAGTACGGTGTATCGCAGGGGGTATATGAAGTTTTTGCTGTTTGCCTGCAACAGGAACTGAAATGTCTTTTGAGCTATTGTGTCTTTGTAACTTATTGTTTTTGACGCAAGATCCATACAGTCACCAGCAATTGTAAAAAAATACACCTAAAAATTATATACAGGAGAAATCGTGTACACTATTGCGGAACTTTAACATTGTAACGATACTGCTGTGTCAGACTCATATAATGTTTAAATATAATAATATTTAATATTTAAAAAGGATTGTAATTTTTGATTGCGAAGGTGTGATGCAGAACGGCAGTTTTGCCTGTTCCCTAGGAAGGTCACCTGTAACGGGATTTCCGTATACTTGAGCTGAGCGAACAACTGCCTTTCACAATGCAGTAGTATGGGAAGAGAGCCGCTTATCTACAGGCAGGTTGAGAAATGGAAATTTTGGTTGCCGAAATCAAAACTGGAGGCAAGGCAGCTATGGCGAATCAAAGTATGAATCACGTGATTGTGGACTACCCTGTAAACTTCCAATCACCGTTGCTGTTACAAAATAATAACTAGCTGTTTGTTATATTCTGTGTAAGATATCTTACGCGACCATGGATTGGTGTTTGACGAGGTTGCATGGGATTTCAACCCGACATCGTGAAAAACGAACATCTTCCTTGGGGTCGTTGACTTTCTGAGGGAGAGGTCACGCCATCTCCTGGGCATTACTGAGGTGTCGGTGATTTCGACCACAATAAGACATAAGCGGGTAGCAAGGCTATCTGTTATAGTTATCTACCCAGTGCCTTTTGAGCCATATCGGGTCCTACAGTATCCTTGCTGCTGTCTGGAGCAAGCGCGCATTTTCTTACTTGCAGACGAAACGCCTTCGCTGTCTACGCACAGTCACCTGTCGCCTCTACAATAACGGTAAAGACATTCTATCAGTTAAAAGAACTCATTGTGCACGTTCCTAGACCCGTCAACACCTGTGAACAGAGTATCACTCTCCGAAAATCGATCTGAGCCACGAGCGACCTGGTACGGTACGGGAACACCCAATCATAATTTTCCTATTGATCAGAAAGTAGTATTTTGTTTTAGTCAAAGACTTAACGCCACCCAAGTTGAATTAAAATGCAGATATTTGTTTCTGTAAGCTAGTATTTGTGAGCAGTTTTATAAACTATTGAATTTTTCACGTTAGGTTTATATGTCCAATTTTTAAATGTAAACATGAAATCGTGTTTAAATTTGACGTAAATATTTAATTGTTGTTTCCTTAGTATTAACGTTTCATGGCTTACATTGTAAGAGACGCTATTGATTTTGGTTGAACCCTTCATCATTTATGTATTAAACATAATTGTCAATACATCGACGTATGTAGGCCTTCAAAGTTAATCTAATAAATAGGTGATGAGTTTTTTAGTGATAAATGATAACGTACCATTTTTTCACACCCACTTCCTATTTAAATAACCAAAGCATTAAACTGACAAACTTAATAAAATTATTAATACTTAGGTGAAATTATCAGTCCAACAGGCACGGAAATAAGGCACAACAAAACAGACTCAACAAAATGAAAAAGGCTTTCAGACAGACCTGCAACATCTACAACAAAAAGAACATAGGAATTCAATCAAAAATTAGACACTACAATACAGTTATTAAACCCAGTGCTCTATACGCCACAGAAACACTCACACTAAACTCTAAGAGGAATATCGAAGAATAATCAGGAAAATTATTGGACCAACTAAAACAGAAGAAGGCTAGAGACTAAAGTCAAACAAAACAGTAGAGTCCCACTCAAACATAGCCAACGACATCAGAAAACGCAGACTAAAATTCCACGGTCACATCTACAGGATGCCAGATAATAGATTAACTAAGCATATATTCAAACTCATGCAACCATTAAAAATGCCTAACAGTTGGTTCGATCAACTAATACCAGACCTGAAAAAAGCTAAAATCAAGAGTTCAGAAATCCTAGATCACAAAATCTTCAGACAAAAAATATAAGACTGGGTAGTCACGCCAGAAACCAAAGCCAAGAAGACCGGCACAACAAGGAAAGGAGAGAGAAAACTTGCCTTCAGTAAACGGATGCAAGAATACTGGAATGGCAAAAGAAACTCAGACAGAAAATGACTACGTTTTGCGTGATCTGTATAGGTCTATTGGTATAAAATAAAATAATAAAAGTAATCTACAGGGCAAGTGGGGAATGGTAAGCACCGAATTACCCACCGCAAACGCCTCAATTTACCACACTATGCATGGCCGAACTGTCCTATATGCATCAACTGCAAGGCGTAAGATTAGTAGAAGCTTTAGATAGGTCACCTCCTCAAGCCTTGCCCAGCTCGCATACGAGATTACTAAGGACATGTGATGCAATACCACCGAGCCGCTTAAGCCATTGCGGTTCAGCCCTGACTCTAACTTGGCCAACCAATTAATGGGACGTCTAAATCTCCGCGTGGATCCAACATTGAGGCATGCAACTCCGACGCGTTCACTGTGAATTTACTACCTTGTTAGGTGGGACAGCATGAACTCGTGCTCTCAACCACTTCTGTGAATGATGTTACAGTCAGTTATTTATTCAGAAATAATTGTAAAATTTTACAGTTTCTATATAACAAAGTTATACAGAACACGATTCCTGACAAATCTGTTTTACTTTTATCTTTTGCGTACCTGGTATACGAGAGGATGCTGGTTCAAATCCCCATCTGGTTATCCAAATTTCTGTTTTATTATTTCCAGAAATTACTCCAGACGAATGCAACGATCGTTCATAGCAGAATTCCTTCCCATTCCCGCGTCTAATGACCGAGATGTCGACGATGGATAGAGATGTAAGAAGGAAGAATGTTTTTTAGATGGTTACGTGAGTTGACAAACGGTAACGATTATGTTTCTAATAATGTATAGAGCTATATGTGTTTAACTTAGTAAATTCTAAGATTAAAGAAATTCAAAACTCATTAACTTGAAATTACCCGTCATCTAAGTTTTTCTTTTTAGTAACAAATGTATTTCAAGCTTCCATGACGTTTTCATGGCCCAAAGTTAATTTTTAGTTTCAATCAAATCGTATCTTTAAAAAAATGTAAGATTTTTTAAATCTGATTTTCCCTCCATAAGCAAGCTCGAAAGTGCATTCCGTTGCTTAGTAACGTTTTTTATATAGATATTATTTTAAAAAATCAATGTTAACATATTACAGCTACCTTACATTAGGAACAAACACATTTCGCCCTTGGGTTCCACTTATTACGTGCCCAAATGTGGAAGATACGATACGGAGTGCTAGTAAATGTCCATTAGATTTAATCCGATGATAATAAAAATTATTTTAATATTCTTACCCCTGTTTTTATTATTAACTGTGTGACCGTGTGAAAATTTTGTGAATGATACACTATGAATAGCGAAGTGAGATAGATTTGTAGTACGATGAAAGAATTAAGATAGATTTTCCTCACTACAGAGGTTTTATTCCAACGCCACAATAAAAAACACTCGGAACACAGATCTTGACTTCATTTTCTCAAAAAATTTCTCCAGATATTTCGATCTTGTATATCTTCCTCTTTTGCACCAAATCCTCTTATTGCTGTTTGTACAATTTGGAGCCAGGTAAACATGGGCCTTCCTCTTTTCCTCCTTCCTTTAACTTGGCATTCCTGTACTAGTTTTGGTATCCTAGCGTCTTCCAACCTTCTTACATCACTATACCATTCCAGTCCTTTTCGTTCTACAACTTCATACATTTCTTCTTTCACCTCCATTAGCCCTTATTATTTCAGTATTCCTTACTTTTTCTTTTCTTGATATTCTTGCTGATCTTCTCCAGAAATCCATTTCTAGTGCTTGCAACTTCTTAATATGTTTTTGATTGATTGTCCAGGTTTCTGATACATATAAGACTATACTTTCCAATACTGATTTAAATATAATTCTAATTTGTTCTATTCATACCATTCTTGCTCCATAGAAGTGAATTGAGCATCCCGATTACTTTCCGGCCATTAGTAATTCTTTTATTAGTTTACATATTCGATTTTCCTTCTATTTCTAAAATTGAACCTCAATAGCAAAAATCATTTACCTTTTTAGTTTTTATTCCATCAATGTACAACTCATCCAGATAATTAATAAAATATTCTGTTTTTTGATAATCTTCAAGCCCCATTTTTAATATTATTGATTACATATGTAATTTGCATCCTCACCATCTTTGCTATGACGACTTGATCATTAACAAATAGTAAATGATGTAGATATTTTCCATCTATTAATTCTAAACCCATTATTATACTTTTACTATAATAGATATATAACTCCGTGTGGTCATAATGACCTAGAAACAGGGTTTTGTTGGCTACGCATTCCGCCCGTATCAGAGCCGCCTTAAGCTAACCCGCTAATCCTGCCGCGTACAGGGGACCTACAGTTTAACGTGGAATCCGAACCACGGAAGCGATCTGGTGTACTTCACTTTACACAGCAAGCTATGACAGAGGTGAAGGTCGAGTTAAGCGCCTTCGAAAGTCCCCGCCGAGACAGGGATTCGAATCCGGGACCTTTCGATTTCCAGTCAGACGCTTAACCACTGAGCCACCAGACCGCATACACTTTAACTTACAACGTCTTACGTAAAGTTTATACGTAATGGTTTACTTCCATGATGGCCACGAAGGTGAAGCCAACGAAAACTACGAGTCTGTCTTATTTTGTAACAATTGTTTATTTACCAATTAAAACAGGTACCTAACAAAACATTTAAAAAGTCTTATGAAACAGTTAGAAATAACGAAATATTTGCCTGACGCAAACAAAACTATCTTAAAGCTCCTTACTTTAGGAAACACACACAGTTTATCAATATCTCTCTGATACCTGGTGACGCAATCCAGCGGTAATGCGATCAATCGTTATCAACACCAGCGATGCATTGCAACTTGGCTCTGAACCGTCGCATATCCGTGCCCTTTTTAGGTGATAATTTTTCCTTTTAGTGGTTTAATTTCGAAAAAATCCTTTCTTAATTGTTTTGATTATCTTTATTACAAAAAAAACCTTTTAGAAATAAAGTATACGATTTTATAAAAGCAAGTGGCATCCATATTACCAAGGTAAAACTGGAAATTGTTGTAGCATGACAGACTGAACAAGTAGACTGCAGAACCCGTATTTTTAGGCTGTTAGCTCCAAGTCTTGTTGGTGCATTACCTTAGTAATTATTGAGGAGCTAACGCCATCAATAAACAATGAGGGGCCTACGCCGGAAATGAGGACCCATTGGGGCCGAAGATTAGACGGGCAACAGCATTAAGGCTCTTCTTTAGCGCCACCATTATCTTCGGACGTCGCTGCTTTTGCGAGATTTATAGCAACCGGCGAGAATACTGGTTTTCACTTACATTTAATGATCAAGTGACGAAGATGGATTGCTTCTATCATCCTGATAATATCTTTTCTGCTTATTTTTTGACGGATTTCAGTTGATACGTACGACTAAATGAAACATTTTTCTTCTTCAAACCCTGTCAAAAAAAAAAAAAAAAAAAAAAAAAAAAAGAGAATATGTTTCCAGAGATAAATAATGATTGAATAAAAAGATTCACAAAAAAAATTTATTGATAAAAAATTCTGTAGATATGTTTTGTAACTATACAAGCTTCGTTGTACACAGATCAGTACATATTTTCTATAAATTTTGACTCATTTTTATACAATGTTTCCGGCTCTTGTTGTTGCTTTAATTCCATTTTACTTATTTCACTTTATGTTTTTATCCTGTGACGTTATAATAAGTTTTTTATTTATCGGTTATTGTTTTCTTATATGTCTTTACAGAGTAATATATTTCTGTCATTATTATTAACTGCAATAACGTTTGCTAATTTATTTTGATTTTAAATATTAAACTAAAATTAAAACTAAAACTTTTTTGTTTCATGTACAAGATAAGTTTGTTTGACTTCAGTTGTGAATTGAGCAGCAAAAATCATCCAGAAAAAGCACCGGATCTTAATGCACAAAGGATTTCAGCACCTACTTATTATAATTACCTATAGGAATCCTAGAAATATATAATTCAGGTACTAACAACTAGGGAGCCATTAAACTTCAAATATATTTGTCATATTATTTAAGAACATTAAATTACTCAAAATCGAGATTGAGTGTACATTTTTTCACATGAATGTAGATTGATAATATTAGTAATTTGACCTTGTACGCAAACATTAAAAAAATTGTGTATGTCACTAGTGTCCGATATTACGAAATGTAAAAAGTAAAAATTTTATTTTAATATTTTGTTGGTAATTTTTAAATGAGAAGTAAAATAAAAATGTTGTATAAAGAGGTTTCTTTTTCCCTATTCATTTATATTGATGTTTTATTGGAAAAGTGTTTTATAAGATCAAATTTCATGTTATGATCTGTTTAAAGTGAAAAGAATATTGAATCGAAGCTATGGTAATGCTGGAAGTACTTTTGCATTAGCAATCGCTATAATTCTCAATTTTTTTAAAAGTACTTTTCACTCAATGGGTGTATTTTTAGGAAAAACAGATCCATGAAAGGACATTTCATGTATCAAGTACTAAGCAAATATATCAAATTTTGCAACAGCTTGTAAGTGCAATACCGTCTAAATACATGATACTAAGCGTCTTCGATATGATTTTGTGTCATTGAAAATATTTTATGGTATATTATTCATGACCTTCCGTAAAATTGTTTCGTTACTTTGCCGCTCGGGTAAGTATTCGGAGGAGTCAAAACATAAATCAAGTTCCGTACGAGCGTGAAGAAATCTGTTTTAAGTAGACTTTATTCTGGATTCCTACTTTAACAATTATTTTGTAACTCTATACTGTGGTTTCTGTAACAAGTGAAATCTGAAGTGATAGATTAAATATTTACCATATGGCAGAATCAGTTGACGTAGAATATTTGTTTTCACGCATTCCATTTTTTTGTTAACAGAGAAAAGGTTCACATTTAGAAACCTCTAAAGTTTCTGTTGTGGATTTAAGTTTACAATGTCACTAAAACTGAGATAGCTGCAAACAAGTTGCTCATATCTTGTAAATTACATCGTCGCTGAAAGAGGTAGACTTCAAGATTTCCGTACATGTACAACAAACGTTTATGAAATACGATTAAAAAATAGTGGAGGATACTATGCATCTCCAGATGGGTAATGAAAAATAGGACAAATATCTTAGTTTCCTATTAAAAGAAAGTAAGTATTTGTGGATAATAAATAAAAATTAAAAAAAAAAACAGAATTGTATTGGCTGAACAAACTTTTAATACAAAGAAAACTGATGTGTCACCTGCTGATGAAAAGATCGAAGGAAATGATAACTGAATGTTCCTTCTTCATTAAATCTGCAAGTCCACAATAGAGCTTGCAGATCGTGATGTATTAAAAAGAATAATTATGTATTATAGGTTGGTGACTTCGTTCAATAGAGATTTCAAGCAACTTCAGTTTCTTGAAACTCAAAAACCCCAATAATAGTATAAAGGGTGTTCAAAATTACTGAAGCAATCCACATAAAATTTCTTTAATAGCCTAATACTCTTATTTTTAACTGTACTTTCTATCATAATTAGACACACTACACCAACCCATATTTGAATTGAATCAAAGTTATCCAAGAAAATTCCACCAATGCATGACAAAAATAATGTTCACTAAACCAATATGGAAAATTTTCTACTGGTTGCTTTCTAACTACGCGTTTAAAAATATTCTCTGTCTGTTACGTAAATATCCCTAAAAAGTTCCCTATATCTCTTCACATAAAAATCGAACCGTTTATATGTCTCCTCGAATAGTTTCAAAAGTTTTGTGCAACAATCACTCTCGTATTGCTGTATCTATGTTTCATGCAAAATAAATCATCTGATATCTTTACTACTCAAAATCATCACTCTCACTTTCTTTAGCTATAATAAGCAGTGTAAAAATTTAATATCAAATATCACGCTATAAATATTCACTCAACATATCCATTCGAACTTATCTTTCTGTATTGAAACGAAACAAATTTAATAGTGAAATAAAGCTTTTTTTGATCGCCTCTAAATAACAAAAATCGCCTTACTACTAGACATTTAAATTAAACAGTGGGTGTCCAGATAATATTCTGAGACCCTCATATTTTCTAAAAGACTTTCAACACCACACAACACACGACAGAATCTTCACTTTTAACTTTTAACTTTTCAGTGGCCACACTTACTTCCCACACAACGATGAACGAATTCAGCCACCAAGCCAAACGATGTTTGACTCTCAGTAAAACCTGCAGATATTGTCTTGTTAGCAGAACAGGCTAACGATATTGAGAAGTGAATGGCACGAACAAAGTACTGAAAGAAGATTTTGGACTGAATATAAATCAAAGTGATGGAATGTAGCAGAAATGTTACCAATCACAGTAGATTAAATTAAAAATAGGATCGGATGTAATAGGAGAATTAAGTGAAGCCTGCTACTTGGGAAGCAAAATTACCACCGATTGCCGAAGCAATAATGATGTTAAAAGCATAATAGCAATAGAAAAAAGAGCCTTCATGATAGGGAGAACTCTTTTAGTTTCAAATATTGATCTAGGACTTAGAAAGAACTATTTAAGACTCTATGTTTAGAGCACAGCACATTATGAAACATGGACTTTAGGAATACGAGAAAGAAAGAAAATCGGAGCATTTGAAATGTGGTGCTACAGAACTATGCTGAAAATTAAGTGGACAGCCAAAGTACGAAATGAACGAGTTTTAGAAATGATAGGTGAAGAAAGAAGTTTTTGGAAGAAGCTTAAAGAAAGAAGAGACAGGCTGGTAGGTCATATTTTGAGACATGCGGGATTGGTTAATTTGTTCGTGGGTGGAACAGTCGAAGGTAAGAACTAGAGGAAGACAGAGATCAGAATATATGAAGCAAATAATTGAAGACATGGGTTGTAAGGGATATGTAAAAAAGAAGTGGTAGGACAAGATAGGAAGGGATGGTGGATTGCATCAAATGAGTTGCAAAATTGATGACAAAAAAAAAACAACAAAAGAAACTGTTGGGCCCCTAGCCGCTACTTCTTCACTACCTGGAACTATTATCCGCTTCCTCTGACTGTTCATAGGCAAAAGGCGTTCATGCCCGTTGCCATTTGTTGCCCTTTTCTTTGGGCTGTTTTGTTGGAGAGTGTTGCCTTTCGACATTTTCTCCTCATGTGAATTTGGATAGTTCAATTGTCTTTACGTTTGGTGCATCTTATTTTTTGGCAATTTTATTTATAGAATTAATGTGAGGGGTCTTTTGTATGTATCTATTTCGGTGGTGTATTGGCCTAGTGGCCTGATGAGTGGGTTCGCTGAATTTTTCGTTGATTTATAAAATGCTACTGCCCTTTCTCGAAATCGTTGTTGTACTGTCTGTATGTTGGCTGCATTGTGTAAATCGTCAGTTGGAAACAGCGTTGGGAGGTGCAGTGCTCTTTTCAGCGCTCGGTTCTGGATAACCTGTAGTTTTTTGATGTGAGTGTTGCATGCATAAACCCAAACAGGGCATGCGTACTCTATTATGGGTCGTACCAGACTGCAGTAAATCATGACGCCAACGTCCGGCGCCAGGGAGCTGTCCCTGTTAAGTAATGGGTAGAGCTGCTGTAGTGCAGCGCTAGCTTTGCGCCTGGTTTCCTCGATGTGAGCTCGCCAGGTTAGCTTGCTGTCGAGCGTCACACCGAGGTATCGCGCAGTGTTGCTCCATGGGATGACCTTTCCATGGAGCTGCACCTGAGGCTGGTCTTCACCTCTTCGTCTTCTCCGCTTGGTAAGTAAGATGGCCTGAGTTTTGTCCGAGTTGATGGTGATCCTCCATCTTCTCGCCCAGGCCTCGATTTTGTCCAGGGCTTCTTGTAGTCGCCTCGTAGCCAACGCTCTACGGCGGCTGATGGTGAATACTGCCGTGTCGTCAGCGTACTGGGCCATTTTGACATTGTTGGTGAGTGGTATGTCCGATGTGTACAGGGAGTACAGTATCGGTCCCAGTACGGACCCTTGTGGGACCCCGGCGTTTATTTTTCTTGACGTTGAGAGTGAAGTTCCCACGCGTACCCTGAAGGTTCTGCCTCTCAGGTAGGATTCTATAAGTTTGACGTAAGAGCCCGGAAATCCAAGTTCAAATAGTTTGAACAAAAGTCCTGTGTGCCACACAGAATCGAAAGCTTTTGAGATGTCTAGTAGCACGAGTCCGCAGTGGCTCCGATGGTTGAATGCTTTCGTGGCTTCTTCGACTACCCTCATTAACTGGTGTGTGGTGCTATGGCTCTTACGGAATCCCATTTGGTGATCCGGGATTAGATCACCTTCGGTGATTAGCTGTTGTATCCTTTTTAAAAGTATTCTTTCGAATACTTTACTAATTGAAGGCAGCAAACTTATTGGTCTGTAGTTCTGTGGGAATATGGGATTCTTGCCTGATTTGTGTACGCCCGCCACGATTGCTCGTTTCCAGCAGCTCGGGTATTTTCCACTCCTCAGTATGTCATTGAAGATATTGGCTAGAAAAGCGCAGGCCGCTGGTGTCAATTGTCTCAGTAGTGTGTTGTTTATTTCATCCACCCCTGGAGCCTTTTTGTGGGGTAGATTCTTCAGGCTGTTCTTGACTTCCTTGATGTCGATATCTGGAATTTGTTGTTCTAAATCTACAGCGGCTGCTTGCTGGTAGGTTCGTAGGCGCCTGCGTATATTGACTACGTCTTCATCGTCTGCTTCTGCTGCGACAAAATGCTTCTCAAAGCAGTCTGCTAAGGCGTTAGCTTTCTCATGCGGCAGGTATACTATGCCTCTCTCGCCGTGCAGTGGTGGTAACCTTTTCTTTTTCTTGGTGAACCATCTTGTGTGGGTCCATGGGGAGTTGTCATTTAGTCTGATCATGGCAACACGGGCCCTCCATTCTCTGTTTCGATGTTCATTAAGTGCTACTTTCAATTCTTTCTGCAGCCTACTTAGCAATGTTTTAGTGCCGCGATTCCTGGTCAGTTTCCACTCCTTCATGATCCGATTTTATGTCGGATCATAGCCAGGAGTTGTGGTGGGAGTTGGCTTTGATTTTTGGGTGTTGGGACGACGTATTGGGATTGCTGCTGCCGCTGCTTCCTTCACTGTCGATGTGAAGAATTTAAGACCATCTTCCGCACTGACCGGGAGGTGATTGGAGAAAGCGTCTGAAGTGAGCTGACGATAGACATTCCAGTTTGCTCGCCTGTAATCTGGGGTTTCTTGCGTCTCCTGTTTCCAGGGCCCGGTTGAAACCTCGACCAGCACGGGGCAGTGGTCTGATGACAATCTGTTGACTGTACTGGCTGCCATGTATCCGGTTATGCCCCTGGAGATGCATATATCCAGGATGTCTGGTCGGGTTCCGTTTGCGGGGTAGTGGGTAGGTTCTTCAGGTGCCGTCACATTCATGTACATCTCGATGAGGTTCCTCAGCTGTCTCCCGGCGTTGTTGCACACGCGACTGTTCCAGTCTGTGTGCTTGCAGTTGAGGTCTCCGCCGATCAGTAGTCTTCCTCTTATGCCGGCTAGTTTCTTGATGTCTTCTTCAAGTAATTGGCGTCGTGGTGGTCGGTAGACTGCGACGACAGTGAGTTTGCCAGCTGAGGTGGCCATTTCGACCCCAATGGCTTCAATCTGTGTCGTTGTGGGGAGTAGCACCTGGTTGTGGGGGATGCCTCGTCTAATGTAAATGGCGACTCCTCCTCCAGCGGTAGGGCGATCGTATCTGTAGCAGTGGTAGTTGGGTACTGCTACTCTTATACCGGGCTTAAGATGGGTTTCAGATACCATGCAGATGTCAACGCCTTGCTCCTTGATGAACTGCCTGAATTCTATTTCCTGGTTATGTATTCCATTTGCGTTCCAAATGCAGAACGAGATTGTATAAATATGTGGTGCTCTATCCATTTTGTTGTTGGTTGGAGCTGTAGAATGTAGCCATTGCTGTCGTTACTGCTGCTTGGATGGTGGTTGGCAGCTGGTTTAAGGTCGCCACGAGGCTTGTGATCAGCGTCATCATCGTCTCCATCATACTCGTTAATTTTGCAAGGATCTGGGATGTGGGATTTTCCGCTGCACCTTGTGGGCTTGGCTTGTTGGCGGGTGCTGCTGCGTCCGATCCCAATGTGGAGGAGTTGGGTTGTTCTTCCACCATTGCAGTCTGACTTGGGTCCGATGCCTTACTGTAAGAGGCTTGAGCAAATGTGCGTCCATCTGTCCTCTTGGGTGAGCGTCTGTTCTTCTTCTGGTTTTCAGGGATCTGCTTTTCTATTATCTGTTGAGAGGCGTCCTTTCCTTCTGGGTTTCGGTGTTCCTTTTCCTGGCTGGGATTGTTCTGGTGGCTGGTCCCCTGGTTTTCTTTGCGGCGTTGGTTACCGTCACCTGTGGTGAGACCCCTCTGTCGGTCACGTGCTCTTTTGTACGCTGGGCAGCCTTTGTAGCTTGCTACGTGGCCGCCGCCGCAATTGTAGCATTTTGCTGTGTCCTTTCCTTTCTGTGCCGTGCACTGGTTGGAATCGTGGCATCCTGCACATTTCACACAGACGGGTGGCATCTTGCAGTTCTTTGCTACGTGCCCAAACGTTTGGCAGTTGTAACACTGTGCTGGTCCGGGCGACGAGCGTAGTTTCTCTACTGTGACCTTGAGATGGCTGATAGAGTCTACTTCAAAAATGGATTTGTTTTCCGGGCAATCCGGCAGTACCACTAGGAATAGTGGCATTGCTACGTTAGTTCCCGGTCTGCGGAGCTGATGGACACTTTGGATGTTGAATCCCTTCTCCATCAGTTCCTCCTTGAGTTCGGCCGTTGGGAATGTCCGAGGAATTCCTCTGAATACAGCCTTCAGGAGTGGTGCTGCACCTGTTGGGAAGGTGTAATATGGTATATTGGCATCCGTCAGCATTTCAGTTACTCTTACATAGTCAGCTTCTGTAGTAAAGGTGAATTTAATTTTGTCGCCTCCTGCAGTTTTGGCGGTGAATGGGTCCGTGGTGTTGGCGTCTACTCTGTCGTGCAGTGACTTGTAGTTATCTTCAAACTGTACCACTATCGGTGGAATGTGTGATGATCTTTTCGCTGCTGGCTGCGCCGAGTCGTCCAGAGGTTGGAAGCGATTGCTGGTGTCCATCACCAGCTGCGGGTCCAACGCTGGGGGCGGCTTAGCTGTACGTCGTGGGGTGATGAAGCCCTCTTCATTTGACTGGTTGACTTGCTTCTTCTTGCGTCTTTCTTCCACGCTGGCTGCAGTATTCGATTGTTTTGTGAAGTTACTTTTTTGAAGTCTGACGACGTTGGTGTAGTCGGTGGTTGAAAAGGATAGTTTGCAGCCGAGTGGGCAGTCATCTCCTTCTTCTTTTTCTTTGCCTTCTTCACCTTGCCAGCTGTAGCATTTGACAGTTGCTGAACAGGCACGCTGAGTTTTGTACCACTAGTGCACTGTTCGTTCCTCGGTAACTTTGCTTTCCCCGTTACGGGCGGAGAGTACGTCTCTTGGAATGACGAGCATCTGCTGGTCCGTAGGGGGCCTGGTCGTCATCAGTTTAATCCTTACAGATCCGTCGGCGGCCGTTCTCTTCTTGAATGGGAGTTGCGTGGTCGTCTCCAGTATAGATCCGTCCATGTCCATGGCCAAGTCCGGTGCGCGTTGCCAGGTCGTCGAAGTGGTGGCTGCCGTACAGTTTGTCGCCGTGTCTAAGTCCGTTTCCGTTAGCCGGGTCGTCGATGGGGCCGCAGCTGCCGCCGGCAAAGCCGAGTGCACTGAGGCACTCGACCCGCCTGGCGCGGCAGCGCGGCGAGCGCTTTCCTCTCGTCCATCCTCGAACTGAACTGAACTGGAACTGGAACTGAAAAAGGCGTTCATATTGCTGCCGAACCCTATTTATACACTTCTCGACTCTGTCTATACAACTCAACACGTCTGACGTATTGATTTCCTACTAAGCACCTCTGGAGGAATAATTTATTCTCGCGTTCTATGTTCGCGTAAACATTGTTTTCCCGCACTAAAATAACAAAAATGATTCAAAACTTCGCAAACAAAGACCTAAAATAAACGGAAGTAACATTAACACATTGAACGCTACCGGCAATATGAAGAGTCCTGTCAGTTACTGACTCTGAATACAAACCCGCATAACGTGGACGTCTCTAGACGTCCGCCGTTTACGCTATTGACCATCTTACCTGACACGGCAGATGATTTTAATTTTCTGCCCTTTAATGCTGTTTATTTTACTTTTAATTGAAAAGTACAGTTAGACTAATTAAATATAATAAATAAGAATTTAGGGGGGAAATCTGTAATATCGTATCTATAGTAAATTATATTTGTTTTTGAAAATTGCTGTAAGAAAAAAAATCAACAAATTGAGAAATAAACTTTCAATAAAATTGATTTAAAAAATAATGAAAGTTGTACGTAATTTACTCGAGGTAAGAGCTCACAAATATTTCAACTCAATTTATATAAAAAAAAGGTATATTAAAAAAAAAAAAAAACAAAAAAAAAAAACAAAAAAAAAAAAAAAAAAAACAAAAAAAAAAAACGTTGTCACCAAATATAAATTTTAAAAATTTATTATTATAAAAAATGAAAGTTAATATAGAAAGGAAATGCGAAACACAATAATTTAAGTTCAAGATTTGAGAAAAAAAATTAAAATGTATTCAGAATTTTTACAGTAAATGCCAAATTACACGTTTCAAAGTAAATAATTTAAATAAGACTTAAATTAAAATTCTTCTAATTATCAACTAGATGGGAGAAATTAATCAATAGATATAATATTGCACTTGAAAAACACCAAATTTGAAAAATTATTAAGAAAACACCGGTTGTCCTATGAAAACGGTCTTAATGAATTGTTGAGAAAAAAGGGCGAGCTCTTAGACCAGGTACTGGAATCACCAATCATCTCTACAATCCCATAGGGAAGGACATTTCAAGCCGTCCACCGTCACTGGGATGCTCCTAACGGAAGGCGAAGACGTACTTAGCACTGAACGTGTTGAAGGACCTGAAGATTTCCGATTGTGGGTGATACTAAACTACGAGACAACTCCGTCCGGATGAAGAGAATGGCTGAAATTGAAGAACAGTGGAGCAGAGAACTTATTGTGGCATGCTAATTCAGTGAATAATTTTAAAAGTATCTCATGCGTTCGGAACTATAGCGTCGTATTCTCCTTCGATAGTAACAATTGCAGTACGTTTGTTTCCCGCTCTGCACGGACTTGGCCCCGTTAGTCCTGGGTTCTGAGTTATGGTCGCTGCCTTGCCGCCCCGCCGCTGATATACGGGCGTGTTGATTGGCGTGATTCCTGATCGGATAGCAGGGCAGATAAGCCCTGTATGTCCCCTCTGATTGATGACCGCTTTATTGCCGAACAGGATAAACCGAACCAGCCGGACTCGTTTCCATGAACTCTGTTGACCTGCACTGTTTGGTATCTCGCTGCGGTCTGTGTTTACAAAGAGAGGCAGCATTCAGTTGCATAAAACCACGAATGAGCATGCAGAGCGGTATAATTCAGTATGTGGAATGCTGTACCTAGCGCACTGGACCCGAGGGCACTGGTTCAACCCAGTAGCTGGCCTCTTTGTTTCTGTTGCCGCGTGTTAGTTTATTTGTCTCATTGGATCACTTTGCGATATACTCTGAACACAACAATGGAAAATCAGTCACAATCTTGCTGAATAATCGAGGCTATTCATCTAAACAGTTAGTATAGCAACAATTTACAGAATATGTTAATTTTTAAA
>CM061919.1:155692607-155911084 GCA_031002005.1 Vandiemenella viatica | reverse complement strand
GATACACCGAGACACATACATTTTTGGTAGAAATATGAAAGTGCCGCAGGTCGTCCACTTTCAATCGCCATATCTCCCACATCACCATAGCTACCGACATCTAACCGCCATAGTACACGATAGGAGACACGTTACCACTACCACACACAAACTCCAATGGTCTGTGGTATGTAGTTGTGGCAGCAAAGTGACATATACGGAGACACATGTCATTGATCGAAATATACGAAAATATCCTTGATCGGCCATTTTATACCACGATATCTCCCACACTCCCAGAGTTACCGAAATTCGGCCAACGTTTTGCACGACAGTAAACACCATGCTACTTCCACACTTAAATACCAGTGATCTGTGCTATGTAGTGGTGGCTGAAAAGTGAAATATAAGGTATATATATATATATAGTAGATAAGATTTTATTAATTAACCATTTAATCTACTTAGTCAGTCACCCGCCAGTGAGGTTTTGTGCACTAAGGCACACTGAATTGGGGAGATACTTTATAAGACTAGAGGTTTTCTCGGCGTTGAAAATGAATAAAATTGTCTCTGGTAACTAGCCGAGTTATTCCATCGATCAAACATGACATTTCGGCGACCACAACTCGGCCGCCATTGTCAAGTGAGATACTACGGGGCAGGATCGATTCCTGGTCCCCGCATACCGGCCGTCCAGATTCCAGTTTTTAGGCGTTTTTCCGCAATCACCAAGTCGAATGCCTGGACAGTCCCCTATCTCTGCCGTATAAACTAAACATGATTCAAACAAAAATACATTTATCACACACAGAACATAATTACACGTTTCGCAGACAGATCGCAACACAAGTTTCCTTCCCGGGTGGTGTCAGGATCAACGACAAGCAGGCAAAATCCTAACACATCGCATCCTGAAAAAGCCGACCCTGGAATAGCGGTATAAATGCGAGGAAGAAGAAGAAAAATCCGCTCATCAATCGTCGTCAGGTTGACACTAGGGCAGCCATTGTTAAAGCAGAGCTGTGTGCCTACTATCTTGCTGCACATACACCAAGCTCAACATATATGCAGGTAGGCATGTATTTATTCCTTTGTGATCTTTCTACCGCAATGCTATTAACTATGATGCACACGAATCCACTCTGACGTCTTTAATAAACTAATTCTAATTCCTAGCAAATTACATGTTTATATAACCTGGATATTGTAAGTGAGCTAGGCTTTCTTAAGGCAACGATTGTTAAATAAAACCGTAAGTCTGAATACCACTTCGTATGTTTAAAAGTACTAATTGTTTAAAGCAAGGGGCCCCAAAGGGGTCGATATGGACCACCTGGAATCGATAACAGTTCGCCAAGGGTCGATTACTACACGGGGGTCGAAAGGGGGTTGGTTAATACTATAGAGGATCAATTAAACTGTCTACGAAAAAAAAGGAATGTTCCAATAAAAATCAGACCAATAAATAAAATCAAAGTTCATCCTCTAAATTCCCGTCTGTTTGTGACGTTATGTGAAGAAAATGATGTAACTTTCAACCAATTATTTTTTCACACTGAAGTAAGGTCGTTGTCAAGAGGTGATAGTTTGCTGAGGCTCATCTCGAGAGTTTCTTAAAAAGGTGGATCCATCGCTATGTGACAAGTTAAAACAGTACAAGAACCATCTGTTCTATTTGGCAAACCTTTGTTTGAAATTTATTCCATCTATCTATAATATTAAAATTATTTTTTATTAAGATGATAGCGGAAAATATTTCCTTTTTCTGTTATTGTTATTGGGTGAATTTTGTAACATATGAGAAATATAAATCATTTCGTGGGGTTTTTATCGCTTAGCATTATAAATGTAAAAATGGGTCGATAAGAAGGCAAATATCCTATGAAGGGGTCGACGGTATAAAAAGTTTGGAGAACCCTGGTTTAAAGAAATCTAATCATACATATGCCAGCATTTCTGACTGTTACAGGACGATAGAGAAACTATCACGAAACACGGTGATCAAGTCTAACAATATAATACAATTGAATAACGCTACTTAGATTAATGTAATGTGTGTGGGACAGTTAAAGGTAAAACAATTGTACGACTTCATACATGAGTAATTTAAGCAAAGGTTAGAATTGAAACTACACAATAATTGTGAGATATTAGATTATTCACGAGGAAATAGTTATGAAGTGCTAGATCAATCATGAAGTAACAAATCATTTGAAGTGATAGATCAATCACAAGGCTATAAACCGGTTCCGAGCGTCTCTTAACTTAAAATCACGTAGCAGCCTACATCTAGCTTCGATAACTGTATTCAACTTGGCATCACGCATGCTATCCAGGGCGACTTCCAACGCATGAGTTTGAACGAAATATTTGTACGGAATTCCATCATGCAAATACCGTTATAATCTTCTCTGTTTCTCAGTCATATTCGATTTGTACATCATTCACGATATTTATAACTACAATCTACCTGTTTGAAAAACGGAAGTTTCAATAACACATTTTATAGACTTTTTCCAGCAAAATTGTGTAATAGAATACGAATCAGAAAAACTATGAGAAACCGAAAGTGCAAACTAAAATATAATTTCTTGCAACTACATGTTTATAGAAAGAACTGACAAAGTACACAACAAATGCACGAAATTTATTACCGAACTATTAGGGATGATTATCAATCAAATTGGAGGTAATTAAGTTATTGAAGAAAATATTTGAGACAAAAAGGCTTTTACATTTTTTTATGCTGAAAAGGATCTGGTACAGATAGACCAGGCTTACAATTAATATGCCAGAGAAACTAATATTTTGATTGTTACAATGATTTGTAGTACTATAGAGCATTGTAGGTTATTAATTTATCTTTTTACCACCTATAGCGCCACCATCAAAGATGCTGTATTGTTCACTTCGGGTTGAGATCGAGTCTGTGTATAATAAGGTCTGAAGGAGTTACTTTTTAAGGACGGAAAACGAAATCTGTTGACGTGCACTAAGCAAGAACTGAATACCAGGCAAAAATTTACAAATTACCGACGATTGTACTTTGAGAGTATCGTTTAACTTCAGCCTCTTGCTCGCGTTTCGATCCTAGTTTGCTGAATAGCTTGAAATCATGTTTAACTTATAAATATCCGATTTAAAACCAAAGTTTTTTATCACTGTTTTTAGAAGTGTGTTTGCGTTGTATTTACAGGTTATGCAGGTGAGAAGAACATCAATAAAACATTGAAATTAATCTTGTTCCTCCGGAGGTTGTGTACGAATTATCCATAGATGGGCTTAACGAGTTGTGTACAACCCCAAAAAATTAATTAATTTAAGGAAGATAGAATAAACAATTAGTTTTTTTTAATTCTTTCCCCGTTTTGTACGACACACGCGAAGATTGAGCCGATGACGGCAAACTTAGTCTTCAAATCACTTGAAGTTTTAACTGCTGATATTTCGTCCTTTTTGTAAAATGTTGTTCACCTTACGAATTGCTGAAGATCGAAGAAAAATCTAAAGTGCCACATAATTTTGACATTGCCTACTTCTAAAAATATAATTTCGAGTCATCACAGGTTTTTTTGACAAATATATTTACCTCTTTAATTTTTAAAGGATCTAAAGTATTTTTAAAGGTTCATTATGACACAGAACGTAAAAGAAAAAAATATTGATTGCGTATACTTTCCCGTAATTGAAACACAACTGCAATATAAATTTTCTAGCAGAGACGCCAACAAGTTTGATACAATCACTTAATGTTGTTAATGCAATCACTTAATGTTGTTACTATTGCTATTAAGCGCTGGATTAAAATATCAATCAGGAAAATTACTACTACACACTTAAGTTTACTTCCACGGCGCTTTTCCAGCCACAGTTGTGTGATCCACTTCTTTCGCAAGTCCTTATCTTTGGAGGAAACGTGCTAAAAATGAAGACCATACGTTTCGACTAAATGTCAAACATTTGTAAACACAGCAATTAATTGGTACAGTTTTGTTCTTAATAAGGCTTGTACTAACGACAGTACATGTAAACACAGGGCTAGAGCCAAACCGGAAGTTGAGTACACCACATTTAGGTGACCATATTGATCTTACAAAGGTACATTGTGAGTAGTGAAAGCAGAAGTGCGTTAGAGGACTTTATGGTGTGCGTTGCACCATTTTAACTGGTAATTAAGGAGCACGAGTGCACAAAGTGTGGTGACTGCCGATTCCAACGTCCAGTAATGATGCTGATAATTAGTCAACGTTTCTGACGACAACCTGATTGCAATTCCTCTCGAAACTGGCACATATTGCATTCCACTCTACAAGTGCTATATGGTACTGTTTCGGCGAGTGTACAGACAGCATGAACCATGACTCGGGATCCAAATTGTATCTCTTAAAATACATTAAGTAATACAGAGAAAATAATATGATTGTTATATGTATCTTAGCATTTTGTACATAGGTTATTCAATGATATTGTGACATTAAAAGGAACTAGGTAATTAATTTAAATAATCGGTGTTTGACGTATTTCTAAAGCAGTAAAATTATAATAAATACAACATATAATTATATAAATGACAGATTCTTACGTAAACTCAATACATTGATAAACTGAAGAGTTTCTAATTGACTTTAGAAATCCTTTGAAATACCCGCTAAACATCTTTATACAAATATTTTGTTTCAACATGCCGAAAATTCAAAACCCACAAGAAAAAGTATATAATAATAATTTAGCACATAAATTTTTAAAATAATGACTACTGGATAATTTTTATTGATGCATTACTTCTTTTTTAATTGCATGAATTGTAAACAGTATTTTAAGTCACACTTTCTCTCTTACTTTTACCCAATTCCAAAGTCTGGCCGTAAGTTCAGTTTACGAAGTTGCGACACAAGCTCATTCGTTTGTACAAAACTGTTTAAGTGTAATTACATTAAAAAGCTAATTTCACTCATTCCGTAAAAAAATTTCTTCTCGGTTTTAATGAAGGCTTTAAAATTTCTGTAAAAATTCAAGTTTAGATGGAATGAGTTAAAACAGAATTTCTTTAATGTTATAATCGCTTAAAAGTTGAAATACATTTTGTGTCGAAAAACAAGACTTTCCCGGCGTATTTTCGAAATGAAGTCTTGGCGGTTTCCACGCCGGTTAGACTTCATTTCATTTTGTATGGAGCTAAAAAATGTAAAAAAAAAAAAAATCGTCAGAGGAATAAATTAATGAACTGAATGATTACAAATGCAGATGTTCGTTGCTTAATGTATACAATGATATGAATCAAACACAACAAATAAAAATGGTGATTTAGTGGTCATATCTTCTTTCGTACATATTTGATTGGAACTGCAACTTACATATCAAATTGAAGCGTTTATTTTCTCCAATTAAAGACGTATAATTCTACCGAGAAGTCGCACTGCGTGTTATGAAAATACAAATAATGTCATCGCTGTATAACAACTCGTAATGTATTGTCCTACCATGGATGATAAATTGATGTTTCCTCTTACAATGTGCCGCTTGTAATTATACTATTGTTATAAAAAAACTGACATACTTACAATCTTCCCTGTCTACAGAGACAAACATGCAAAATATAAATTATGAATTATGATAAGAGATGTGTATACTATTAACAAAATAGTTATCAATTGTTGAACGGACTCTATAATGATTTTTCATCAGCTAGTGTTGTTACTCAGAAAGACAGGAAAGAGATTTGACCACGATTGTGATTAACCGAATAACCATAGCCAAGATAATATTATCAATTCAACAGATGTTTACACCACAAAAATATACACCAGTATAATACCAAAATTCTATCATGAAAACAAATAAACAACACGTGCAGTAATTTCATACATTTACCAGATTCTCCGTAAAAATATACCATAGGTATCGTTTAAAGATAGTAGCTTGTGAGGCCTGGCATCATTTAAACAAAAATACACGAAAACACTTACTGCAATAAGTATTATTATGGAAACTCGAAGTGAAGTACACATTACAGAAGAATAGCCTAAGATCACATAGAAAAGATCTCTACTAATCTGCCTCCTCATTTTTTTAAAAAAGTTTTTACATATCGACATGTCTACATTGTGGCAGTTAGAACCGGGAAAGGATGGAGGCCAACGAAGTGCTAAGGGATTCTGGCATTTCCTTTAGTGCAAGTCCGAAAGCAAGTCCCGAATAGTAACCGTTCACCCAACAAACACGTTCTATTTTTTCTCATACTCCAATGAAAATGATGAAACTGGGCACGAAAATATTCAGCCAATAGCAGACGCTTTTGCACACCATGGTGTACGTAAGTCCTCAGTATTTTTCGAAGTGGATCCCTCTGCCAACCATTCAAAAAGGCGAGTTATATTGAAACCATTTTCACATCGGCGGTGCAGCTTTCTCGTTGAAAGCTCTGCAACCAGGCTTTACGTGTTACTGTTCTTGCGTGACACACTCATGTCTAGGAAAATTACTGAAATGATTTACCATCACGTTAGCTCTTTACGGACACAGCTTGCTGGTAATTGTGTCCAATGTGGATTTCCTACACAGAAATAAGCAAGAGAGAGCTTACTTGAGGTCAAAATGAAGCTGCGTAATTTATGAGCGCTCCCTACAGAATGGTTTGGTTTCTTCTCCTTACTAAGAAATTTAAAAGAAATTTAAGTGCTCTTATGCCACCCTTCATTACACACAATACCTTTTCGTATGTGTAGTCTGATTGAATGTTTAGTGATTAGCATTTAGTTGGACCTCTTTGCATGGTATTATTTTGCAGTTTATGTTAATCGGCGAAGACACAAGTAGATTGCGCTGCACTCTGAGCCTTGTCATTTGGGAGGTGAAAGTATTGTTCTGGGCCTCTATTAGGGTGTCCCAAATAACAGCAAAAAATAAATAAAAAAAAATAATAATAAAAATTGAATATTAAAACGCATACCCTTTAATTATTTTCAAATCTCTGTAGCTTACTTACATAAAAATTTTTATCCTCCTACGATATGTTAACCAGTGCCGAGTAGACCCGAAAGTTTACGAAAAATACTTATTTTGACTATCATCTAATACGTGACTAAATCAGTAAACTTTAATCGTATAATTCTCGGTTAAATCCAGACAACAAGAAATAATATTTAATTTTTTATTAAGACAGGAGTATCAAAAGTATGAGCGGTGTTTTCTTTTTAGGATCTCATTTTTAGAGTACGGTACAATTTTCGGCGTTTTGCGTGAAAATTGTTTCTGTTCTTCACCGGCTGTAACTACAGGGTGTTTAAAAAATGACCAGTATATTTGAAAAATCAATAAAAACTAAACCGGCAGCGATAGAAATACACCTTTAGTTGCAATATGATTGGGACAACAACAAATTTTCAGGCAGACAAACTTTCAAAATTAGTTACAATTTTCAATGCTGCAGTCTGGAAAAATCTAAAGTACGATTATTCTAAGGAACAAACCATTTTTCAAAGCAAACTTGCAATCTGTGAACAGCACACGCATACAGCAGAAAGACGACTTACATAATGGCGAACTCACAGACTGCGCTTACTTCTATATCTTTCAAATTGCCTGCAGCGCCATATGATGTTGTAAATTGTAACTAATTTCGAAAGTTTGTCCGCCTGAAAATTTACTGTTGTCCCAAGGATATTGCAACAAACGGTGTATTTCTATCGCTGCCCGTTTAGTTTTTATTGATTTTTCAAATATACCGGTCATTTTTGAAACACCCGGTAACTAAACCATGAACTCCTTCATTAATTTTACAGTTTTTTTCATCCGTTTCGTTAACATTAAATACCTTTCTTTTAGCCTGTATAAAAACCTCAGTTTCTTCCAATGAAGAAACGCTTTCCTGAAGAACACTGCTCTAAATTTCAACCAAGAAAACAAATGTTTGCTCTTCACGGGTACAAATTCATTGTGGTTTTTCCTAAAACAAAATATAGGTGAGCATTAATCATGTTGCAAATGATACAAAATAATGTACAATGTACATGCAACAGCTAATTTTATGTACCATACAAAACAGAGCCGGATATTTCTAACATCAAAGCAGTGTACCTTTCTACAAAGTCAGGTGTACTCTCCCTTTCTAAATTACGTACCATTTTGCGTTTCTTGCTCAACTGAAGTAGAAAATTCAGGAAATGTATCTTGAGTAAATAAATGGCTCTTACCATACATAACACTTGATACATTGCAAGAGGATGCCTTACTTTCAGTTCTTTACCACAATCTCCATCCAAAATATAACTCATTGCTCAATTAGTTCTTAGTAGTCGTCTCTCAAGAAGGATTTTTAATTCAGCCAAACAGAAATATAACAACTACTCAATTTTTATGTCACTGAAATGATGTTTTCAGAGTGCTTATATTAACTTGATGGCGTCTTGCAAAAGTAACAACTTTCAATCTAACATTTCCCCCAGATGTGCCCAGGCACCATTCAGATGACATATGTTAGATGCAACTCATTACCCGTACTTTGTCACCTATTCAGAACATTTAGAACTTCATCTTGGTCTTTATCAAAAGAATTTGTTCCCTATTACGAAATGTAATTATGAGATAGATTGGCAGTCGTTCTTCTTTGGAACTTTTTACGCCAACAACTTGCCATCCCACTGAATGTCACTACTTGGGACACATCATTTTAAAAACAGTTATTATAGCTTCTGCTCATTCCTTTCTCTTTTGTGTAGTCATTCGTTGAAGAGTTGTTTAAAGAAAAATCGTCAGTGTTAAGTGCCTCCACGATAACTTGAAGAACGTAAACTGAATCTCTTACACTGTGGTGTGACAGTCACCCACAACGAATAATTAAATAATTAATTATTTTTCAGAGTTTTCTTTGTAATATTCAGATTTCGTTATGATATTCAATTATGTAGATCAAAATTATGGTAGATAATAGAAATATTGCATAGGTAATAATTGTATATTCAACCCAGGCAGCCAAAGTCATTCTCATTATAATTTAATTTCTGTAAAGCTTAGTGTTCAGTAACATTTAGTTTGGAAAGCTGAGAGCTGCCATTTTAACGGTCTGGGGCCAGACAAAGTCGTTGAGGCCTCGCGACAGCGAGACGCCTACCCCCCGAACAAAGCAGGCACGCGCTGGAAAACCCGTTAGGGACAGTGAACTTGCTCCCTACCTCTAGCGTTGGCGCGAGCCATGAAAAGTGCGCGTTCGGCGATAGCGTATGGAAGGGCGCGATAAAAACACGTGACGACGGACTTGTTTCAATCCACCAATCGTGAAAGTCATAAGGGTCCACAGTACTAATTCTAGGGAGTTTGTTACATGTGGAGGACGACTTTCGGAAGAAGAAGGAAGAAGCCATCTTAAGCAACACTTGCAGTTCGGACCGACTACCGAGCAGACGTGTTGAAGGCAACACGCTCACATCCAGCCATGAGTGACTGGGTCCGGTCACATTGACAAGTACTTTCTTGCTCAGGAGAGTGGGAAATTATATGGCAAGCCTGCCATAGCCTGAGGGTTATTGTGGAACGTGGCGAAACCACCATCCTGGTTTCGCAGCAGTTGTGGCATTATCTGCTGCACATTTCTTCACGTCGATGCAGGGTAAAGTAACGACGCATTCGGTCACATTCCAGTGGGTTTTTGATAGACTTGTGAACCCTTAAGCGGCCCTGAGACAGACTCTCTTACCGTCCTAAATAAATCACTGAGCTAGCTGATTTAACGATTAATTCCAATTTTAGCACCTTGCAGGTTTATATTAAATGCAAGACAGTGCTTCTTCTTGTTTTCTTGTTTTAAACTGGCGCCCATGGGTTTTCCCCTTTCATTGTGAACGTTAACATCAATATGATGGCCTGTGTTGCCGTTTTGATAACATGTTCATTTGTTCTTTGTTGAAATAGTTCATTCAATTTTTTATGTTTTCTTTTACCTAAGAATGTAACTGTCGGGTATAGCTTGTTTCCTTTGAAATATGATTAACGTAAAGTTAAATGTTACCTGGCATTGTATCATCCTTACGATCCAGTAAATCAAATTTTATTTCTGGTGTAAAATACATGGTTCTAGTTCACCTTGTAGCAACCTTTATTATATTTAAAGTCAATATTAATTATTATTTTTATAATCATCCCCCCCTCCCTTTTTATGTACTCACGCTTACACCGTAAGCACACCGTACAATGTATTCACAATACAACACTTAACTGGTATCTATCCAAGGCAGGTATTAATTTAGGAATAATGATATCTTTTCTTCTGCGCTTGTTAAATGCTCTTCCTGATGTTCTCCGGAACTAAAAAATGAGACGTTGAGTTCTTCAGATAGCATCAACAAATCATAGGACGCTCAAAAGTGTGACTACTCGCTAGACAACATATATGTAAGTATTTTTCACTTTATTTCTTTTAACTTCTTTTACTCTTTCTTCTTTTTCTACTAGTTTTCCACACATACCAAGCAACTTGGTCTCCCTGGCTCTCTCTGTCACTGTAAGAAGGTTTTAGCCTCCTTTGTTTACATCCTTTCGAGGGCATAAGCGTGTGCAATAACATAAACATTATCCAATTCACGTTTCATATCCTCTTCCCTTCGTTTATAAACATACAGAGATTTTCTTGCATTCTTTTTCAGCTATCTCCATAATATTCCCCAGAATATAAAGCACTCCCGTACAGCGACATTACGGCTTTCACTTTTACCATCAATTTCCCTTCGCGGATATTAGAAATGAAACTGACAGCACTCCTGCAAATTGGTTGTTTGCCTATCATAATAAAAATATGCTCTTTCTAGCACTTCGCAGTCCTAAAACTATCTGTTAGAACATAACAATACCTGATACCTATTCAAGAACTGTAATGACAGTAACAATTAACGTGGGCACGCACTATTACTCTTGCGTAACGTATATAAAGATGAATTGGAGCAATTTACAGTTGTCAGAATGGCGTAAAAATTTATTTGTGAATGTTTTCGAGTAAAATGAAAATATTAATACCTATGCGTTGCAAAATTTTGTCTTTGAAAAAAAAGGGACACCCTAGCCTCCATTAATGCCTGATAAAACTCAATATTGAAAGTAAATTGCTTTAAAATGATTTATGTCCCCAAAGAATTGATAGACTTATAAACCGTGGAAAAATACTACGCGTATCACCAGTACTTCTATAGTCGAAGATAGTATATCATTCGATCCAAAGTTTTTTTTTATTATTAATGGCATTTGGCTTCTCATATGCCATAGAGCCAGCTCAAGTGTGATTTCAGATCATTCAGAATTTTCAGTTTCTCCATTGGTATATTATTTTGTAAGTAATTAGAGACGCCACAGGACAGACACGACATGTACACAAACACTCACACACATACACACACACAAACACAACTCGTACACTAAACACCCATAGCCTCGGCCGGACTCGAACCGTCGATTCAGAGTTGTGGTAGTTGCATTTCTGAACCAGCGGTGGGTAGGAAAGTGATAAAATTGTCCTAAAATGATGGTTCCTCAATAACTAACTGAAATACTCGCGAAAATTCCACATTGATAACTGCACTTAACACTTTGTTTCATACTTGCTTCTCTGAGTCTAGTGGTGGGGAAAGGTAATCGGTCATTGGCTGAACATGCACGTGATTGTCAGCTAAATAAAGCGTATGCAGCTGGTACAGATTTCCCACAGGAACTGCACCGGCAGGTTTGTCCTTGAAGTAGGAGTCATTTCTCCCTATTGGTGCATCCGCTGGCTTTGCTCAGAAAACCAAACTGTCTCTCTTAGCGTTAAAAATGCAACACAAATATATATTTACAACACAGCTTCTACCGAACATCCTCGACCTCTTTTAAATTTCAACCCCATTGGCGCAGTTATAATCAATCGCAGATTTACGATTCAGACGATTGTCACGCATTGGTATAATTAAAGTTATAAGAAACTAGCATAGTTAGTTGAAGTGTCTATCCTATGCCTTTCAATTGGACTCTTGAAACTTAAGCCGTTGGCAACGTAGCTTGCTTCAAGATTAGCTGGGACCCTGAGCCCTGAGCTCCCAACTCCGTTCTGTTTGACACCTTCATTAGTCGCTAATGACACAATTACAGAGTAGCCACATGAGGAACACGTGAAGAGTATCCAACCGGTACTAAGTTTCCCCCACCATAGGAACACTCGAGGTGTTAACTTTTAACTTGGTTCTCGGGAAGTTTCACAGATGCAACATCGAGAGTTCATGTGTTTTTAACATTTACTGGCTTACGTACTCTAATTATTCTCTTCAGGTTTGGAAAGGTACTCAGCTAGGATTTCATAACTAATATCCTTGAATTCATTCAGAGATATTATCAAACAGTGCTTCACGAATTTACCTGTGTGTTTTGCACGTTGTATAACAGTATAAATAATTCAATTAACCTTAAGCTTTCCTTCGTTATTTTATCCTCTAATTTCTACTCAGTTACATGAGATCGAAGTTTATCTCGACTTTGAGAATTAATATAGATGTAATTGTACCTCATATCTTGAATAAAACTAATCTAGGAGTGTAGTCTGGCCGAAGTGAATCATAAAATCATGTTGCGCCAACGCTGGGACCACTACAGCCTTATATAAAAAGTACGTTATCTGCGGTATAGCTAAATGCTGACATAATTATTACCTGTAGCTCTCACTATTTATTCGAAGCCGACAGCTTCCAACTCACTGTCAGCGGGGTGGTCGGGGTGTTCCCATATTACTGTTCCTGTCAGAGCACTGTTATTATTCTCGACCAGTCATACCTGACGAAGGGGTGGCAGGTAGATTGCCTGAGGCTGCACTGGGCTCGCAATTACCTCACCACTTGCCGGCCACTCGCTAATGTTCATCACCAGCCCGACGAGCTGATTGGTCCACCACTCCGCTCGCCACATCGTAACATAACCTTCCCTTCCCCAGAGACACCTAACACAGCCCTGGGAAATTGCTACGTTACCGTCGTATGTTGAAACAATCCAATAAATTTTACAGTAAATTGGTTGACAAAAATTTAACTTCGTGCCAATCAAAGTAAACGTAGTGGGAGAAGGTGGGGCTGTTTGGACCATTTCAAAATTAAAGCCGTAGAGTGTCTCACCAGTGTATGCTATCAGATGTAACATAAAATAGAAATTTAGTTCTGACACTTATGCAACTAAAGAAAGCTCGATAAAACTTAATAGCTTATACATTTACTGATAACAAATAATTTAGCAAGGTTACATGAGATTGAAATTTCAAAAAATGTAAGGCCATTTAGACTGCACATGGGGATATTTTTATCACATAATTTGCTGCTTCGTAGCGCGTGTATCAGGCCTATAAATTACCTGATAGTCATTGGAAAGTTTAAACACGTTTATCACAAGAAAATTTCCTACAGGTCTCATGAATCGTTCGGAGAAGTTGAAGTTTGTTTCATTATTCTACGCCGTCACTTCCGATTCTCATCTTGCTTAACTTGATGACTTCTTTTTGACATGTTCTTTACCAGTGATGCCTCTTAGTGTTTTCAGTAAGTTTCGGCGATGTCAGTAGACAAGCTGATCCATTTTCTCTAGTTTTAGTTGTCCTTTCTTTCTTTATGGGGTAATGGCATCACAACAGTAAAAGATTCCGATGCACTCGAAAATGTACCGCTATCAGAATCTTGAAGCACAGATAAACTTTTTGATAATTATCAGTGCTTTGACTTTAAAATCTTGCAAGGCTGTCAATCAGATCAGTTTCTTGCACTGTAGACAAAATTGTGGAATGACGAGTGGACTTCCTAATTCAAGTGATCTGTGAATTGTCTGGATCTTTCACGAAGTCTCAATTGAATACAAGATTCCTGAACTCTTGCTGCAAAGATGTATATTGTACCTTGAAATGCGACACTGCTGCTCTTGTACCAAAATGACCATTAAGTAAACTCATTTTTTGCGTTCTTAGTTTTATATTTCTTTACCATATGAAAGAATTAAATAACCTTTGATTGCCTAGGTGTACAGCTCGAAAACACACACACACACACACACACACACACACACACACAAACAAAGTAAACGAAAACAAATTTAAAGTTCACTGAATCCCAATGAACCAAATAGCACCATCAAAATTGGTCCGAATAAACCCTCATGATCAAAAATCATCAACATCTAATAATTCTGTTACCAAGCAAAATATGAAGGGAGTAGTCATGTAGAGCTGCTAATTGGTCCTCTCTGCCCATAATACATACAAAATCCTCAAATTAGCTGTTGTGTATCGCATCAGGTCTTTAATTTCAAGCGCTGGAAACTACATTAGCGTAATTTGTACACACGTAACACTTGCGCATTTATTTCAAATAAATATTTCGTATGAGATTTGTTGAAGATATTTACCCAACTCTTCTTGTGCTTTCTTCTTCATCATCACAAAGAAGCAACAACAGTCAATTGGGCTCCAGGCTGTACACGAAAGAGGCGAAAAAGAGAACAATATACTTATTTTCATCCAAATAGCCCCACGTTACCCTACGTCCATAAAAATGAATGAGTGTATATTTGTAAATTCGTTACATAAATCCACAGGTTTTATCCAACATCGATGATACTTTACATACGAATACCTAAAAACTTTCTACATTTGGTTTACAAAAACCCAGCCCCTTTACACCATCACCCCCTTAAGAAAAATGTACACGTGCAACGATCCCGTTTTTTGCAATAATCTCGGAAACATTTGGGAATTATGCCAAACTAAATGGTGATATTCTGAATGGTCACAATATTTCTTGTTGAACGCCGTAGTACAGATTCCCACCTGACAATTTCTGACCGAGGAATTCGAACTTGAACTTTGAAAATCGTTTTAAAGTTGGCGTGAGGAAAAACAAATCTATAAAATATTATCAGATCTCAAACGAACTTGCACCTGTAATCTTCAAAATAAGTGCAAAAGTTATGTTTAAACTTTACTTATAAAATTGTTCCTGATCTTCTCCCTCACCACTGTTTTCACAAATTTACAGATGGAGCTTTCCATTTTTATTTTTAAAAAGTCTCGAAAACTGCAAAGAAATCGGCCAAAGTGAATTAGTGATGTAAAATGTTTACGACAATCCCATCGAACGGGATAAAACATGAGAACCTTCATATTCAGCCCATGAGCCCAAATTATAGTAGCCTAGTTCTATAACTGCACGTTTAAAATTGTCTTATTACTCTTTCTAGACATGCCACTTTCAAACGGCACATGCTACTAACAATCTTAGAGGGCTCTTCTGGACTACCGGTTCAACGTTTGATATTTTAAAATTAAATTTCTTAAATCTAAAAAGTATATGGGGGAAGAATTTAACACTTAAATTATATAAGATAATTAAAGCATTAAATAATAAAGGAGTATTAGATTAATATTGGAATTGACACTGGAGCGTATGCACCATCACAATTAAATTAAATTATTTGTGAATTGATATTAAGACGTTTTCGTTTTAAAAAAGTCAGTTATGTTAGTCTTTATCTATTTTAAAATTACTGAAACCTTTAATTTCAATTTGTGAATAGTTAGCATATTTTGTTTGCTGTATTCTCTGAAGGAAAAAAAAGGCGATCATAAACTTTGCTCACTTTAGGCTGAAAGTGTAAAAGTTTGAAGTTAATTATACAGAATAATAGGCGGACCCTCGGCATTTATCTCACACCATGGTCCCTGAAATTGGAACCCCACTGAACGTTCCTTTATGGTATCTTCATATGATCTAGCATAAAAGTTAATGGTGGTCTATAAAATATTAGCTAACGACCATACGGGGGATACTAATCATCCCATTTTAGTAATGCAAGAAACTACAAGAACCTTGTATTTTTTTGTAGCTACAGTGTCTGCGACCTACAGAAACACATTTCCTGAGAACGGTCAGGGAAGTAATTTATAACCACGGATTTTCTCGTTGAGATGCACAGCGTTATAGCTCCAAGCTGACATGATCGACATCTGGCAATAACGCGTCATCGTTTATCATCATACCTCCGTATTCACCCGAGTTAACTTCGGCAAACTTCTTTTTGCCGCAGTAGTTCTGAATTGACCGAGCGCTTTATTCAAAACTTGTTAGGGGAGATGCGTAGCATATCAAAAGACTTTCGTCAGAATCTTTTCTTTCGTGGCGGAAATTCAGGACTTGGAGCATGAATTCTGGATGGAGCTTTTGTGAAGAGAGCAAAAAACAACGAAGTTCTGGATCAATTAAAATAATTACCTTTTAAATAGTCCGTGAACTTTAAAATCGAACTCCAGTAAAGATGAATATAAATTAAGATTAGGGATAGAGGGAGAACTGTATATACGTCCGTCATTCTACCATGTGTGCCTAATATCTAAATGAGAAAAGAAGGAAAATATATAATAGTGACATCTTGCTTCTCCAAGCTTATCCCTTCTGAAAAACAATCAATGCGGAGAGAGGAGATTTATGTTGAAATCTTAATGGTTGAAGCATTTTGCAAATATATTTCTTCATCGGAAAGTAATTTGATCTCTGAAGATTTTCATTGAAATTTTAGTTTTATATGCATATTATGCACTACATTCTCACCATAATATGTCGTTTAGTATTATTAGCCTGAATTTTGTATAAGTCATATATCGATTCAGAAACCTATGTACTGTACATGCAGCTTCGTCTTCGTTACTTCGGTTGTAACTCGACGACAATGGTCCAAAATGTTCGCTACTCTTAGCCGTTTCTCATTTTCCGTCTCTTGTACAAACATTACGTGTCCCAGTTCCTATTTTTCTGCATCATTTTCAAAAACTTTCCTAACAATTTGCTACAAATTCACTTTCATATTCATCTGTTGTTGAATGTGTGAACTTCCTTGCACTTCCTGCAGATTGAGGTCTGTTGTTAATCTCAGCGTTACCTTGGTTGGAATTATGCTGTAGCTTTCGGTTGCTCTAGAAAATTTACTAAATTTATCAACCATTGTTATTACGCGATGTGGCTGAAATATAAAATATGGAATGTCGCTATCATATTTACACTGTTAGTCATAACTGAGGAAAAATATGCCTCGTGTAATTTTACTCCGCGATTCACAAACAAAAAGCAGTTGTTTGTTCCTGTGAAAAGAGCTGGTAGCCGGAATATTTTCGGAAAATTAAGCAAATGAGAGCTAAACTTTAACTTTCACAGCGCTAGCAGGAGCATGCGGGAAAGAAAAGCATGGAAATTTTCAGCAGCCGCAATGTTTTTCTTCATCGTGTTCAGAGTCTATTATTTCCTTTTTATTGTTCGAAATTAGTGAGTCGTGTTAATTTTCTGCTAACCACGCAATTCTTATGCCTATAGGTTTTGTTGTTTTTGAAACATGTAGGAGATCCTGCAGTTGTAGTTCATGCAGAAACAATTTGGTTGCTGTGACCCTACTTTAAATTGTTAAGGTAAATTTTGTATATTTATAAACTATATGAATGTCAGTTATCATACCAATTATGACGAGAGTCGTGCAAATAGAAGTAATTGTTTGCTTAAAAAGAGTAAATGCAAAACACATATATCGAACTTTTCATCCTACTGTCCAGTTACTCTGGTATACGGATATATTACTTCTTATAAGTTTTAATAGTCCTGTATGTTGTTTATACATTTATTGAGGCGTTTATAATATTCAATTTCGATTTATTAAGCTTCGTATACTTTTACGCTGAACAAAAAACTGCTTATTCAACAACTTAAAGCATGTTACATCACATTTAATATGATTTTCTGTTCATGCGTAAAATCTCTAAACCGGAGTTATTTCTACCAAGTGGTGAAAGAAAACGTCATTCCAGTTACATACGTTAATTGAATGTACATTTTAGGTATTGTTAATCTTCACAAAAGATTTATAATACATAACCTATGATTGTTAAAAAATGTCTGTTTTTATTCTCTTTGTGCTGTTTTTATGCAGACTTCTATTTCTGGTTATCCGTGAGGTACACAATTTATTAGTGTTACATGAATCAATGTTTTTTTTATTAAATGCGATGTTCAGCGCAAATGCTTCAAGTATGACAAGAATTATTGGAATAACTCAGGAAACCAGGTTCGACAGACGTATAAATTTAGCTTTATGTAATGATGACAAAAATTTAATAACTACGGCTTTATTATAACTTGAGATGTTGCCTGAATAAAGCGTAATTAACAGTCATACTAAGCTTAATAAAATGGTACTTTTAAATTGTTTTAAAAATTTGCACCGTTACTAACATCAGTTAGACGTAATATATCTAATTTTTTCCCCACTTCGCCCAAGAAGAAACAGAGGATGTAAAAAAAAAATTTAAAATTTTTGAAAAAAATTAAATCTATATATATAAAGATGAATGTATGTATGTATGTTTGTTTGTTTGTTCTTCATACCAATCCACAGTTTTCATCCGATCTCGATGAAACTTTGCACACTTATCCTTTGAAACGAGGATAAAAATACTGTTTACAGTTGGTTGAAAAATTATCTGTATAAATAATATATGTTGTCTTATAATTTCAAAACATTACTGAACGGCGATAGACAGACGCGTTGGATATGAAGGTCTCTGTACTGTTCTTCCGTGTAGCGGTCAGCTAGCTCAGTGGTTAAAGCGGTTGCTTACTAATGTTAGGGTCGTAGTGTCGGGTTGAAATACCCGCGGAGACTAAGATTTTTAAAAATTGTTTTTGATCGTATCAGTCACGGCTGGGCCATCGGTTATTCGGATTGAATGTTAAACTGTAGATATCACAAATTTAAGGATGCAATGTGAGGCAAATGGTAGGTAGCGTTGCAATGCTGTAGGTGTACACTTTACGCTATATTGATCCCTCAGGGGTGATTTGCAGTCAGTGTGTGTGTGTGATCTGCAGTAATATATATATATATATATATATATATATATATATATATAAAGATGAATGTATGTATGTTTGTTTGTTTGTTTGTTCTTTATACAAATCCACAGTTTTCATCCGATCTCGATGAAACTTTGCACACTTATCCTTTGAAACAAGGAGAAAATTACTGTCTACATTTGGTTGAAAAGTTATCTGTATAAATAATACATGTTGTCTTATAATTTCGAAACATTACTGAACGGCGATAGATAGACGCGTTCGATATGGAGGTCTCTGTACTGTTTCTCCGTGTAGCGGTCAGCTAGCTCAGTGGTTAAAGCGCTTGCTTATTTTTATTTATTTTCCCATATATAACATAGCCCAGCACCGTGTATCTAATCTGGGCCCTTATTTCCATTCTTTTACATTTATATATATATATATAACGTATTAACATATAATCAATGAATGCAAGACAATTTTGATTCAATGTCTATTACATCTATTGTTATTAAACAGAATGGGTATCACACCACGACTACATCTATTACTACTGCTATTGTCCCTAATATTACTACTAACATTACTACTACTACTAATACCATTACTACTAATACTACTATTACCACCACCAATTGTCACAGCTGCACTTCGGTCTACTAATGTTCATTTTTCTTGGTGATGAGTGCAATCCCAAGGTAGAGTCCCATGGAAACGGCAGCAAAGTCAACCGCCCAGGCCATCAAGAGTTGACCTCCTGGAATACCGAGACGGCCCCAGCTGTCGCTTAGAAGACGGCCTCTCTGGAGTACACTGAAGTTCCTCCGACAATTGATGTTGCTCATTGTCGTAGGATATCTTCCGTCAATCCGGTGTTGTCAAAGCCGACTCCCAGCATCATTGTTCCCTCTGCAGTTGTTTCTGGAATTTGCTTCCTCTATTCCACGATTTGTAATTATGTTCTCCTCTTCTGCTATCTGTGGCCTTTGATTTCGCTCAGCATTTTTCCTTTTTATAAATTTCTCCTTCCAAAATTTTGAGGCTAGATCAGCTGCCTCGTCCAGCAAATGCCACAAACTTTCGTCGCGCAGTATGTCAAATATTCTCCTACCTTGCAGTCGAGCTTGTTGGTGTTCTCTCAAACTGGCTGTTATTTCGCATTCCCATACCACATGCTCCGGCGTACTCTCTTCACCACATTCACACCTGAGTCCACAATATTTCTACTTAGGAGTGATTGCTTACTAATATTTGGGTCGTGGTCTCGGGTTCAAATCCCCGTGGAGACTAAGATTTTTAAAAATTGTTTTTGATCCTAAGAGTCACGCCTGGGACGTCGTTTATTGGGATTGAATGTTAAACTGTAGATATCACAAAGTTAGGGGTGCAATGAGAGACAATTCGTAGGTAGCGTTGCAATGCTTTAGATGTACACGTTTTTACGTTATATTGATATCCATCAGGGGTGATTCGTAGTCAGTGTTTGTGTGATCTGCAGTAGTAATACTATAAATGCACAAGTAAGTCTCTCTCTTATGTTACGTTTTGACAACTAAATACCTATACCGATATTGACGGAATTTGACGAGAAAATCTGTAGGGAGGGGACACGACTTTTTTTTTTTGGTATGATTAACAGTTGTAGTCACGAAATTTTGAGAACTTATCGAATAGTGACAGAGAGACGGATGTGTGTGTTAGTCTGTAATGTTACGTCCCTTGCTCAAGCTATGCTTCTCGCGCATTATGTTAATGTATAATTTGTTAGTAAATTTCGTTTAGAGAAAAATCGTATTATTTAGTATACATGTCTAGTTTCTCTGTTCTATTATTTTGTATCTGCTTGAATGTTTCTGGCACCAATATATTATGTCTTCTTTTTTGACATGCCTTACGGGCGTAAACTGGCCTAAGTTGTAGCTCCAGCACAGCACGAGCAGCTTAAGTTATTAGAACCCAAGAATCGGATGCTCATGCTGAAGAAAGAAGAAAACTTCAAGCTGTAATAAAGCTGCCCTTAGTTAACACCCTCCCCCCACCCCCACATCACCTCACATTCGTTTGTTTTTCTGTTTTTAAATATGTTGTAAATTGATTCTCTTCAAGAGAGAGGTTCGATGGTAGAATGATATAGTGATGGCTTTCCGGTCATATTATGCCAACTCGGTGTTGTTTGCGACCAATCCTTCGCTACCAACAACTTTTTATAATCAATTCTGGCAAAGAAATTCTTAATCCACGCGTACGAAGTCGCGGGTATCAGGTAATATTATATAACAGCAATTTCAAATATTAAAATGAATTTGCATTATTTGATTTACAGTCATCAAGTTATCACGTTTATCAAAATTTATTGCTGATGAAATAACTTTGTGCTGAAAGTTGCACATATGTATTTCGGGGACATCAAAACATTAAAATCACTTGAAAGGTTTTGGGCTTATAAAGAGCAAGAATAATTTCTGATTCCGCGGAGAATACAATGATCGTTAAATTTCACATTTCTATTATTTAGTTTTTAATCCACTGTAGTAACGAAGAAGATTAAAAGTAAACATCCGCGCTTGTCACGTACGCTTCTGAATTTTATGTTCTTATCATGAAAGACAGTGCGAGTCTCAGATAATGTTTATATCCTGGGCTCCTTGACGTTTTACTTGCTGCTCAGCATTAACGATATCAGGTTTGCCATGAAGTATTTGTGAAATCTACACAAAGCACTTTGAAATAGAGGCGAAAGAAAATCCGATAATCCTTGACTGAATCGACGTATAGGTTATCAGGTATAAGGCGCGTTCTTCATTAATCACCCCAGATTCTGCTAAAATTGAATTGAACTGGATTTAATTGTGATGGAGCGCTTGCTCTGGTGACAGACTCCATGGACACCCAATTACACTTTTATTAGTGTTTCTCAAGTTATATTCTTTCAGTGTTAAATTGTTGCTCTTCGACCAAATGCTACGATTTCCTTAAGTTGCATTGTTCCACTGAAAACAACATCAAATACTTTTCAGTTGGAAAAAAATGCGAATGATTATACGGAAATAATGGATGGTCAAAGAAGAAAACCCTGAACACATTTGACAATTTTAATTGATGTTGCCTTTTTACACAGCTAGATAGCTAATTGTATTATTATTATTGCTATTGTAGTATTTATTCTTTATCGGAATAAACTGAATATAGAAAAAGTGTAATGTGAATACGTGGTACTGCACATTCACAAATGCTTTTATTATGCTCTAAAGGGCAGAAAAAATGATATGATAATAATTGGTTTTATGTGATACTGTCATGTTTTGGATAGTGTATCGAATTTTGATACATTATTGGATTGCTATGATCATGAACTTTGTCATTGCGTCATAAGCCCACTTCTACTCTTTTCCTCACTTGCTCTTTGCACAGATTATTACTTAGTCACCAGTTCACCCTCTCAGTATGACGACTCAAAGAGTGTAGGACATAGGCTCGATGCCTGGCTCTTCATCCAGTAGAGCTGTAGCAAGACATATCTATCCGTTACTGAGTAAATAATACATTGCCTTACCCAAAGTACCGCCACGTTGTTCACAAATTTATCTCGTTATCTCGCATTTGCCGTTTGGATGTCAGTTTGATTCGATAAACGAACAAATACGATGCATCATGCGAGAACTGGAACGGTTCACCCAGCAACTAAATGAATCTGAATGACAGAATGAACATTTCAACATCGTGCTTCGCCTATTCCTGGGATTTTTTATTTTAATTCATTTTGTTACAAAGGAAAACGTGTAAGTACAAACATGTTGCCCGTATGTTATTTTAATATAATTAAAGTTATTTATTGTTAAGTGTTGATATTTTTAACGAAGTAAGTAATTTTGACAACATAAAGAGTTATTTTGTAGTTTTGTTTTTGATTAACATTAAAATTTATAGAGCATAATTTGTAGTCAGAAAATTTGGATACATAATTTGAGAGGGTTATTGTTTTTTAGTTGATTATACCTCAGTGAGATTTTATTAATTGTCAAAAATTTATAAAATGTTTTTATTCTAAAATGCGATATTCTAACTTCTATTTTATTGTACAGTGCAAATTCCACCTAAATTTACTTTAGTAAATGAACAATTTACTTAAACTTTAGAAAGTACGAACGAAGTCGTCCCGTACGCAGTGCGACTTGATACAATGCTTCATGCTAGCGCTCGAATGTACCAAACAGCAACGAGTAACGACTCGATAGTAACGAGTAATGATTGGTTTAGTAACGAATACATGCGGGTACACAATTTGTCGTTACTTTTACAGCTCTATCACTTAGTGACTCCAACGATACAGTACGGAATAGCTAATAATAATCTTGAGTTTATGATAGTGAGGGAAGTCGATTATAGCTTCAATAGTTAAAGTTTCTAGAATAAGATATTCTGTGTTCAGACTCATTGGCCTTGAGCAATTGACTCACGCACGACTCATGAAAACCTTCAGGACTGCCAACGACTCTCGAGAGACATCGTAGAGGGTGACTTCAAGACTGCCGAATTGTTAGAAAATGGTAATGTGGTGAAGTGCCGCCTACAATCGCTGTGATACACCAAAAAGCAAAGTAATTACCCAGTTTCGATATAGTTTTGTTCACGCCATTATATTAATCTAACGCTAACCGAAGAGAAGTCCTATTATGATCTAATTTTTTATTTTATTAATTTCTCAGTCAACTTTCAATAAACCATTCAAATTGAATTAATTTATTTAAATCTGTTAAATAAATGGTGTTTATAATATCTTTTATGAAGTCGTGGAGTTTTATTCGATTTAAAGATAATATCCTGGCCTATTACCGTCACAATCAATTCATTATTATCTACACCCGAATTTTGAAATTAATATTCTAATGGCGACCAACTTATATTTATTTATCATACTTACTAAATGGCAGACACAATAATTGGTCGTCCAACTATTGAATTAATTACTGCACAGAACGGGCCCAATAGAGCATACTATAGGTTTGTTCTTCAATTGGAGCACGTGGGTTCGAATCCCCGTCCGGGAATCCTGATTTGGGTTTTCCATGGTTTCCCCAGGCGAATGCCGGGAAGCTTCCTTCAAAGAGACCAAGACCAAATTCCTTCCTGTTAACTGTCTCCAGTCCCATCCCGCCTCTAATGACCTTAGCCGTCGACGAGGCGTAAAGCAATTAAAAAAAAATACTGGAGATATCTAAATGCCAGGAAGTCGCGTTCTGTAGGGGTCATTGATTCTTGTGCTGGAGTAACTAGGCTACAAATTACTCCAACCTGTGGCCACCTCCATATTACCACATTTTTTCCTTGCTGATCTCTTTTCTGCTACGTAATACCCTATTATGTTCCTGTGGGTCCAATTGGTCACCCAAAGTTAGACATGTGCCGCTTCTTCTGAAAAGGCTCCAACCCAGCTCCATTCACTCACACAGATTTCTGGGCCGACGCTTCAAAGCTAAACACTTATGCAAGATGTCCGGGGCACCTTACATGACAGAGGTTTCTATCTGCCATTATCTATGCCCGGATTACCTTAGTGTTTCTGAATGTTATTAATCTAGCCGCATCTGAAAATTTCACAGAATAAAGCCGTTCACTCCAAAGACGGTACTCGCCCTGGCTGTTTGTAATTACGGCTTGTGATATAATAAACTAAAAATAAAATATCAGGTCTGCTTGTATAATTATTATTGCGGTAAAATGTGACTGATACAATAACCTGAAATATTAAACTTTAATTTGTTTACTTGTGGCCTTACACCTCGTCGACGTCGGTGTCATTATAGGCGGGAAAGTACTGGTGACAAGGAACGGGGAAGAGTTCGGCCATGGCCTTTTGAAGGTAGCATCCCGGTTTTCACCTGGAGTGATTTTTTGAAACCATGGAAAACTCAAATCTGATTGCCCGCGTACGGAACGTCATTTAGATTAGCATTTTAGTATTGACACCGTATAAGTTTGTTATGTTTCATTGCAGCCAGATGTTGAGTTAGCACGTTCTGTTGTTCAACTTTCTGCCGATCGACAGTTCAGGTTGCACGATACACGTGCAGTGCTGAGCATGCAAGCCAATACTATACCAGCAAGCCAGAATACATGTATCACTCTCACTTCTTCATTGTCGAGCAACAAGATATCAGCTAGGCTACGGAATAGTTAGTGGCTACACCAATCTATCATTCTCTATTAGTTGTATACTGTAGGGCTAAGTCTCATCCTATGTTCAGCAGGACAGGTTACGCAATACCTCTCTTTACTGTACTCTACAACCTCTGCTTACAGTTTAGTACAGATTAATCGAGGTTTCCTGAAGATGTTGTTTGATTCAAGTAACCCCTAGCTGTCCGCTCGCTCTCCTAGATGCAAGCTCAACTCTCGATGCTCATGTTTATTTAGTAGTTGATATATTACATGAGAAGAAGAGGACCGGTCCGAAGAAAAAGAGCGCAAGAGCAAAAGAAACACTAAGATACATGAAGATAATCAGCGCAAGTTATAGGGCATAGTTTGGAAATCCCCATAGGACCGACGTGTCAGCCATCCATATACACCCCACAATTACGAACACAACCACACCCGGACGGGGATTCGAACTGGCGTCCTCCTGAACGCGAGGCTAGAGCGTTAACCATTCACCCACTACGCTCGGAAAATACTGACACCTGTGAGTCATTGCTGCTGGTACGCCGCACTATAATTCCGTACACAACCTGATTTTCCTTTTACTTTTTTCCTTCAATACACTTACCAGATACTTACAGTTATTCGAATTGCTTCTTACTGCCTTTAAATAACTGGTTCAATCCGACATCTTAACATCTGAAAATCTTTCCTTTAATGTCTTTGAAGTTTTCTTTCATTTTCTTTCTGGAACAATTTATTCAGTTTCTTTAGATCATTAAACACACAATTTATTGCTGGAATTCATAATAACAGGATAAAATACAATTAATACTTATCTTCGGTTATTTTAATAATACATTCCTTCCTATTATCACACAATGTCTTACGAACCATACATTAATTCTCTTTCATTACTCTCTAGGGCTGTATTCATTACATTTAACATCTATACAGCAGTTGCAAAATATAACTTCATTGAGAGTTTCTTCTTCGAAACTTCCTCTTTCATTTAATTCATTATCCATTCATACTTTCATCAGAACCATTTCTTTTTCGTCTCATTTCTTTATCTGGTTTTCAAAGATGCTCCGAACTGACTATATGGGCCTCTTTGACCTTTGAACTAAATTATCAAAGTGAAAATATATGATCCGTGATCTCATTACATTTCAAATATATTTACAATATAAACCAGAATTTCCGGCAAGGACTATGTACGTACCTTTCACACCTTCACCGCAAATTTCATTTACTACTAGTCTGAAATTAGATGCCAATATAGTTTTTTTTATATTTAAGCTTTGTTGGAAGGAAGGAAAATACATGATTTTTACGCGTGTGTGAACGCCGGTTTCAAAATACGCACATGGAAACCAAAGATGTGACTAACAAACAACGCCTTACACTCTTTGCCGTACCAGATTTCGAGTTATTTTACTTGTAGCTATTTAATAGAATATGATGTTTTGGTTGTAAAAATAAAGAGTGATAATTTCTTACTAGCTAAATCTCGTTATAGCGAGACACGCTTGCTGTTTCGAAGCGGATTTGTTTTCTCCCGGAATCCCTTAGAGAGCTGCACGCCCGCCGCGAGTCGTTTGTTTCCTGCTGTCGGCAGAGAAAGCGCGCGCACAAATCAACAGTTGACTGCCGGCGTCCTAATAGAGGCAGACCCTGTGGCTGGGAGGTGGGCTCACCGATTTATTTCTCCAGCGCATTTGGCGGTGAGTCGCGCGGACGGGAAAGGAAGGCAAACTGCTGCAAAATTTACTGACCCACCAGGCAGCCATTAAGCATCTCCCGCCATTAGCACGGCAATAATTCCGGCGGCCGTGTTTAGCTTTTACGTTTCATTATGTAAATAGCTCCTCCCCGTCTGGTCGGCATTTCCATACGTATCGGGTGCGTGGTTTTTGCGGTGGCTTTTCTCATTACTCGGTGGCTGGCGTTATCGTATGGCGGGGAGCCATTTTGTAACACGGTACAGTTCGTACTAGATCTCGTTGGAACCATCATCTCTATCGTATTTCATAGAGAACAAAAGTAAGTACTCTGTATTAACTTACTTGTTGTGGGTGTACTTTAAAGTGTATTATAAACAGTAATATGACAAATTTACTAGATGATTATTGGAATAGTTTAGACAGAATTAGTCATAGGATTAGTAATAAATTTGTAGAAATTTTTCTTTCTTATTTTCTGTACACATATGGAAAATTCAATAATACGGTATATTCATGTATTATTTTTATATTTTAATCAATTATATACATAACAGTAAAAAATATAACATTAATGAAAATATTAAAATTTAGCGCCAAAATAAATGTTTTAAAATTGCAGTCAGACTCTGGCAATTTAATTGTTACTACATCGACGGCTTTTATGTTGCGGTGTGTTTTATCTCAAGCGTTTAATATTCTACAACTAAATTCGATATGGAAGGTGATGGAAATATCGTATTGCATGTATGTGCAAAAATACGGTAAGAAGTACATTTGATAAAGTGTATTTTCATGTCCCGTGAGATGCAAACGTAATAAAAGTGCTGTTAAGCTATTAGAAGATATAAAGTATGTTCAACTAGTTGTTTATACTGTGTGAAGATCATTTTACTCTAAGTACCGGTACATAGTGTTTAATGTTGTTATGTTACATTTATTAAAATACGTAACAAATCGTTACCTATTCAAAATCTAATCATTATTTAAATTACAAGTTTCATAGGTATATTTCTCAAATAACTTTTTTACTCAAGCTTAATTAAATCAAGTACGAACCATTTTAAAGCTAAAAAAGGAGACTATCAGATATGTTAAGAATGTGCTGCTATTGTGTTGAAGTGTAAACACACTGCATGTTTCTTTTGTCCAGAGTCAGCGAGGGGTAGCACGCTCTATAATTTTCCGACTCCTGTTAAAATCCCCACAGATTCAAATATTTTTATCTTAACAAATTTTTGAGCATGATTTTTTAAAATTTTATTTCAACTGCATTTACATATTATTATTAAAACGATTTGCGGAAAAAAATGATGCCGTATTGTTCGTAACGTGATTTGGGTTAAATATTATTTCACGTAATAAACATATGTAAATTAAGTTGTAATAAAATATAAAATTGATGCTCAGCAGTTTCTGAATACAAAAATAAACAAAAATATTTGATAGTACGGGGATTTGAACCGGTGTCTGACAACTACGTGGTCTACCCCTTACCACCTAAACCACGCTAACTCCTAACATCTAACCGTACAGGGTGACACTTCAGAATATGTGCAAGAGGTTGATATGCGTTCTCAGTATGTCTAATGATCTCCATGTCAGTCAAGACCTTCAGTTAAATGCATTTCTGCTACTGTATTATGTTACTAGATTCAAAGCTCGTCAAAAATGATGGGTTGAACGAAGTGTTCTTGGAAGTCATCTTTTTGCAATTGATTAACTTAATAAAGTTAGTAGTCCACCTGTTTTGGGGTGCATTTAAACCATCCAACGAACTCCGCTAATATACTAGAGCTATACTTGAATTACATGGGTATTTGCCGTTTTCAGCAATTTCATTGTTACATAAGAACGAAGTTTTCCTCGGCGTTGAGAATTGGTATAGTCTTCAAGGGAGAGTAGCCGAGTAATCAAGGTGTTTCCACGCGATATTTTGGTGATATGAAACTCCGTCGCCATCTTCTAACCAGAAGATGGCGACGGAGTTTCAGATCGCTGAATTATCGTGTGGAAACATCTTGATTACTCCCCCGAAAAGACTATATCAATTTAATTGTTGGTTATTTCGGCGTTTCCGCTGATTCACACTAGATTTATCTAATACCTCACTAAAGTACTAAAATCGTAAAAGATTTAATAATGCAAATGTCTATCACTTATTTAGTTTGCAGCTTTCACTCCTCTGACCTCAGCGACCTTAAAATCTGGGTTTGATGACATTGTATTGTTAGCAGAGAGGACTGAGGATATTGAGAAGTTACTGAATTGCATGAACAAAATACTGAAGGAAGATTTTGGACTGAATATAAATCAAGCAAGACAAAAGTGATGAAATATAGCACAAATGTTACCAATCACAGTAGATTAAATAAAAAAAATAGGATCGAATGCAATAGGAGAATTAAGTGAATTCTGTTACTTGGGAAATAAAATTACAACCGATGGCCGAATCAGGAATGATTTTAAAAGCAGAATAGCACTAGCAAAAAGAGCCTTCATGAAAAAGAGAAACCTTTTAGTTTCAAATATTGATTTAGGAATTAGAAAGTGTGGAGCACAGCACTTTATGGTAGTGAAACATTGACTTTAGGAATACCGGAAATAAAGAAAATTGAAGCATTTGAAATGTGGTGCTACAGAAGAATGCTGAAAATTAAGTGGACAGACAAAGTAAGAAATGAACGAGTTATAGAAATTATTGGTGAGGAAAGAAGTTTGTGGAAGAAGCTTACGGAAGGAAGAGACAGGCTGGTAGGTCATATTTTGAGACATGCAGGATTGTTTAATTTGTTAGTGGATGGAACAGTCGAAGGTAAGAACTGTAGAGGAAGACAGAGATTAGAATATATGAAACAGATAATTGAAGACGTGGGCTGTAAGGGGTATGTAGAAACGAAGAGGTTAGCACAGGATGGATGATTGCATCAAACCAGTCGAAAGACTGACGACAGCAGAAAAAAAAAGATTAAATATAAAAATAGGATAGGATGCAATAGGAGAAGTAAGTGAATTCTGTTACTTGGGAAGCAAAATTACAACCGATGGCCGAAGCAAGAATGATGTTAAAAACAGAGCATTCATGAAAAAGAGAAATCTTTTAGTTTCAAACATTGATAGGAATTAGAAAGAACTTTTTAAAAGTCTATGTGTGGAGCATAGAACTTTACAGTAGCAAAACATAGACTTCAGGAATACCAGAAAGAAAGAAAATTGAAGCATTTGAAATGTGGTGCTACAGAAGAATGCTGAAAATTAAATGGACAGACAAAGTACGAAATGAACAAGTTTTGGAAATAATGAGTGAGGAAAGAAGTTTGTGGAAGAAGCTTACAGAAAGAGGAGACAGGTTGGTAGGTCATATTTTGAGACATGCTGGATTGGTTAATTTGTTAGTGGAGGGAACAGTCGAAGGTAAGAACAGTAGAGGAAGAAAGAGATTAGTATATCTGAAGCAGATAAGTGAGAACGTGGGTTGTAATGGATATGTAGAGATGAAGAGGTTCGCAGAAGATAGGAAGGAATGGAGGATTGCATCAAACCAGTCGAAAGACTGATGACAGCAAAAAAAAAGAAAGGTAATTATCATAAAAACATAAATATTTGGAAGATTACACCAGTAACAAAATTTTGTTTAAGTTAATTTTGTTGTTGTTTCTGATGCATTGTGTTTCAAAACACTATGTAAACACAATTTTGCCTGTGGGAAATTGTTTTTAGGGAAATGCCATCGATTTTATTAATTTTAGAAAAATGCATTTATTTAGAACAATGAATGTTCGTTTACATTTTCCAATGAAAACAAAATACAAAAGAAATTCTTAAACACAACGTTTGATAAAATTTAAATGCAGTAAATATATATTACAAAATTTATGAAGTACGTGAAAATGTTTTCATGTCATGTACAGTGTGCTTAAATATGTGTTGTCTTTCTAGATTTCCTCTTATACGTTACATCACTCTCTCTGATCAGTCCCCAGATATAATCACCAAGCTTCGCTCATTATACTATCCCTGGTGCCTCCTTTCAAACAATTGTAAGTCCTTATGGAACCTTTCGCCCTGTTCCTTTGAATATGCACCGATATGAGACTTTAAAACATCTAGATGTGAGTGGAGTACTTGCAGCTTTAGAGACATTCTGTACCCCATTGCTTTGTACTTATTCAAAAGACCCTCTACCACATTCCTGTAACTGTCCATTCTGTGACTACTTGTACCTAGGAAACCATTCACAACATCCCCGAAGCTTTTCCAGGCCTTTCTTTGAACTGGTAGAAGCTTGCTGATGAATGTTTCATCACGAAGTAATTTTTTTACTTGAGGCCCCACAAAAATTCAACCCTTTATCTTACCTTCTGATAGTTTGGGGAACACATTCTGGAGGTACTTCATTGCATCTGATGTTGTATCTAAGGCCGTTACAAATTGCTTGACGGGTTCAAGCTTAATATGCAGCGGAGGCATTAGTATCTTTTCCTGTTAGACAGGGGTTCCCACTTCACGTTTTTCTGGCCAACCACAAACTCCGACCTCAATGGCCACTCAAAAGTCTGAAAATGTCTGCCTGTATCCCTGCTATCCCAAAGACAGAGAAAGCAAGGATTATTTGTTTCATCCTTGTAATCCCATCAGAATTACAATCATTTTGAAATCACCAATTACTTCCTACTGATGTTCACCATATTTTACCACCTGAAGGAGATGTTGGACACTTGAGTATTGTTCCCGTAGGTGAATCGAATGAGCGATTGTAATTGAGGGATTCTTGTTTTCATTATGAAGGAGAACAGCTTTCAGACTCTTGCAGGAGCTATCAATGAAGAGTCGCCAGTCCTTTGGATCACAGTTAAAACCTATTTCTTTTAAAAGGCCTAGCACATTGTGGCAATGGCACAACTTGTCTGTCAGAGTGAAGTATTGTGAGAAAGTTTCATGGCGTTTCCTCTGGCTGGATATACAGTATTACAACTCTTACTCAATAGGTTCCACTGCTTTAGTCTCGATGTTAGAATTTCTGCTTTGGATTTTGTAAGTCCTAGATCCCTGATCAAATCATTTAACTCAAATTGTGTGTGGTAGTGAGGTGTAGCATCTTCATCCTCTGAGAAGTCTTCTTCGTTGGTATTTGATTCAACAATGTCTTCACACTCTTTCAGTACTGAGGAGGAGGAGGAATGGGAAGCTCCTCACCGTGTGGAATTGGTCTAAGAGATGATGGAAAGTCTGGATATGCAAAAACATTGGATTTTATACACCTCCTATGATGAGACAAGTCAGTAACACAGAAATAGCAGTTTGAGAGGTGATCTGCAGGTTCTCGCAAAATTCTAGGTACACCAAATTTCATTTTTCTGTTTTCTCCTCTAAACCAGGCCTCGAGAGTGTATCTGCAACACCCACACACAACATGTGGTGCCCAGTTCTTGTCTTGGTCACCCACAGTCATACCAAAATAAGACCTGTATGCTAAGCAGAAGTTGTGAGCATCCTTTATTCTATGGTTTACTGCTTTACTGCTTTACTGCTTTAGAGCCCAGGAAGACGCCGCACACAAACAAAAACAGTCTGGATTATGCTTACAGCAACGTGAAGACGCCATTATTCATCAATAACGTCAATCTGAAACAGATTACATAAAGATTAACGGTTCATTCATCTCATATACAAAATGTTCTTCCCTAATGTAATTTTAACCAATTAATTTCATATTATTGGGCATAAAAAGCAAATAAATGATTATATAAAAGTAGGAATGCTCTGTGTAGTTTAATTGTGACCTGATTCCTCCAAAACAAGCATAAAATTTTTACTTAAACGAGCAAAAGTTTTTTGTTATCTTACAGTGCTTTTACAATACCGTTCTCAGGCATTATCTGTTCTCGCAAGAATGCAATATTACAATAAAACATAAACACAATCACAAAAATATAAGTCACTAAATGAACGTGGACTTTGACGTCATCATTCGATTCGACCAATAGCGTTGCATTTTGTGAAGCTAAATTTCACTTGTATTTTTAACACTTTTGATTAATTAAAATCAATTGACAAAAAGCGAATAAATAACGTTATAGTTGTAACTTTACAGTTATAAAGTTTTCAAATAAAAACACTAGACCTATATTTGAATTACATGAATATCCCCTGTTAGCCAAAATTTTATTTTAGAACCTCATGAAGACGTTTTGTCTACTTTTTGCATGACATATGTGCCAGATTTTAAGAAAATAATAGCTCGAATCCTCCTTGTCCTTTTAACACAATAAGTAAACACCAATCAAGCATCAAATTGCATAGATTAATGAAACACATTAAATTCACAACAGGCTAGCAAATACAATTGTTATGAATTGAATATCACGCGGCTTTACACAGTAAATGACATAGGGTCAATCTCACACGCTTATGGATCGAATTCCGTGAAACATTTCGTGCTTAAATTAGTCGAAGATTACATCACCATATTGCGTGAGCGTGCAGGAGTCGGATGATAACGTCATTTGACTGGCCGTGTCTTTTGGATCCCAAGTATGTAGAAAACAAAACTAGATGCTGTTGCCAGCCAGAATACAACGCCGTCGAATAGAGGAGATAGCTACAGTTGGGCCTTGGGTCGGTTGCGTTGCAATGATCTGGCGGTGTGATATTGTGGAATCGAATCTCAACTATCATTCAGCTACCAGTAACCAAAATGCAACTCACCAATTTAGACCTCAGAATCCGACTATGGCATCCACAATGAGGTCTCAGCTCAGAAACTGAAACGTGAATCGCCTTATCGGAGTCCTGAACACTCCATCGTTGTCTGCAACGAGAGCGTAATCCTTCACCTATAAGGGAAGGCTGCAAACTCAGAAACACACGCTATTAGCATTCGTTATTTGCGAGGGCGTCGATTCACGATTTATGCAGAAAATACTAAGAACCCAGTGAGCTTACTGAAAAAATAATTATGACTACGTCATTTCTGGAGGACGTGGTTTCTTTCATTGGTGTAATATTATCATTACTGTACTCCAAGCTTTTTTTCCAGTAAACAATACCACTCCCTAACATGAAAATATTGAGGTGGTGGATATGTCTGCTGGCTGGTGGTCTAGTAGCGTGGCTATTCACACGTTATCTCACGCTCAACACTCGAATCCCTGTGCATAAATCTTGATGAAGACTCTCGGTCCAAGGGCACTGTACCTAACAGTTGGTGGAGAACCCTATGCAAAAATTCTCGCCTGAATTTTCACTCTCACCCTTCTGTAGCAACCAGAGTGGTTTGTTGCAATACGAAAACTGTAATTTCGATCAATCTGTTAATTTTTTAGTATGTTTCACTCATAATATGTGGGTCTGTGGAAGCAAAATTATTGCCACAGTGCTAAGAGCTAGGAGAATGAACAGTAATACAGTATCAGAAATGAAATCACGAAGGAAAGGTTAAGTTAGTTTTTAATGAAGTGAAAAAGTTCCACAAAACAACATATTTAATCAGGAAATATAATTGACTGTAAAAAATCTATAAAATCAGTTCAAGAAATACCTAATGAAATCTGACTAACTTGGAGTCACTTTCTTAGTCCTACAGAGAGCATGGAGAAATAAAATAGTCTGTACATAATAATTCTCCAGAAAGTAGCTCTTATATATCTCCTTATCTCCTGCCTCGGTGACCAACTTGAAGTACGTTCTTTGGAAGCGGTTGGAGTGGGGTGAACAGCGCTTTGGTTGGCCAGAGTTCACGTGCATTTGGCGTGGTTGTACTTAAATTGATCGAATAGACCGTAATAAGAACTTAAGACAGAGTCGTAGTGCGGACGGTGGTTCCTAGTTCCAATTGAGGACAACTTAACCTTGAAGCAAACCGACTTTCAAGATATAATATTACTAGTGTCTTGTGGTCTGAAAATGTGTGGGGAAGGGCAATCCAATCATATAGCTTACCTTCTAATATCTTAAATAGTACTAGATTGCTACGCTTCGAGACATTGTTCATATGTTTGCTACAATAGATTTGTGTCCGCTAAGAATAAATTGGAAACATAGCAGTTTTTAATGATTAATCATGCTAAGGATATAACAAAAAACAAAATTATTTATTATGAAAGCTAAAGATTATTATTATTTTTTGAAAATAAATTCAGCAAAAATCATTCATTCAGTCACGTGACGGCGAAGCCAGTGAGAAAGCATTACGTCACGCCACCCGAAACGCTAAGGTTGTTGACATTTTCGTGGAACAGAACAGATTACTTGGAAAATTATTCGTTTGTAGCAACTTTTATCATTTTGATACAGTTGTTCTCAGTGATTTACTGATAGACATGTGTAATTCGCTGCGGAACCAGGATTTAGCAAAGCAAACAGTAGCAATTGGCTTAAAATAGACGCCATAAAACTTGGCAGATTTTTCGCCTCAAACATCGAGTTTTGCTCATCGGTATTTCGCAATTTTAAAACTTCGATGTAACTATACACAAGTGTCAAATACACATTATAAGATTAAATAGCATTGTTTCAGTTTCGGAAACTATAACCTATTGCTGAAACATACGTTTTGTAAATTAATTGATACTGGTTTTGAAGTTTCATTTGCGAAGTATTAGCAAGTGCTAAAAAGCTAAACAATTTCAGGTCATCAAGAGCTTCTTGGAAATGACAAATTTTTTGATGTACCACTTTGTTCGCGAGATATCTTAAACGAAAGTTGATGTGGTACTTACTATCATTGGTTTGAATAATGTCATTGAGTATGGTTGTTCGCTACTATTAAATTCTGTGCCGTATCGTAAGTTTTCTGTTGCATCACGTGTAAGGTATGGTCTTTTAGCTTTCATATACACCTGTTCTAGAAAAGTATTTCCTCAAAAACAGGAGTGGCAAATTTTAAAGCTATGGCACTGTCAGTTTCCAGTCTGCTCTAAGCTTCATATTACCCTAACAACATCACCTTTCAGTTAAGATATCACGAGAACCAAGAGAAATATTAAAAAATTTCATTACTTATTTTCGATTTGTTTCATCGAGCTGCATAAGAATCTATCATCAGATTGTGGCACCAAAGTGTGTTTATTATTTTGAATGTAATATTAAAGAAAGATTTTAAATCATAAAACCAAAACAACATACATTATTGTGTTGTCAATACTTGAAATGTAGTGGTTCTGTAAAATTCATCAGTTTTGCTTTAGATTTAGAAATATATTGTGCACAAACGCTTACAATAAAATGATCTTCACAAAAATAGATTCTTTAATCTGCAGACAAACAATGAGCATCCTCCCTCCTTGCAAGTTTTAACCATTTTTTCCGTATTTGTTGATTGTTTATAACTTGTTTGGGTTTTTTATTGTTGTGCTTTTACACTGGGGTACTACAGAGTACTTATATTACGAAGAATTCATTTTTAATTAATGAAAAGTAACACCTACCACATACATACCCGACTGTTTTATTTTGTTTCGGGTGGCATGATGTCATTCAAGACGCCATGACAGTCTTGAGCGTTTTTTAGGTAAATTTCAATTCGTTTTTAAAAATGTAAAATACATAATTTAAATGTTCGATTTTTGAAAAATAACACTTTTTGAATAAAATAGGTAATAAGGTAAAGTATTAACTTGTTTTTCAAATTTAGTCAGCTAGCTAATTGCTACAACTGTTCTATTAAAGTGGCAAGAGTAGTGATTTCAAGTTATATTGCAAAATAAAACACACCGGTTCTAAAACGATGACGCAGCGTCACAGTTAAGTCCTGTGTGGCAATATTATTGGTATCATTGCTAAGTACAACTTGCCCTACTTTCCTATTGCAGAACCGCCCACTCACGTTTGGGTGTAGGTTAGCCCTAATATGTTACTCCAGAGCGCCTTCTGCCAATCATCAATCACCATTTACACGACCGTCCATTACCTTTCCGCGTTAACAACCTTGGTATGTCATAATTTGTTACGTGTTTAATTAACCGCACAGCTTGCTGTACTTTTTTCCGCTCCATTAAACCTGCGCCTGTCACGTACTTTTAATTAAACATACACTGTGTCAGTTGCGTAATTCGCAGTTAATAGCCGTGTTAACGCGGAGGGAGAAAAAAAAGGGAAAAAAAGGTCCAGCCATGCTGTAAATTGGCATTTTTCCGATAGCGAGTAAAGTTTCATACTTTGACGTTATCTGTCACCCTCTCATTGAAAACGTTTTAATCTGTTGGTTAGCACGGAATACCATAAGTTGTAAATGTAATTGATTCAGTTAGTGGTTATTCTAGGTGCAGCGCCAATAGGAAATTCATTAATTAACTTTTATTAAAATATAACAAATACTAATAATGTCATGTAAATTGAATTCAGAATGAATCTTAATGTAGTAACACATACTGAATGATGATTGGGATTAAATATAAAAAGGGAAAAATAAATTAATTTGCGGTTCTTTTAGTAGGTTGGATAACATTCACGGAAAATAAAAGTAGTTTTCTTATGAAATGTTTCAACACTTTATTTTCCACAAAGGTCGACGTGTTCTTTGCCAAACTGAAATACTCGAACACATGGCAAATACATTAAGTTTCACTGTTTCATAAACATACGCAAAAATCATAACTTGTGACAATAATAATTACTATTCGTGTCTGACACAATGAATCCACGTTGAAAGTAGTGTACACTTGTCTGCCAGCGATTAACGTTGTATATGAATTCAATCTGCCTGGTAGTCGTCAAAGGCCTCTCCACGTAAGCGTGTTTGAACTTGACTGAATGATCGACCAGCACAAAGGGGATTCTTTTATCGTGAAACTGCAGCTCGCGCGGACATGAATATAACGACAATGATGTGATTGTGGAAGCAGTGAACTGAAGAGAACCAGACGAGGTAAAAATCGGAGAGCGACGCTCGAATCACTGACAAAGCTCCGATCATCTAATTTCATTGCTCTACTCTGAAATAATTGCACTACAAGGGTTATATTTTTAATAAGGTCCCTTTGTGAACGAGAGTGAGAATGACGTGCGATAGTCGTATCATCTATATATGCTGACGACGACGACGTCAGAACGGTTGTTGTTCGAAATTCTTTGTACAAGCTGTTGAGTCGAAGCTTTTGACTTATGACATTTCCTTCAAATCTTACGGAGAATGTACTTTGCTTTTGGTATGTCTTTTCAGTTGCTCTCCTTTTATTTGAAATTTGTTGTTGAGTTGTTCGTTTCATCACTATTGGTTTGGCCGGAGAAGCGATCTACGAGTTGGATTAACAACTCGAGGATTGTAGTCAACTGGGGTAGTCGGCATGGCCAGGTGGTCGGCTGTGAGTCGTGCCAAGTGAGATTTCGGTTGACTTCCTCGTGTCTTGACGCGTTGTTGTCGGTCGAGTTTGTCACCTTCGTAGCTGGACTAGGCGGGACGCGGTGTCTTGATCGGTCTTCATAGCTGGGCGTTGTAGCGTGCTTGGTTGTCTGACGACAAACTGCTCTGGCAGCTTGCGACGTCGAGCCGTTTTCTGCGGCTGAGTCCCCCTGCGTGTCAGGCGCCGACTCAGCACGTGGTCTTACCTGTCTCTTCTGCCACATTCGTTTCCTGCTGGGACATCCACGATAACAGGCTGCGTGATGTCCGCCACAGTTGCAGCAGATTCCTTCTTCGGTCTAAGCTGCTGAAGTTTATTATGTTTAACAAAATTGATTCGCCAGACGACTGTGAGATACGATCTGTAATTCGATTATTGAGTGCAAGAAACTTGGTAGCAGTCGAAATTCACCGTGACATTTGTGAGGTGTACAGTGTCAATACTATGAGTGATACTAACATTCGAAAGTGGGAGAGGATGTTCAAGGATGAGAGTTTTGTTGTGTATGATGAACGTGGGTGAGGCAGACCTTCTCTGATATCTGAAGATTTGGTTCGTGATGTGGAAAAGAAAATTCCAGAGTCTCCGTCTAACAGTCAGTGATTTTCATCTGTTTCGGTATTTATAAAAGTTCCTTGATGATCAGCGCTTCAAGGGCAATCAAGAAGTGACAACTACAGTCATGGATAGAGTTTCTTTGCAGGTGGCAGATTTCTTTGACGTCAGAATTCAATAACTTGTTGAACGGTATGAAAAAAATGGATATTATGTAAAAAAGTCAATAGAAGTATGTATAATTTAGAAATAAATATATTTTAGCAGTATCTACAGTATTTTTCTTCTTATTCGAAAAATAATCCTCATATTAAGATATTTGTGTTGCCATCTCTAATCCGATGAAAATAAACTGCCTCATTTATATCCGTACTTACCTTCTTACTTTGTATTGATAGGTTTTGAGCCCACCATGGAGAGTATTGTTTTGATAGAAAACATTCTCTACCACCCTACAGGTTTCTGAACTGGTGAACAAAGAAAATGAAGTACAAATATATTGCTTATGTAGCTTCAAAATACGCGCGATAATGATGAGTCGATAAGTTGTTTGGGTTTGAAATTTCAACACTATTAACAGGTCACGGATTTATATATAAACATTTCACCAAAACATTCATAAGATAAAATTTAAATAGTTGTAGTATTACCAATATTACGCTTAAAGAATGCCTCTTGTTTTCAGAAAAAGGTAGAAGACCAGAACGTAGAAATTAAATATCTGCGTAATATGACGCACCGTTTCCTGATTATAAATTGTTGGGAGAGAAACCGGAGTTGAGTTTTCGGTCTTTAATAATTCCGTTAATTAAACATGCCGTCGAGAAGTTTCCTTTTATACGGGAGGGAAAAGGGAGATTGCCTCTTCAACGTCTGAACTTTCAGTACACTGAAAATATGACGTCTCTCGACAAGTTATACATTATTAAGCTAACCTACAATTCGTTTTACCTGAATTTCAGGTAACTTTATAAAACTAGAAAATTTTGTCAGAAGATGAAATTATTTTTTATTGCTTTTCAACTAATTTTACTTCTGCTACGAATCACATATTGTGCGGGGGAAAATGTTATGTATAGAGAAGAACATCACCGCACACTCCACCCCCTCTCCCCCACCCCCCGAACCTACTCCGTTCATTTCGGGGCATTCACTGCAGAAATTAAAACGTGATAAAATACCTTCAAACGATTCAATCTCCAAAATATTATTATATAGTCCACTATGTCTAAAAAGGCGAGCAATTATCAAGATATGTAAATGTAAGATTCCACTGTTGTTAATACCTGGGCACAAATTAGAAGAATGCTACTGAGTGATCATTACAACAGATCTGCCACCCACATTTACTATCTGCAACATGTAATTATAGAGATTTCATCATCTGATTGCGCTGTTCCTACACATTAAATCGATTTTTCTAGATATGTATATTCATAACTTTTTTGTATATTTTTCGAATTTCTTGCTAAGATAAATAGCCTGTCATGTTTTTATTCTCATGGCGATAATATTCCTCTTGCAGCTCTGATACAAAAATTTAATTCATGAACTCGCTATGCGTCCTGACTGATAGATTACCATGCAAGCTACTCTTTCATTACCTTTGCCCTTCAGCGCCTCAAGCAGTATTCTCGTTAACACGTAATCGGTGATGAGTAGCATACATTTATTGATTGTGCTGTATCGTGAAAATGTCAGAGTTCGAATTAGACAAAGGACAAAAATCGACCGAGCGTGGTGTGTGAGCGGTAACGCTCTGACCTTGCATTTGGGACACAAAAATTGAATTCGAACAATGAACTGGAAATGAATGAGGATTAAATACGGGAAATGTTAGTGCATGAGAACTCTGTTAATTAAGAAAACAGGAACATAAAAATGGAGTAAACAATTTTTTTTAATTTTTTTTTTACTTATGGCTTTACGCCTCGTCGTCGTCGAGATCATTAGAGGCGGAATGGGACTGGGGACAAGGAACGGAATTCGGCGATGGCCTTTTTGAAGGAAGCAACCCGACATTCGCCTGGAGTTACCTGCGGAAACCATGGAAAACCGAAATCTGGATGCCCGGACGGGGATTCGAACTGGCGTCCTCCTGAATGCGAGGCCAAAGCGTTTCCACTCACCCACCACTGTCGGTAACTGTTTGGCAAGTGTCTGATGGCGAGTGGTTATTCATTCTCGAGTTACAGACATCAAATAACGTCTAAGATTATACAAATTAACCAGTTTAAATCCATTTCGCTCAGTACTTCCCAACATCAAGTGTATTCGCTGTAGTTAGAAACAGATCACCTTCAATGCAGGAAAATGGGCACAGGAGGCACCGGAGTATTTGTTTCTTCTTTTGGTCCTCACCACATTCACACTTGATTTTAGTAGGGTCCATAAACCACATTTTAAAAGATTTTCCTTATTCTGTCCGCAGTCGATTCAAATACCTCCAGACGTTCCAGTATGACCCTGTTGCAAGCTCTCTGAAATTGTCAGTAGTCTCGAGATTATGGAGACTTCGGTTTTCAACAATTGCACTTTTGCCTTTTCAGATAACCCAGTTAATTCCCGCGATGTTCTCAGTAAGCTTGTTCTTGAGTTTCTGGGATGGTTGTGCGTGGTTGTGCATTGGATGTGCGCATTCCTGTTCTACTTTAATCCTGTCCTTTTTTTTTATGGCCTTCGGTCATTGCGACCATTTAGCCAGCTCCAATTTGTTTTTGTACAGACAGAGTATTGTATCAGGCTCTAATCATGATATTGTGGACACTACAGTGAGGACAGCACAAGACGAACACAACACTTAATTAAAACCACCCATGCCCGCGGCCGGACTCGAACCGGCGGCCCTTGCAATGCGAAGCCAGCGCGCTAGCCACTACACTGCCAGAGCCGGCCCTGTCCTTGTTCATAACCACTTCTCCACGAATACTCGGAACGCAATACCTAAAATCTGATAAAGCCTGTCAACTGGGGCATGCTTTAGGCAGCCAATCACCTGGTTGGTATGAGATGATTATTACCAAAACGTACATACATATTCTGCAACTGAGTAACGAAAGGCCATTGCTAGTTTACGAATAGTCTGTGGTTTACTGTCCCACTGTGAACCAAGCAGTGAGAGGTTAGGGTGACCAACAACTAATCTAGCTGAGGAGAACATTACTTAAGTCAGCAAAATCATTTAAATAAAGTCAGTTTTAGTGTAACAAAAAACGTAGTGTTAAACCGTAACATGCAAAAGATAAGAACTCCTCACCTACAACGCATGGGTCCTGCAACACGACAAAGCACACTGCAGTACGCTATATGTACCGGAGTTTCTAACCGAGAAACAAATAACTCCAATGCACCACCGTTCGTACTTATATGCACTTGCGACAATTACGTCTGTCTTTACCAGAATATGAAATAAATTTTTGAAGGACGGAATCTTGATGACGTTGAAAACATCAAGGATGATATGACAGCAACTCTCAACCTCACACTACAAAATTTACAAAGTTGTTTGGAAGGATGGACCAAGCGTTTACATAGATGTCTCGTAGTTTCCGAAGTGAAGTACTTCGAAAGTGATCACAGAAGTAAAAGTTCACAAAAGTAATTGCCATTGTTATGTATCATTAAATACAGATTTCTTCTGAAGGACACTTAACGTAGGTAAATCGTAATCAATTAATCATTTAGATCATGTTTAAACGGAGTTCGTAAAGTGAATTATATTGATGTTAGGTGAAGATAATGTTCCTGAGTGCAGTATTTGTTTTACATGTTTGTAAAATTCCATTTACTTTGTGGGCTAAGTGCAGCATCAATGTTGCTGCTACTTCCAACGTTTCGGCACCCAGTCTGGAGCCTTCCTAGGGGATACATCGGACAGATGTCTCCACTACTCACGGCTGTTTACCTCCCCTCGTCATTTTCTGGCACACTCACTATAACAAAATTTTGAACACTAGATATATCAAAAAATATATGAAAAATTATGAGATCAGAAATATAGTTAAGGGAACTCTTTGCAGTCATGTAAACGATGAAAATTTTACACTATACCTTGCACATCTCTTCTTGTTTTAAGTGACAATATCCTTAGCTTCTGTCAGTAATAAAGGCAGAAATATGGGAAGTCTTTACAACGAGAGCCGTAACCAGTAAATGTTTACACTATCAACAGGAAGATCTCAAATCGTTCCTGACCAAAGTATCAATTTAACTATTGCCTCTTCAATCGGCCGACTAAGTTAACTCAGATTATGAATGATTAGAAGATATAAGATTTCTAGGAATCATGAACACTGAAATAATTTATGTTGCCTGGAGTTTATTAAAATTCTCTATGACATTTTGTTGTTGTCAAAATCTATGCCTAACTCGAAGTAAAATATCATTTCCGGTTAGAGAAACTGAAATTCGTGCTTAAGTAAATGTTTTGCTACGACTCAAAAAGTATACCGGATCAATTTCCGAGAGTCCTATTTCCCAAAACTATGCATTACTTGATCCGATGGCCACTTTACTTCAACGTTCGTAAGCGTAGTTCATGTAGTTCGCAAAACTCAAAACAGAAAACAGCCTCACCCAATAATTCTGTTTTAGAACTAACGTGTGATTTACAACAACAACATGATTAAAGAGAATAAGTTGGTAATATTAATACTGCTAAGTAGATGAAATCACGTTAGCGTTTACTACATTTTTTTCTGGGAGATGTAAATAATTACTATCATCAGCAACGGATTGAAGACAAAGATTATTTTTAGCTTTGATAATACTTTGTTTTGGAGAACGAGTACCACGTTAAGCCTTTGTTTAGCTTAATTTTGCTATGGATGTGTACACATAGTGTTACAATTAGGTTTTATTAGCCCTGGAGACTAGCGAACGTTTTGAAATCAAGGGTTAACCACTGAGATACAAGACCGCTCATTTAATAGTGTATATAAACATTATTTTTAATATTTTTATATAATTTATTTGGCGTTTGGCAAGTTGTCGTATAGCCACACCACATACACTTTACTATATATACAAACATCTACACATACAGAGATAAAGGCAAAATACCTTGTTCGTCTTACTTTTACGGGAATATTGACCTTTCTATAAGCGTCACCACTGGCTGGATTTGTTTAGATGGTTATCTTGTTTCTAGCGACAAAGTCGTTCAGGAGCCTGTGTTCTTTTGGACTTCGCTTACCAAGGGCCTTATGAGAGCGTCGCAAGCCGCAATATACTTACTCCAATATAAATTATGTGGTGTGGAGTTTCTTCTACATTGCTGCCGTTGACGAAGGTTGGATTGTGGACAGTGTTCAGGCGATGGAGTTGTCGCCAAAGCTCGTGGTTTGTTTTCAAGCGGGTTATAGTGGCTACTAGTTTTTTTTTTTTTTTTGGCATATGTACTATTGTCGAACCATTGTTTAATTTGGATGTATTGCTGTAATTCTGAGCATAAATTTACTTTCATCTGGGAGTCAGCATTCCATTCTCGCTGCCACGAAATTGTATTTTTTATTTTAATTTTCTGAAGTAGCCAATGTGTGGAATTTCGGAGATTATCTCTCCATCATTTTTTGTTGCTTCCTTAGTCAATACACCAACTTTTTCATTTCCCGCTACTCCAGAGTGACTGACTGACTGACCTCGGTTCTCAACGGTTGATATCCAACTTATGCTTCCGAGCCAGAGGGTTGAATGATTAGTGGTGAAGTGATGCTTTAGAAGCTGCGTGGCTGACATTGAATCTGAGAGGATAATAACCAATTTACAAACACCAAAAATTATGAAAGCTAGTTCATGCTGTCTGTTCTTAATTTTTTTGAGTGAAATTTTACACGATAACAACTTCTGAAAGTAGGTAAATAATAACGTCTTCCTAGTTATAAAAACACTCATATTTGTCTCGTCCCCTGTGAAGATATGACGAAGACCATCTCACATTCCAGCTTCTCATCAGATAATTATGACAATGGTGATTATGAAAATATTCGAAGCAGTGGTCAACAAGGGCCCCGGTGCAAAAAAAATTATTTTGGCCCTTAGGCCAGATGGGCAACGTTTTTTTGCTTTGTGTTGCTGGTAGGGGCCCCCTGAGGTGAGGTTGGGGGTTCCTGAGTTGTGCTTTTGGGCTCCCTGAGCAGTGGTTGGGGGCCCTTCCAGTGTCTCCACGGAGACGTCGGTAGAGCTAAAAAAAAGTGGGCCTCTGAACTGCGCTTGGGGCCCCCCAGAGGTGCGCGTGGGGGCCCCTTGAGATATGCTTGGGGGCCCCCTGAGGGTAGGGGTCCCAGTGCACTGCACCGCCTAGCACCATAGTAGCTACTACGCTCCTGATTCGAAGACCTGCTTAGAAGTTTGCGAACAATGTGCCACAGTGTTGACAACTATTTATTTTTAGTATCATTTACTATCGTTGGAGTTGTGGTCATCGGCGTAGGCAGCGAGGGGCAGGGGGGGGGGGGCTGCTGCCCCTCCCCCTTAGAAGAAAAATCAAGTTGCCTTCAGTACGCTTCGACGAGCGAAGAACTGGCTCAGGAGCACTATGGGAGTGGAAAGATTGAAAGGATTATGCCTGATGAATGTGCATCGAAATTTCGTGAAAGTACACCGTGAGATATTGACAAAGTTATTTAATTTTTTTCTGAGAATCCGAGACGATTAATGCTTACATAAAAAAAAAAACTGTAATAGAGTTATCATCTTGATTAACTGCATAGTAGGTCCTTGGGTTACCATGTTAATCAATAATATAAATAGTTTCCTTAATAGGTTTGAGTTTTATTTTGTAAGAAATCGTCATGTTTCAGTCCCCCACCCAACTTCCTAAAAAAATACCAGTTGCCCCCCCCCCCCTCATCAATAAGATGTTGCCCCCCCTCCCCGTAGTTCTGATCCTGGATATCCCCTTTGTTGTGGCAATTTTTTTCGGTGGACATAGTATATAACAGGAGGACACTATCAAAATGCTTTTTTAAAGATTTCGTTTACATACATAAAAAATCAAATGAGATTAGGTATTACGGGACAAATGATTCAGGAAGTAAGGAAAGCGGAAAATGAGGACCAACAATTACATTTAATTTTTCTAAGTTCTTTTGTCCACATTAGGATTGTTCTAATGAATTTTATTAATTTTTTTAGAAGTATTTTATGGAGATACGTAAAGCAATGTTTATTTAATATTCTTCAAGGCCAATAAGTAAGGTTCAACAGTTACGTTACTATGTATGCGTGGTTAAAACTAAAGTTTCATTTATTGTAAGAGACTGAGAAAGAATCTGCTGTGGGCTTTACACGTAACTTATTTTTCTGTAACCTAATGAAATAACTTCATGCGTCACACGAATTTTAGTCTAACTCTAAAAAGTGTCGTCTGTATAGACTTTCCGATAATTCCGTTAATTAGATCTCCATGAAAGGAAAGGAAAATGTAATATTCTCAGGACAAAGTTTCAAGAAATAGTGTAAACGAATAAAGTAGGTAGCAGATAAATTAATTGTAAACGAATCGCGATGCAATATCCAAAAGAACAAACAGCGCTCTGTTTGATGGGTTTTTGCATATAATATAAAATTAATACAGTCCAGTAGAGTTTTTGTACTTAGGTGTTATTCTGGAGGAATCGATTAAAGTCTCACCTTTATATTTTCCATAAACTGTTGGTACGAATGAGTCACTTTCGTTGCTTTCTTATTTGGTATTATCCTGTGCTCTGACAAGTATCCATCTTTATGAAGTGGATGTATTTATAAAAAAAATCTAGGAGTAGGCCCCTACTATTAAAAATATTATCGTATCAAGTATATTACCAGGGGGCGCTGTCAGAGAAATATTGATGTGTTCAGTATTTGATGATGAGGGGTGTTTCAAAAATGACCGGTATATTTGAAAAGTCAATAAAAACTAAGCGGGCAGCGATAGAAATACACCGTTTGTTGCAATATGCTTGGGACAACAGTAAATTTTCAGACAGATGAACTTTCGAGATTAGTTACAATTTTCAACAACAGATGGCGCTGCAGGCGATTTGAAAGATAGAGAAGTAAACGCAGTCTTTGAGTTCGCCATTCTGTAAGTCGTCTTTCTGCAGTAAGCGTGTGCTGTTCACAGATTGCAAGTTTGCTGTGAAAAAATGGTGGATATGTGGAAAGTAACGTATTTTATATTTTTCCAGACTGCAGCGCCATCTGTTTTTGAAAATTGTAACTAATTTCGAAAGTTTGTCTGCCTGAAAATTTACTGTTGTCCCAAGCATATTACAACAAACGGCGTATTTCTATCGCTGCCCGTTTAGTTTTTATTGATTTTTCAAATATGACCGGTCATTTTTGAAACAACATGTAATTTCTGTATTGAGAGTTTTTTCTGCCGCATATTACCTCTACCATTATAGAAACCATCTAAATAAAACTTGAATAGTAGGGGAGACCGGGGCAAGTTGACGATGTTAACGATTAAACATTTTTAATAAATTCATTTTTTGAATAAAATATTTTTTCATTGCAAATATTATTAGTCTGGTCTTTTATTGAAATGTTCGTAATTATATACAACTTTATTTTCATATTATCAAAGCTTTTTATTAATTTTAGAAAGTAATGCAAATCTGTCATCTTGCCCCAGGACTGGGGCAAGATGACTTTGACCACGGGGCAAGATGACTTTGACCACGGGGCAAGATGACATTTAATGAAACTGTAATACATTCTTATTGTTATACATCAATATGAGTACATTGTTGTATATACATTAACAGAAGTCACATACAAATTTCCCTCCTTCACAGTTTGAACAGTTTTCGTGCCACCATTTAAAGCACAAGCAACACAGTGTTCTGATGGAGGGTCTTCATAGATCTCATCACATCCTGAACACTGAACTAAACTTTCTTCGGAAGCATTTCTTGATGTTATCGCAACACGGTTTTTTTTTCTTTAATTCAGAATAGGTAAACGTCAGTTTCTTAGTAAAACTTAAATTTCTTGCATCCCGAGCCTGTGCGTATGAAACAAACATCCAATTCTTACGTCATCTCTTTTCTTCAAATGGCGAGGTAGTATTGCTTAAGGGATTTGTAAACCTTCGCTGCACCCAAGCAGGACTTTTTAACTCCTTTGACATCAATTATTACAACAGCCAAAGCATTTCGGTCCCACTCGCCTCTGGAGGACTTCTTTTTATAGTTCTCACCATATCTGGATCATAAAATGTCATGAATAAGTAAAGTAGCGCCCTTCCAAATTTTAAGAGAAATTATGTGAGTCATGCAAGTCAAGACTCTTACACGAAACACAAAAAAGGCACTCAAAGACTGAAACAGACACAGCGAAAGTCATCTGGGGCCATATGACGAGGTCGTCAACTTACCCCAGCCAACTTGCCCCGAACGACAATGTTAGAAACTATCAATTATTGCGGCAGTTTAAAAAAGAATGAGATACAAATACACGGCCTTTATGAAAAGCACATTGTTTAAACTACTCATGTATGACAAAGTATAAAACAATATCTTACCTGTTAGTCTGTGAAGTCTTAATTCAGAGATGTAGAAAATTACAGCACGTCACAGAGAATTCTCGATCAGCGAATAGCGAGGAACAATACGGCACGAGCGACACCAGTGCTCTATATTTTAGTTCCTAGTCATATAGAGAGCTAGTAGTATGAATACAGTGCTGCTACTTAGAAGCGGGAATTTAAAATAAATCATTCGTCATCTTGCCCCGCTCGTCAACTTGCCCCGGTCTCCCCTATGTGTTTTTAACAGAAATAGACAAATATCACTCGTAAACTTCATGATAATCGAAGAACAAATAACAGTTTCATACTGCCGCATTCGCGTGTGACACTCAGAAACTTTCGTAATAATCTTTAGAGTATGGCGACATAAAAATCGATGTTCTGAGACTAATTTTATGTAATATTATGGTGATTTTTTGGATCTTGTACATAGTAGTCTGATTTGATACAGACATTTATATTTATTTTACTGCACCACTCGTTCTTATATAGATCCGAGATTCATATTTTGTTGCAGGTCTGAGAATCATTTATTCAAAAACTTAAATATGGTAAACTGACGAAAAGCGATAACTCCGATGATTTGTGCTATAAATTGTCGGAAATGTTACTCAGCGAACCAAGGGTGTCTTTCCGAATAGTAGTCATGAAGGGGCCACCGTAGGGGTTAAACTATCATTTTTCAACCATACACTATACACCAACTACACAATCTATCACGGTATTTCAAATATTCGGTAACAATTTTACACTAGGAGAGGCAACCGGAAATTACAGGGACGTTACTGTGGTCGGAGAGTAGCCTCTATAGTAAACACCATTCACCGATATCGGCTATGGTACACATCTTTAATTTTTTATTTAAAAACTAGTTTTAAAGCAATTAAAAATGACGGGTGTCGCCTTTGGTGACAGTAGGAATTTATTCTGAAAAAGGTATTAAGCAAAAATGAATAACTGTCCTACTTATTGATATTTTTCGAAAATGAGTACTTTACTCTGGTTATATTCTCGGAGTGTATAGTTAGATTTTATTTTATTTTTTAAAATAGTGAATTTTATTTTAAATGACGAAAATTATAATTTCAAAAACTAAAAACTTTTATTTGTTTGGGTGACACTTTTTTTTCATGGTCAAGGCACAATTCAGAACGATAAATACGTAACTACTTCCTTCCGCAAGAAATAATAACTTCAGTAAAATGGAGCTTATCAAAGCAGTAAAAATTGTTTATAAAACCGATTTCAGAGGGAATTATGCTGTAAAAAAATGTGTCAGTTGTGATTCTGGTCAGCTTAACCACAACCTTCACTAATATTTACCTTCGGAAATCATCACATAGGGTGGTAGTAGGCTTTATTCTGGAAAAGCTTGTAAGGAAACACGAATAACGATCTTTTTTAACGATATTTTTGTGATATGAGTACTTTGCTGTGGTTAGATTCGCGGAGTATTTGCCTAAGATTTTTTAAAAATAAAAGCAGTTTACTTTAAATGACGAAAAGTATAATTTCAAAAATGTTTAACTGTTATTTATTTGATTCCTATATTTCGCTATTGCATACATTTCGTGTAAGCTTTCTCTGAGTTTTTAAACTTCATCGTTTCTTATCTTCTGTCAAAAAAATTGTTAGTTTATGTCAGGGGTGGCCAACTGGTCGATCGCGATCGACTGGTCGATCGCAGCTATTAGTCCAGTCCATCGTGGTAAGGCAGCGCTCTTTTGTTTTCGGCACGCGATGGACAATAGGCGGGAAGCGTGTGGGAAGTTGTCAGTCCGTCAGTTGACTATGGGGACTAGCGGTGTTATGACGTCAACGTATATGTAAATCACGATTAGACTCTGCATCGCGCCTCATACGCTATGAATAAGTGGTTGAAGAGAAACGCTGAAGAAAGAAATGCTGCTGAAGGTTTATCAAATAAAGTAAGATATTATTTTCGATATTGTTGCTATGGCAAACGAATCCCTCAATAATGTTCACTCGCTAACTTTGTGCCACCATTACGAAAATAAATTTAATTCACATTTAATAGTAGGATATTTCTACTTTTATTACTATGCCAATTTTGTTATTAATATTTTAACTTTATTTTGTCGATCCTTGAAAAATGTGCTCCAAGGAAATCAGAAACTTATCACTTCCCAATAATGGTAACGGGACTTCTTCTTTACTATGGTGAAAGAAAACTATTGCTTCTTAATATGCAATACATCCTTGGCAATACCGAAAAAAGGAAATTTAGATCGACATTTTCACACAATGCATAGTAAATATCAGACAGACTTTCCACCTAACAACGAAATAAGAAAGAGTAAATTGCAACCATTGAAATCGATATTAACAGTACAAGAAAACATATTTTCTAAGCAAAGTAAGGCTCCAACTGAAGCATTTTTGCACAAAAGTGCAAACCTTTTTCCGATGGAGAATACATCAAGGAAATTTTTTGAAGCATTGTCAGATTCGCTATTCGTGAATTTCAAAAATAATAACGAAATTAAAGATGTATTCATGGTTTGTAGCTGTCTCGAAATACTGTGATGCGCCGTATAGGAACGGTGAGTGGAAACGTAAACGAACAACTGCAAAGAGAGATCGTCCGCTACGTTTTGGAATTGGTAGAACGCACAGGGTTTGTCGGTAAACAGTAGATCTTGGGTCTAATAAAGTTGACCACCCCTGGTTTATGTTGTAACATAATTCTTATAACTGCTACAGAGTATATAGCGTAAACATCGAATGCCCTTCTGCTTACATGAATTTCTGCAACTAGTTGTAAATAAACAAAAAGTAACATGTAAATTTAAGCGGACGTACCATTCTAACTTTGTAACATACGATTTCCTCGCAATATTTTTTTTATTAATATTCCGTATTGTAGTGCAGTTACTTCCACAACAAACATTTACCTTTTACCTTACACCGCAATTACTCTTTTCTTTGCTTTAACATTATAAGTGCAACAAAAATCAAACTCAGTTATCTATTTGAAATTTAAACATCCTTCTAATAGTATATCTGGAAATAAACTCAGCACAGCTACTCAACAGAATTTTGCTGATTAGCCAAGCAGCGCTGTGGTGGCAGGCAGAGTAACTTACACTTCGGGCATTATCGACACTCGCCGAAGATTACCGAGCTATTGAGTTGAGCGCGCAGTCTCCAGACAACGCATTTTATTAAAGAGGTTGTCCAGCATTCAATACTGCAGTGGTTAGTGACAGAAAAATAAAATTATAACAACGCAATTCTCTAAAAAAAATTACATCCTTTTCTCCCTAGTTGTATCTCATTGGTTGTTACGAGGAATCCACATTAGTGGTTTGCGACGTACAGTTCATCATATCACAGAGACGATGTGAAAAGCATGTTACTCGTTTATGCGAAACAATCTGAGAGATTATTATATGCAATACTAGCTGACCCGGCAGCGCTTCACTATTGCTGGACTTGAGTAGGCACATAGATTAAATGAAAAAATAGTTATATATAAATTTTAAACTGCTGTTTCATTAATATTCAGTTGGAAAGGGTGAGAGGGGATGCGCTTTGGAAAACATACGCAGGCAGTATTTTTCTGTTTGTTCCAAAGTATAAGTGTGCAAATTCCCATTGAAATCTGATGAAATATGTGGTTTTGTCTAAATTATGTGGAGGAGGGGTGGGTTTTTTAATTTTTTTTTGACAGGAACCTTCTCTGTCATCCCGTCGACAACTCACCAAAGCTTCACCGTAAACGGACGAACGGTTTGCGGGTTTGTTTAAATTATGTGGTATTATGGGGAAGAGGGAGTAATTAAGGTAGTGGAAAGAGAGGAGAGGGATTGGGTTTTTGTGAAATTAATGTGTACAGTATTTCTCTTTTTTAAAGTATAAGTGTACATATTCTTATCTAAATCGGATAAAAAATGTGGTTTGCCTAAATTATGAGGTGAAAACGTAAGAGGGTTGGAAAGGGGAGAGGGGATGAATATTCGGAAACCATACGTAGGCAGTATTTTTCTGTTTGTTTTAAAGTGTACAAATTCTTTTCTAAATCGGATAAAAAATGTGGTTTGCCTAAATTATGGGGTAAAAACGTAATGGGGATGGAAAGGGGGAGAGGGGATGAATATTCGGAAACCATATGTAGGTAGTATTTTTCTGTTTGTTTTAAAGTATAAGTGTACAAATTCCTATCTAAATCGGATAAAAAATGTGGTATTGCCTAAATTATGTGGTGAAAAAATTATGGGGGTGGAAAGGGGGCGAGGGGATTAATAATCGGAAACCGTATGTAGGCAGTATTTTTATGTTTGTTTTAAAGTATAAGTGTACAAATTCCTATCTAAATCAGATAAAAAATGTGGTTTTGCCTAAATTATGGGGTGTTATGGGGAATAGGGGGTGACTTTTTGGAATTTTTTTTTCACAGGAACCTTCGCAGATGCACACTCGAAAACTCTCCAAAGTTTCATTGCAATCTGATAAATGGTATAGGAATGCATAGAAGACGAACAAACCCACAAACCCACAAACAAACATTGATTTTTATATTTAAGATAAGTAACCACAAAATAACTTCGCAACAGTTGAGACGAAATCCGGCTGAGCATTTACAAAATTTTATACTGCTTCAAGGTAAGGTTCAGCAAGATTCCAACATCGGTATATCCTGGATATAATCTCTTTACGGTAGCTGCAAGTGTGAACGAGGGAAGATAAATCGCCTAGTCCTGTCGCGTCTCTTTCTTTTATTCATGAGTCTCCCAGCAGCGATTTGATACGCATCAATGTCTGTGCATGACTGAGAGGATTTCAGAGATACAGCAGCTGCAGAATAAATCGTTTTACACGCTAGAGAACATATTTCAGTTTCTATCACCTTTCTCGCAAATGTAGAAGTATATGTGATTATGCACCAAACAGAGGTGTGTTCTTCGTTTCTCGTTGTCCACGAAAATACTGTATTGTGTTTTTGGTTTTTATTGTCTTGTGCATATGTAACGTAATCTTATACATTTATAATAATACAAACATCTAAATCTATGTTGATAATTATGTCTTTTTGTATACTGATTTCAAACTACAGTTATTCAACACAGACTTAAGTTTGTTCAACATTGATAAGAGCAGTTTAATACTGCTTCTTTCAATACATAATTTTTTTAATAACATTATAATATATCTGATATCTCTTAAACATTTTGCAGTTATTTGAGATCACAGCCCAGTTGAATAAGTTGTTTAGTAATTTTATTTTCTATGTGTGGTCGCATCATCCAACCCTTTATGCTGCACAATTTAGGGTTTCTAGCCAGTTTTATTATCAGGATTATTCGATTCCTCCATATCTTCATGTGTTTACCTCTTTTTCTTGTGCGTGTTGCTCAAGTTAAATCAAGCCTGTATCTAAACATTATATATCATCGATGTAGTATAGTATCATCATCATCATCTTAAGCAGCTTTCAACCACAGGTTGGTTACGCCTGAAGCAATAGCTTCTCCGTTGCTTCTTGTATATTCACCATCTTCCACTGTCAGCCAATTTCCTCCTCCTACTTCAACACACTTTCTAACACACATCTGTTCGTCTGTTTTCCTCTGGGCCTCTTCAATTTCAGCTCCATGTTTGCTACCATCTTCTACCCCGTTTTATTCACACGACCATACCACTATAACCCTGATTTCTCTATTCTTTCTTGTATCGGTTCCTCCTAGATCTACTTCCTGATTTTTCCGTTCCTCATTCTGTCCCTTCACCTTACTCCTATTATACTCTTTAGAAAATTCATTTCTATAGCTTGTAATCTCCTCTTGGTCCTCTCCTACATCCCCCATGTTTCCAAACAATATTTCAACATTGGTACAAAGTAGGTTTTATAGACTGCGTCCTTACTGTTATTGTTCCCATATTTTGTTGATATTAAAAACAGTAACCAGTCACAGTTTGTTGTTATTATATTTATTACCGGTAATGGTTAATGAATGTAATAACAACAAACTGTGACTGGTTGCTGTTTTTAATATAAAAAAAATTGATATTGTGACGTATCTGTATATATTTTATGTATAGTTCCTGGTAAAGTTATATGTATTACTATATTATACCCAACAAACCCAATACAATATCACTGTCGCTGCTTTCCACTAATCCATCATGGATAAAATATTATTCTTATATTTCTCTGTTGTTTTTATTCTATTTGCTATATAAGTGAAACTTCTTGTTTATAACTATAATTTTAATTCTCATATAATTTAGAGCATCATTTAATTTACATAATTACCTGATTCTACCTGCAACTGAACGAATAAATAAATTCTGCAAGAATTGGATAAAAAAATTAAACTTGAACCATGATTATGATCTGCGACCCATCCGGCACTTGTTCTGCAATTTTACATTGAGAAATTAAACTCTTGTGTGTCTCAACCGCAGGTTCTGTTACTTGGTCTTTATTTTCTCTCGATTTCAAAGTCATCAAGTACGGTGTATCGCAGGGGGTATATGAAGTTTTTGCTGTTTGCCTGCAACAGGAACTGAAATGTCTTTTGAGCTATTGTGTCTTTGTAACTTATTGTTTTTGACGCAAGATCCATACAGTCACCAGCAATTGTAAAAAAATACACCTAAAAATTATATACAGGAGAAATCGTGTACACTATTGCGGAACTTTAACATTGTAACGATACTGCTGTGTCAGACTCATATAATGTTTAAATATAATAATATTTAATATTTAAAAAGGATTGTAATTTTTGATTGCGAAGGTGCGATGCAGAACGGCAGTTTTGCCTGTTCCCTAGAAGGTCACCTGTAACGGGATTTCCGTATACTTGAGCTGAGCGAACAACGCCTTTCACAATGCAGTAGTATGGGAAGAGAGCCGCTTATCTACAGGCAGGTTGAGAAATGGAAATTTTGGTTGCCGAAATCAAAACTGGAGGCAAGGCAGCTATGGCGAATCAAAGTATGAATCACGTGATTGTGGACTACCCTGTAAAACTTCCAATCACCGTTGCTGTTACAAAATAATAACTAGCTGTTTGTTATATTCTGTGTACAGATATCTTACGCGACCACGGATTGGTGTTCGACGAAGTTGCAGGGTATTTCGACCCAACATCGTGAAAAACGAACATCTTGGGTCGTTGACTTTCTGAGGGAGAGGTCACGCCATCTCCTGGGCATTACTGAGGTGTCGGTGATTTCGACCACAATAAGACATAAGCGGGTAGCAAGGCTGTCTGTTATAGTTATCTACCCAGTGCCTTTTGAGCCATATCGGGTCCTACAGTATCCTTGCTGCTGTCTGGAGCAAGCGCGCATTTTCTTACTTGCAGAAGCAACGCCTTCGCTGTCTACGCACAGTCACCTGTCGCCTCTACAATAACGGTAAAGACATTCTGCCAGTTAAAAGAAGTCAGTGTGCACGTTCCTCGACCCGTCAACACCTGTGAGCAGAGTATCACTCTCCGAAAATCGTTCTGAGCCACGAGCGACCTGGTACGGTACGGGAACACCCAATCATAATTTTCCTATTGATCAGAAAGTAGTATTTTGTTTTAGTCAAAGACTTAACGCCACCCAAGTTGAATTAAAATGCAGATATTTGTTTCGTAAGCTAGTATTTGTGAGCAGTTTTATAAACTATTGAATTTTTCACGTTAGGTTTATATGTCCAATTTTAACGTTAGCTAAATGTAAACATTATAATCGTGTTTAAATTTGACGTAAATATTTAATTGTTGTTTCCTTAGTATTAACGTTTCATGGCTTACATTGTAAGAGACGCTATTGATTTTGGTTGAACCCTTCATCATTTATGTATTAAACATAATTGTCAATACATCGACGTATGTAGGCCTTCAAAGTTAATCTAATAAATATTTGATGAGTTTTTTAGTGATAAATGATAACGTACCATTTTTTCACACCCACTTCCTATTAAACTGACAAACTTAATAAAATTATTAATACTTAGGTGAAATTATCAGTCCAACAGGCACGGAAAGAAGGCACAACAAAACAGACTCAACAAAATGAAAAAGGCTTTCAGACAGACCTGCAACATCTACAACAAAAAGAACATAGGAATTCAATCAAAAATTAGACACTACAATACAGTTATTAAACCCAGTGCTCTATACGCCACAGAAACACTCACACTAAACTCTAAGAGGAATATCGAAGAATAATCAGGAAAATTATTGAACCAACTAAAACAGAAGAAGGCTAGAGACTAAAGTCAAACAAAACAGTAGAGTCCCACTCAAACATAGCCAACGACATCAGAAAACGCAGACTAAAATTCCACGGTCATATCTACAGGATGCCAGATAATAGATTAACTAAGCATATATTCAAACTCATGCAACCATTAAAAATGTCTAACAGTTGGTTCGATCAACTAATAACAGACCTGGAAAAAGCTAAAATCAAGAGTTCAGAAATCCTAGATCACAATATCTTCAGACAAAAAATACAAGACTGGGTAGTCACGCCAGAAACCAAAGCCAAAAAGACCGGCACAACAAGGAAAGGAGAGAGAAAACTTGCCTTCAGTAAACGGATGCAAGAATACTGGAATGGCAAAAGAAACTCAGACAGAAAATGACTACGTTTTGCGTGATCTGTATAGGTCTATTGGTATAAAATAAAATAATAAAAGTAATCTACAGGGCAAGTGGGGAATGGTAAGCACCGAATTACCACCTGCAAACGCCTCAATTTACCACACTATGCATGGCCGAACTGTCCTATATGCATCAACTGCAAGGCGTAAGATTAGTAGAAGCTTTAGATAGGTCACCTCCTCCGGCCTTGCCCAGCTCGCATACGAGATTACTAAGGACATGTGATGCAATGCCACCGAGCCGCTTAAGCCATTGCGGTTCAGCCCTGACTCTAACTTGGCCAACCAATTAATGGGACGTCTAAATCTCCGCTTGGATCCAACATTGAGGCATGCAACTCCGACGCGTTCACTGTGAATTTACTACCTTGTTAGGTGGGACAGCATGAACTCGTGCTCTTAACCACTTCTGTGAATGATGTTACAGTCAGTTATTTATTCAGAAATCATTGTAAAATTTTACAGTTTCTTTATAACAAAGTTATACAGAACACGATTACTGACAAATCTGTTTTACTTTTATCTTTTGCGTACCTGGTATACGAGAGAATGCTGGTTCAAATCCCCATCTAGTTATCCAAATTTCTGTTTTATTATTTCCAGAAATTACTCCAGACGAATGCAACGATCGTTCATAGCAGAATTCCTTCCCATTCCCGCATCTAATGACCGAGATGTCGATGATGGATAGAGATGTAAGAAGGAAGAATTTTTTTTAGATGGTTACGTGAGTTGAAAAACGGTAACGATTATGTTTCTAATAATGTATAGAGCTACATATTTTTAACTTAGTAAAGTCTAAGATTAAAGAAATTCAAAACTCATTAACTTGAAATTACACGTCATCTAAGTTTTTCTTTTTAGTAACAAATGTATTTCAAGCTTCAATGACGTTTTCATGGCCGAAAGTTAACTTTAGTTTCAATCAAATCGTATCTTTAAAAAATGTAAGATTTTTTAAATCTGATTTTCCCTCCATAAGCAAGCTCGAAAGTGCATTCCGTTGCTTAGTAACGTTTTTTTATATAGATATTATTTAAAAAAATGAATGTTAAACATCTTACATTAGGAACAAACACACGTCGCCCTTGGGTTCCACGTATAACGTGTCCAAATGTGGAAGATACGATACGAAGGGCTAGTAAATGTCCATTGGAATTAATCCGATAATATTAAAAATTAGTTAAATATTCATACCCCTGTTTTTATTATTAACTGTGAGACCGAGTGAAAATTTTGTGAATGATACACTATGAATAGCGAAGTGAGTGATTTGTAGTAGGACGAGAGAATATTATTATTAAGAGAGATTTTCCTCACTACAGAGGTTTTATTCCAACGCCACAATAAAAAAAACTCGGAACACAGATCTTGACTTCATTTTCTCAAAACATTTCTCCAGATATTTCGATCTTGTATATCTTCCTCTTTTGCACCAAATCCTCTTATTGCTGTTTGTACTTTTTTTTTATTTTTTTTTAATGGCTTTTGGCAGCTGAGGCCATACAGCCAGCTCAATGTGTTATATTAAAGCTTCCAGTGAATCAGTTAAATCCAGTGTTTATATAGTCTTCAAAGTGCGGACGCCACAGGACGGACAGGACACACACAGACAGACGGATTCGAACCGGCGACCTTCGGCACGTGGAGCTAGCACTCTAGCCCCTACGCTACCGAGGCCGGCTGTTTGTACAATTTGGAGCCAGGTAAACATGGGCCTTCCTCTTTTCCTCCTTCCATTAACTTGGCATTCCTGTACTAGTTTTGGTATCCTAGCGTCTTCCAGCCTTCTTACATCACTATACCATTCCAGTCCTTTTCGTTCTATAACTTCATACATTTCTTCTTTCACCTCCATTAGCCCTTATTATTTCAGTATTCCTTACTTTTTCTTTTCTTGATATTCTTGCTGATCTTCTCCAGAAATCAATTTCTAGTGCTTGCAACTTCTTAATATGTTTTTGATTGATTGTCCAGGTTTCTGATCCATATAAGACTAAACTTTCCAATACTGATTTAAATATAATTCTTTTTGTTCTATTCATAACATCATTGCTTCATAGAAGTGAATTGAGCATCCCGATTACTTTCCGGGCATTAGTAATTCTTTTATTAGTTTTCATAGTCGATTTTCCTTCTATTTCTAAAATTGAACCCCAATAGCAAAAATCATTTACCTTTTTAATTTTTATTCCATCAATGTACAACTCATCCAGATCATTAATAAGATATTCTGTTTTTTGATAATCTTCAAGCCCCATTTTTTATATTCTTTTGATAGTTGATTACATATGTAATTTGCACCCTCACCATCTTGGCTATGACGACTTGATCATTAACAAATAGTAAATGATGTAGATATTTTCCATCTATTATTTCTAAACCCATTATTACACTATTACTATAATAATTATATAACTCCGTGTGGTCATAATGACCTAGAAACAGGGTTTTGTTGGCTACGCATTCCGCCTAAGGATTGCAATCCCGCAGTGTCTTCAATCCCGCGGGATTTGCGCAAATCCCGCAGGATCCCGCGGGAGCCGTGCGGGATTGGTACAAACAGTTTTTTAACGCATATATTTAAAACATAGTTACTTAAAACGTTAATAAATTAAATAATAATCAAATTAATAAATAATTTTAATGTTAAATGATAAAAATTAACAATTAACAATATTTTGATTGGCGAAATGATATTAAAACTTTTAAGCGTGTCTTAAGTGTATTGCAAGGTTTTACATTTTTGTTTTTAAATCTAAACCAATTTTTAAATAAATAATAAAAATGGAAAATATTGAGTCTTATTATGTGCCTTACAATACATCACATAAGTTTAAAAATATGGTTAACACCAAGAAAAGCATTCCATTTCACAAAGTGAAGTGAATATACTCTGTAAAGTGTAGACTTGACTCAGAACAAGATCTCATAACTTTTTTGTCACTGCACAAGCACGACACTTGGCCTTTTTTTTCGTGATTCATTATTATATCTCCTGATTCCTTGATTGATATTACAGTAGATTGAATGTTATAAAAATAAACTACTCATCAACACGTAAACTGTCAAGTATTTCAGATTTACTTATGTGGCGTAACGACGTTTTTAGAGTGGAAATTATTATCGTTTAGTAAGAAAGGAGACTTACTCGGCGAATGATTGCAGTGAAGTCCTCATAGGTTGTATCTCCGGATTTCATTGCAAACACACGAAATTACACACGTGAGGAAGACGGCGGAGGCAGCCGTCGAAGTATGTTGTTCCTTCAACACTTTTTATTAACACCCGTGAAAATTTCATTATAACTTTTTTTACCTTTAGTCGAAATAATAACAACGAGAAGAGGGATTAATCGAAAGCCTGAGCGGCACATGTAAGCAGGCGGCTTTCGTCAAAGAAAAGCATTGAGGCAGCGGCCAAAACAACAATAAGTCAAAGGATATACAATTTCCTTCCAATAGCTGTTAAATAAATAGGTTCGCGATCGTTAAAATTACGATAACATTAGTTTCATATCAACGAATAATCAAATTTTCAGCCACAAAATAGGAAATTGTCACAATTACTTTATCTGCAAATACAGAAAATGGTAATAATGAAACCGTTAATAAAAAGCTGTAACCGTGTAGTTCAGATAACGTGTGCGACACATAAAAAATAATTATATAGTTAGAGAATCGTACTAAATACGCACCATAACTCAAATTACAGAAATGTGTACTCGAAACAAACGTAAGTTTTGATGAATAAGTAAAAGTGTATTTATTTACTTACGAATTACGAAGGTTGACAAAAACAAACGTTTGTTCACATGAGTCAAATGCCAACTACAAACAGTGCAATACATCAGACAGAGACCGAGTAGGGCAGCGAGTCACGCAGACTGACACGCGTTTCCGGCGGGTTTTTGCGGATTGCGGATCCGCATAATTTTCTGCGGGATCCGCCAGACTGTGTAATGATGCGGGATCCCGCGGGATTGCGGGATCCCGCTTTGCTGGATTGCAATCCCTAATTCCGCCCCTATCAGAGCCGCCTTAAGCTAACCCGCTAATCCTGCCCGGTACAGGGGACCTACAGTTTAACGTGGAATCCGAACCACGGAAGCGTTCTGGTGTATTTCACTTTACACAGCAAGCTATGGCAGAGGTGAAGGTCGAGTTAAGCGCCTTTGAAAGTCCCCGCCGAGACAGGGATTCGAATCCGGGACCTTTCGATCTCCAGTCAGACGCTTAACCACTGAGCCACCAGACCGCATACACTTTAACTTACAACGTCTTACGTAAAGTTTATACGTAATGGTTTACTTCCATGATGGCCACGAAGGTGAAGCCAACGACAACAAAGAGTCTATCTTATTTTGTAACAATTGTTTATTTACCAATTAAAACAGGTACGTAGCAAAACATTTAAAAAGTCCTACGGAGCAGTTAGAAATAACGAAATATTTGCCTGACGCAAACAAAAATATCTTAAAGCTCTTTACTTTAGAAAACACACACAGTTTATCAATATCTCTCTGATCCCTGGTGATGCTATCCAACGGTAATGCGATCAATCGTTATCAACACCAGCGAAGTATTGCAACTTGGCTCTGAACCGTCGCATATCCGTGCCCTTTTTTGGTTAATAATTTTTCCTTTTAAGGGTTGAATTTCGAAAAATTCCTTTCTTAATTGTCTTGAATATCTTTATTACAAAAAACACCTTTTAGAAATAAAGTATACGATTTTATAAAAGCAAGTGGCATCCATATTTCCAAGGTAAAACTGGAAATTGTTGTAGCATGACAGAGTAAACAAGTAGACTGCAGAACCCGTATTTTTAGGCTGTTAGCTTCAAGTCTCGTTGGTGCATTACCTAAGTAATTATTGAGGAGCTAACGCCATCAATACACAATGAGGGGCCTACGCCGGAAATGAGGACCCATTGGGGCCGAAGATTAGACGGGCAACAGCATTAAGGCTCTTCTTTGGCGTCCCTATTATCTTCGGACGTCGCTGCTTTTGCGAGATTTATAGCAACCGGCGAGAATACTGGTTTTCACTTACATTTAATGATCAAGTGACGAAGATGGATTGCTTCTATCATCCTGATAATCTCTTTTCTGCTTATTTTTTGACGGATTTCAGTTGATACGTACGACTAAATGAAACATTTTTCTTCTTCAAAACCTGTAAAAAAAAAAAATGGAGATAAAGATTGAATAAAACGATGAAAGAATTTTTTTTCATAAAAAATTCTGTAGATATGTTTTGGAACTATACAAGCTTTGTTGTACACAGATCAGTAAATATTTTCTACAAATTTTTACTTATTTTTATATCATTTTCCCGGCTCTAGTTGTTGTTTTATTTCCATTTCAATACATTTTGCTTATTTCACTTCATGTTTTAATCCTGTGACGTTTTATTTATCGGTTATTGTTTTCTTATATGTGTTTCCAGAGTAATATATTTCTGTCAATATTAGTACCTGCAATAACGTTTGCCAATTTATTTTGATTTTAAACATTAAACTAAAATTAAAACTGAAACTTATTTGTTTCATGTACAACATAAGTTTGTTTTGACTTCAGTTGTGAATTGAGCAGCAGAAATCATCCAGAAAATGATCTTAATGCACAATGGATTTCAGTGCCTAATTATTATAATGACTATAGGAATCCTAGAAATATCTAATTCAGGTACTAACAACTTGGGTGCCATTAAACTTCAAATATATTTGTTATATAATTTAAGAACATTAAATTACTCAAGAACGAGATTGAGTGTACATTTTTTCACGTTAATGTAAATTGATAATATTAGTAATTTAACCTTGTACACAAACATTAAAGATATTATGCATGTCACGATTGTCCGATTTTACGAAAGGGAACAAGTAAAAACTTTATTTTAACATTTTGTTGGTATTTTTTAAATGAGAAGTAAAATAAAAATGGCGTATAAAGATGTTTCTTTTGCCCTATTCATTTATATTGTATTGATGTTTTATTGGAAAAGCTTTTTATAAGATTCGAATCGCATGTTATGATCTGTTTAAAGTGAAAAGAATAATGAATCGAAGCCATGGTAATGCTGGAAGTACCGGTACATTTGCCTTAGTTATCGCTATAATTCTCAATTTTTTAAAGTACTTTTCACTCAGTGATTGTCTTTTTAGAATAACAGATCCATTAAAGGACATTTAATGTATCAAGTACTAAGCAAATGTATCAAATTTTGCAACAGTTTGTAAGTGTAATACCGTCTAAATACACGTTACTAAGCTTCTTCGATATAATTTTGTGAATCTGTGTTATTTAAAATATTTTGTGGTATATTATTCGTGAACTTTCGTAAAATTGTTTCGTTACTTTGCCGCTCGGGTAAGTATTCGGAGGAGTCAAAACATAAATTAAGTTTTGTGCGAGCGTGGAAAAAACTCTTTTAGGTAGATTTTTTTCTGGATTCCTACTTTAACAATTATTTCGTAACTCATTACTGTGGTTTCTGTAACAAGTGAAATCTGAAGATTAAATATTTATGACAGAATCAGTTGTAGAATATTTGTTTTCACGCAATCCATTATTTCTTATCAGAGGAATAGTTCACAGTTAGAAAATTCTCTGTTGTGGATTTAACTTCACAATGTCACTAACACTGACATAGCCGCAAACAAGTTGCTCATATCTTGTAAATTACGTCGTCGCTGAAAGAGTTAGACTTCAAGGTTTCCGTACATGCAAAACAAAAGTTTATGAAATACGATTAAAAAATAGTGAAGAATACTATGCATCTCCAGATGGGTAATGAAAAATAGAATAGGTGAATCTCTTCAAATATCCTAGTTTCCTAGTGAAACAAAGTAAGTATTTGTGGATAATAAATAAAAAAACAGGAATTGTATTGGCTGAAGAAGCTTTCAATACATAGAAAACTGATGTGTCGCCTGCTGGTGAAAAGATCGAAGAAAATGATAACTGAATGTTTAGTTTGGAGCTTGCTACTAGAAAGTGTAAAGTCTTGAAGTCGTATGATAGAGGATGAAAGGGGACTCGTAGTTGTGGCGAAGAATCGAAAACACCTGCTGGAGAGATAAAATAAAGAATGAGGAGGATTTTATGAGAAATGGTCGAAAGATAAGTACTGTGAAGATTATCAGAAATATGAAGTAAAGTTTCTTAGAGCATTTAATGAGGCATTTAACCGTTATTGTCAATTTCTTTGAAGATACCGGAAATGGTAAAAGATAGAGAGGTCTGTAACACTATTACTGCTAGGAAAGCGCCATGTAACACTATTCCTTTTTGATTAAATCTGCAAGTCCACAAGATGCTTGGAGATCGTGATGTATTTAAAAGAAGTTATATGTATTAGACGGTTGTCGGCTTCGTTCAATAGAGATTTCAGGACTGTAGTTTCTTGGAACTCAAAAAACCAAGTATAAAGGGTGTACAAAATTACAGAAATAAAACACAAAAAAATTCTTGAATAGTCCAAAACACTTATATTTAACAGTAGTTGCTTTTACAATTAGACACTCCACACCAGCCCAACCCATATTTGAATTGAATCAAAGTTATCAAAAATATTCCACCGCATTACAAATAAAAATAATGTTGTAAGAACGGAGACTTTCCCGGCGTATGCTTGAAATGAATGAAGTCTTCACGGGTGAACCGCCGGATAGTGTCCGGCGGTTCACCCTACTTAATTTCAAAAATAATGTTTACCACACCCCTATGGAAAATTTTCTATCGGTTGCTTTCATAACTACATGGTTCAAAAATATTCCCAGTCTGTAACGCAAAAATTCCTATAAAGTTCCCTATATCTCTTCACTTAAAAATTCTAACCCTCTATATATTTCCAAGAATAGTTTCAAATGGTTTGTACAACAATCACTCTCGTATTTATCTTTGCTGTATCTATGTCTCGTTCAAAATAATGCATCTGATTATCTTCACTATTCTAAATCATTACACTCGCTTTCTTTAGCTATAATAAGCAGTGTAAAAATTTAATATCAAATATCATGCTATAAATATTCACTCAACATCTCCATTCAGACTTATCTTTCTGGCAGTGAAACGAAACAAATTTAGTTTTGAAATAAAGCTTTTCTGTATCGCCTCTAAATAACAAAAATCTCTGTATTACCAGACATTTAAGTTAAACAGTGGTTGTCCAGATAATATTCTGAGACCCTCATATTTTATAAAAGACTTTCGACACCACATAACCCACGGCAGAATATTCACTTTTAACTTTTAACATTTCAGTGGTCACACTTATTCCCCACACAACGATGAAAGAATTCAGCCACCAAGCCAAACGATGTATGACTCTCAGTAAAAGCGATTTGCTGACGACATTGTCTTGTTAGCAGAACAGGCTGAGGATATTGAGAAGTTACTGAATGGCACGAAGAAAATACTGAAGGAAGAGTTTGGACTAAATATAAATCAAAGCAAGACAAAACTGATGAAATGTAACAAAAATGTTACCAATCACAGTAGACTAAATAAAAAACAAAATCGGATGCAATAGGAGAATTAAGTTTAGCCTGCTACTTGTGAAGCAAAATTACAACCGATTGCCGAAGCAGGAATGATTTTAAAAGTAGAATAGCACTAGAAAAATGAGCCCTCATGAAAGAGAGAAATCTTTTGGTTTCAAATATTGATCTATGACTTAGAAAGAACTTTTTAAAACTCTATGTGTGGAGCACAGCATATTATGAAACAAGGACTTAGGAATACCAGAAAGAAAGAAAATTGGAGCATTTGAAATGTGTTGCTACAGAACTATGCTGAAAATTAAGTGGACAGTAAAAGTACGAAATGGACGAATTTTAGAAATGATAGGTGAAGAAAGAAGTTTGTGGAAGAAGCTTACAGAAAGAAGAGACAGACTGGTAGGTCATATTTTGAGACATGCTGGATTGGTTAATTTGTTGGTGGGTGGAACTGTCGAAGGTAAGAACGGTAGAGGAAGACAGAGATTAGAATATATGAAGCAAATAATTGGGGACATGGGTTATAAGGGATATATAAAGATGAAGAGGTTAGCATAAGATAGAAAGGGATAGAGGATTGCATCAAATGAGTTGCAAGATTGATGACAGCAAAAAAAACGAAACAAAAACAAAATAAAAATAAAATAAAAAATCTGTTGGGCCCCTAGCCGCTACTTCTTCACTTACTGGAACAATTATACGTTCCCTCTGACTGTTCATAGACGAAAGGCGTTCATATTGCTGCTGAATCCTATTCATACACTACCTAGACTTTCTCTATATAATTCAACACGGCTGACATATTGTTTTCCTGCTAAGCACCTCTGGAGCAACAATTTACTTCTCGCGATCTATGTTAGCGTAAACATTGCTTCCCGCACTAAAACAACGAAAATGATTCAAAACTTCCCAAACAAAGCCCTAAAATAAACGGAAGTAACATTTAAGGACCTTAAAGATTTCACATAGTGGGTGAAACTAAACTACGAGACAACTCCGTACGGATGAAGAGAATGGCGGAAATTAAAGAATACTGGAGCAGAGCACTTATTGTAGCATGCTAATTCAGTGAATAATTTTAAAAAAAATATCTCATTCGTCTGTGACCATAGCGTCGTATTCTGCTTCGATAGTAACAATATTGCAGTACGTTTGTTTCCGCTCTGCACGGACTTGGCCCCGCTAGTCCTGGGTTCTGAGTTACGGTCACTGCCTTGCTCCCTTGCCGCCCCGCCGCTGATATACGGGCGTGTTGATTGGCGTGATTCCTGATCGGATAGCAGGCCAGATAAGCCCTGTATCCGTCCCCTCTGATTGATGACCGCTTTATTGCCGAACAGGATAAACCGAACCAGCCGGACTCGTTTCCATGAACTCCGTTGACCTGCACTGTTGGTATCCCGCTGCGGTCTATGTTTACAAAGAGAGGCAGCATTCAGTGCATAACCCACGAACGAGCATACAGAGCGGTATAATTCAGTATGTGGAATGCTGTACCTAGCGCACTGGACCCGAGGGGCACTGGTTCAAATCCAGTAGCTGGCCTCTTTGTTTCTGTTGGCCGTCGTGTTAGTTTATTTGTCTCATTGGATGACTTTGCGCTGATACTCTGAAAACAACAAACGGAAAATCAGTCACAATCTTGCTGAATAATCGAGAGCTATTCATCTAAACAGTTAGTCTAGCAACAAATTTACAGAATATGTTAATTTAAAAAAATAAAATATTTTCGATTTTCTGGATTTTACAAAAAAATTACCCATTCAAAATTCGTCTCGGAGAATGGTTGAAAGAATGCACTCAGTTGGTTGTTATAGATGACCGACTGTTTTGTATGTATTAATGTATGTATGGAAAAAATTTACATATCATTCATCGAATTGCATGAACCGAAAGTATAAAAAATGTAAAAAACTTCCGTACCTTTATCGCGATTTGCGAGAGACATTTAAATAGTGGAAAACTTTGGTGACGATTGTCTCACAATGTGTTTTTTTTTTTTTCTGTGTTGTACAAGAGCTAAGGAGAGATGGAACGCATGAAAAAAATCGTTCATGTATCGAACATTTTTTTCTGTTATCTCTTTGACAACTGGAACTATATTTTTTCCACGTTTTTCATAACAAAAATGAACTAAAAAATAGAAATAAATTGCACTATCAGTTCTAGCGTTTTCTCTTTATTAACGATCGTTACCGCTATTAATAGGATAGAGCAATTTTTTAATTTCATTTTTTTTTTCTTAAAGATTCTTCCCGACAGAGATAACATGGTTTAGCTTCATGCCATCTTCAACGTTACCTACGCTAATTTAAACAAGTGAAAAAAGATCTCTGTGTATTTTCTAACAGTGAATAAAACTGTACTAATTCAAATTACAACTATATTATTTACTATGAACTAATCGAAAAAAGTATCCGTTTTACAACTTTCTAAACTAGATTATGTAGTAATATCTAATCATTTCGAGAACTCAGAGAATAAAAAGTGGTTCTAAGCTAAGACAATTTTGTAAATGAGGATTAATGTTCCTTTTTCAAACAATATAATCATCATACTCTCCTTCCATCGGTAGAATAGTAAAACGATTTTCTTCCATTTGTTTTCGACTTTGACAACTTTTATCTTTCTGAATTGCTTCTCATATCTCTTGTTTGACTGGTAAATCTTTCTTCATCTAGTCCTATCATCTTTTTATAGGAAGTTTGACCCACTTCTTTCTTATACCAAACCGACATTCACATCTAAATACTACTTTCTTGGCATTTGATACTACTTCAATTTTAGTTACGGCTATTTATTTATATTTTCGAACCACTATCAAATCCATTATTGTTATTAATTTGGCAGACATAATAACAACCTGTGCATTACAACAATATTTTTTTCTTAATATTTCACTATACATATACAACACCGAGTAGTTTTCAGTTTATTATACATTAATTTTGAATTTCTCAGTTTTAAGCCATTTTTATTTGCACCATCACATCTTATCGTATACAACATATTTACTGTTGACTTTGTCCCTTCTCTTTCTCCCTTCCTCATTGTGTTTATTGCAGGTCCGGTCTGAGAGCTATATAAACTGAATTTCATTATGTGCAGACTAGTGTTGCAAACTGAAAAAAAAAACAAAATGTTTTTTTTTCAGCTTTGTGAAAAAAAACATGAAAAAAAACTTAGCACCCGTGTTTTTTTTCTAAATTTTGTTTTTTTTCAGAAAACAATATATTTGATAAATTATAGTATTTTTTAAGGAACTTTTTTTTTTACAAGTGTGTTTTAAGTCTTACTGAATCATATAATGTCTCACATAATGATTCATAAGTGTATCTATATAGGTAACATAATTTTATTCATCCTCTATGTCAGTACCATATTCACTAGTATCAGCACTACCAACACTAGTTCGATCGGTGTCGGAATTTTCTGTCTCTTCTTCTGTCTCCTCTAGATCCATAACTTCAGAAATAGTTAAATTTTCTTTTACTTGTTGTTCTTGTATTGTACGCAAAAGATTTTGAGATTGCATTTTTAAATTGTGAGCAAAGTACACACTGTACATAAAGACTCCGCCGATAGTTCTGTATTACGGTCTTTTAAGTTTGAATTAAAATCTATTATCAAACAAAATAGGAGCTTTACTTCTTTTCAATCGTTTATTTACACCAACGGTTGCAAGGAAACGATTCATAATTAGGGACCGTGCACAAACTACGTGGGTCGGTCCAGAGGGAGGAGGGGTTAGCTGGAAGGCTACATCTACATCTACATCCATACTCTGCGAATCACAAACATTGTGGGTGGCAGAGGGTGCTAAGCACCAATCCTAAACCCGCCCATTCCAATCCCGAATAGTGCGAGGAAAGAAGGAATACATATAAGTATCAGTACGGCATCTTATTTCTCTAATCTTATCCCTCCGGTCATTGCGACCTAAATAGGTTGGCGGAAGAAGTATTTCATTGCACTCGAAATTTAAATTTTTTCGCATATTCTCCAATAAATTAGAACGCAAGCTACGTCGTCTGTCTTCCAAACTATCCCAGCCCAATCTATGTATCAATTCTGTGACGCTTTCATAAGGGCTGTAACAACAAGTCACGAATCTAGCGGCTCTCCTCTGCACCCTCTCAACTGAGTCAATCAGAACCTTGCGATACGGATCCCAAACCTCACAACAGTAATCCAGATGCGGACGCACTAGTGTATTATACGCTATCTCCTTTGTTTGAGCATTACAATTCCTATGCTGGGCTACGTGTGGAGAGGGGGGTGGTTCCGAGCCAGGCCACGTAACTTTCCTTTCATAACATTTTTCACAGTTAAAATGATGAACTGAACTCACAACAGGATGTGAGTATTTATTTCCCTCAGTTAATTATATCCGTATGTAATTTACAATAGTTTGACAAGAGAAAACAGTAAAAAATGTCATCTGGAATCAAAATGGAAGAAAGCTACGTGAGCGGGGGGGGGGGGGGGGGGGTGGCAAAAGCCACGTAGGGCTACGTGGGGGAAGAGAAGAGGGAGGGTTCACAGGAGGCCAAAATGGTGCTATGTGGTTTATGCACGCTCCCTTACTGACAATTTAATGAGTCAGTACCACTATACTCTGAGAGTTAACAAGTATACGAATATAAAGAAAGCCCAATAAGTAATAAAAAAAGAGGCAAAAAACCGTGGATAAATTTTAAATTCCTAATTTTTTTAAAAGATCTGTAGGTAATTTTGTAGGGCTGGCAGCACTATTTCAAATAGCAAGTATCAATCCTAACAATGGGGAATGGGGGATTCCTTCTCGCGCAACCTAATCTCTTCGGGAAATCCCCATTCATAAAGAAAATTTCAGTCAATTTTGCCAATATTTTCGTAATTTTTATTCCTACTGAACCAGAAAAATATACTGTAGTAGATTTTGACTAAGATAAGTACTTAGAATAAACTCTAAAACGGTCATTTTAAACGATAACTGCCTTACAAATTTGAGATTTAGTAGTTGTGAAAAAAAACATGTTCCAGAAAAAAAACATGTTTTTTTTCAAAGTTTTTTTTCATGTTTTTTTTCAAGCCAGAAAAAAAACCGTTTTTTTACAACACTATGTGCAGCCCATATTACTCGCTCATTATCTGCTTACACCTCAGACGAATCCTCTTGCCGAGCGTGAGTGGTTAACGTTCTGGCCTCACATTCGGGAGGACGGTGGTTCGAATCCCCGTCCGAGCATCCAGATTTGGGTTTTCCATGGTATCCCTAAATCACTCTAGGCGGATGCCGGAATGCTTCCTTCAAAGGGCCATGGCCAAATTCCTTCCCGTTCCTTGGTCCCCAGTCCCATTCCACCTCTAATGACGTCGACGAGGCGTAAAGTCAAAAAAAAAAAAGAATCTCTCTTATCTATCAATACTAATAAAAGGCCAGTTTCATCATCGTGTCTGAAACGCTGGACTTCACGCGCCTGACCTTCGGCGGTACAGAAACGGTCAGAGATATTTTCGCTCAGTATCCATAGATAACACTGTTATACCAATCTATGAATGATTATCACATATTTGTTTGTCCCTGTAATGATTCAGTATGATTGAAATTGTAAACCAACCATAAAAAAGTGTGTAAATAGTTTAAATCTATATCTTATTTTCATTTTTAACCGACTTAAAACAAGGAGGAGGTTCTCAATTCGTCTGAAATTTTTTTTTTTTTTTTTGATGTATGTTCAGCGATATCTTCGCCAATTTTGAACCGATTTAAATGAAATTTTTATAGTGGAAAGAGTATACCTTCAAAGTGGTCCCATATGAATTTCATTGAGAAACCACCCCTTCTTCCCCTTTACACCCCTTAACTTTTATACAAAACCACATTTTTTAACCGATTTCAATGGAACTTTGGACATGTATGAAAAATGCTGTTAACATTTGGTTTGAAAAAACAGAACCCCTCTCACCCTATCCACCCCTTAATGTTCTTTATACAAAACTATAGTCGACATCATTTAACTGATCTCCATTAAAGTTGTCTTATACATGCAATATTTCATGGAGAAGGTTTCTGACCAAAAAATAAAACAAGCCACCCCATGTCCCCCTTTACACCCCCTTAATTTTATAGAAAACTATATTTCATATCTGATTTTCATTGAACTTTTCCAATGTATACTTTCAAACAAACAGAAAAATCTTGTCAACATTTGGTCTGCCAAAGCTCAACCAACTCCCTCCTACAAACCCCTTAATTTTTGTCAATTTTTTTTTATAAAAAGCTACAGTCGCCACCATTTGACCTATTACCATGAAAGTTGCCTCTTATATGAATTGTTTCACGAAGAAGGTTTCGGACCAAGAAATAAAAAAACACCCCCCCTACCCATTAAACGGTTTAATTTTTATACAAACCCATAGTTTTCATCCAGTTTACATAGAACTTAGTAAACTTTTACTGTAAAACAAAGAGAAAAATAATGTCAGGTTTTGGTTTCCAAAAACTGAACCCCTTTCCCCATTTCCGCCCCTTGACTTTTGTCAATTTTCTTTTTGAAAAGTTACAGTTAACACCATTTGACCGATCTTTATGAAATTTGGCACATATATGTATTTTTTTATGGAGAAGATTTCTGACCAAAAAATAAAAAAACTACCCTAGCTCCCCTTTTACATCCCTTAATGTTTGTACAAACCCACATTATTAATCCGATTTTGGTGGAACTTCGCATGTGTATACTTTAAAGCAAATAGAAAAAGAAACATACTACTCACATTACTTTGACAAAAACACAAACCCTATTCCTCTTTCTACCCCTTTAATTACTGTCAATGTTCATTATATAAAGCTACCGTTTCTATCTGATTTTGAAGGAAGTATGCACATGTACACTTCAAAACAAACAGAAAAATACTGTCTGCATTTGGTTTAGAGAAGTCAAACTTCTCTTCCCCTTTCCACCCCTTTAATCTACACAAAGCACAGTTCCTATCTGCTTCTGAAGAAAATTCGCACACATATACTTTAAAAAAATACATAACAATTGTGTTCAAATTAGGTTGCAGAAGCCCAACCCCTCTTCCCTTCTACCCCCACCCCTAGTAATTTCCAATATTCCTTATAGATACCGTTTTTATCAGATTTCCATGGAACACTGCAAATGTATACTTAAGAACAAAGAGAAACATTCTGTTTACAAAACCCAACCGCTCACGCCCTTACCCCATTTAATTTTTGTAAATATTCTTTACACAAAGCTACTGTTTATATCTGGTTTCAATGTTGCACAAGTTTGCACATGTACACTTTAAAACAAAGAGAAAAATGCTGTCCACACTACCTTAACAAAAACCAAACTACTCTTCACCTCCACAGCCCTTAATTATTTTTTTAAACACACCTAAAAAATTTATATGATATCAATTGAAATTTATAAACGTATACTATAAATCAATCAGAAAAGACATTTGGTATGTTTTTTATCCCTCTTCTCCTTTACCCCCATCGTTTATAATTTCCAATGTTCTTTACAAAATCCAAAAGTTTTAAGCACCGTCAAAATCAATTAAGCTATTTTAAGTCATTGCAGAATATTTATAAAATGTATGTGTCCTAATGTTTCAACATGTACTTCAGCTTTCAACTTGGACCCTGAGCTTTTACGTTGTGAAAACCAATTAAATATCTATATTTTCTGTGTGATGCCGGAACGAACAGATATATTCCAGACACAGATTTGTGTATGTGGTATATATTAATGTCCAGATGTTATATGTTTCGATTATCGAGCAGCAGCTTTAACAGATGTTATGATTAGATAGAAACACAGCCTGGACCAAAATCTAAACTGACATTCCTTAACACAGCATCCAATACACCCCATTCTGAAAGTTGTTGTAAAGACATTTTTTTTTTTTTATAAAAGTATTCGCTTTAACCACTGAGCTACCAGGAAGTTCACAAAATGAGAACTGCTGTGGCATATTTAAATACAAATTCACTAAAAATTTAAAAATAAAATAATTGTTTAAAAAACATAAAAACCGCCTTCAAAAAAGGGCACTAAGAGTTGTAAAATAACTTTATACCTTGCTTAGAAGAAAGTAAATCTAAATGGACAATAATTTACATTACTGTTAATGAAATTTTTGCATTAATTAATTATTTTTGGAGTCGGTGCCAGCAAAACAAAAATAAATAACAATAATTCATAAAACATCATGTTACTCTTACCTACAGTTAATTCTAGATACATTTTTCAACAAAACTGAAACATATAAATGATACACCGATACTATACTAACTATAAAGTGTTTACTGCATGATGCAGCCTACCAACTGACACTATAGTGCCAGAGATATGCTTGGATGACCAACGAGGCCGAGCAACAGATAACATACCGTTAATTTGTTTCCTTAAGCTGTCTCCCGCAATAAAACTATCTGCTGTAAAATATTTAGAATTTTTGTTCGTACTCTCGGTTCGCCTCGAACACCAAATAAAGTTCATTAATTCGATCTGCGCGATCTGACAGCTGGCACCGACTCCAAAAAATAATTAATTAATGCAAAAATTTCATTAACAGTAATTTAAATTATTGTCCATTTAGATTTACTTTCTTCTAAGCAAGGTATAAAGTTATTTTACAACTTTTAGTGCCCTTTTTTGAAGGCGGTTTTTATGTTTTTTAAACAATTATTTTATGTTTATTAGTATTCGTTCGATGTAGATGCATATTCTCTCCGGGTTTTGAGTAATGTACTGCTTGTGGCTATGGGTTTAAAAGAGGATATGTTTCATTTTCATACGAAACAAATTAGTGTCCATTTTCGACACACGGCACTATTGCTAATACTTATTACTCTAAATACTTCAACTCCACGAGTCCAACTGCCCCAAAAGATTATTAAATGATATTTTTGCCTCGATAGAGTGACAAAAGACCACAAGACACGTCGGCCTCCTGTTTATACAGGCGGCCAGTGTGAATCATAAGAGCGGAGAACATGTGTCCTACCCGAATCTAGAACCGTAGCATTTAGCCTATTTATGTTTCCATCTGTTTGAAAAACGTCTAACTTTCTGTTCTGTATGAAAAGTGTATTTTTGTTTTTGACCTTAAGTTTCCTGGTGTCGAGTATAACAGTGGGGCATTACGCAGTTGGAATGGCTCAGAAAGCAAACTGTCTTTCTTAACGCTACAAAATAAATACCCACGTCAATAGAACTTTGTGCAGAGACCTAATGCAGAAGTTAGGAATTTTAACATTGCTGTTGAGTACATATACTCATTAATAGGTCTATTGTTTCTAGTCACCAATTATACTATACTTGAAAAATACCGTAAAATACTCTATTATGGCATTAAAATTAAAAATGATGTGCACTAGGATTACAAGTTGTTGTCATTTGTTCAAAAAAGAATCGAATATTAGAAATATGCACCTCAAAGATGTTCCCAATTCCTGCGTCCTCAGTTATCTGCTTCACCTATAATATTCTTGTCTTTTTATAGACTCCCATACAGCTTTTACTTTCCTCTAACTCTCCACAAACATCTTCCCTCGCCTAGCATTTCAAGAACACGTCGTTTTTATACTTTATCTGCCCATTTAGTATTCAGTATCTTCCAAAAGCACCACTTTTCAAATAATTCACTTTTACTTCTTTCTGGTACCCCTGAAGTCCAAGCTACATTACCATAATAAGCTGTGCTCCCTATAAACAGTTTCAAAAACTTCATTCTGAGCAGTTTGAATCTGAAAGATTACTTCTCTCTCCTCTCGCTAGTTGTGACGCCAATATAGCTTCGGCCACCAGTTGTACTAAATATGCTTCCTACATAACGGATTACATTTACCTCTTCTATTATATCTGATCCTATTTTTACATTTAATATTTCGTTAAATGTTATCATTTCGGCTATGTTACTTTACTTGGGTGTTCCTTGCTTTATATTTAGCTACTATTCTTATACCAGTATTTATTTACATGCTATATAGGAATTTCCCAATATATTCACTATTATACGCTATGAAGACAATGTCATCAGCAAATTACAGCATACTTATTGTGTCTTCCTTTACAGTTACTCTGTATTAAAGATCTTCATTTACTTCCTTGAGTGATCCGCCAGTGTGGCCCACACACTAGACCGGGGGTGGGGATGGGCTAGAGGCACAACATAACCGTGCACGAGCCCAAGTCACCTCCTACCGACCATCCTGACCACGGTTTTTAGGCGGTTTTCCTCATCCATCAAGGCAAATGCCGATACGGTCCCTAATCTACGTTCATAAACTACACATTTGACAAACAAAAAATACACTCGTTACACATAGAACATAGTGCCACATCTCACAGACAAATGGCAACACTTCACTTTCTTATATTAGTACGTAGTACGAGGTGGTAGTAGTTATAAAATGCTTAACGTCAGCAGTAGTGAAACACAACCATCAAACTGGACCATGCCAATGACGAGTATATCTCATCAAAGGCAGCCCATCCATAATTTTGCGAAAAGGTGGCGAAGAACAAGAAGAAGGATTACTTCTTTGATTTCTTGCCTTATAAACAAGACGACTACTGATGGGGTATAGAATCATGAAGAGTCCTTATATACAGTAAATACAAAGCAAATACGTTAAGTGCGTTACAGACTATTCCTAAATACAGAAAAAGGAAAATTTGAGACGTCTGATACTATAGGCATACCAGGCGCTTTATACATGTTCTATAGTTTCGCAAGCCAAGGAACTATGATCGATAACGGATAATTCAAGAGTTTCTTAATTCTTTTATTTATTTTTCGGTCTGAATAAACCAGTGGTTATGGGTATTATTGCTTCCAGGAAATGACTTTTCCGATAACAATCCGAGAATTGCTAAGAATAGTGTTACGTGCGAAAATATCATCTAGTTTTTTTATAACCTGACTTAAAATTTTTCGTTTTTTGTTTGTTTTGTTTTTTTGTTGTTTTTTTTTTGTTGTTTTTTGTTTGTTTTTTTCTGTTTTTGTTGTTTTTTGTATTTTTTTAACAACTATATGTGTTCGAGCAGATAATGCGAGTGCTATTTCTGGTAATTCGCGGTTTCTTTGGCTCCTCGATATTGACTGCGGACCCGCCTTTGGGTCTCGCTCGTGCGCAGGGTTCTCCCGTGAGAGAATGCCATAAATCTTGGCCGGCAAGACGACACTGTGAGCCGGCGAGAGCCTTTAAAAATACCTGCGTGAAGCCGGTCTCGATATTTCACGGCGGACGCGGCGAGCCCTGAAGTTTTAACGAGCCTGTGTTGGCGGCCCTGGCCACTCCATCAGCTCTGCCCCAGGAGGTCATTAGGGTCTGCTTACTGAGTCTTAAGGAAGGAAGCTCTAGGCTTTAGTGCTACACTTAGGGCGGAAAGCTGTATCACCCTCATTTTCATTGTATTATAATTCCTTTAATTTGAAAACCAAACATTTCGTTAGTTCATTGATGTAGTCTGTTGACAGATACCCAACTTCTATAATCATTTTCAGTATATCCTATTTGTACAAATATACTTTACTGAAATCTGAGCTTCATGAAATGTTAGATTAATAGATATAATTTATGTTCTATTTAGTTACCCCAATTCCCCGCAGAACGATTACTTCTGGTTGTGTAACTTTTCATGATTTTGTCTAAAACAGAAGTAGTCAACCCTTTTTTTTATTCGGGAGGATTCAGGTTCAAATACCCGTCCGGCCATCCAGATTAGGGATTTCCACGGTTTCCTCAAGTAACTCCAGGCGAAAACCGGGATGGTTCCTTCAAAAGACCATTGCAAAATTCCTTCCAGTTCCTTACCCTCACTACATTCTCGCCTCTAATGGCTTCGTGTAGACGAGACGTGTAGCCAACATTAAAAAAAATCAACCTTTTTATAGTAGCCGTTCACTTTTGTATCTCTACTAGTAAAATTTTCTAACATCCTACCGATTCCACAGTAATGGTGATTTATAAAGTAGAAAATTACCAAATTTCTGAAGCAGTGTTATAGCAAGTTAATCACAAAATAATAACTACCTTACCAAATACTTTAAATCTGAAATAAGCTAAGTTTGGCAGAATAAATCTTCAGAAAATGACATACTGTATTTAAGTCTGTCTTTTTATTTAGTACTTTGCAGAACGTGGAATCATGAATTCTGATGAAATCAAATTTAATTAATTTAATTGATGCTGCGAAATTATATACAGGTTACTGACTCAATTTTTGTAAAGAAATGTTTCTAAAAATGCTATGATCTTTTTATATAAAAAAAGTCGTTTAAACTATATAAGGAAAGTGTTTCACTATCGGATTTAAGTCCCTACCGTCCATCATGAAAATCTAATGCGTCCACTAGTGGGAATAGAGATCAGGTTAAGTACTACTGGTATATAACATAACCATCTTATAGATTACCACATAAGCTAAAATTAATTTACTATTTAAATTACTTACCAGTGATAGTAACTAAAATGCGTTATTTCACCTATCTTTGAATTTTCTAAAATATTACTAAAATAAAATGGAATGAAATATATGTTAATCGTTTTAAAGTGGATTTGGAAGCTAAAGTGTTGAGAACTAATATCTGCGAAAATCTGAGACAGATTCGTCATTATTCGGCGTACTTATTTAGCACATTCGCTGTAATAGTACAGAAAAACACAGAGAAAGAGAGGTTGTAAATTTTCTTTACAGCTTCAAGAAATCTCTAAAAAGTGAAGAAACGCCGAAACCTAAATACGAAAAATTTTCAATAATATGTCTATAAAGCAAAAGCGTTTGGATGAAAAGGAATTAACTGTCTCAAAAACAGGCAAAAAAATACAAATTGTGATAGTAAATATGAGAATTATTGTTAGTTAAAATCTTTAGTAGCATTGGATTTGAAAAATATTCACAGATGTACCACACAAACAGGACACATTTGACTTTAAAACGTATTGGCTTTCTTTCGTCATAACTAAACCACAAGTTCGTTGGTTGCATAAGTTGTTTGAAATATTAATCATGGAATTATAAACTGTATTATAATATAAAACTAGCACATTGCACTTACAGTGGAAGGAAGGTTCCGATATGAATGGAAATTAATATATTACCATTATTTTAAAAATTCGCAGTTATACCAGTTAACACGTTATGTAAATAAATTATCGGACTAAACGGGTATCTCCCAAAACCAGTAAACGTATAAAGCCACTTAACAAACACGTTACTGAGTGCATAATTGATTTTATTCATCCACCAAAATGAGTAATTAAAACATCATGGCGTGGATTACCAAGCATGTGGATTACGATGCAGTTGATTGAAAACAAACATTAAATTGCAAATTGTCAGAAATGATAAGCAACTAACGAATACATCGAGCAGTTTAAAGGGAAAGCCAAATGGGTTTGTATATTTAAGACTAAAAGTCGTTCTCGTGTTGTTATGTTACTCTACTCGGTGCAATTACATTTATTAAATCGTTCCAAGCGAATGCCAGAATGCTACCTTCGAATAGTGCATGGCAGAATTCTTTCCCGTTCCCTGTCCCTACTCTTCTCCCGCCTCTAATTATTGCGACGTTTACTAGGCTTAAAGCCTTAAGCATAGCGTGGGGATAAATTTTTCAGCAAGTGTAAACGATTGTTTGGAATTGTAAGTCCTTCCGAAAAAAAACAACCTAAAAAGATAACGCTAAATTGGAGAGGTCGTAATGACCTGGTGACAGGGATTATTATCATCTGCGCAATCCCCTCCTTTAGTAGCGGCCTAACCTATCCCCGTGATCCTACCGGGTGTACGGGACCTATAGTTTAACGTGGAATCCGAGCCGTGGTAGCGTTCTTGTGTGCTTCACGTAACACATCTACGCGTAGCTGTGCCTGAGGTAAAGGACGGGGTAATAGCCGATGAAAATCCCCGGCGAGACAGGGATTTGAACCGAAAATCTTTCGATCTCCACTCAGACACCTTATCCACTGAACCAGCAAGACCTTTAACTAAAGTAAAGGAAATTATAGAAAATTAAGGAATGAACATTAAATACATGTGGCTCCTACTCCTAACCTGACTTGGAAATCCTGCAGAATCAACCTAAAACAAGAAAATCGGGTTAAAGATCGTGATACTTCTACCACTAGAAATACTTTCCACAGCGTGAGTTTAATACGTCATAATACTGCGTAAGTCAATCATAAACTGTATTGATTTTCAAGCAGTAATGAAGTTGTAATACACCCTGGAGTAGAATGACCCCGCTAAAACAACTTTCGGCAGTGTCATCACACCACTGGAACTGGTATAACTTCATTAACTTGCGCGACAGAAAGTACTAGTAGCTGTGACGCGATCTGCAGCTAACCAGAAAAATCACCTAAATTTGTTTTGACGTTCAGTAATGAGGTTAAAGCTGGTAAGCTTTACAGCGAATATAAATGACGAACTGGAATAACGTATTTACTCCGAAAATCCTGTGATAATTGATTTACGGAGATCCGGAGTCTGATAGTTAATTACTAAGGTACCCGCTTTTAAAATCATGGTCCTGCAGCACCTATTCGATTCTCGCTCTGTGCTGAAATGTATACCTTACTGGAGCAAAACTTTATTTATGCATGTGAAGTAGGCTGTGAACGATACCTGTTGCATTCTTAAGTCCCGTTCCTACGGCGTGTGATAGGCAGGACGCGCCTTTCATCTTCTACCTCCTGGCGGTGGATCGAGACGCGCCGTACCTGCTAGCTTATGCGGCAAAGATGAGAGGCGTACCCTAACAGGCACCGATGGACGCGCCGTGGAAACCCACCTTTACGTTAAACCACAGTTTCAGCACTGCAGAGGTTGAATGCGTGGCGAATTGAAACTCGGCGCCCGAACTATCAACTATCACTCTTGGTCTATCGGCCAGCTATCAAACAGGAATTTGCTTTTTACTTGTGTTTTAGTACTGTGTAATAACTGGGTTCACCTTCACAGCAGAGGCTGCATGACATTTTACAGAGCAGAGGCTATTGTGTACTTTAAATGTAGCTACCATTACAGAGCACTTTCTGCGTTCGGATAGTGTTATAGAGCATAATTTCTAGTATTCACTTGATATAAAAAAAAGTTCTTACACATCAGCCATTTTCAATATCTGTACGAATTTTATGCCCATTCCAATATGATAAACGTTTGGGAAATATTCTGGAAAAGACTAAAGAAATATATTGTTCTCAATAGGTTGTACGATTTTGCTTGGAAATCTCTCGGGCATGTGGCCGGGTCCGTTGATCGTAGATGAACGAATTTTCGACGGCGTGACTGCGCTTCTCACGCCGACCAGCGGACGCAACCTGAAGGTGATGGCAAGTCACGCTGTCGAAAATTCGTTCATCTACGATCATGCCCGAGAGATTTTCAAGCATCAACTTCGCCGGGAAAACTTACGTTTACATTTTGTACGATTTTGCTTTAAATGTCAGGTTATTAACATATGGGACGTCTATCGCAGCTTCCTCATCATTACGTGCTGGTTTCTCTTCTGTGTCGGCTGGATGGAACTACTTGTTTCTACAGCGTTTCGTAATTCCCAACAGGTGAGAGATACTTATTCGATTCAGCCTGTTTTAGCTCTGATTATTTTCTATGTTTTTCTTAATAAACTTAAACATGTTTAAATCTTGGCCACATACCTCTGTCAGTCTTCAACTTCCAGCTGAATTACAGAAAATATGGAGGCACTATCTCAAAAATCAACAGATTTGTCTGAATGTGAAGGCGAACTAAAACGAAATTTTCCATCGAGATTAATTCAAACACTTAAAGATGTAAGATATTTTAATCTGAAATCTCACATCACCGACGTCCTTTCTCAGCAGGGATCTATTGAAAAAATCAATTAATTAATCCTTAGACCGTCGGAAGCCAAATATTTATGTAGTAACTCTTTATTTATACAAATGTTTGGTTAAAAAAAGTAAAAGGTGTTAAACAATCATTAACGCAATTGTCCGTTAGAAGTTCATTCCGCACAGACTGGGAAGCAATATTCACATCAATTACCAGAGATTCGGTTTTTTTTTTTTTTTTTTTTTCCACCTGCCTGTACGACTGCTCTACTGTGGAATGATTTGTGCGGGAATGTATTACTGGCAAGGAAAAGGAAACAAAATATTTTGAGATACATCGGAAAGATCTCTCCTCAGTCAACTAAAGAAAACAACGAAAAGTGAAATCAGTGAGACCAGGAATGGAACATGTTGCTTATTGTAACTTCAATCAACTGTCGCCTCATCACCAAAGCTCTCACAGACTTCATACGAAAGTTGTTCAAGGAGATTAACTTACTCTCCTTAGCAGTATTTTATGCTACAGTCATTACGTCACGTCCCAACAGCCGAGACTGAATTACCACCCGTCTTCGCAGCGAGGAAGTCCTGTTAGTGTTCTTGGCCGCAGGATTAACAAATCTAATCTAGCTAGAATTCGCAGCCAACACAGAGCTAATTACATCTGGAGAGCCGTGGTGCGGGTTCCCAGGTGAGTCGGTCCACTCGGGAAATATCGGAGGCCGCAGTAATACGGAGTAGCTCCCAGCTCTTCCTGCTACTGTGGTCTAGCCCACTCGCTCCTGATACTGATATACACGACGAGTGGAACGCGTGGGTATTCTGGTATTACTACGGTGGTAGAGTGGCTTTTAAAATTCCGTGATATACAACTATAGTTTTCAGAAACTACAGTGGTATCTTTTCATAAACATTACTTACTAGTTAACTCTGAGTATCTCTAGAAATTTGGTTTACATCCGCAGGAAATAACAATCACCATCAGAAAATATTTCAAGCCAAAAATTGTTTGGTTTTATATTTCCTCGTTGAGATGGTCTCTCTGCTCATGAACGATCAGCAATGGTGTTGTCGCCATTAGCATTATTGCAAAAACGGAATGAAATCCTAACATAAAAATTTAACAACTGTTCCTGCCAGTAGTTTAGGTAAGTTTAACATACGATAATATACACTTCAATCAAACATGTGTTATGCCTGTAGACTGGACGTGAACTCGATAGCTTGTCAATACTCGATGAGTCCAATGACGCCCGAAGCGTTAGTTATGTTGCCGCCACAACAGCGCTGTTTGTTAACCAGGAAATTTCAAATTAATAACTACATTTGATATTTTTTGCACCTGTATTGTTAAAATAAAATGTAATTGCAATGCCAGCTAAAAGGCAACCGTGTGTTGTGAAAGTAACTGCTCAAAAATACGAAAGACAGCGATAAAAAATTACAGTGGGCAGTTTAAATCACACATGTTGGTTTTTGATTATTTGCGACGGCTAGACGCAGAAATTCATGGTGTTTACCCTGTATTCTCTGTAACTATTACTAGAATTAGGTCACAACATAACCCAAGAATTTTTTGACAGAATGCAAGAAGCATGAATTTTATTAAAAACGGATTCCACAAGACGTAGGTAATTACGAAATATAACAATCAAATGAATAATAGATATTCGTTTTTGAAGTCATACACTACTTGTAAATGTTTTTCATAATAATATTAATCCCCTCCATTTAATATCAAATACAGTTGTTGAAACACGTTCCAGTCAAATACTCCTATAATCTGAACAGGGAAAGTTTACTTACATCACTAAAAATATCGACAAAAACACAATGATACTTTTTGTTTGTTTTTTTCACTAGAAATTCTTCCAGAACAGAGGCTTATTACCACTACACATTTTTGACGGACAATTAAAAAATTTTAAGAATTGCGTTTCCCTTGAAAACTGAGAATTTTTCAACAACTAGCCATCTCAGTTAAAAGAAAGAACTAATTAATTAATCCCAAACCTACATAGAAACATACCAATAAATTGATTATTAATGGGATTTTTAGTATCAACATAAATATGCTTTGGAATAAATAACAAAATCAGATTCTATGGCTACTTTTAAAAAATTATATTATTAACATTTGTTCTCATACTTTTTATCAATGTTTGTTGTTTAACTGAATATGTAAGATATTTATCGTCAGCGTATATTAATCTATGATGCTGCAATATCCATTTGTAACTATTTTATTTACTTTCTCTAGGAAGCCAGAATTGTCAAACACCGAGATTAAATGCTGGGAAGAAAAAAATCCCCTCCTCCCCTTAAGAGACAAAATTCGGAAAAATAAAATATGGAACAGAAATAAGATTTTGGCAATAAAACTTCCAAAGCTCTGAACACGGTTAGTCTCTGTTAAGTCATCATGGATTTCTCAATCTGCAAGCAACCTGGGAAATCTTGGTTACGCGTTATTTTTGTCAGTAGAGTTAATGTTGTTAATAGTGTGCGGAATTCACTGTGATCGGTGTGTTTATAAAGGTTAGTTTGTTTTTCATGTTGGGAATAAGAAATGAAAGAAAGAAGTGACAAGATCCGGTTCAAATCCAATAAAGTTTATTCATCGGAAAAGACTCCTTAAGAGCCGCCAGCTGGACATCCCCATGCAACGAACGAATCATCAAGAATACTGTCATGAACTACATGGAGAATATTAATATTTAACCCAGCCGTTTGAAACACAATCTGATGATTGGAGGCTATTTTGTACCTCTAACGTTCCTAGACTATTGCCAAAGCACTGAGTGGGAAACATTTATTCCAACAGAGACCAGCTAAAATAATTAACTGCCCATTGTACAGCTATTATTCTGCAATGAGGTGGAGTGGCACTCACAATAACTCAATTTTTTGTATCCCTAGAGATTTAGCACAATGATTTACCGATGCTTTTCTGTAAAAATGAAATTGTTGAAATGTATTTGTACAGAAGTTAGGTAAACGTCTTATAATTTACTATATAAAAAAAGGAAAATATTAGTTATTATTTGAATCACAGAAATAATAAAGAATTAAACGTCAAAAAAATTAGGTAATTGTGAAATTTATTAAATAGGTAAGACATGTGGTATTTTTGTTTGAAGAAAGTAGGATAACACTGTGAAGAAGACGTTTCTTTAAAACGTAGAACAGGAGGGATTCAAGTATTTTTTGAACCCAAAATCGGTACATAAAAATAATGTTCAAAATTAAGTGTTCCTATTAAGTGAATAATATATGTTCTTTAAACATATTTTTGATCTATTCCAAATGTTATTGTCTACCAACTGAAAAATAATAGGATGAAAATATAATTTCGTATAAGAATTTTACTGTAAGGAGAGATGGGACGCCTGTCACAGTTAGTCATCAAGGTGTATTAATACCCGCCTGGCAGGTGAGTATACAACTCAGGCGTGGCATTCATCAGGATATGGGATCGACCACCCGACCGGCCATTCTGATTACGAATTTTCTGCGGATTGCTGAAATGACTACAGGCAAATGCTGGATAATTCCTTCATAAAGGCTATGGTGGAGTTCCTTAGCTACTCGCCAATCACCATTTCCAGTTTTCAGTGGCTCACATCAACGAAACAACACAATTTTTTCTAAAAAAATGTACAAAACCTAATTTATCACCAATATAGTCTCCTGAGGACACTAAGACGTACTTTATAAAATTAAATAAAAATAGCTTTTGGGCTATTAAGCCACGCAACGAACGTTTTGATTTTATTACATCTATATTCTATTGTTTACATGTGTTTTAGCGATAAAAGAAGGCCATGATATTAAATTAAATCCAGGTATACATGCATAATAGGTGTGATTAGAAGGCTGTGATTTCACAGGGTATAGTTCCTACCTGCCGCCTTAAGACAGCGCCACCAGCGCACACAGAAAAAGAAAGTTGTAGGAGCCCGCGCATTTGAAATACAGTTTCAAGACGAAAATCATACACGGTCAATAAAAGCACCACCTTTTAAATTTCTAAGTGGAACCATGTTTTAATCGTATCACAAGTGTATTTTAATTATGTACAATGTATTTCAGTAAATTTAAAAAGCCATATATACCCAATCTAATTTTCGCACTTATTCTGCATTAGCGCCTAAATCCACGTCATTGAAGCAAATAATATTACTTCCAAACCACCGTCCGGCATCCAGACTCCCCGAAATCAGTCCAGGCGACTGCTGGAGTGATTCCTTCAAAAGGCCATGTCCGAATTCCATCCCGGTCCTAGCCTTCCAGTCCTTTCCTGTTACTACCAACCTAACCCTCGATGTTAATAAGACGTAAAGCAATAATAATAATAAAAAATCTTTGCGTTAATAGAAGGTGAGTTAAATTTATGTTACGTAGGAAAACTCAGTTATTACGGTAGACGAAGTAGATAATTATGGGAAAATCTTGTCATTAATGCCTAGTCTCGTAAATTTACATTTACAGCGACGAATGAAACTCTGTGAAACTATTGTGCAAACAGAAAGAAACATAAAACTCGACAGATAAAATTAATTAGAATTTCACCAACGAATACACAAATTTTATACTATATTTTATTCTTTTATCTACCCAGTTAAGAAAATTATTGAATAGTTGACTAAAGCTGTCTGATTCAATTACACTATATCAACAAAACTACTTGTACGTTCTATAAATCTTTTTCGCAATGTGTCTGTCCCTCTCTTTCTCTTTTGATATATTCCACAATATCTTATAAATTCTATCAAAACATACAGTACATAACTTACTACTGGTTACAAAAAGTATCGTACAACGCCCACAGATCCTTGCGCCATCCCCTTCTTGCAGTCGAAAGCTGCCACTACTGGTACAAATAAATGTGGTATTCGGCTTTAGTAATTTATATGATTAAATTCGGACACAGGATTTTGACCATAACTGCAGAATAGAACAGTGCCATTAAACATAACTCACAAATAAATTTAATTTTTTCTCGGAAACTAGCAGTGTGAATTACATTTTGTATAGCACGGACGTTTCGGCGGTCATACTCGCTGCCGCCATAACCAAGTGAAATTTCATCCACATTCAACGCCTAGAAAGCCTCCTCTCATATAACTGACCAATGTGGGTGACAGCCCTTAAACCTAGCTTACTATGAGTTTCACTTCAATCTTAAGATTCAAGCACATTATTGCTGGAGAGAGATCAACATTGATTAATTGTAAATTTATATATTTTTCAAACGAATGAGTATTGTTTTGATGGTTGGAAATTGTGTAAATTGAATGAAATATTTCTAAAAGCACTATAATGTGTGAAACGTTAATTCAACGATTATAATTATAAATTTTGTGTAAGTCACAGTGTTTTGATTACTATTTTCGTCTAATTGGAATTGTTTAACTTTGTCATTTTTATATCTATATGCTTGTAAATATTCTCTATATTCATTTAAAAATGTTTCTTCCCGATGAGATGTAATTTTGTATAGTTCCTTATTGGTTTGAGTAGTAATTCTGCTGTTTTGAAGCGATCCTTGAAGCGTCGGTAGGCTCTTTTAATGTTTCCTAGAAAATTCTGTAGTGCCTGTTTAAGCTCCTAAGATCGCCAGCTGTTGAGTTTTCGCTTTAGACTTCGCTGGAAACTGGGCTGACAGGACGCTGTGTCTGTAATGTGATTTAGAATCTTTGGAAAAAAATCATGCCTTATCCATGTAAACGTTTATGAAGATTTTGGGGGAATAAATCATATATCGAAGATATTCTTATTACATCAATAACTATGTCATTGCGAAGTTATAGAACTATCATACTTTGGAGATAGTTTAAATCTGCTGGTGACCTGACTACAAGAATATGTAGATCTAAGAACTAATTAAGGTAACAATGAAAGGAAAGGAATGCCGCGAGGCAATATTTACATGGAAAAGAAAGGGAAAATACACCCAAAACCCACCAAAGTTGAAGGGAGGAGGGCAGCAACAACACAAAACAACACACAAACAAATTAAAAACAATACTTCGAGTGAACACCCCTTTTTTCATGTTAACAGCAATGATAATATAACCGCGAGTATAAGAAAGATTATAATGATTGAAAAAATAATAATAGTAATAAAAAGTATAAATATATATATATATATATGACGTGTGTTTTCTTATATTTCACTTCTCAGCTACCACTACCTAGCACAGATCACTAGTCTTTGTGTGTGGACGTAGCATGGAGTTTCCTGTCGTGCACAAAGTTGGCCGAATGTCAATAGCTATAGGGATATAGGAGGTATGATGGTTAAAAGTGGTCGATGAAGGATACTTCCGTATTTTGACCAAAGACATGTGTCTCCGTATATGTCACTCTGCTGCTACAACTGCATAGCATAGACCATTGATGTTTGTGTGTGGTAGTGGTAAAGTGTCTTCTATAGTGTACTATAGTCGTTAGATGTCGGTAGCTATCGGGGTGTGGGAGGTATGGTGGTTGAAAGTGGTCGACCTGCGACACTTTCATATTTCTACCAAAAACGTATGTGTCACGGTGTATCACTTTTCAGCCAAACGTATCTAGCGTAGATCACTGGTGTTTGTGCGTGGTAGTAGCACAGAGTTACCTGTCGATAACAACATTGGCCGAATTTCGGTAACTGTGGTAGTGTGGGAGATATGGTGGTTGAAAGTGGCCGATTAAGAATATTTTCGTATTTCGGCCAAAGACATGTGTCTCCGTATATGTCACTCTGCTGCGACAACTGCATAGCATAGACCATTGGTGCTTGTATGTGGTAGTGGTATCGTGTCTTCTATCGTGAACTATGGTAGTTAGATGTCGGTAGCTATGGGGGTGTGGGAGGTATGATGGTTGAAAGTGGTCGACCTGCGGTACTTCCATATTTCTACCAAAGACGTATGTGTCATGGTGTATCATTTTTGAGCCAAAACCATCTAGCGCAGATCACTGGTGTTTGTGTGTGGCAGTAGCTCAGAGTCACCTGTCAATAAAAAAGTTGGCCGAATTTCGGTAACTGTGGTAGTGTGGGAGATATGGTGGTTGAAAGTGGTCGATCAAGGATATTTTCATATTTAGACCAAAGACATGTGTGTCCGTATATTTTACTTTGCTGCTTGAACTACATAGCGCAGATGACTGCGTTTGTGTGTGGTAATAGCATCGAGTCTCCAATGGTACACTATGGTGGTTAGATGTCGTTAGCTGTCAATCCAAATTCTTTACAAACACGAACGAAGTCGTGGGTACCAGCTAGTAAATAAATAAAAATATAATTGAAAAATATATGAATCTATTGTGATGGATGTATAGGGGTAAGGATGGAAGGTATTAACGGAAATTAAGGCCTGGGGGATGTCTAGTCTGCAGGATGTGTTGATATGCCAATTCCCACCTGCGGAGTTCAGATTGGGAGGGTAGTGACTGGAAGTACTCTAATGGGTCTCTCATCACAATAGATTCATATATTTTTCAAAATTTTTCAATTAAATTTTTTATTTATATTTTTATTAGTATTATTATTTTCTCAACCATTTTAATCTTTCTTATACTCGCGGTTATATTATCGTTGCTCCCCCCACCACCTCCGACAGTTTATTGCGTTCTATGAGTGGCTGCGTCGAACGCAAGTCTTGCGCAAGCCCAGCCACCTACCTCTGTTAACTTGAAAAAGGGGTTTTCACCGAAATATTTTTTTCCTTTGTTTGTGTGTTGTTTTGTGTTGCTTCTACCCACCTCCCTTCAACTTTGGTGAGTGTTGGGTGTATTTTCCCTTTCTTTTCTATGTAAGAACTAGTTAAGTTACAAAAACATATGGCGAATTACAACGAGTAGCTCATCAACATGCTGCCATCCATACAGCGTAGAAATCACCCAGCCGACCAGAACGTTGCAACAATATCTCATATTTGAAGCCTGCCATTCTCCGGAATCATTCAACTTCACAAATAGAGATGTTATCTAAGGAGCCCTGCGTATTCTGATTTATTATACACATTATTTCTAAGTTTTTTTTTTAATTTGTGAAAAGCCATCTTTCTCCCTTCATACATGGGCAAAATCGAGAATTGAGTTCTCTGCTTTGACAACATCATTTGTTAAGAGAGGAATATTTCGAAAAATCAACCCGTAAATTGTAAAGTTATAAACAATTAAGATCACGGGTATGAGAAAGTTGAGAGGTAAGCTGCGCGTTGGTAAGGATTGATCGCCTTACCGGTAGGTAACAACGCCACATACCGAAATTTTCACATTGACCCTGATCGCTTTTCCGCTATATATTTCAGTTCAAAAATAAATAATCGCTAGAAAGTTAGATAGTTCAGAGCCAAGCTGCCAGTGTTCTTAAGCGTCGTAAGGATTGATCGCATTTTTGCAAGGTAGCACCGCGACATATCACGGAGAAACCGATAAACTGTGTGTGTTTTCTAGAGTAAGGAGGTTCGTAAGACGTTGTAAGTGTTTTACTTCGTACCTATTTCAGTTGAAAAATAAACAGTTGTTACAAATGTGCCGGGTCTTCCTTCATTCTACTACAAATCACGAACTTCGCTATACAAGGTTGTGACATTTATGTCTAACTCCTTTTGTGTAATAATTATTGTTTATTTTGTTTAAATTAGTAAAAAAAGTGATTTAATATTATCTGTATCTGTTTAATGATTTTTTAAATCAATACAAATAATTGTACTAAAGCGTTCCACAGATTGTAGTTTGTATAGTTGACTGGGTAGCAATAGTATCTTAGTGTTAAGTTCTAGTATAACACAGTCTTTGTCTGCGCGCGAGGGTTGTTGCTTGGTTGCGCGGTTGCCTGGTTGCTTTTGGGCTCCGCGAGATTTTATTTTTGGTGAACTTTGTAATTAATAGTAATTATTTTTTGGAATTCGGTTTGAAAGATATTAAATTAATTATCAGTGATGATCAAGCAGTATGTTTTGGTTTATTGAAGTTGTTAGATGGAATCATTAGTATCGTGTGCGTATTTACGGTACGATATTAGTTACAGGTAACCAAAAATAAGAGAGATTTCGACTTTCTGTGTTCGTGATGGCCAGGCATCCATACACGCCGAAGGGAGTAGCAGTTTATAACGTATATCATACGAGGAATTTTCATCGACTGTTTTGGGTGAGTGGTAATGCTCTAGCCTCGCTGGTTCGAAATCCCGTCAGGGCATTCAGGTTTACGTTTTCCATGGTTTCCCCAAATCACTCCAGGCAAATGCCGGGATGCCTCCTTCAAAACACCATTGCCGAATTCCTTCCAGTTCCTTGCGCCAGTACTGTTCCGCCTCTAATGACCTCGACGTAGACGAGGCGTAAGCTCATAAGCAAAAAAAAAAAAAAAAAAAAAAAAAAAAAAAAAAAAAAAAAAAAAAAAAAAAAAAGCGAAATTTTTCGCGTGGTACGTCTAGTTTAAAAATAAGAGACCCTATAGTATACCTTGTAAGATGCAGGAGTGCATCACTCCACTCTATACAGTGGCCATCAAGCTGTAGGTGTAGAGTCTCCATTGTGCACCCTGGCCAGTGACGCAAGTCCTGTCTGTCGGCTGTGGAGACAGCGCCGTCCTTGAGGTCGATGGCACTTGTGTTCTTGTATCGAGGACGCCGACAAGACAAGAAGGGATTCCGGCCTGGCCAGACGGGCCCAGGTGGTGGCCACGAATATCGACCGGAGTTGCAGTTCCCAGGTGAGCTAGGCCTCTTCCTTAATGGATACGGCGAGTGCTGTAAAGTGGTCTCCGGAGGTACAAAGACAACCCGCCTCCTCCTTAAAGTTCCGCCAATGTTATTATTAATTTAAAGCTCTGCGCCGTACAGACGAAGCCACATCTTCCAGTGCTGCCGTTACGACCGTCTTAATACATTACAGGGCCCTTGTCTCTCACACTAACCAACTTCTGTCGTTAACAAAATTGTTTCTCTTATCCTTCGACATCTGAGTTCCCTTACAAACATTTTAAAAACAAAATACTCACTGTACCAAATTTTTGTGTATTTTTCCATTTTTATGTATTGTTCAATTTTTTTTTACTTTTTAAAAATACGTAGACTACCAAGCGACGTAGAACAATATTTTTCTGTTATATTTTTTGAAAGACGTTTGAAAAATTTATCAGAACCACATTTTTCCACGATAAAACCAAGGTTCTGTGAGTTTTACACCGAGCGTTGTGGGTGAGCAGTTAACGCTCTGACCTCGCATTCGGTTCGAATCCTCGTCCGGGGATCCAATTTGGGTTTTCTCTGGTTTCTCCAAATCATTCCAGGTGAATGACGAGATGCCTCCTACAATAGCCATGGCCGAATTCCTTCCCGTTCCTTGTCCCCAGTCCCTTTCGTGCTTCTAATAACCTCCACGTCGACGAGGCGTTAAGCCATATGTAAAAAAAAAAAAAAAAAAAAAGTAAAGTTTATGAGTTTTCCAATGTTGATCGACAGAAGAATATTGATTTTAATTTGTACTCCAAGAGTTCTAAAACGTAAAAATCTAATTTCTGAAGACGTGGATGAAAGAAAATAAATAATTATGAATATAACTCTCTCTAAACTGACATGAAGGAACATTAACGAAATAGGATAGCCGAAGTTTTAAAGGAAACAGGTTTTTGGAAAGGTGTTGGTGATCGGAGAAGGAGGATTATAAAATAATCCAAGTTTCGTGTATTTGCGAAAAAATCAGACGATATGCAAAATATATATCAATCACACGTAATATAAATATTTTTTTCTACCTCGAATAGTTTTGATGGTTGAAAATTTATATTCCTTTAATCCAAGAAGTAACTCTGTGTGACGTTCTGTTAACATTCTAGCTGTCTGTGACAAAATGAAAGACTTGAACCAAGAAGAATCTACAAAATTAATGCAAACTCCGAGTTTAGATTTCATAAGCTATTGTCGTTGTTCATATGACACACTCCCATTTTTTAGCATACTACACAGTTTTAAAAGAGCGGATACTTCAATAGAGTAAAGTAGAACGCACCAAAGAACACTCACCATCGGACTTAAGCAAACTGAATGAAGACGGGACTAAATATTGTATTAATTATTCTTATACATACATCCAGTTCATCTCGAGTATCTTGTACCAATACCCTGTCTTTTATAAATTTTTAGTTGCGTGGTTTTTTTTTTTTCTTGCAGAATGGTGTTAGACGTCCCTGTTTTAGATATTCCGTCACTTTTCAGCGTTTTCTTGAGCTCCTCATTTTCATCCGGACCAGAATATATTGTATGAAATTGGACACACCTTTAACAAGTAATCACAGGACATAAAAACTGCAGTACTTATTGCAAAATGCAAGATACACTATTCACAATTCTCGCGGATAAAGGGATATCGTCAGAATGATAAGCCGCTAGTTGCTAGCGATATCTGTAGAAAATTGAGTACGAATACTTGGTTTACTACTCGCCACACTCTTAAAATTAAAGTAGATACTTCTAACTTCTTTCTTTAACTACTATGTCATTCCACTTCAACATTCTTTTTTGGATGCATTTATTTTCCCTTGAAGTTTATGTGACTTAGCTCATATTTATGAAACTGTAAAACGCTTCAATGTTAAGACATTTATAAAAATTTTAAGGATATTTTTTAATATTTTACCGCTACGAGATGGCAGTTTCGCAATAGAAGTCTAGTTTTTTAAGCATCATATTAGCTTTGTGTGTATTGTAAGCGATTTAAGTAGATGAGGTTATTTTCCTTATTGTTAAGAAGGTTTTGCCTCTCCAACATTGTTTGGCATCATACATACTGTGCGTCAAACTTGAACGAGTCAATTAAGAGGGAATTGGACCTGGTGTTCCTTATTTTCCTTATAGTTTTATTCGATCATTCAGCTAATTTACGTTTAAAATGTTGGGCCTAATATCCATTTGGTTTGAAACTGCTTCCTCTGGCTTTCGTTATCGTTTTATTGCAAATTCGATTCTACAAAATATTTACAATAATTCCCTGGCTCATCGTAACTTGTTTTACATCTACTACTCACATCACAGCAAATGGAACACGACGTATTCGAAATGCGTTGTGGAAATGTTGTGGACTTTTGTAACCCATATCGTCCTTTACCGAAAGACAGAAATCGCATTTTATGTATTATGCTATCCTTTGCTATCTAGGAAAAATCAGAATATGTGCACCTTTTTGTTACAGGATCCAAATAAAATACATTCATTTATCTGATAAGTAAGTAATACCATTCAGAAGCTATTTCTTTCTTTGAGTGCACAATATTACAGAGATTGGAAGAGAAAGAAACATTTACTATGAACATATCTGAACAATGCAATGAATTATAAAATCATATATAGTTAACAGAATGTGTTTGTTACAGAGTCGTTTGTTCCATATTGTTTTTCACGCCGATTCTTGCGAATACAAATTCACTCCCCAGTTATTATTACGAAAGAAGCGCAAAATAAATAGTATTATTAATATTGGAGTGGATGCATACCTTGTTGAAGATAACAGTTTTAGTCGTTATTAATTACTGCTTTGTATAATTCAGAAATAGTAAAATTGTGAAGGAATATTACATACGACAAAGACTTGGTGAAAGGAATGCTATAGAAACCTCTAGGTCAGAGATTCAGCAAAGTAAGTAACGTATGGCCTGGCACAGTTAGCCATGAAACTATCAGTGTTATTAAAGCAGAAAGTGTCCTCACGAGCCTAACAAATCCGTGACAACCTCATTATCCTAACACGGCGAGCTAATATATGGTTATTATGTTCGCTTTGTTTGTTAGTACAAATGAAACCAACGTTGAATACATTTAGTACCAAAATGCTTGAATTCAGTTACTAAATTAAGAAAGTTACACTGAAAGCCAAATCAGAGGAAAGTTTGCGTGACACTAGTAGATGGTATTTCAGTTAGGCCCAAAATAAAATCATCAATTACAGGAAAATAAGCATAGAAAAAATTAACAGAGCAATAAAAGGACTTATGTCATTATTCAGGGACATACTCGGTGCTTGTAATTATTTAGTGAGGTAACATGGGATAGTGAAAACGTAGAAAGTTTTGTGTACGTTAATAATGTAACACAGCTTGAGCCGCAGCCTATCAAGAACTGTTCCACGGAGTAAGCAATACTTCAAAAATAGCTTTCGTCTGTGTGGAGCTTCCATTCCATCTGCTTTTTATGTGGCGGTAATACAATCACCAGGCACCTCACCACAAGCGTGAAAACATCTATCTGATATCGGATATTTTGTGTTCTGCAGGAATGTGTCTCTTGCAGGTGTCTGGGCTCAGCTGTTGTTCCGTCCATCGAGCGCGCACAATACGCCAGGCGGAAGGAGGCTGTCTCCTTCATTCCTACCCGGCTGCTCAGAATCGTCTCCGCCGGCAGTGTTAAATCGCTCAAGCGGGAATTTCTGACCGAGGGACGACAGTCTTGCGTATTGTGGCAGTGAGCATCAGCTGTAAACAGTCGAGAGCTTACACAATGGAGGACTTGAGTGCGACGGCAGAGCCCGACAGAATCCGAGTTGCGGGTGGACTGCCACAAGGGGCTCTGGCAGCCTCTGCAACTGTTGCTCCTGCAAGCAGTTTTGAGAGCAGACTATCAAACTCTTGAGTTCAAAAATAAGCAACGGGTTCGATTATAGAATCCCTTCTTATTTTTACCCAATGCTTACTGTTGAAATTAATCTAACCGTATTCATTCCCGCAAAATATTGATAATCATAGGTTATCTACACTAGGCTTGTAGTGAAGATTTTAATGAGATCTAATTTTGCCTCTGGTTCTGTGGAAGTCTGTACACGGTTTTATATTACTAACAAGTCTGGGATTAGTAGAGTAGATGTATGTGCAAAGATTTTCAGTCTTCTTCTAATTGAAAATATAGCTATCTAATTTCTAGCTAATTTTATGTATTCACCAGTGATTCTGACAGCTATTTAAAGTGCTCAAAATTTTTTTTATAGTTCCATAGAATCTTGCTTAATCTAGTATCAAAATTCTTAAACTTGTGTATTCTCTAAAAACTTCTTAACCAATTAATGCCAAGTTTTATGTTATTTTCAGGGCTACTAAGAATGTAATTGAGGAAATTTTTAATGGCCATAACACTTGAAATCAATTTTTATATGAGATCACCGAATCTGGCATTTCTTATAGGATTTATTATGTTTTATTATACAAACTGTGCTTCCAGATCACTGAATTATTATGATTGATCGTCTTCGTATTCTCTATAAACTTTCACACTTCAAAAATTACATTTATTTATTTCAATTTTAAATTGAATGATAAAAGTCCTTAAACTAAATTAACTCATTCAAGAAACACACGCATACACAAAATTAATTGTTTACAATGGTTCACTGTTCCAAAGAAAAAAATTTATCGACGAATTTTAAATACAGCACATCTATCTCAGACTTCATTCACTTTTTCTGAAAAAATCTCTATAACTTAAACAAAAACCAACAAAAAATTAAAGGGAATAAGCAAGCCAAGCTGAAGGCTAAATGCGAAGGTAGGACACTGGAAAATTTACAGTCGTATCATCTCCAAAAGTTAAATTAATAGGCAAAAAGAAGACAGATTTAATAAGTAAAGGTAGCAAATGTACTGCTGTTGCATTTGGGCTATTATCTTCTTTGACTCCCGTAATCACTGTTCTAGGAATCCCGCAGGGTTGAACCACGGATTCAGAAATAATATGACGATAAATTATGTGTAACAATCCTTTTCACTCGAAGCAGAAAACCTGTCCGACCACCGGTGGCGGTTGAAAGTTGTTCAGTAATACAATAAGGGGGAAGTCTTATAGCGTAGCGACCGAAATAACTCTTGTTGCTTTCTCAAGTGTTACCTGCCAAGAGAATTGAATGAAATACGAAATGAATGAGAACAATCCAACTGTTGTTCAAAACTGGACGTTATATAAACAAAACATTACAATTAATTTCAGTATTTCATTTGAGGGTTAAGATGATTTGATGAACAGTTCATCCTTGATTGAAAGTGAGGATTAGCTATTTCCACTGTAATATATTCAGCTGTGGCAAAAACGATTCTTGACCTTGGGATAGCCTTAAAGGACGATTCTTAGGATATTCTGATAGTATGGAAAACCAAGCATCCAAAATTACCTGGACCATTAGAAATATTTTTTACTTTTCCAGACCAAGCCTGATTAGTGAGCTTAAACGCTCTGACCTCACATTCGGAAGTACGCAGGATCGAAACCCCATACACCAACAAGATTTCGGTTTTCTATTTTTTCCCGAAATCACTCTAGGCCAATACCGGGATGGTACCTTCAAAAATGACGCAAGTGAATTACTTCACATTCCTTGCCCCCAACATTTTCCGCCTCTAGTGACCGAGACGTCGACGAGGCGTAAAGCAACAGGAACATCAGAATAGTTTTCTGACAAGTTGTGCTTGGTAAACGGACAAGATGAGAGGGATTCTGTCTTGGTGTTTGATAATCGAAGAGGACGGTCTTTTCTAATCTGAAGACGAAATACATACGAGATGAGCTCTATGGCCCAGAGTCTTGCTCTGAAGGGTCACGACAGTGCAGCCTGCACTGAGTACAAGAGGCAAGGGCCCTAGCAGACAGCGGACCCTAATTGAGATTCCATCCGCGAATAGAGTATCGGGAGAGTTGACTTCACTGCAGCTGCCGAGTCAAGACACCAGCTGACGTCTCCACACATATGTTGGTAACAGGCAACGTAGAGATAAATATTGCAGGTACTCACAAACAACCCGTAAGCGTCCTGAGATCAATTCAATTAATATACTTCCAGGTCGTAGTAAATACTAATGGGGAAGTGAAGTGTTACCGTATGTCTGTGAAACTTTTAACTTTGTTCTGTGTGTGATAAGTGTATATTCTTTTAGTGAAATCTGTTTTTAATTAGACAGATTAGGGGCAGTCCAGGCATTCACCTTTTAGTGGCTGCGAAAAACCACAATCAGGACGGTCGGTAGGAGAAAGACTGGGTTCGTGGGAAGTCGCATTGCACCTCCCCGATCCAGTGTGTGACGTCTCAGCGCATTGAACATTGAACCATACTGGCGGGTTAAATCAATTGATATGTATTGTAAAATCTATATCACTGAATGTATATTTATTAGGTTTGCAACGAATAGTAAATTCGGCTATACGCCGAATACCGAATATTTCTCAGACTTCCGAATATTCGACAAAGGTATTCGGCCTGCTTGGCGTCAAAATCTGTGTTGCTACGGTTGACTCTTGCCCGTCTGTTCAAGTATAGTTCCTGTTCTGACAAGCTTGAAATATGGCCTCAAATGTCAGCGGTGATTATTTGTGACAGATTCCTTGCTTTTTCTTAAGAAAATCGGCTACTTTCACTTTCCACGAGGTATGAAGGTAGTTCACAACACAGTATGAGCAACAGCTATATCTTTCTGAAGCCCGAACTGCTGATACCACTTTATCAACTGCTCTTTAATTTATTCGATAGTGACTATTTCGATCAATTCTTCTTGTTGTGGGATTTACCATTCTTCAAGGCACCATATGCATTTATAAACGAGTCCGGTATTTTCATAGTCAAAGCATCCTCAAAACTCGTTTTTTTAAGTCTGTGAGGGTAAATGTTGATCATAATCCAAAAATTCATCATCCTCGACGTTTCGACGTTTGTCTGTGACGAGTTGAGGAACTGGAAAAATTCGTGCCTTCCAGAGTTTGGCTTGAATAGATTAACTCTGACAAGAAGAGCTTAAATTATGGCCTTAATTTTATTAAATTCAAATTTTCACATTGTAAGTACTACCACTGCAGAACAATGCAGACAAATTAGTTTTTATGCATCACAATATTCCACTCCTGAATTTAAATTATGATGATTCCAGTGAATAGGTATTTAATATATTTGTTAATTTCGGTTTGGCATTGTGAAAGTTGAATATGCACTGTTATTTTTGTAATTATAAGTAAAATACATTATCATATAATGAATCAATTGTTTATTTCTGCCGATTATCTGACTACCAAAAACAAATTTGAGTATTCGGTATTCGACCGAGTAGTACCTAGATATTCGGCATTCGACCGAATAGGTTAAAAGTGGCCGAATAGCACGAATACCGAATATTTGCCGATTATTCGTTGCAAGCCTAATACTTATGTTTTATTTTAAAGGATACCAGCTGGTACAATAAATGCGATTTCTTTTAACATTCATTCAAATTTTTGGGTCATAATAGATGTGAAAATGTGTCGAAACCTTTTCGTCTCAAATCCCATTTCATTCCTGAATAATTACTCTTCGTCTCAAATCCCATTTCATCCATGAATAATTATTTTAATAGGTAATTAATTTAACTGATCAATTATTAATTTTTAAAGTAGTCTACTTTTACTACTATAACAGACATTCTTAATATTACAAATTATCTAGCGATTCAATTTTCTATAACGATCTTACAGTTGAAAAAACTCTTGAAATGATGAACCTATTTTCAGAAAGTAAATAATAATCACTGTAATTAAAGAATAGGAATAAGTAATCCAGAAGCAGAGACAAAAATCCAAGAATAATATTTACAGGTCAAATAATACGGTTATATTGCGGATATTCTGACACTTCTAATTCTTACTTAATTTGTACGATCAGTCCATCGTAATGAGGACAAATTTCAGTTTTCCTTTCACTTTTCTTCAGAATGTTCTTAACGGCTTTCTATAAATAACCAAGTAGAACTATGTTCCATTGCAAATTTCCCATAATCCGTGTCCTACAAATCTGATCTGATGCTTTTTGCATTCATTAGAAGAAGCATTAGATTACGTAACAAAGCATTTGTATTTATTCCTAGTTATAATTAACTGGTTTATATATTAGTACTGACATACCTTTGTTGGAGAATAATTTCTAATAGCAGTTATGTAGACCTAAGGAACTTCTGAACTGGAAGATATTCTTGTTTTTCAGATGGGATAGTAGAAAGCAGTTGTTGAATTTAAACATGAATTGTTATGGTTTGGTATATAACATTTAATTATTTATGTAATAATACGTACGAAACAAGAAAGGGGCAATGGATAATTACAAAATTTATAACTATTAATGTGATGTGTTATTTCGTAATTTTTTTTTATTTATTTGGAAGATACAGTAGTTCGATCGAAGCAGCTTATTCCTATCATAGAGAGAGTGAGATGTAGGTTGATATGATTAATTAGATGGTGTCTGTGAAGCCTCGTGTGGTATAATTATTTCAGCAGCCACTTTGATGCTGATTACCCCGGGCCAAGTAGTTGACCAAGAGATTTGCTCCATATCCCGCCTGCTCGTCCCTAGGGCATGTGCACTGTGCACTGAGCAACACAGGGGAGTCTAATCCTCAGGGGACAGACGGGCGACTTTCCTCAAGTTCACACTCCTGGCAGTCACTGGATTTCTACACAAAACGACTGGATATGATATTAATAGGTTTGGCGAAATGCGATAACTAAAAATGATTTAATCTCTGCTGGTATTAAGTAATAGAAAAATCTGAAATTCGTCAGAGAGGATGTCGTCAATTTCCATTAAAATAAACACTTGAATAACATGCCTTAAATATCTTAAACTGCTTCATGTTATGGTTAGGGAAGTAGCATACGAACTATAGAAGACATAATGAAGTTGAATTACATAACGCAACAATTTGGCTATCGATTTTGAAAAATTCTTAATATCGTGCCAATAGTGGAAGTACTTTGTATTATTTAATACTACTTTCTTATCAGTTTCTATAAGTGTAGGACAATTCTCTGAAGAGAATTTATGTAGTTGCATTTGCTGTGATTGGGGCACAGAAGCAGAAACACAGATTTAAATTTTTAACAATTGTATTACTTTAAGCTCAAATGACGAGAATTATCACAAGGCGAACACGAAGCTTCATGCACCTATTAAGTAAATGAACCAGCAACCACATAAAAAAGAAACAGTAAATGTAATAGCAACTATTTTCGACTCTAAACTTCCAGACGGGTGACGAGATGAATTGAATGAACATATCAGAAATTTATTTGCCAGTTTAATTACAGTGGATTCGAAGCGGCCTTAAACGTTGAAGTACTTTACGTAAATATCTAGACATACTTAATGTTACCAAGGCCACAGCTGGAATTTTGAAGGACCGCTTGCTTATAATGAGCTAACGTTCCAGTACGTTGAGCTGTTCAAACCCAGCCGGCCTGAAACGTAACTAAGTCACCGAAGCCAAGAAGCTGAGGTTAAAAAAGATGTAATCCTCTAAATTAAGAAAGATATTCTCCAGCTCCTCCACCCCGCTGAGGCCTACATGGAACGTCACTCTCGCTTATGAGAAATAATGGATAAAAGTATAGTAACAGTTGGTGTGAGATGCGCGGAGTGAAAATATTTTTAAACGTAATAAGAAATTTGATCTTCGGAGATGGAGGAAAAAGAAAATTTTGTGCCAAAGTATCTAAGATCTGTAGAGTATTTCATGACCAACATGTGACTGTTCGTATTTCAAAATCTCTCTGATAATGCCCGATGCCACTAGGACGAAACTCATCTGAGCGTATAGGAATAAAAATAACAGTTGTTTAGAGAGTATTTTCATTTTCAAATACAGTTGCGGTTCACCGTGACACTTTGCATGTGGTATTATATTATATATAGAGCTGAAACATCACCCAATCAAGATGACAGAAGGATACTAAAAGTAATGGAGATCAGGATATGGAGAAAGAAAATAAGTTACGCAAAAGAGACCATTAGGGTAAACTCTAATAAAAATAAATTGTCGTAAGGGAAGAAAGAACCTGCTGCTAGTTGTCGTTGAAAATGCGAAGAAAGTAATAGAAAAATGATAGTAATTAGAAGAAAAATGTTTTAGGGTAGTGAAAATAGGATAGGGAAATTAACTCAACAATTAACATAGATGAAAGCGGGCGGGAAGCGACGAATACAAAAATATGAACACAATATTTCGGAAGACAGCCGAGTGAGAAACTGGGATTACAAAGCAATTATGGTAAAGCTGGTAGTGTAAGGGGGGAAGAAAATGATGAATTGAAAGGTTATAGAAAACTCTGGTTGTCAGGGAACTAATTTGGCGGATCTGGAATTAATGGGAAGTCGAAGTTTGGATCAGAGCCAATAACAGTAATAATGTTAAATAAATCATATCGTACTGAAACAGATAAAATCAGTTGAAGATACTTGCTTATATCCACTTGCTTCATAATGTTTAAATTGAATTTGAAGCAATTTTGTGCTATAAAGTCCTAGTAGCGTCCGTATTGAGAAACTGTATGGATGGATCTGTTAAAACATAATGACACACGAGCAATCTGTGTTGTTTTTCAGTTAATTCCAGTAATTATATATTATTCCACGGTGTTCAACTCTGTTGTGAAGCTCATTTCCGTCATCTTGTCACCTGTACGTCATACAAATGTGTCTGAATGGTGTTTCTTTGGAAAGTGAAAATTACATTTGTTTGAATCATAGAGGTATAATTAGTGGCATTCGAGTTATGTAAAGTAGTGTCTCATCAACACAAATAACCATAAAATAATTCAATTAATACAATCCGGTGTTACATGATACTGCATTATTCAGTCAATCGTTCATATTTGTTGTAGGCTCTGACCACTTTGCTACAAAACCTATACTATCTCTCTTCATTTTCACTTTTCTTTAACACACACACACATCATTCTATCTAAACAAGAATTTCGTAATCGAAACGGCAACGAGAGCATCTGAATTAGAAAATCCAAGCTTTCGTGTAGAAGTAATGATAAAGTATTTTAGAAGCTAAATGACATTAACAACGACAGTGTCATTAAGGACATTATAGCCCCAGGAACATTTAATACAGCCTAGATTTAGGAGCAGGTTCTTAACTAGATGTGTTTCTTTGTCTGACTGGATGCCGTTAACTAGATACGTAAGTTATTTTATTCCTTTCGCTGAAATGTCTTTATTCAGTGAACTTATTAGTTAACATCATCGTTTAATTGATATCAGCAGACTATATCAATTGCAAAGCTAGAATTCGTCTAATATTTCAGAAGTGTTGGATCGACTGACTGAATTGATATCAGTTTAACATTATGGAGTTTTTGCCCGCAGTTGAGGTGAGTTTTAACAGTTTATTTTCCAGGTGCTTGTGTAATACAAATGCTCATACGCCAAAAATAAAATCGTTCGACAAATGCTAACTAGCAGTCGAACAGCGTTCTCCTACTTATTTCGTCTTGCTAACCAAAGATCCGACTTAGCAACTCCACGGATGCTTCATGGAATTCTAAATGAATCTAATATTAACGTGGCTTGATTCTTTAATTAATTAAACCTAAAACTAGCCTGTCTGTAGGACCGTCACTTGCTTTCTAATGCATTTCATTGCCGCTTTCATTTACAGTTTTATTGCTCTTCGACATTGGATTTATTGATATTTACAGTTTTATTGCTCTTCGACATTAGATTTATTGATGACAGGAAACAACTCAGCTATATCTGCTTTGGGGCATCTTCTCTGCACTCACGTAGAGGTATTTAGAAACACTATGGAAACCCGAAATCTTAATGGTAAGAGTTAACACGAATCCAGATATTCCGAATGCCATATTTGTAAGCTGCGCTTCACTCTTCGCGCAACATACTTCCGATATCAAAGGAGCGGTGACCAGTTGGTTAATCGCACAAGTAGTTGCAGCCGGGCTGATGTTTATTAAGTGTATTGAAAGAAGAGCAAAATTAAATTTGAAACCTAAATGCAATTATTATATTCAGTTACTATTCTTCTTAATTTTCACACCAATAGGACTTAAATTCATTCATTTCTAAACATTTCTGTTGAATAAAACCTCAAAACTTCCAAGCGACATGATAATGTACAAGTATATAAATTAAAATTATCAATACGAGAAAATATCTTTTAGTTTCACAGGGAAATTTTTGCTCAAATGTTAAGCACACTCAAGTAAAGTACACAGCCTATTTACAGAGACAACTTTAAATACAAAATGCAACATTATTCACAGAAAAGTTTAGTGTTAATCAGTTTATAGTCGTACTTAATTTTTTTCATATTACCTTCATACTTATTATTATTCCTGTTAAATGCATTTGAGGCTGACAGTAATAAACGAATTCGTAATCAATTGCCAAGAAATAACAGAATACAAGTCATAAATTATTATTCTGAGAAGTTAAAGCATAATCATTAAAACTGAAAACTCGTAATTTAGAATTCTTCTTTGTTCTGCATATAGTAACATGAGCGCTCGTCGTGTAGCAGAAGTATTAACAGCAGCTATCAATTTAACAAATGATAGCTGTCATGAATAATAATAAAGACCGTACGGTCCAAGGTTCCGTTGATTATATATATAAATTTTTAAAATTATCGGTTACTGACGGGTTTTTATTTTTTCTAAAACAGTTGAAGGAAAGAAATGAATAAATATACATAAAATTAAACTAATTTCTTGTATTGTCAATCATTATTCATCATTACGTGGAATATGTTTGCCATATACAACCAACAGCGAGTTGTAACCAGGAATACGATCAACTTTGAAAACCCTCATTATTGATACCGTCACATGAAGTTTCTTCTTTCTTTTATTGAAACATTGATGTCTAAGAGAAAATAAAAAAAAAATAGGAAAAAATATGTACTTATTGCTGAAATATATGGTTGTGTAACAGATTGGCATGAACAAAGGTAGTGTTAGTATGTAATTCATAACTATTGAATGTAAGATCCATCCATTTTGTGGTTGAAATCGAATGAGACCAAAACCAAAACGCAGCACTTTACTAATACATGCTTTTGCGGTCTGATGGCTCAGTCGTTAAGGTATCTTGGGAAAGAAAGTTCACCGGTTCGAATCCCTGTCTTGGCGGGGATTTTCCGATAACCTTAACCCGACCATCTCCCCTGACACAGCTTGTTGTGTAATGGGAAATACGCCATAACACATCCGTGGCTCGGATTCCACATTAAGCTGTAGGTCCCCTGTATTTGGTAACACTACCGGGTTAGGTTAATGCGGCTAAGTCACGGGCGGAATGCGCAACCAGTAGAAACCCTGTCACCAGGCCATTAACACCACATGTAATTATTACTATATTAAATGTTTTTCATCTTCAATGTTTTTCCTGCATAAAAAAAATGGAATCATGGTTATAATGGAAATGATTACTGATGATGTATTTAATATTGAGGTTTATTTGATTTTCACTTCAAAACGTATATTTTACTTGTATTACAAATATAACACCAAAATTTTTGCAGTTGTCGTACTTATCAGCCTCAGCTATATAAATATATTTTGCAGGTGTTGGCATACTGATTTGACAATTATATCGAGTGTAAAATTGGTGCTTTGAATTCCCCTATAATTACTGAATATTTGCGTGGGTGTAAAGGAATTAAACGTAAGAAATCATCTCTAAAAAGTCTTATTTTTACTATCTCCACCAGCATTCTGAAAAGAAAATTACTGTTACTCGGTAGCCCTATTTCCGGCAGTGGCGGAAGAGATAAAACTACCACTTTACGGGTTGCGACTAAGGAGAAATCAGAACATTTTTTTAAGGTTTCATGAAGTTGCGCGACAAAAGGAAGTCAATCTCTGAGCCGGAGTTCTCTTTGTAGTCCTCGCTGGAACCCATTTCCTCTCTTGTCACCGTACGGTGCCGTTCCTACTGGGCCCGTCTCCTCGCTGCGTGTACAGTACATAAACCAGGCAAACACAGACCCCCGACTACCTGTTAACGCCCATGGAGGCAGAGGCACAAAAACCCGGCCCAGCTAATTTATCGGCTATTCGCCGGGCAGGGCGGTGCTAAAGAACCTTACGGCCGTCGACAAGACTCCTCCATCCCATCGACCGAGAGCTCCGGATCCCATCTGGGACTGCGGCTCCTACTCCTCAGATTCCGGAAACTCACCCAAGCGGCGAGAAAGGCTTCGCGCCTTATGGAAATTAGTTACTGAGAAGCTGCTACTAAAATATACTGTTAAATTCTGAAGTAAAAGCCGCCGTCTGCGTGTTGGTCGCGGAAGTTGATAGATTTGAATCAGCGTTGTTATATACTCGTATTTTAAAGATATTGGCATTGTAATAATGGAGAGTAATGGACAGCTCCATGCTCGAGTTTCCTTTACTCCTCGTAAATGTTTTACTCATTTGCACACGGCTCAGCTTTGCGGATGGATGACTTTGAGAACGTACACATTCTGAGCAAGAATCATCAGCTTTTGAATCTCTCTGTGTTGCGGATCATATATTTTAATTGTTTAAGTAATTATTAAATTCATTGTTGTTATTCTTGCTCAGAAATGATAACCATTTTAACACGCTTTTCATCAGCTTAGCCCGTATGTATATATCAATCTAATGGAAACTTTAAATTCAGATTACACTTTCCAATTAATGAATTATTAAGAACCTATAACAATACAATAATTTCATTGGTATGTCCTGGTATTCATTCGCATCATTTTTACGGTAAGAAAAAAATCCCAACGCAACAAGTAGTCGCCTATATGTTATGGAAACAATAGGATATCTGTGTTTTACAGGTTAACACAGGCCAACATGAAATTTGATATAGCTTCCTATATTAAATAAAGTCTTCCCATATTTAGATTAATTAGTCTCTTTGTTGCCGGTCATTGAAAGATCTCCAAGTTGAAGAACTTAATTGTTCCAAGATAACACCAATAATGTTGGCGCATTAGGTTAGAAAATAGTTTTAAGTTTACTCTCACATTCGAAATGCTAAGGTTCAAGTGTGCTCATAACTTATATGTTTGGTTTTGTTTTAAAAATAAGATAAAATATTTTTAAAAACAAAAGAACTAAAAAACTCGCTTTGTAGCTATGTGGACTATGAAGTTTAAAATAATCTTTAAATATAGTATTGTTCAAAGGCGATTAGGATGTTTCAGTATAACTTAATATTTTTTAGGTAAGATTTAAATAAGATTAATTGACAAAAAATTGTCTTTAAAGTAAAAAGAAAAAGTATGGAGCGCTCTCTATACATTAAAAATGTTAAGAAATATTGAACTGTAGGACTTCCTATCGCTGTGGACCAAATTTTCAGTATTTAAATATTAGTTTTAATTTTTTATTTCACGTTGCTAAAAATGTGTGAGTTTTTTAGTTTTTGAAACTTTAATTGTATTATATTATCACATACAACCCATCCTGAAACAACTATGAGATCCATTTAGAAGCGGATTGTATCATGTTATTATTTTTTTTAAATTTATTTTAGAAATGTCATCACAACAAATACACTTTTACTAATCACTTATAAATAAAACAGAAACTTTTTTAAGGTACCCAATATAATTTCCAAATTTAATATAAGCAAATCATTAATAGATACCTTCCTTCAGAGAGAAATCCGTATCTCTGAAGGACAGAGTGTAAAATAAAACTTGAACGTTGCTGGCAAGAGTGTGTGACATATGGTCATTCCTTGATGCACCATTTTATTTTATAAATTAAGAAATTATACTTGGAATTATTATGTTAAGAAATAATTAATGATTTGTGTATTTTTTTTTAAAAAAATTGATAGTAACGAGTATTTCCACAGACGGTATATATATAGTATGTCGTTAGAATAATATAAATGTCTTAGTTTTTTTATTAGTATTAGTATCTTTGATTGTTTGGTTGTTAAAGAAAAGAAAAAGGAGAAAAAAAAAGATTGTTAACTAAAAACTTAATGTGTGAATTTTTAATAATTATTATTGAATTGAACTTTAGATATGATTAAAAAGAATTGCTACAACGTATATTCACCTGGTGTATTAATTTAAAAGTAACAAGGAGGTTACAAGTGAAGGGGGGTTTTGGTGTCGTAAAACGTGGGATGAAAGATCAATTAATCTGTTCGAAATTGAATGATGTAGGAAATACAAAAGGTTTTTGTAATGGCATATCGAAAGTAAACGGAAATTATTGGATTAAGTACCAATAAATGAAAAAGGAATCGGTGTATTTTCAATAAAAAAGGATGTATATTTCATTTGTTTACAACGAGAAAAAGTCAGGTAAGATACCAGATTATCTGACCTTGTAATTTTCGCACGTTTTCTTTATTATAGACAGCCTATGGGTCTTTTTTATTTTGCATTATATTGGTCTTTTTTCAATGCGTCAATGCAAAGGTTTTGCGTGATAGCCTATGTATAGCGTCCGCCCTAGAAACAAACGTCACAGTGAAGGGATTATTCCTAATCCTGGAAAAGCACTTGTCCATTGAGTGGGTGTCGCCTTCTTTCACTTCGAACACTCTGCCGTCACGTTTAGGATTAAAGACATACCAGCTAAGTGCTTAACAGACATTTGGCTACAAAATCAATATCTTAATGAGAATTTAATGCTGTTCTATTGAGTCAGATCCTGCGTTTTCCCGCTACTTTACTTTGCCGTTTGTGGGTGGCTACTTGATTATAGTTGGCGTTTGGCATGAGAAACCAAGAAATTTGGTATTAGTGTGCACTGATCACCTCATACCGTGTTTCTAAGTTTAAATTTTCTTTATTCTTAAATGAATGCTACGTAGAAAAATTTGTCTTCTGTACTATTTCATAAAAATAATTGTAAATATACACGCCAAGATTTAACGACAAATAGTATTTTCGACGCTGTTCTGCTTTTATAATTTCCTTTTTGGTTCCCAGTACCAGCCGCCTCCTGGCCGCCGACTAATTTCCTCCCGTAAATTAATGCGTGGATCTCTCGAGATTCGCTAACGCTGACGTAATACCTTCCTTGACGAGATATCGATTGACCGAATGTTATCGATAAGAAATTAGGACGCGCCAGAGATCATTTTCCCTTACTGATATTCCTGTAAAACATGAAGACATACTGAGGGGCTTTTCTGGTCCAACAAAGAAACTATATTGAATTCTGGTAGAGAAAAGTTCTTAATATCTTTGAAATCCCTGTGATAACAACAGATGTTTTCTTATAGTTTTATATACGACTAGTAAAATTTTTAAATTAGTTAGTAGTAAGATTTTCAGCTAAATATGTTGGAACCTATATAATGAAATTTAAGACAAAAAATTAATACAATATTTCAGGTGGGAAAGATACAAACCTCCAGAAAACCACCCCAATTTGTAGGATACCATTCATATTCTAATAGTTTTTCCTTCTAGCCAAATTACGAATAACATAAGTAGCTTTCGTGGGTACTTAAAATACTCCTGTGAGAACATATGAAAACTTAAATAATAGGATAATTATTTATTTATATTCACCACATTTTTTGTCAACCCACTGTGCTTTGGAGTATTTGATATATGAGGTTATGAATCTCCTCCTACAGTGAGATATTCTCTGCAGCTCAACATTCGAATGATAATTACTCGTTCATACATTCTAATCATTGACTTTTACGACACATATTATCCTCAACTGTTTAGTCGACTTAAAAATTAAAAGATCCTTCATAACTCAGCGTCCTTTCTCTTCATTCTCTTAGACCCTTCCCCAAACTTTCTATTTCACACAACATATACGAGATAAGTTAATTTCATATTTTATTTAAGCATCTAAATTTCATCACCACTGCGTATAACTATATTTGTGGGACTTGCAAATACAGTGTATTTACCTGATTTTCGTATTGACATAATTCATATTAATTTCTGTGAGTTTATTTAATTTCCTTTAACTGTGCAGTTGGTTCGTGGCTAGAGATCTTGCGGTGTACGTGTGTACATGTACGTGAATGAATTTCGATTGAATTTCTTCAGAGACATAGGAAGATTAGTAATTAAAGTGCGGTGCTGTCAAATATGGAAACGATGAGAGGACGGGAATTTACTCGTGTGATGTATCAGAATGAAGTTTGTTCGGAGAAGAGTGGTTTTATTAGGTAATAAACTGACTACCAATTGACCTCAAGTCCCGTAGCTTTGGATAGTTATTGCCACTAAAATGTGGTCAGTGGAGTAGGCAGTTATACCTAAATTTTGAACAATTTTCATCCCAAAGGTGCAGACCTCGTATGAGAAGCCAGGAATTGTTTCGCTTCTACAAATGAACAACTCGGGGAACAGCAGCGGGGATAATCGTGTAGCCCAATCATACCTGTTCCGACGTGATATTATAAAATTTTCATATATGTATTGTATGTGGTGACGAATAAGAGCGAGAGAACGGGGATCTACGAGTGGACATCTCCGGCGGCCGACAGACACACTGTTCCTGATTTCGGCCGCGTCAGTCAGCTGATCGCTGGGTGACGACTCCTTCATGGTGGGTGGCGATACATGATGTAGCGGACGGACCTGCAACAAGCCGACTAGACGGACCGTGCAGGCGGCAGCACTGCTGGATTAGTCTCGACACGCCTACTACCCTGCTCAGCTAATCACTGATTTCTACAAATGCGACCGCCACGAAAGGAGAGACAAGTTCCAAATGTGTTCCAAAGTTCAGAACTTTAACTCCGATTGTTTTTGATGAAACTATCAATGATTAAATGAGTAAGGTGCTGTCTATTAATTAAAAATGTTTTCCATTTACAAGTCACTAGATAATGTTTTATGTTTGTTGAATACTCACAATATATGTTTTCCTTTACAATTCACATTAGCTTTGTCATTTATCATGATCCCTCGATTTATGTGGAAGGTCATTTCGGTTAAGGACAAAACTTACAGTTATTCTATTGGTCAAATAATTATGCTCATTAAAGAAGTAAATTACCAGATGTGTCGTTTATAACAGCTCAAGTTAAAACAAAGTAACTATGGAATGCTGATACGTTTGGGGAAATTTTAAACAGACACACGCTTGCAGTGTTTGTGTCAATTCGTACAACACATTTATTTGTCTTTTTTTGTTTTTGTATATGGCTTTAAGCCTTGTAGACGTCGAGGTCATTAGACGCGGTAAAGGACTTGGGACAAGGGACGGGAAGGAATTTGTCCATGGCCTTTTTAAGGAAGAATCCCGGCATTCACCTGGAGCGATTTGGGAAGAAAACATCTAAAACCAAAATCTGGACTCCTAGAAGGGGATTCGAACCGCCGTCCTCCCGATTGAGAGACCAGAGCTTTAACCGCGCACTCTTCACGCTCATTTGGATGTTTCCCGTTTCATAAGTTGTCATAACTAATTTCATGTGGTTTTTTTCTCTCGTACCAGAAATCTGTTGCTTTTTGAATATTTTTTTGTTTCAACAGCTTTAGGTAAAACGTGCTTACATTAAACCTCTTTTCAGCCAGTTGTAAGCCGCTATCATTTTGCGTTTAATGCTTCATAAGAAAACGTTAAACATGGAAACCACAGAATCTTTATTCATTTTCTGCGCAAACAACAACGACATGTTTCAAGTGAATGTTTTTTTCTCTTTTTCTTATTATGCTTAAACTGGCATTTCCCACTCCTTTGTCCGCATGGCCCTGGAAGTGCGCAGTAATGAGTTTGCCTTTTGTTTTCATACTAGCAGCAAAGGTATAAACGTTTGTAATATAGTATCTTTGTAATATTTATCGTAAAATAAATTGCAAAATTTCTTCACGTTTATTTGCGTGTTAATCTTTGATATAATGCAAAGGTTAGCGTTGTCCTTCTATTATTAAGTACTATATTTAAAAAAATATTTAAGCAATAAATAACCCAAGTTACGTGGTCAAAAATATATTATTACAATCGAAAGGATAGAATGCTTGTCTGAATTATGTCACGATCTTTGGTGGCTACCTTGTAAAGGAGGGTTCATTTGAACTCCAATTTGAATTGACGAGCCTATCTGTTCACAGTACGAATGAACTGTCATATTTTGTTCCGATTATGAGATGAACTGCAGATTTTAAGGTAGAGTATAAGCTTTAAGACTGTAAAAACCCCATTCTGATTGGTTTGGTAGTTTCTGCGTTATGCAGGGACTGAGAGACGCAACCCCTTATAGCTGAATACAAGATCAGAGAAAATAGAAAAATCTGCAATGAATTAAAATGTTAAAAAAAACTTAGAGGTTGAAATAGATTTCTGTAGGACATTCTTGGAACTAACTCACACATGCCTTGATACCGTATGACTGGTTTGTGACTTAGATCAGATTACATAGCAAAAATCAGAATGTAAACATATAATTTATTCACGTTTCCTTATTGTGTAGTAGTGGGTAAAGTTACGAGAAAGATGAAAATTTATCTCTTTTACACAAACATGAATTCTGGTTTATAGTAAAATTTAAAAGATGTTTGTTGAACATAAGCTCTAGTCGTGAAATAGGCGTTGAATTCATGCTGCAGTCCATATGGACGAAACTAGGACAAGCAATTTGTAAGTAAGGTTACAATAATTTAAACTGTACAGATAATTTTATGACAGTGTAGTTTTGAAATTACAATGAGTGTGGAGAATAGGACCGCCAAATGGTCGTCTGAATGTGATTTTGACGCTTCTGATAGGTAGAAATTTTTTATTGAAGGCGTATCATGATTGTTTATTCTTTTCATATCTTTCATGATCAGTGCAGTTGACTGGACTAAAACATTAGATCTCGAGATATGAAATTGTACAAGCTTGTCATATGTATATTTCCTATTGTGTATCTCATAAATAATCATATGATAAATAAATAAATAAATATCTTTCAATCGGTCCGTAAGCTTGATTATGTTGTATCCGATTACAGTTGCAGAAGTAACGCTCAATGTTGCATGTAAATGAATGAATTCGCATCAGTCGGCAATCAATTAAACAAAAAAATCACGTAGAATACGTGAAACATATCTCACAATGTAATTCATCTGTGACTAGAGGTAAGCTTCATTTTAGTTACATTGATAGCTTATAAAGAACTTTACGGATTGTGTCAGAAAGTTTATACGCTTTCCAAATTCCCCCATCTCGTCGATCGTGTGGAATGTTTCGTGGCAGGATGAGAGTAGGCAGCCCCGCAGCGCGGGTCTCCGCAGACCGCTGCGTGTCCACAATGGGACGCCGTCCGCCCGCGACAATGGAGGGGGAGGTGCTGTCGGGAGGGTGATGGATCGCGCCGCCGCCTCTGCGCTGTTGCTGCCACCTAGTGTCGAGGTTTGAGTGGCGCCGGCCATCCCACATGCTACACACTACCGCTTGGGCTACGACACGATATGGCCTGTAGTTGCGCCTCCCAACCTAATGATCTGCCCGCTCTGGCAGGCGTCAACACGGAGTGTGTCTCCCGCACAGAGTGGTTTGAAAAATAACGTACAATTTGGGGAAAAATTTGCATGAAACAGCCAGAGAAGATGTATACAGGAACGTTATTTTGTTGCTGCACAAATGAATTCATCACAGTTTTAAATTCAATTTTATTGTGGTGCGGTAAAGAGTAAGTGACATTCATAATCTTTGTCAATAGCTTGTTATTCAGTATTACAGTCGGCATTAAGTGTCTAGTTTTTTCCTATAGAATCCTGTACAATTATAGAGCGGCCTGGTAGCTCAGTGGTTAACGCGTCGACTTCAGATGGAAAGGTACCCGGTTCTGATCCAGGTCTCGGAAGGGATTTTCAAAATCCCTTAACCTCACCTTGACCTCTGGCACAGTTTGCTGTGTAATGCGAAGTATGCCAGAAAATTTACGTGGTTTGTATTCCACGTTAAATTGCAGAGGTACTTTGCTCCTTTGAAACACACGAAGATAACCGTTCTGGTTAAGAACTGAAAGCGTTGATATTGCGTATATTCATTTTTAGCATATCCGATTTGTCGCAAAAAGGCTAACATTGTGAGGTAAGGAGGAAAGGAACTGGCCACCCTACCTCCATCATGAGGTTAAGTATACTTCCTTCGGGAGGGTGAAACCAAGCTATGAATTGAATATCAAACTTAGCTTCTTAAAATAATATTCAAGGGCAAAACTGTGCATTAAAAACTCGCAAGCTAAAACTCTTGTAGTTTTGAATGATATGTGCATATCAATATACTACATTATTATTATCGATGATGATTTACAACTGTTCCTCGACGAGGTCTTTAATGTGGGGGAAATAGCGGGGAACGAAGGGCAAAGAAATCGCCTTTGCAATTTTAAAGGTATGTACCATTTGCGTGGAGTAATTTCGGGAAAGCATACAAAGTAGTGATCTGGATGGCCTAGCACGAGGATTGAATCCGCATTTTTCCTAATACAAATCACGCACCAGACACGGTTCTAGTACCATACACCCCTTTCAAAATATAGAAAGGAAGAACATGAACTTCAGAGATACACGAATTTGTTCTTAAAAAGGTATCTAAGTGGTTAGGGGGAGGGGGGAGGGGGAATGATATAGTGTGGATTGATTTCCTCTTAGCCAGTTAAGGTGACATCAAGAATTCATAAAATGCTCTTATTTTAACGCACTGAGAGCTTTTACAATGTAACAGAAAGTCTTCTCTATCACTTTAAACAGCGACTGATGCGTTTCCAACAAAACTTACAGTAAATGAAGTAATTCAACACCAAATAACTGAACAATTATCTTTTCTTCTATCGTTTCTTTTAAAGTAAATCATCCTGTTTTTCAGTAATTACATTGAAACACACGAAGATAATCTTTCTGGTTAAGAACTGAAAGCGTTTATTTTGGTTTATACATTTGTCATCCGATGTAACGGAAAAAAAGGCTAACATTGTGATTACAAAATATTCAGTGACCGTTGATAGGTATCTCGCTAATTACTCTTTGTTGCTGTTCAGTCCTGTCGCGTTCGAAATTATAGGTATTTCGTTTTAAAATGAGCTTACGAGTCCTAGAAGATTCAGATTCAAATTTGTTTATTTTCCTTTAAAACATCAGACACCGAAGATACTAGGTGCATATGTAAACAAATGCTCCAGCGGATACACCTTTCAATAGCAAAACTCATTTAATTTTCAAACAAAACTAAAACCCGTCTCTGCCGATCGCTTATATAGGTCTCACAGAAAATTCCAGAATAATTCAAACACTCAACGACCGACATTTCTAGAATTCTATCAATACTTAAACAAATAAGATCACATGAAAACAATCATAATTAATACAAAATCATTATGAAATTCACAGAAACACAAAATTAACCGTAAAAATCAGTCCAAACTGTCGCAAATTGTCCTCTAAACATCGTAGCTCACTTCAATACGTAGAATTACAAACTTTAATCAATATTTCTTTCATAGTACTGTCCTCGACATATTAAATAGTATTTAGATAGTTTCTTACCAGAGAACAATGTCCATTTACACAAATTCACAATTAATTGCAAGATAAAATCTACAAAACCATATTCAATCAACTCCCAGCTTGCTAGAAATAATTCTTAAAATAGAATTTCATTAAAAGTGTTGGTCTGAGGGCCGTTATACCCTGTTACACTGACTCATGTTTCTGCTTATAGAAAAATGTGTGAAAGTGTATACCGCAGATCTGATTTGACAACACTATGAGAATAAAATGAATAATGTAGTTGCTAGTAGCAACCAGAGAGTTTCAAACACACTTAACTTCTACGAGGCACAATCATACCTCTCTGAGAAGCATCCTTGCTGCTACAATTATTCGGAATCCTGGAACTGATTTCTAACACTGTCTGCTTTAATGGCAAACCAGCGACACTTTATTTTATCAACAGTCTTCTGTTTTATTTAATTGGGCCGTTTGGCTCTACGATTCGAAACGACTGTTATTTTAAGTAAGTCGTAATAAGGATAGTGAGATGTGACCTTATATTTAGAAATCTTTTACTTGTTCAAAATACTGTTCTGTATTACATTTGGTTCACGAAATGCAACGAGGTAGGGATTCAGCCTTTGGCAGCTCACAGTCAGTTATGCGTTTAACGACTGTTTTGCGTTCTGTTGCATCAGCGTGCTGTTCAAATAGGGCGTATGCATGTTTGTTTATTGTAATGAATTAGGGGAAAATTCGCCTGTTCCTTTAAAAGGCGGAAAGTGAAAGTAAATATGTTTCCAATTGATATCACTGCAATCTGAAAGACGTAAAACGTTATAATTGGTGATCATCAATGAATCAGGTATGATACCATAGTGTTTTAGCAGAAAAGGCTGAGGATCTTCAGAAGTTACTGAATGCTATTGCAATGTATTAGCTGGTCGGATACGATTACGTAAAGAGTCGGAATAACCGGGGCATTTAGGAACGTGTGCTTTGCTGGTGATGTTAAAACAATAAATAACGGTGATACATACCTGCACTTCGGACTTGGCTGGTTTTACAAGACATGTAATGTATTGGTATTGTAATGACACATCACATTAAGTTGCATGCCACTTAAGCATGCGAACTGTTCGACGGTCAAGAGCTGGCAACCAGGCAACTAGCAGGAATGCAAGGACACGCAGACAATACGTCCACCCCGTCCGCCCGCGCGACCTGTTAAGCGGGGGGAGGACTCGAGTGAAGATACGCTCGAGTACTTTTCGCGGAGGTGTTAACCGCAAGTTCACGTGCACGAAACCGTTCATTGTGCCGCGTGCGTGGTACCGTCGACCAGTGTTTGTAGGATCGACCCTTGTTCGATCATATCTTCGCAGTTCGAGTTTGGAGGAGCGCTCGCCGACGGATCTGCCGATTCCAGCATCCAATTGCATGTGGAGGGAAGGCTGATTCCATGACAGCCATCACCAGTGCAAAGGAACCACATCAGCCATCACCGGTGCAAGAGAACGGGCCAAGTACCAATAAAAACTATTGCGTGTGTTCTCATCACGGGGCCAAATCAGTCAACCCCGACACGACCTTTGGGGAAAGAGACTCAAGTTAGCCTAGGCACAAATAAACTCAATAACCATCATTCTTTGTAATTATGTGGAATAAATGTAAATGTCAATTCTGCCTGATATTATAAACGTAAATTTTAACGTTGCCTTGATTAATTCCCATCCCCTATTGCAAAGTATTAATTTATAAGTTTTTAATAAATTAAATTAATTAAACATTTTCTGATGTCGCAATTAGCGTGACACTTCAGTATGTTGATACAACTAAACGTGTATCCAATAGAGAATTGCTCTTCATTGCCTTCGCCCACATCACCATGCACCATCACCCAACAAAACTGTCTGCGATGCCTAGAGGGGTACCGTCCAAGTCTGATGGAGCTCCCTCTTCCTCAGTATCCCTCACAACATTTGATAAATCACCGTCGGGGTCCTTCGTGAAACTCCTAACGTATATCTGATGCCAAAGGAAAGCGCATTTGACCACATTAATTGGATTAGATAGTCAACCGACAACTTTAAGGGTAAAAGCTGTGCGAAGACCAATCGACATAAAAATTATTACCAAACTTGAAAAAAAAAATCTGATCACAACCAGAAATTAGGTTTGTACAATCAAAAATTTTGTAGTAAAAATATCATTTCTTATTCAATTTTTTCCTTATGACTTAACGCCTTGTCTACGTCGAGGTCATCAGAGGCGGGAAAAGACTGGGGGAAAGGAACGGGAAGGAATTCGGCCATACAGGCATTCGTCTGGAGAGATTTCGGAAAAAAACATGGAAAACCCAAATCTCCGGATGGGATTTCCAACCCACATCCTGCCAAATACGAGGTCAGATCTATACCATTCTCCCAAAACTCAAGTTATCATGTTTATGAAAATCTATGTCACCGGAACGGAACATTCCAAAATAGTAAGTATGGCCTGAAAGATCTCAAATTACAGTGTTCGATTCTGTTATCTTAATTGAGGATTTATCGTAATAGATTAGTTTCTTCAGACCATCGTGTCTGATGAATAAACCTAAATATCATTTTTCCCAAAATTATTCAAAAAACTTGTTAGCTGTGTTGTAAGTGCCTTTTAGATTTAAGGAAAGTGATAGTGACTGACATCTAGGATTGTGAGGATTAACTGATCTTTGAGTATCGGAAAAAACAGATCAAACCATAGCAGTGGGACATTATGCACACCTTCTGAAGCTACCTGGAAAAAGAGTTTAATCTCCAGCGATTTTAGAATTTCATCAAGACAGTGTTCACAGTAGTAAGTGTATCATTTCATTTCCAAGGATGCAATTAATTAGACCGGATTTCAATTTTCACTGCAGGTTTATTGTTTTAACGATGCGGCCTCTCACACATTTGACTTTCTACAATGTTTGTGTCCAGCACCCGGTTAAAACAAGACGGTTACATTGTATATGTTTGACATCACTTTTGATACTCTTGAGATATCCATTTTATTTTAATTCTGGCCTACCAGTGTCAAACCACTGAGTTGGGGGACGATTCTCGTGGAATGAAGGGTAACCGGTTGGCAGTCTATTGGGAGTCTTCTCAAAGCAATGAGAAGACCAACCAAGTGCAAACAGAGAAGGATTGCTTTGAGCATCTCTCCAGAGAGATCAGTTCGTCTAATCAGCCTCTCGAATTTACATTTCACTTACTCGTCCGCTGACATTCCTCTGCCAATGAAGGAAGCACGTTACGGAAACGTTTGTGTATTCTGAACCACCAGGTTCAAAGGAAGTTCCACATTTAATTTCTTCTTTTTCATGATCATCTGGAATTTCTCAGACCGATGGGATGAATTCTTCTATAACATAATCATTCCATGATTCCTTTCGCGTGTAAGAATAGTATAAAAGAGCTTTCAAAATATCTTTTTATGAAACATTAGCACAAGGTAAAAATTACTCAATAAAGAGAACAGGGAAGTTGTATAGTAAAACAAATGAACGTAGTGTAATGAAGTAATTTTACCCATAAAATGAACTAACAAAAATTTCTGTTTATGGGTTTTCTCTTCGATGACGTCCATGCAAGTAGAGCGTGGGAGCACTTATACTCAAGGAACGATAAGGTAATTGGCAATGGCCTTTTGAAGGAGCCATTTCGGCACTCGGGAAACCGTTTAAAAATTAATTCTGGATTGCTGGACCGGGATTCGATCACACGTCTTGTAGACTGTCCAACATTCGAGTTAACATTCACCCTCTAGACTCTATGAACTTTTTGTGATAGTAGAGCATGTCAATGGTATACACAGTACCGCCAAAGAGGTCATTCTGTACGAACAAGTAACTCTTTTTTCTCGATTTTTCCATATACCTTATCAAGTATTGTACTGGAGCAAGATATATCCTGTATCATGCTAACAGAATATTTTATTAATATACAGCTTGTAAGGATTACTATAAGTTGATTATTAGATAACAGCTACAGCATAGTAAGTTCGCGGTTGTTCAATTCGTAAATTACATACAAACGATGATTTAATTGACATACGGCCATTGTTTTTCCTTACACTAAAAAATTCATCTATTTTTCTTATATAATCCTATCTTTCTCTAACTTCATCACTTCAACATGCCCCTTATAACCCACGACTTAATTCTCTGCATCATATAGTCCAATACTTGTCTACAACTCTTCTTATCTTCCACTGTTCCCTCCATAACAAATTAACCAATTCCGCATGTCTTAAAATATTACACAAAATCCTGTCTCTTCTTTCGGTAAGACTCGTCCAAAAATTTCTTTCATCACTCATCATTTCCAAAACACGTTAATTTCGTACTTCGCAGTTCATTTAATTTTCAGCACCCTTCTACACCACCACATTTTCTATCTATCTGGTATTCCTGAAGTCCATGCTTCCCTACCATAAAGCGCTGTGCTCCAGTTATGAAAAGTCCTTTTTGAGTCCTAGAACAAAATTTGAATCTAAAACATTTCTCTTTTCAAGAAGGTTTTTTTCATTATTTACATTTTCCAAAATGCTATATAACAGCATGACACTGAAAGATCTCTTTCGATCTAGGCTGGTCCTCAGATGATGTCAATTTTATAAATAAAATGCCATATAAAAATCGTTGTCATGATGAATGTTTTTTATTCTCAGACGCGTTTGGTCCTTATAATATGGGGCATAATCAGTGGTTCTGAATCTATATTTCTACATGCGTTTGATTATAATTGGGAAATAAAATACAAATCATTAGCTCTCTCTTTTAGAGAGAAGGTAATAATCTTCAAATGTGATCTGTAATAGCGCTTTATGCAGTTTTACAGACCTGTTAATACACATAGCATACTTTAGCTCTGTTTTGATGTTGCAGTTGAATGTTTTGCCAAGTGTTTATGTACAAGCCTTGACTGGTTGCTGTACAGGTATGTTAAACACAACATGTTTACCCGTGTTGTTATGTTTGTAAATAAACGGCGCCTACCTAATTTTGGTTTTTGTTTGTGTTATTGTATATGTGTATATCTTCTGTTAAATTATTCCACATGTTCAGCCGTTGTAGTTGACTTAGTGTTGGTGATTGTTATGAGAGTACCTATATTAATTTTCATGTTAATTGGTTGTTTTTAGTAAGTTGAATAGTGTTTTATTAGTTAAATTGGCGAATTCGTTTGGGGTCATTCTTCATATTCCTATGGCGTTAAGTATCTAGTTGCTTTCTTTAATTATTAGCAGATGTTTTTTGTTATTGTTATTTTTTAAAATATTTTCTTGTATCGTGGCAAGAAGATGATTAAGGACTAGTAAATGATCTGATTTATATTAGAATCGTTTCTACATGTTATTACTCTGATATGTTCCTTGCAAATTCACCAAATACAGGTCTTATTGCTAAGATTCGATTTCATATGCTTTCCACACACGAATTTAGGTGAATGCTGGGGTAACTGTAGACAGATCTTACGGACCAGAGAGTAATGAAGAACAATACCAAAAATTTTGGCTTACTAGGTACCCTACTAGGAAAATAAATGTTTCTTTGGAAGGGGAAGCTATTAAACGTGAAAATGTGAGTTGCTAATTTAACAATTGACTCACTTGGACAGGACTCATTCGAGTTCCGGCAGAAAAAGGATTCAATATGAAGCATGTAATGAAGAGGGTAATTAATGGCTACAAATAAGGGAACTTGGGTATGAAACCTTGATCAAATAATTTCTTGAGTATACTGAGATATTATGGATATTATGGAGTGCTTGTGATCAAACGAGAGCAGTAAGATTTGGATGTACTAAATTCCTTCAAAAACAACACATATTCTTCAAATTTTGTAAATCGGACGCTTAGGGCCAAATACAGGTCAAGTTTGTATTTCAGTTAGTTAAGGTTACACAGTCATGACCTTTGATCCTAAAAACTAATTTTTGAGCTCATAAACTCATTTTTGAGCCTATAAAATCATTTTTGAGCCTATAAACCAGATTTGAGGCTATAAACCTATTTTTTGAGCCTATAAACTCACCTTTTTTTGTCAATGTTGAACTCTGTAAAAAGCTTTTTGCTTTAAATCGTCCTTGAGAGTTACATCAATGTCACCCGGTGACTACCAGTGTGCCTTGCTTCTAAAACACCCCAATTTGATTATTGCCCCAAAAATGAGTTGAGTGGGTCTGTCAAGAGTGAGGTTGTATTTATCCCACGCTTAAACCTACGATACCCAGAAAGAGGTGGTGACCCGCTATACTGGCGTTTGCCATCACAATTAACAAGTTGCAGGTGCAGACCCCTGACAAAGTAGGCTTTACCTACACAAAACTGTCTGTCAACTAGGAGCTACTCTAGGACAGTGACCCCATACTAAAAACACAGAAACGGCATTAAACATGGTATGATGTACTGTAAAAGAGGGCTAGGCGTCCCTGATTTTCCAGGTTAAATAAATCTGTAATAAATAAATAAATAAAGATTTTGGTACCTGATTTCACCTTCTTCCGTATTCTCATATAGTCGAGGAAATACTTCACTGTAGTAAAATAGTGCTTAGTTACTTAACAATGCTATATTGATAAATCAGCCCAGTATGAAACACCTTTAGAAACATATCACGGTCAAAAGTAAAAAAAAATAAAAAATATATACGACTTTGGAGAGACTTGGAGTGGCACGTTCTTTCCCTTTCAATCTGGCGTTGCTCGTAAACGGCCAATTCACTTACACACGCTATTTTTATTGAATATGTCATGGTACTGTTAAGCTCCTGTGTCCATGTTCCCATCTCCATTTCTACAGCTCATTAACCATAACCGGGAAGTTGCTTTTGAAGCGTGAACTAAGATTGATATTTATACTTTGAGTGTTTCAGTACAACTTCTTTTGCTCATATTCATTTGAGAAAGAAGTGCATTTTGTTCTTGAAACAGAGTGAAAATTGACTATTGCGTTCCAAAACATTTGATTACGCGTCATATTCTGCGTAGCAACTATTTATATGTTGTTCGGTCACTAGTCTTTCTAGTGTTTTCTTCTGTTGTCCTTGGTATGGTTTTAATTTACAATGGTGAAAATTCTATTTAACAGCCAATTCGTCACGGAGTACGTCTCTTATAAGGTTGGTGGTATTAATGGGTATTTTCATCAACATATTCTTCTGCCAATCATTATTACCTAAATTCCACGCTGATCTACTTACACTAGTTATATCACGTGTAATAGAACGTATCTTACGTTTGAGTAATGTACGAAGCATTAATAACGATTCAGCACTATAAGCTCTGGAAGTCAATATATATTTCTCCTTGTAATCAATGTAACAATTTCAGTTTCAGCTTAACCAAAAAGACTCTCATTTAGCCAACCATAGATTGCACTTATAATACCATTCACAGATAATATCATCCATGGAACTCCATGCAACTTACAACCTATATTCAGTACGTTAATACTTACCAACTGTTACCGTAATATTCCCACATGCCTATATGCTTGTACCCTCTCAGTTTGGGCAGAAAGGCATAGTTTATAAGGTAGGTGGATGGTCCCTTTATAGCCACTGACCCAAGTATTATGCTTTTGCTATTTAGATTTAATTCTTTTCTATTATGGTGATTTTAAATCTCAATTTCCTCTTTACAGCCAATAAAACTTTACTTTTTGCTTTAATTATTTGAAAAAACCTTGTTGACGTATTTACAACTAGCCAGACATATCGCTGGATTCTCAAGCTTTACAACATGCATCGGTCGCTTTACAACAAGATATTTATTGTTTACCTTTTTTACTTTCTGTATGGCTGATTTCTTACAGTCGGAAGCATAGTCAGGAATTTATCCCTGTTTTTAGGCAAGTTGCAGTACCAGATTTTTACTAGTGCCCTAAATATTCCAACGTCGACGCGCCCTTTATTAATAATAATAACAAAATTCTGTTGTAGGGATCCTAAGTATCGTCGTTTGTTTGATAAAGTTTTCAATTATGTCTGCTTAGAATTTTTTCATGTAAATTTTTTAGTTATTAAGGCTAAAATTAGAATTGTCGACTATTCATTGAAGTAATTACAAAAACCGCCTAAAACCGTAATCAGGATGGCTAGTACCTCAGTCTTCAGGTTTGAACCTGGGGCCGTTGTACCTTCAACAGGTCAATACGGCAGTATTTTAAAGCTCACAGCACACAATTGGGACACTGGATGTTGTTCAGTCAATATGTGTAGTTACTTTTTATCTCACAAAGCTGTTTCTGTAAAAGATATGATTTCAATTATACTAACCCCTGTCGTTTTCAGAGCTGACTTTATTAACAGTGTGTGTTGCTCCTGGAAGTTTTTCCATAATACTCTTTCTGAGCGGTTGATCCTCCACGTTTAAATTGGTGTTGGAACTGTTTTGCATATTAATTGATTCCTTGTACGTGGCGTGCTTTTTTTGGTAACGTTGCCAATATAGATTTTAGTCGATAGGGAAACAGTAATATGTCTGAAAACGATTTACAGTTTTACATTCGTAGAGCTATCTGGGTAGAATTATTTGGTTATCACGATGACTGTTCATTGTTGTTCTGTAACATAGGTGTCTCTAATCCGATGTTAATAATATTTACCTACAGACTAAAATACCTTCTTTTGTCTTCGGATTCCAGTTTTGCGAAGTGGTATAAGTTGCTGATTTCGTCTGTTCCTGCTAGTAATTCTGTAGTCCATTATCTTCAGGTTTGATATTCTGTATCTAGCAGACAGTCATTCTTCACGGTTTTCATTGAACACAGAACACATCCACACTTTAATAATACTTTATTAGAGAGTTTCTAAACCTTTTTCAACCCAAGAACTAGCAAATTTCCAAAAATAATTCTGGACACCACTTACTTATATGAGCGTAATTTTTTATGTATGTGTATATTATCATCATCTGCGGCATATTTTATTTTACCATTATAACATAACAAATATAAAAGATTACAAAAGTAGAAGTGAACTATCAAAAGTTATTTGCATATTCACCCCATTAATTATTTTTAATAACCAAATTAATAATAATGTTAGTATAGGCTGTATGCTTCACTATACCGCTGACACTAGACCTTACACCTTTCTTTTGTTTACTGTACTTCACCACTTTTATATTACCGACTACGTAACACGCCCCCCCCCCCCCCCCACCAACTACAAGATCCGTAAGGAAACGATGGTTTACTTAATTCTTAGACGAACGTCACTCTTTTTGATGTCAACTTGAAATGAATAGACTATTGTAGAAACAATTCCATCTTAATTCCAGCATGTTCATTCAAATTTTCGTGGCTTTCAAAAAGTTGAACTTGTAGTTAAACTCGCTTATAGCCTTATACAGTATGAATAAGACATCTAAATTTATAATATTCTACCTGGGGACCATCTGAACCATCTTCGCGGACCACAAGTGATCTGCACAGCAGAGATTGTAGAATCACTGCTCTATCCTATTACACAAAACATGTTAATTAATCAGTTTTGTCGTAGTGTGTTGCACTTTCATTTAAACACTGGCAGGAGAGAGTTGCAAATGAACGTGTTTTTAGGTCAGTTATTTAGGAACAATGTAGTTTATTCACGCTATAGATATCACAGCAAGTTTTAGTTGTTAGTAGACATTTCCGTTACTAGCGAAGAAGCTTTAGCTTCTACTAGTAGTTTTAACATAATTACCTTTTCTACTTTACTTTAGGGTGGATCGAGAATTAATTAAACAAGCATTAACAGCAATTTTTTGCAACAGTTATGACAATGTGTGTTTCTGTAACAGGGACTGCAAGAAAATGAAATCATATTCACCTCTTGATTCAGGGATACTTGGTTCGGGTTCTGGTGTTAAATAAATTTTCTACATCCAGGATTTGGCAGGCTAGTAAATAGATCCTGAACACCAGATTGTGTACTCAGGTAGCTTATTATGTACCAAACCTCTCCGCAGTGCGTGTGAAATGAGGGTGTACCACTCTATTGAAGGTCATTCGGCGGAGGGAAAGGGACGGTCTTACAGTCTAATGGCGTCTTTCAGAAAAATAAGCTTAAAATATCAGCCTCCGGCTTTCCACGTCACCTTCTTTCAGCTAACATCCACAACACACTACAATGAATATACACATCATCACTGAAATTTATACATGCAATTACAATTGCGAACTGTAATTACGCTGGGGAAGGCTAAGGAGAAAAAATTATTTATCTTTTATCCGAAAGTAGATAAAGAGTTGTAGTACTAATCTAGCGTCAGTTTCACATCTCGAGGATAAGTGTTATTTAAGGGCACGTTTCCGTGCGCCCTAAAATACATATGTATATAGTGTAGAGTTGGGACAGTCACGATGAAAATTGACCGACTATCAATGAGGTGAGCATTACGATTAGCGCCGCAAATATATATATATATATATATATTGCACTGATACAATACAGCCATGTGAAGTTGCAGCAACGTAGGATTGCCAACGGATATGAGAGCCTGCACCTAGGAGCCAAGCAGGTAGCTATCAGCCAAGGAATGCGGCTACCGCACGCCCTTCCTCTAATCCGCTGGACCGCTAAGCGGAGGGGGGAGACTCGCTTGGAGGCCACACAGGTTTGCACCTCGTGGTGGTACGCGTCCGGACGTTGGAATGTAATACGCGAGTGACAGTGTGAGTTCGCGCTCCTGCTGGAAGAGCTTCCCAATCCGTATCTGCAAGGAGCAGGTTCGTCGCCAGACTGCGTCGACCTCTTCCCGTCCTAGTTCCTTGAGGGGCCACTCTACGGCGGTGCAGCGTCGATCGTGGGGCCAACACGACGTCACCCGCGCCACTTCGCGCCACCCGCAGTCGTGTCGCAAGAAGCGCCATCTCGGACCTGCCCGCAGCTGCCGTCGCAGGAGCAACAATACGGTATTGTGTGTGTTGAGTGGGTTCACCTACCGCGCCCACAAGCCCAGTAAACGACCCTGATGAACAATAATGTATACCTGTCAATTCATGCTATCAAATCACATCTCTTAATCACATCAAATTAATCAATCCATATACGTGATCTAATAAATAGTAATTTTAAATATTACCATATATATATATATATTCAAACTTTCGGCTGTCAGATCTCAGCTGTCAACTATCTGAGCAGATTGAAACACTGCCACTGTACTTATAATGATCTGCAATCAGTCTACACATTGTAAACAAGATTCCTGTGATACAGGGGACAAAGTTGTAAACAAACTAGTTGTACTAAACAGACAGTATTGATTTTTTACAAGAAATCACAAAACATTTTTCTGTTAGGTCTGACAGCTGCTGTAATGACTAATTTCTGAGTCATTAATTTATTAAATATTTAATGATAGAATTTGTTTTCATATGAACAGTGCGGACACTTAAAACGAAACTCTTTGCACTTCTTTATAAGGGTCCACGAAGAGAAGGTGAACAAGGACATCAATGAGTCTGAATGGTGCCAGGTCTCAATATACTTGCCCAAGATATTAGCTAACAAGGTACAAGATCTTAAAGTAAAGAAACTTTACCACTCATATAATCAGAAAACATTCAGCTACTGTTCAGCAGTCGCTAATTTGAATACAACCTCTAATTTGTCAATTTGTTAAATCATCTTCCTTTTATTAATTTCGATCAATAAAGCTATCGATTCATTACAATCATGACTAAATAAATGTAATATTTACAATATTTAATCTTTTATTTCATTTTTTATATTATCTTTGTTTCAAAAAAATAATCTTAGGAAATATTTAATGCAATGTTGTTGAAGGCCATTTTTTCCGCAGTTGCTGAGTAAATTAATTCATAAAATAACGCCAATACAACTGTATAATGTAGGTTTATTGCCGTACGCGTTTCGCCTCTCCTCGAGGCATCATCAGCGACGAATCTATTTTAACATTTACATTTTATTTACAAACTTATTTGACATAACGTGTGTGTATATATTTTCTTATTATTTACACTTACTATTTACATTAGTGGATTTCAGGATAGTAACCACCCATCTTTGCTTTCTCTCCAAAGCATGTTTCTGTTACAGCCATTTGTCATTGCTGTTCTGTACACGATATAAACATTGCGTATTCTACAATTCGCTTGTTTTCGGTGGCCATATTTATTATTTACACATAGGTATTAAGAAGATAATTAACTTAACTAAAGACAAAACTGATTCAACGCACGTAGTCTCTTGTACAATAAGTTCGTGTCTGTTCGCGAAAATCTCTTTTGACATACGACAACTCTCTTCAAACTAAATAAAAACTTTTCAAATTTTAAAGAGCGAACGCTTTGTATAATGTATATGTTATATCGTAAAGCAGCCAGGTCGGATTAAGGGATCGAGACCTAGGATCATTTTACTGCATTTATAGACCACATCTGTCGGAATGAATCCCTCTCTAGACATTCTAATAGTTTTCAGACTGAACTGAAACTCTTAAAAATTTGCAGAACAAACCTTTAGGGTTAAGCACAGGTTCAGTACGTATTTCAATCTCGCCACATCACGCGATAATTACAGATGTCCCTGCACTACATAGTAGTTCGTAGTCTCTGTCCACGTGCAGTCTATGACTTTATGCATCGTAACACCCTTGTAACTCAACATTAATTCTTCAAATTGTTGCAGGGTGAATTCAAATAGTAAAACATTGATACAGTTCGTGTGTCAGGCAGATCACCTTAGTTGGTTATGACTAGGGTTCGGATTTTTAGGACAAATCTTATTTTTTTCCTGCCTTCTTTTTGAGCTGAAATGCCGAATTAAACAATGATTCAAAGTTTCTGATAGTATTTAAATATATTTTATATAGCATATAAATTGATATTCAGACCATTTTCGTAGTTTCTGTCATATTTCGATATATTTATGATCATATTTTGAGGAAAAATCTGGTAGTTTTTTTAATAGTACTGGGAATTCACTGGATATAGATGAGAAGAAATTACGATAATTATTCACAGAACTGTGCTTCTGCTATACAGATGGGGGAAAAAAACTAATTTTCACTGTGGTCAGAATTCACCAGTCAAGAATAGAAGTTATACATTATTGTCACTCTCTAAATGTAATGTTCCGCCCGCCTTTTAATCTCGACAATGCAGCAGAGGCATGCCTGTGTCGATCCGCGTCAATCAATATCTCAATGAAATATGCTCAGTTGATCAGTGAGTAGACCTACCGCCATGTCGAAAATAATATTTTCTGAAATTGCGAAGTTACGTAAGGGAATTTAGAGAGAAGTATTTTAGTGCAGAAGAAAGAGTTCTATTCTATAAATTATCTGAAATTAAAGTCACTTAAACAAAGCAATTTAAAATTTAATTTCCCAATGGTGCAGCGAGTGCACGGAACCAAATTATGCTGTCTACGTGAAAGCGACACTAATAGATAAAATAAATGATGTATAATTGAGCATGTTTTGATGTATAGTAAATTTAAATGTTTGATCATTTTTAGGTCATATTTGCCTGCATATTTTTCTATTTTTTTGGTCATAAAGATCCGAACCCTGGTTATGACCATTGACCCTTTACAATATGGCGCGTAGACTCTGCCCACACATAACCTCTGCCTCAGATACTTTTAAGTACTTCAGACTGAGCTGATTCTCATCAAACTTTGCAGAGCGAATCATTTGTGTAAAACACAGCTCTGTCGTATTTCAGTTAGATAAGTTCAAGCCTTGGACCCTAAAAAGGGTAACTTTTTCAGACTAGTAACCATGCAAAAAATGAGGTCACCGGCTTACATCCTGTTATGTATAATCACAGTAAAGGCCAGTGGTAGCATATTCCACTGCTTTGATAGCAGGTGTCGTGCTCACACTCCGGAGGGGCAGTACTCACTATGTGGCTACCTGCTGCTGGAAACTGTTGCGTGTCTGCCCGTCGGCCGTGAGAGTAGCTTCGGCAGTCCGCACCGCCGCAAAGTTGTTTCCCTCGTATTGCTCTCCCGTCCTCCCTCTCTCTTTGGTGGCGCTGCCGCAGTGCAATTTCGGAACCCAGCAGTCGGCTCGGTGCCTGCGGTTCACACTCCGAACGTGGCGTCCCAATATCCACCGCCACAGTGCTCCAGACTCATAGAATCAACGAACAGAGAAAATCACTGCGCGCCTCTGAGATCAAAGATAGACTTCTTTTACTCACGCCGCGTTATTTCGATATATCTTAACTAGCAGAATACCTGACGTTGCTCGGTCTAGTTGAGATTAATTTGCCACTACACTATTTTTAGTCCAGCAATGAGAAACATCACATTCGCACCAACCATTTCCGGAATTAAAACAAACTTAGATTCATTTGCATCATACACAGAAAGGGATTGGTTGGAGCCATTCTATCTTTACACAATTATTATTTGTCTGATGAGAAGCATATGTTCCAAGTATAGAAGACTTTGGGTCTCCCGGCGTTGAATACGAATAAAATTCTCTCGGGTAACTAACAGATTGAGTAAATAGATAAGGCATGACGTTTCGATGGTCATAACTCTGCCCCCATTGCCAAGTAACTGTCACTTAACAATGGCGGCATAGCTTATGACCACCGAAACGTAGTGTTTTATCGATGGACTCTCTCTGTTAGTTACCCGAGAGGATTTTATTCATATGTAACAAGTTTCAAGGATTTGCCGTCATCCATTTCAGAAATTAAACTAATCTTTATTTGCCAGCACCCTTCTTTGATAGGGTCGGTTTGAATAACATTACCCCTACAGTATTTAGTCTCCCAAAGAACAATATATGCCACGTTTCATCAGATTTGCACCAGCCATTTCTGCAATTAAAGCAAACCTAGAGTCATCATCACCTTACCCAGAAAGGGATGTGAATTTATTTCTACACTATTTTTATTCATGCGATAGGATTCTTGTGTACCAAGATTCATTAATTTGCTATCAGCGATCTCCCAGATTATAATAAACGTCGATTTGACCTTTCATTTCTCAGAACGGGCTGGAATGGATTATGTGATGTGGAATTTAATTTTCGTTTTATTCCAGGCTGTATTTTAACCTAATCACAACATCTACTTATGTTGCTGCTCGAAAATCTAAACATGTACAATATGCACAAATGTTCATACTACATACATAAATTTGAGGCTGTAATGTGTCTGTTTATTCCAGAATCACGTAGAAAATATAGAGTTTGAGTGGATTTTCGCAGTCTGAAAGCGTGGGATGTGAGTTAAAGACTGATATATGACACAAGACGTTATGGTGGATTTATTTTGCGAATCATCTGCCACAACCTGAACATTGCTCAATCGATTTTGACGAGGTTTCCAAAATATAAAACATGAGGTATGTCCCATTATACGGTCTCATCTGCCGCTGCAGCTGAAAATTATCTCATTATCTTAGTTTATCTGGCGCTGGAGATCAAAATTAAAACCTTTTAGCACCTTATATCAAGTATTTTAAAGATTGTAGCTTCAATTTTTGAGATTACTTTGACGTCAACGATATTCTCTGACATTTTTTTGTAATTATTAATTTAAATAGTTTCCTCTTTACTTACGTTGCTCTTCGTATTCAGTACGGCCAGCAATAGGGTTACAGTTAAGGAAGGAAACGGAACGAGTTACATTATTTTAGTCAAGTATGACATATGCAGCATCTAGTGGGTATTGCATCTTAGGTGTTTCTCATGATAAGTTCAGAGTTTCATTTACTTCTTCGACTTAATGTAACGTTGAAACACAAGACATGACACGCATTTGAAGCATCTCAGAAGCTTTCACGGGTTTCGTTTTATGGTTGTAGATGTTTGGTAGACGGTTAACGTACGATGATGATATTGGGGATGACGAGGGCTCAATATCTGGTTCTGCAATTCAGATTTCACCTATCCATCGTTTTCTGAAATCAATCCAGAAAATTGCGGGTTTTATTTCTTCCAAATATCATGGACAAATTCCTCCCAGTTCCTCACCCGCAATATTTTCCCACCCCAATTTAGCTCGACGATCAGTGGATCCTTGATTTAAAAAAAAATACGCATCATCAACGTTCCATAAATCATTGAAACCCATGAAAGTGCTGCACAAAATAGACTGATGTACAAAACCGCTTTCCAAGTACGAAACTTTCTCGTCCTCTACCACGGGTGGGGATAGCAATTTATTCTAACCCGTTAGGAGAAAAGGGTGATGTTCACCAGATTTTTGTAACAAATTCATGTTTCATTTATTGGTGGTAACATTTTGCCTCCTATGGTTGAGGCAAAGGAAGTTTCTGCCAAAATCACATTTACATTGTTTTTCAAGGTTTTCGACTATCACATTAAAATTGACAAGCCAGTGTCCTATGTTTTATACGTTTTACGTTGTAGTGGAAGAGAATAGCTGCAAACTGTTTGTCTTAAAGTGACGCCTACTTTTGCTCGGTGGAGTTACTTCTGTATAGCTGGAAGGGGCTTTGTGGCATCAATTTTCCACAGACTTCCCTCTTCAAACTGTAACCTGTGAGAGACATTATTCACCTTCTATTTGCCAGTTATTTAATCCATTTTATGTAACTAAAGGGAATAGTGTGTCAACTGCAGTTAATGTAAGACACTCTTAGTAGTAAGTGAAAGAACGCTGTGAATATGATGTAAAGTGGTTATAAGTATGTTTGCGAGGTTTTTTGACAGTTATTATTCTCTCTTAATATGGAATACCTATTTAAGAAGGTATTATCAGGTTCGCCTGTCATTGCTGTTCTATTCTGCCTTTCTTGCAGCAATTAAAAATCGTTTATTACGTTTAATGCAATACGAAACACCACTAAATTATCTGCATTATTGTTTAAACTTACTTACAGCTAATTTGGAAATAAATTCAAAACTCTTAGCTTGTTAAAGGATAATTCAATAATAAACAATTATTTTCACTGAACATCAGCCGTTGTTTGGTTTTCCCGAACTGCTGACATTTTTTTTTGTGCTCTTAGAGAAAAGTTTCTGTGCATAAATAAAGTATCATACTGCAAACGTGAAATGGATTTACCAGAGCAGTAGTCAAAATGATGTCTGTGAGATACATCTCAAGAGCAAATGTTAAATGTTATTTAAGTTCATCCTTGTTTCCAAGTTGTAATTAGACTACTCATACAATGAATAAAACAGAGTTGTAATTGCACTGCAATAAGTTTAATTACTACGCGAGACAAGTCCGCAGGGGTTGGGCGTCTAGGCTTGTGGTCGAAAAACGACTGTCTTCTAATCCTTTAGGAAAGCGGCGGTAAATGAACACGCCAACCTGCCGACAATAGGACGACACAAAAGATGTTTTGAAGGGAGCGACTGGATAGCCGTAAACACTAAGGTGATCCTCGGCAGGTATTTTTCCCGAGTGAACACGACAATCATCAAAGACTCACGGCCGGATAGCAATTACGGTGAGTTCCTTCTAGTGAGCGCAAAATTCAGAGCCGCGGTTGCACGAGCAACTATCTATATAACCCGTAGGAGTTTTCCAGAAAGCTTAGAACGTTTGGTGATATGGATGATTGCGAGAGTGTTAACCGATAAAAATCTTGATTTTAGAACATGTGATTGCAGTTCTTCGAATCCTGTTCATATGAGCTGCTGGAAATGCAGCCATTACGTTCCATAAGAGGACGCTGGAGAGAGAGAGTGAGAGAGATAGAATGATAGAGAGAGGGAGAAAAGGGATCTTCCAACGCAAGAGACGAGGTCTTAAGATTTCAACCATCACAGCGCATGGTCGGGAATCGTGATCTGAGCGTTTTGTAGCCGGACGACTATCAAATTCATCGTTGCACTGCTATCTACGTCTGCTGCAGTTAAAACGATGAAGTGCTCAATATTTTGTCGTACATATTGTTTTGCATACGTCACTACTCGCCCATATAACTCACCCTGTAACGCTATGAATATAGAGTCCCATCCTTTATCGATTTATAAAACTGAGATAAGATAAAGCCGAGAGCAAATTTGTATTAGCAAGAATGAACTTTAGTGCTCATGCTTTTTAATAACGAAATGTACGGCGAATCCAATAACCCTGCGTGTCTGTTTTCTTCTTTCCGATAAGGCACCACGTGTCAATTTCAATTCTTCATTTTTTGTTGTTGTTTCTTCTTCCGTTCACTCCAATAATTTTTCAACATTTCATTATGTTTCATTTCGGAGCAGATTTCTTGCCTTTTCGGCCTTTGAATCCTCCCATACTTAATACCTTCTTTCAAAAGATTTTTCATAATTTCCTCATCTCTTATCTTATTTCTTTCCAAATCTTTCTTAACTTCTTGAATCTTCGGCCTTTGAATCCTCCCATACTTAATACCTTCTTTCAAAAGATATCTCTTTCCATAATTTCCCCATCTATTATCTTATTTCTTTCCAAATCTTTCTTAACTTCTTGAATCAAGCTGGTTGTTTTTATTTCCCCCAAAGACAATTGAATATCTTTTTTTTTAGTCTGTCATTATTAATTCTATAGATACGTCCAAAAAAGCAAACGCCATTTTCTTATTGAATCTGTTATATGATGTCGATTATGTTCTGGTATTTACTTCTTATTTCCGTAGTTCTGTAGTTTTAACTGGACCCAAGATGTTTCTCATGATTAATCTTTCTATAAGTTTCAATTTATCCAATCTATAGTTCAACACTAGGCATTCACTATCATGTAGACATTCTAGTTTCAGCACCGCGTTATAGTGCCTCACTTTAAGATTTTTAGACAAGCAATTTTTGTTATAAAATTTTTTAGTTTCTCGCCCATAAAAATCTCTATGTCAGTGATGATTGGACTCATTACACATTTCCTATAAAATAATTCTTCATCATATTCTAACAAATATAACATGAAGTGAGTATTAAAAAATGGTTATACTTTTAAATTATTTGTTTTACTAATTTTCATTGATTTATCGTATATAAATTGACATTTATTCTTGTTTCAGACATCTGTTCATGTTATTTCTGCTTGACGACATTCAGATAAATTGATAACCCGTCATTGCAAGTAAGTGAAAACGAAAGTAACACAGATTTATAAAACGCCTAATGGCCACGACTTATCCGATTTTTATACGTCAGTCACGTCCAGAAATGGTTCGGTCTTGGCAATCCAGACTACGCTACTACAACGCCGCGAGCAAAAATTACAGACAGCTACATACGACGAGTATCAGGCGTGAACAGGAAGAGAATTACTCAAGATAGATCAGCTTGGAAGGAACTAGAACCAAATTATGTAACGTTAAATTGTAAAATATTGCTTAAAGACGCTGAATCCTGAAACAGGGGTCGATAAAGCTGTAAAAATAATAAATAAAATAATAATAACATGGTGACGTAAGGAATACTCTCAAGCAGAGTCACTTACAGAACACAAGCCTTAAAACTTTTTTTTACGTTATTTTTCGTTTTCTTTATTTTGCCTACTAAATAAATCGTTCTTTTGAAATGTGTAATTCTAGCTTTAGAAAATGGTAACTTTTATTAATTTCTAACCAACTTGTACAATTAAACATTCCAAATTTTGGGAATAGCAGCCTGCAAGTAATTCAGACTAAAACATGTTTGTCACAATTTCTTAAAGAATTTCAATTTCATGATACAGAACTGGACTTTCACTGTATTTTTTTTTTAACCTCTTATCGTAAATGCTATTACAGTTATCATATCTGCGTCATGAGCGAACATTAATTGCCATAAATAATTTGTTTCGATACTTCGTTTGTCGTTAACTTAAAGAAAAGAAACACGATAGTATGAATGAAACCTACAGAAAAACTAATGTAAAAGTTTTATTTTAAAGAAGTAGTTTAGACTCCATGTTAATAATTTTATGGCGTAATTTAACAAAATAATTATTGCACCATTCAATTATCTTTTTGAAGTTAATGACTTATCTGGTTGTAATTTAGCAGCATCATAATGGATTATTTTGTAAATTACACTTACCTGTTGTAACTTGTTTTCTTTGAAAGGCCTGGTAATAAGCTGCAAAATGGATTAAATTTAACGCGACAGTATCATCATGTTCCTCCATTTAAAAGATAATGGAAGCCGTCAAATCGGTGATGAAATGAAGGTCGTTTATGACATTAATAATCCATCATACCACACTGATGTGAGGTGGATGATGAATTGTCAGACTGAACACATGCTTCCCAAAGCGAGTCTTTACCCGACGGCATCGACAAGTGATGATGTTTTTGCTTTATATTTTGCACTTCTTGCATTTATAGAAGACAGGAATAACATCCGAAATAATTGTGGGCGTAATTGATCTTATTTATGGAAACTTGCTAAAAAAAATTCACGAGCAATTGCTTGAGTCTAAATTGTGAGAGCGTCTCCTCTACTCTCTTTTACCACATTCCAGTAACAATGTTATCTCGAAAATTAGCAAATAATGTTGATGTGTAAGACGGTGACGAAGACAATCTCTTTAGACGCCTCAGAACCTAATAGTTGTGTCTTAATAGACTAACTAGCTGATACCCGCGACTTCGTACGCGTGGATTAAGAATTTCTTTGCTTGAATTGATTATAAAAAGTTGTTGGTAGCGGAGGATTGGTCCCAAACAACACCGAGTCGGCATAATATGACCGGAAACCCATCACTATATCACTCTACCATCGAACCTGTCTCTTGAAGAGAATCAATTTCCAACATATTTAAAAACAGAAAAACAAACGAATGTGAGGGGATGTAAAGGGGGGGAGGGGTGTTAACTAAGGGCAGCTTTATTTCAGCTTGGACTTTTCTTCTTTCTTCAGCATGAGCATCCGATTCTTGGGTTCTAATAACTTAAGCTGCTCGTGCTCTGCTAGAGCTACAACTTATGCCAGTTTACGCCCGCGAGGCATGTCAAAAAATAAGGCAAAATAAATTGGAGTCAGAAACATTTAAGCAGACAAAAAGTAATAGGACAGAGAAAATCTAATCTATACTAAATAATACGTTTTTTCTCTAAACGAAATTTACTAACAAATTATACACTAACATAATGCGCGAGAAGCATAGCTTGAGCAAGCGACGTAACATTACAGACTAACACACACATCCGTCTCTCTGTCACTATTCGTTAAGTTCTCAAAATGTCGTGACCACAACTATTAATCACACCAAAAAAAAAAAAAAAATGTCATGTGTCCTCCTTACAGACTTTCATGTCAAATTCCGTCAATATGGGTATAGGCATTTAGTTGTCAAAACGTAACATAAGACAGGAGTTACTTCCGTATTTATAGTATTAGTACTTGCAAGACTATCTACGATTTGCCTCGGATTGCAACCCTAACTTTGTGATATCTGCAGTTTAACATTTAATCCGAATAACCGACGGCCCAGGCGTGACTCTTACGATAACAAACAATTTTTAAAAATCTTAGCCTCCACGGAGATTTGAACCGGAGACCACGACACAAACATTAGTAAGCAAGCGCTTTAACCACTGAGCTACCTGACCACTATACGTAAAAACAGTACAGGACCTCCATCTCCAACGCGTCTGTCTATCCCCGTTCAGTAATTTTTCGAAATTATAAGACAACATGTATTATTTATACAGATAATTATTCAACCAAATGTAGACAGTATTTTTCTCCTTGTTTCAAAGGATAAGTGTGCAAAGTTTCATCGAGATCGGATGAAAACTGTGGATTTGTATTAAGAACAAACAAACAAACATACATACATACATTCATCTTTATATATATAGATTATGTTAGAATAAATTGGCGAAAGTATGGAAACACATATCTTCCAGATTTCTCCCTAAAAGACTAGTTAGATCTTGCTGTCCATTTCGCTTAGGAGTATGGTAATCCTAAGCGATCATTTCCTCCCGATTATAACACGTGTGGTGGACGAACGAACTTTGTTTGTTTTTGTTTTATTGTCCGCCTTGCCACCTCACGAGAGGAACAAATAAACTGTGGGTAACCTCTTGTCATGTGAGCAATAGTACTTATAAATAAAACTCTCAGTAAGGGTATGTACAAATATATACACTTTATTACATCAGTTCTGTACAATAGAGCCTCTCCTAGCTCCCTTCATAGACTATCATTCCCAGCATGTCACTTCAATCATTGTATTTTACATTGCTTATAAGTCGCTGGTCAGATCCCACCTGTTTTACTGTTGGTGAAGTCGCCTCACTACATGTCTTCGTAGACCTCTGGCTGCATAGCTCCAAGACAAGGCTCTCCCAGACACTCCCAGACGCTCCTAGGCTCGCCCAGACTCTGCTAGACTCGCCAAGCTCTAATCTGCCATGTCTGCCCTGTCTCTGACTTTGACTCCCAGTTTTGTTCTGCTCTTCCCTCTCTAACCTCCGTAGTGAGGAGTGCTTCTGGTCAATAGGAATAATTCTTTCCCTACACTCTGTCTCCAAATGACGTCTTGCTAACTCCTACTTTTGCTGACTCTCCGATCTACTTTGGTGTCACTGCTGCTTGGATGCTTACATTCCTAAGATATTGTAATACCTACCGGTATTCTACTGCTATTGTAATGAATTCTTTATTGGTAAAATTACTGAAATATAATAAAAACGCTTTGATTGTTTGAAAAGCCATTAAGTGTAATCAGGTTTATTTTACTCTATATTACAATCTTTTTTTTTTATTGTATTTACGTTTCTCAACATCGAGGTCTTTAGAGACGGGAAAGGATGGGGGGCAAGGAATGGGAAGGAATTCGGCCATGGCCTTTTGAAGGAAGCATCCCGGCATTTGCCTGGAGTGATTTGGGAAACCATGGAAAACCCAAATCTGGATGCCCGGACGGGGATCGAACCGCCGTCCTCCCGAATGCGAGGCGAGAACGCTATCCGTTACACCGCCACGCTCGGTATATATTACAATCAAAACATCAAGATGGCAATTATAAAATCCAGATATAATTCGTACAAAAGATTCAATTAATGTATTACAGAAAGGACATTTACTAAATCAAAAATGCAAAACATGAAGGGCAGCCCCAAACAATTTACCAGGGAAATGGGAGGTGCCGGATGGGAACGCGTTTCTCACTTGACAATCATTCAATAATAACAATTCATTTATTAAGAAACAATTCAACAATATCAGAAAATGTAATGCAATGTAAGTGAGACTAATGTCACCTATTTTTCAAACCAGATACAATACCCCAATCACAATGCGGGATGTAGTCCCTTAACATTTTCACAACACTTCACAACAGATACATTTCTAAGCATAACCTTACAATTACTATGCACACAAATAAGTAAATATTTCTGCAAATCCCTGAGGGATAAGACATAACACGGTCCGCACTTGGGCCTGGGTGGGAAGTTCCGGGTGGAAGTAAATAACTCCACCTGCGGGTCCGCACCGCTGGGTAGGCTGCGCCCAGTAAACACACTGTCGTCCAAATGCCCCCACGGCGAGCTCACCGAGTGCGCTTGGAGAGTCCGGGAGATCAGCGCCTTGATCACGCTCACAAATGAAACAAATACACCAAAACCATATTAACCATCATGCATACAATTATTAAGAAAATTTAGAATGTGGTTAAGCGCACACAATTATTGATAGTGGCGCAACAGCTTAAGAAACACCAGAACATACTTCACATAATTCACTGATTTGTAACGGTTTGCACCATCATCAGCCACCCTTCACATGTAACATTACACAGTAATTCCATGCAATTCGAATCAAGCACAATTCAACCACATATGTGCCAGTCCATAACTGGACCAGGAAGCATAGAACACGAGCCTTACAATCAGATAGCTGGAGGTATACTTAGTGCACAGTTGTGGATCACTGGGTAACGGGCGCCGTCCAACTAACTGTCCACAACACCGACAACCGGCCCAAGGAGGAGCGACCATGAACACAGAACCAGAAGCAATAGCGATCGCTCTCACAGCCAAGCTGCCAGGAAGTTTCAATCAGGGGAGCCCGTTGTAACCTTAGAGCTGCAGACAAGTTCCGAGACAACTAGAAGGATAACAGAAACGCGAGCACAAGGCCCCCATACACCGAACCGCGGAGCACAAGACCTCCGCGACGCCGCACCACTCACTGCTTCGAGAGCCACCGAGCCGCCCCTTTTATCTGTGCCAGGGCAACGATATAAACACCAGCGCAGCGGGAATCGACTCAGGTCCCGACAAAAGCAAAGAGAACACGGCGGCGGGCCGCAAATATATCGAACCGTGAGAAGGAAGGTTCAAAACAGTACTTTTTTTATGCTGCACCGACTAGCCTCAGTTCAATTATTTTTCGAGCAGAGTGTTAGCTCAAAGGGGCGCAACGGGTTTTATCAACACCTTCAGATATGCAGTGTTCACGAACAACAAGAGAAAACATGTTCGGAGCATTTACCGTCTTTTGTTGGCTAGATCCACCCTGCAGCCGAAACCACAAAACGGCCACACTCACAAACAACCCTGCGTACCGCTGTGTCCGCAGTCTTCCTTCCTCCACCTGTCCGTGGCGAGTCTTGGAGTGCAGTGTTCTCGCAAATCCGGCCAGTCCGTCCTTTGTCTCCCCTCCACCTGTGTTGCCATGCATCTGCGGAAGCATCCCCTTCTTCTCTCACGTCATTCCGCATAGTCGATACATAAAAAGAAAATTGTAATAACCGTTTAAGTATTTTGAAACATTAACTTATTTTCAACTGGCTGTTCAAGTCACATCCCACACGCATAAACAAGCTTTCAATTCACTAAACTGGTGTTCTTTTGTCATATATGCTCGCTGATTTGGGAGGGTGACAGTCTTACAGCTTTAGAATTCCAGGGATGCAACATTGTACACTCCCTGTCACCCCGCTCGGCGATATACACAATGTCTTTCACGTTTCCTCAAATAAAATGTAGTACACGCCACTGTGCGAGTGTACTACACTATTGGCTGTTTTGAATCCCTGTTACAACTGCCTGGTTTGCAACCTCTGCTATATGCAATCACTTTCACCCAACTGTATTGACTTTTGAGAACTGTAGCCTAAAATTATTGCCTGTCCACCACACATGACGAAAGCTTTCTATTGCACTCTAATGCAGAAATGGAGAGGTGTAATGAAATTAAACATTTATCGTATGATCAGAAAACCGATGGATGACTGTCTCCGAAATTTTGCCTCATTGCTATCATTTGGGTACCCTCTGTCTTCTTGTGTGTTCTATGTAACGAGGATGCTATTTCGGCTCTGCGATATATCTATTGAGATGACGTCAGTCAGGAAGCATAGAAATGGTAGGCTAGGCGGTCGTAGATAGCTGCAGTGAAATTTCCGACAGAATGTATCTCGATATACTCATGCCAATAGTTAAAATTCTATGATCATCATCTGAATTTTAGACAGATAAGACAGATACTGTTATAGAAAAGTGATGCAGTAGTTTTTCTTCAGTACATATTATGAAAGTCTATCTGGCTGTGTTTTAAAACGCTTTTAGCTTGTAATAGACTCTTTTGGTGGGGTGGCTCGACGTTTTAGACGCCCTGTATCGCGTCAGCAATTAAAACTTTTCTTTATCTGCATGTTAATATTAAGCCTCACACATGACATGTCTCAGGGGTTACAAGAATACGAAAGATGGGTAACAAAAGACATGAATTTATTCTACAAATTAAAAGACATCCAATTTTACATGTGAATTGTTTTTGCTGATGGCTAGCTCAGTTGGCTTTCTCAAACAAGTCTCTGACTACTCAGGGGTATTTTTCGGGCTCTTGATATGTTGCAACCATGTCGTATTATTTGAATCACTTTACCGTGTGCACTGCTGGCGACGTTATCCGCACCTCAGACGCTCAGAGGATGGCGGTAGACCGACCACACGTCCACTCAGTTCCACACACAGTCCACCAGTGTCTCGTCTCCACTCCACCCTCGAGCAGCATTCCATGCAACAGGATACAAGAATATCCGAGTGGCGGGTCACTATTGTCTGTAGGTTCGCTGGCCCTGCTGTTATTGTCCACAGCGCAGCGGGTGGCTTGACGAACCGGCTCGCGGCTTCCGCACGCCGAAAAATAGCCCTCCCTCGATAAGTGCACACAGCCTCGCTTTGGGAACGCGACTTATTACAGCTTGCCGAACAACCCACCAAAATTTAAATTCCATGGAATTTAAATTTGCTTATTCTGCAACTTTGTTCACAGTTCAGTTCCTGCCCTCTTGATAGCAATACCCTTGATTTACAAAGCCATAAAACCCTGCAAACTTACAATTTCATAAGATATTTATAAACTTCACCCATCTTCAAACAAAATTCCCCTGCGGAAATGTCATGCGAGGACGCGTCAAAGGCGCCAAACAGTAAATGTTTACAATACAACTCGCTTCGTGTGCAAAACTCCCCAATGCATCAGCCATCCAAAGTGTACCATTCTGCGAAATGCTGTTCTTTATTCACTTAAAGCAACAATCTACTTCTGCCGCTTTTTGGCTATTCCGGGGATTGGGCTGTCCAGCTTAATGAGGTGGACTTACTTGCCACATTAGAAGACAGCTGTAGACACTCAGTTCCCACTTCAGCCTATCTGCACATAACACATCTGCGCCTTTCTGACGCCATACCTCTCTCCGACACACTACGTAGACAAAAAGGAAGTTCTCTTTTCATTGACAAGACCATCTTATGTGTATTGGTTACTCCCGTGAGCAACATTTCGTTCACAACCTTATCGTCATTTTTAATTCTGAATTTGGCCGCTAGATTATTCTCTTTCTTGCAGATGAATACTTTTGGTTTTAATTCCCACGCCACTTGTCGCATTATTTATAAGCGAGATTATTTTACGGGAGGTAACGTTTTCGGAGTCCATCTTTCAACTACTTCTTCTTTGTCCCAAACTTTTATATTCAGATTTTTTTTTCAGTATTTAACAGCAAAACTTACGTGAACTCTCATTACTTCTTCATCAGAACTCACACATCTCATCTTGAATGTGTGTAAACGATTTTCTTACAGAACTACCGTTTACTGAATACACTATTGTACTTAAATCCACTATACTACCTTCTTAAGTCTTAATTAAGGGCCATATTTACAACCAATACAAACAACAAGGTATCTTTAAGCTCACATCAGTGTCAATTCCATCGAGAAAGCATAATAAATCTGCTGGTTATGAGTTGACTTTAAACGTCTCTAAACGATTTTCACACCATCGTTCCCTCTCAACATCATAAAGGCGAAATCACAACATTGAACTCTTATTTTTCCAACCTTGAAATGAAAATACTTCACGCTTATGTTGCGGCATGCTGCTTTTTGAACATGCGTCGTCATGGAACGCATTCCGTGAAAACCATTCATCTTCGGCACCTGCCGAAATCTTTTCATTCAGTGGAACACCGGGCAGACCCCTACCTTGAAATATCTGTTCATACAAGACAAACTTAGATTTTCGGCCATCTGACAGGTCTAGTATAGAAATCCCAATCACTGAACATGTCTTTACTGCTTGAATGAGATGAACATACTGCAAGTCCATACGTTCACTTCCTACAAGCGTCACCTTCGGCGGCTTGACATATTTTAGTGCACATGTTTGCAAGACATTCTCTTTCTGATCCCCTAGGATATGCAGTTCATTTACAACTTGTCTGGAAAAACTCTTCTGCGTCTCACCGAGACTTTTGCCTTCTTCTTTACACTCGGCGATACTCTGGCGAACCTCACTGATCTGCCCTCCGATATGATTCATCCTTGTTTCAGTGCTTGCTTGTACATCAGCGACTCGCAGTTCCAATTGGTTTGTTCGCGCTTCCGTCCGTTGCTTCCATTCCAACATCTCTCTTTGCATTTGTGTTGACTGCTCGTTAATGCAATTCACGGTGCTGGACATTCTGATTTGTTCTTCCTGCATCGTTTTCAATATTTTCTTGACTCCCCTGAGTCCTTCAAACACGGTATTCTTTAAGTCACCAACCTCCTCTTTTATGAGTACTGCAATTTCTTCTGTGACTTCGGACTTTAGCTGGTCTTGTCCGCTCTTTATCTCCGACATCATCGCGAACAGAAGATCAAATTTTTCGGCTTTCCTCTGTGGATTTTTAGCTGGCTCCGGCTGTTGGGCAATCATTTCTCCAGAAAAAGACACGGTACTTTCATCCCCTTTTCTCGTTACGCCCAAGATGCGCGAAACGGGCATAGCTTCTTCGCAATTTGAAGTGCCGTCTTTGATTTCCATGTTAACTTATGTGTTATCTTCCCATCAATTGAGAATACATGAGACTTGCAACGCTGATCTGTCTGACATTAATTTTACTTCCACAACAGGACAACAACCACATCATAAAATCTCCAATAAATACCGTCAAACAATGATACATCAACAAACTATCCATTAGCATAAAGCACATATACCAACTACAACGCTGGTCGGACCGCCAGGCATGAAAAACTCAACATCCAGAACAGGAAAACACTACCAACATCAAATTCTTTAAACACCGAAACAAATGCGAACAACAACAAATACCTTAAATTCCACATATATCAGCTATCACATTTTTTTTTTAACCACCAGACATCCTTAACTCCAATTCTAGAGCAGAATAACACAATGAACATGACATATTTCAATATACATCAACAAACGGTTCTTCAATGTATCACACATGTACAGCCTGTAACTGCGTCCTTATCGCCCTTACAAATCCTAGCTGTTACAATATACAAACATTACACATGACATAAATAATTATTGTACATGCTGGATTGCTGCTGTTACAGCCACACCGGAAAATGCTGAAAACACAGAGAGTTCTACTCACTATTACGACTTGTTTGCAACATATCAAAACAATCGGGCCGCAGGTTGGCGCGCCATATGTAATAGATTCTTTTGGTGGGGTGGCTCGACGTTTTAGACGCCCTGTATCGCGTCAGCAATTAAAACTTTTCTTTATCTGCATGTTAATATTAAGCCTCACACATGACATGTCTCAGGGGTTACAAGAATACGAAAGATGGGTAACAAAAGACATGAATTTATTCTACAAATTAAAAGACATCCAATTTTACATGTGAATTGTTTTTGCTGATGGCTAGCTCAGTTGGCTTTCTCAAACAAGTCTCTGACTACTCAGGGGTATTTTTCGGGCTCTTGATATGTTGCAACCATGTCGCATTGTCTGAATCACTTTACCGTGTGCACTGCTGGCGACGTTATCCGCACCTCCGACGCTCAGAGGATGGCGGTAGACCGACCACACGTCCACTCAGTTCCACACACAGTCCAGCAGTGTCTCGACTCCACTCCACCCTCCGAGCAGCATTCCATGTAACAGGATACAAGAATATCCGAGTGGCGGGTCACTATTGTCTGTAGGTTCGCTGGCCCTGCTGTTATTGTCCACAGCGCAGCGGGTGGCTTGACGAACGCTCGCGGCTTCCGCACGCCGAAAAATAGCCCTCCCTCGATAAGTGCACACAGCCTCGCTTTGGGAACGCGACTTATTACAAGCTCCTGAACTACTAATCAGCCTTGCAACATCACAATGTGTGCTGTAGGAATGAAGACAGTTTTGTTAAAAGCAGATTATTATTCTAAGGTGTCATTCTTAAACGGAAGTGCAATTTGGCCGTATCGTAAATTTGGCCTCTCCTCCCCCCAACCCCCACCCCCATACAATTCGACTGGATTTGGCTGGCTGAACGCTTGGGGCCGATTCACAATAACGGTACGGTCTGGTCAGATCAGTTCAAATCATACTTCGAAGAAATGAATAAAGACTTTGACCCTTATAAATTGTTTTTATTATTATTTAAACCTTGCCGTTTTTACCTTCAGTTTAACAAAATAGTTGATTCTACTTTACGATCAAAAGAGGACAATGAATCGAATTATCAATATTATCGACATCAATAATAGAAAATAAACATCGTAATGCCATAATTCTATTTATAGCGCAATACTGTGCAATCTTATAATTTATGTATGGTTACATTGTACGGTTATGTTTAGTGTAGTTTTGTGAGATGAATTGCATTATTATTATTTTATGAGTAAAATCAAACAATTCATTGAAGCCACGAACAAGCTCTGAGACTTTCGTCCTCTATGTTGATCTGACCTGACTGTTGCATATTCACGCTAACTGTCCGATCAGCTAAAGTCAGGAGCACTTCGTTCTTGACCGTTGTTAATGGCCGCAGCGCGATCTTCTTATCGACTTACCTTGCCCTGTCCTAGCCGGACCGAGCAGTGGGAAGGTCTCTTTGGGTTATATTTTTAGCGATTTTCATCTTTGTCCTGATCTGACTTAATCGCTAGTGTGAACCGACCTTGAAATATGATGGGGTTCAAGTAAAGCCTTGACATAGCTTTATGATTTAATAGCTTAAATTCAAGTTAAGAATGGATAATAGTTGGGAAACATTCATTAATGATTAACTCGCTGTGATTGTTTATATTTCCTTTACGTTATCCTAATTTCATTGTGTTTTGGAGAAATCAGCATAGTTTGCAGTCTCAAATGAAATTGCTGATAGTGGGAGAACCACTTTGATTTGTGCATAGCTGAAAGGTTCGTCTAGAAACTACGTGAAAGAAATAGACCCGGGCGTCTGCTTTGAGTTAGGGAGTATGAATACTTCATCATTCAATTATATTGACGAACTTGGTGTCGTAATTACATTGATTTACAAAAGGCTTAACTTAGAGCAGAACTCTGTGTATAATTTTTTAATATTTGACGAAGGACTATTCAGTATTTATCTTCAAGTGTGTGTGGACATTGTTGTGAGAGACGGATTAGGTATTTATGTAAACGTGGCGAATTCTCGCTTTAGTTTCGTTTCAGCTTCATGTAGGAACGTGCAATCTAATTCGATTGGTGGTCGTTGTGGGAACTGTATTCTGTATGGACCACTTAAATTACGATACTTAAAGGAACTGACTTATTATTTCTCTCTGGGGAATGTACCTTCTATTATTCCACGTTATTTTTTTTTTAAATGCTTGTTAATGTTCAGAAATTTTTGTCTAATAACGTGTTTGTTTCTTTGTCTGTATTTTCTTTCATTGCTCCTTTCAGAATAACTACAGAACTAGTTTGAATGAAGTTTTCACAATTCTATTGCTTAAATTTCGAAATTAAATCTGAGACATACGTATCATGGTACGTCACCTGTCAGTAAACGACGATGTTAATACCTGTTATGAATATCTAACGATTTTTATTTAAAATCTGGCAGCGGTATTTCGTAGTGTTTTCACATGATGAATGTATATAGTGTTGCGTAAAATATGAGATATGTATCACTGCGCTCTCTCACTCAGTGACGGATGTAAAGATGAAAATTCTGATCAAAAAATTATAACAAACAAATACTTTCTTGAAAGTATCAAATTCTCAATCATATGATGAAAATATGTTTTCACTAATATCAAAAATCCAAAAAGACTATAAGTTTTTTTGTTTTTTTTTGTTTGTTTTTTTGTTTGTTTGTTTGTTTGTTTGTTCACGTCGATAAATTCACGATCAAACTCTACTGCTGTATAAGAACACGTTCACAGTATCATATATCTATCTTTAGTAGGGAAGGTATAAAACTGAGTTTTTCGCTTCTGATATCAATCAAAATTAGGGTAACAGATAACAGAGACTTGTAGATGCTTGTAAAAATTCAAAGTATTTTCTATGAAAACCAGTTGGATAAAAAAAACAATAATGAAATAAATAATAGTAACAGGAAGAAGTGAAGACAAGAAAAAATGTTAGCGGAATCATATGCGTCCGTCTGATCTGAGTTTAATTGTCCGAAATACATAAATGACGTGACTCTATAATGTTTAAAGCTCGTACATTTTCATCCAGAGAGCTAATTACCACAAACATGAAAAAACAGGAGTGTAACAAAGAGAGGTCAATCAGTGAGATAGCCATCACCACAGTGAATGTCATCCGTCACCCACGAAGCAGCGGTCAGCTCTGATTGAAGGATGGGCGCGCGGCTCATGGGTCCCAGCCGCCGGTAACTTGCCAGCGTTAACGAAACAGATTGTATCCAGTGTACCGGCCTTGCAGCACAGGCGTGCGTGCTCCCACGTAATGTAGTTTAGGATCGCCATAAGCGTTGTCACATCGCGTTATCACGAGCTGTATTATGCACGCACCGTACATGCTTCCGCTTATTCCCGTTAATAGAGGCAGCCGTGTCGTTGGACTCGTATTAGGGAGGCAACGGATCAGCCAATGGTCGGTAGAGCAGATTTAAATTTTTCTTGTTTCACAAAACAGAAAAAATGATACAGCATACTATCTATGTCAACGAGGGTATAATTAGAAAAGATTCAGACAGAGGCTCGAGTGTTTAAATGAACGTCGAATGATTTCAATGACATTTGTGGCACTATAATGACGTATCATTTTTTTCCACAAACAAACTGACTTAATCAGGAATTGGAAGATTTGATAGATTTTACTGGAAAATGCCATGGATTTTCTTAACCGGAAAACAGAATTCAAATTACGAAGAAAACACACCGAATTTCACATAACACGGGTTCTAAGTTGTTAATATGCTGTTGAAAATCATTAATCTATGTATGCATGTTCGCTTGGGCCAACTAGGACCATGCGAAGCCTTAGTTTTGGCTTGAATTTGCTACTGATATGTACACGTCCGTGTTAAACTAGGGTTGTTAGGCCTAGAGGGAACCTACAGCTTAATATGGAATCCGAACCACGGAAGCGTTCGTACTTCACATTACACAGCAAGCTGTGCCAGAGGTGAAGGTCGGGTTAAAGGGCTTAATAAATCCCAGACGAGAAAGTTATTCACACCTGAGACCTTTCAATCTACTGGAAGATGCCTTAACCCTGCAGTAGTCACGCTCTGAAAAGTCCCATTAGAAATGGCTTGAGTGGACTACATATGTAATCCACGCGACCAGTGCAGGGTTAATCACTGAACCACCAGGACGATCTAACATTTAACAAATTTATCGACTTTAAATATTCCATTCTCATTAACCTTTAAACGTATTTCAGCTTTGTGAACAAGAGTGGAAATATTAAAACAATCATTTTCCCACAACATCAACCGCACGGAATTAATGGTGAGTAGTAATACGTTTACCTTTTATTGTACTTTTGTTAGTAAAGTATAAAGTTTCTAATTTAGTGTCTTTGTAACCTTAACTCTAAATTGGAATGTTAATCTTTGATTAACGTTACCATGTATTTTACACTACTACATTTCACATAACTGAATAAATAAATAACCAAATTTACAGAAAACGTCTGTACCAATCGGGAATCTTTAGATCTCCAATCATACGCCTAAACTAATGAGCCATCAGTCCGCTCTAAATAATTAATGTATTTATCAATTGTAAATATTCTTTTTCTGTGAATCATTAGGGGAATTCAGCTTTTTATAATAATGTCCGTGACGAAAAAATAGACAAAATGGAGTTTAACAAGGATATGACAAACGCTTATAAAACAGCAAAATGCTTTTGTCAGATTGCAGTTTACTAACAGATTCGCCTAATGACCAAATTTCATTGGGTATGGATGAGGCATTATACGAAGCCATTTATAATATTGTGGCCGAAATTACGTATGTTGTATCTGTTATAAACAATATGATTTGTTTAAATTTTTTCTCAGACAGTAAAAGTATGTAAATATAGTTTAAACGAAATAAAAAAGTTATGCTTAATAATTTCTGAAGATAAAAATAAATAAAAGTATTTAGTACTGCGGCACTGGAAACCGGGTAAGAATATTTTGAAGCCAACGTCTTATCGCATAGACCACGCTAAAAATTAACAAAACACAGCAGTAATTTTGGTATTTACAGGGTATTTGGATTAATTCTTTTTCATGCGAATATCTCAAAGAATAGGGTGCATTTAAGTAAACGTCTGTACCACAGACATATATGGTGTATACCATAAAATATACACGCAGGAGTTCGAAATCCGTTGTTCACATGTTTGATGGTCTCCACGTTGTATCTAGTAGTTTTATTAAGAAATAAGTAACCAACCTTACGTAGTCCAAAACGATGCTAACAGAGTCCAAATACATGAGTGTTTATTTTTGTTTTAGCGAGATCTTTGGTGGATGTTTCGAAAGTAAGTGTTCTTTTAATATGCTGTGTGCTCTGTGAGGGCCAACTATCTTGGTGCGAATGAATTATCATTTCTTGCTTCGTACGCAGTCGGATTGTAAAAACCACATCCAAATTTGTTGGGTAGTTTCTGAGTGATGTCTGAACTAAGGAACAGAGATATGAAGGTCCCTCATAGGTCTATAATAGTCAGAAAAAGTCTCTAACAACGAGATTTTCAATAGGAATAGGAACAGAATGCTGATTAAAATATCAAATTCTCTCCCGTCACTAAAGCCAAGACACTGCGCCCCGTATCTGTGGCGAAATAGATCCAGGAAATAAAAGACGACTGCAGCGCAGGAATGAATGAATACTGAGCTAGGAAGAAAACTCGCCAGGGTTAAGAAATACGAGACAAATAGTAGCCAAAATAAAGGAGTGTTTATAGGCAGAAGTGGTAAAATATCCTGCTCGTATGATGTAATGTACACAAAGATCATTCACTGCTCCATCATTGTTCGTTACTGTTACAAAGATTGCCAAAGATATCGGTTTGTAATGACCACATATTCCCCTTCTCTTCGAGGCTCTTGATGAGCCCCAGGTGTGATAGCAAGTGCCATGGGTTGCCGACAGCAGTAGCAGTTACGGACGGGCAGATCTCCGGGACAGCCATTAACTCTAACGAGCCACCCTGGTTCCATATCGACCCTCGTGTCGACTATCCGATTGTCTGCTGGTTGCACCACATTGCGTTACGAATAGTAATAGCCGGAAGATGAACCTATCAAAACATATTGCGTCGTAAAAATTGTATTACGTCACACGAGAAGGTTATACACAAAGAAAGTAATTTTTATTATTATTTGGTATTGTATCCGTAGAGAGAAATCGCTGAGTGTTCAGAATTTCTGTTGGAAGAAGTAAACAATTTTTTATTTTTCCATACATTCTAAATCATTTAACCATACAAAGACATTAACACAATTATAAATAGAATTAAAATAGACGAAATATTGTAAAGATGATGTTACAAATTTATATCTAGAATCCACCTAGCGTGCAGGCGAACAACGAGGTGGTGTGTCTAGCGATTAGCAGGTGAAAATCAGCTCAAAATATCCATGAAGAAGGCCTCAGGTTGGGAGCCGAAACGTTGGCAGTAACAACATCATCGAAGCAGTGCTTAACCAACAAAAAGTAAGTGGAATTTTACAAGCATGACAACTGATAAAAACATAAGATTTTATATAGAGCTCGAATGACGTTTAGCTTATCTTTAGACTGGGAAAAAGTCCTGGGAAGAGTAAAGAGAAATGGCGAACGAGAGTTTGTAATTGTGACTGTTGATGACATTCCCTTGCTCTACTGGTAATGGGAGTATTCAATTTTTAATTTTAATCGACAATTCTATAAAGCAAATGAGACTTTTTCACACGTACCATAATGAATGTGAACGTCGTACAAATGTAACAGTCATGTACAAGTGATAAGAATGGAAGTAAAATATCTGAGCAAAAATAGAAGAAACTATAACACTGAAAACATTTTTAACACATGTTTCGATACTAAATTGACGAGACGTGAAACTTGTCACAGAGTAAACACATCATCAGTAATAAATAGTAGCATTGGTTTCACTAAAAGTGGTAATTAATTATTTTATACTAAAGATGAAAAAGTGTCTCTTATCATGGGCAATAAAACCAGACTTTTAAGTACATAAATGGTATGAGTTCAAATGAACCTGTTGAGACAGTAAGGAAACCAGTGATTTATTTACAGTAAACATTGACAGTTTGTATATATCGTTATGGATATAAAATAGTATGGAGAAAGAAACCTTTTTCAACCTGATGAGTAATTACACACCTAAATTAATTATTCCCGTCTTCTCGTTTTTTTCAAAAAACAAAAAAAAGAATATTCACTATATTAAATCGAAATCTTTAAAATCAATAGCCTTTATCTTAACTTTTTAGTTCATTTCAACAAAGTAAACTTCTGTAACTTGAATAGAGAATTTAAGTAACCTAATATAATGTGGTATTTGAGAGACTAATTAAATGTTCACAAAGCTAGAATTGAGAAACAAAATTGAACTTTTCTATGAATTGGTGTAGATGGTTCTTTACTGTCTGTAACTCTTCTAAAATTGAAATCGCAGCAGAGTTCTGTTAATGACGATGTCGTTGCGTCATTAGGCTTGAACATCAGCACAGCGATGATTTCATCCGAGATAATGTTTCATATATTTTTATCAAAAAAAAGAAACCCGATTTTGGCAAATTCATTTTTACCTAATATCACATGCGGGACACGTTGTTGCTCGAAAAGCAGCAGATTCATAAGACTTTTTTTAAATTACGATCATCAAGTAATATAAATCGTTATTTCTTATTTTAAGGGAGAACGATTACTGAATTTGAAATTTTCAACCAGCTTTCTCAGTATTTGTATTAAATAATTTCTGATTTATTTATAAATGACTTTTTTCCGTTCCTTAATAGTCAGAAACTTACCCTATTGCTGACGTGGATGAAAATCTATTGCGCTCTTGGGTTAGCTGAGTTTTGGAGGTAGAAGTAATTATCATCATTTGGGACTTGGCAAACAGGGTCTTGAATATGGTGGTGCAAAATTCAAAATCATCAAATTATGTACTATAGTCATGGATTAAATAAATACCTTCAGTTCTTAAGTAGTGAGAGATAATGTTACTGTGATAAATATCCCTCCGAATGAACATTAATCTTCAAGACACACCTAGTATTTAATGGAGAATTAGACCTTAAGTGGCAGCAGCACTGAATTCAGCTCCTGTCCTATTCCGTCCCTTACCTACAACACACTACACTAATCACACTAGTCATAGTCATACAAAACACTAAGACAAAAGAGGAAAGAAAATGGCCACAGCTTCCTCTGTACACGAGTTTTCAATGACTGCATTTGCGCAGAAGTTTTATAATACCTGATTGCTCCTTTTCGGTTTTTAGAAGAATTACTTTGATTTCCTATGGATTGAAAGGAACATAGAAACATTCACCTCTAGCATAAAACATTAACCACAGTGATTTACTTTACCTTGAGTACATGACTGAGATAGAAACCTATAATTTTATACGATGAATTCTATTTTCCATTAGAAGTTTGTTTGAAATTGTGTACATGCAAGATCTTACTTCTTTAAGGATGGATTAATTCACTAAATTCATCTGAAGAGAAGAATTCTTTGCTTCCAGGTGATGGACAGTATTAAAAAAAAGGGTTATGTAGGAAAAGACGAATTAAAGTCAAATAAAATGGAAATGCGTGACATGCCTTGACATGGAAAAAGTCGTATGACAGCTACTTTGTAGTTTGTGTCATTCCCAACCCTCACCTCCCAGTTCCCCATCCTGCGTATGTAAAAGCCGCCATTAAAGCTTACGGCGTCTTTGTGACAGTAGCAGGTATCCTGGTAGGTATGCAGCCAAGCACAACACAAACAGCGCGCAATGGGGCGTGCGCGGTGGTGTGTAGCGCAGTGCTGTAGCCATGCAGGCGCCGGGGCTCTGCGGTCGCTCAAGCCATGAGCGACGGCAGACATTACCGCAGTTGACTGCCTGCAGGTGTGTGTGTAAGGTGGGGGGCGTCGGAATGCCGGAGGAGACGTCCCCGGCCGCAACACCTCACCCCCTCCCCTTCTACAGGTGTAATGCCCGTCTGTACAGCGCCTGAGACCGCACGCAGGTGGGGAGTGGGGTGAAGCCCTCCTGTAATTACTGTCGGCATTGTTAATGCGCTGTGGTTACCGGGCCGTAATAACCAATGGAGCTTGAAACTGTCCGATAAAGGCAAACTTCATGGTGTTTAGATTTGTCAGTATGATTAGGTTTCTAGTGCCTCCGAACTTAAAAGCTTTTGCCGCTTTGTATAGCGAAAACCATTTTAAATACCTATGAGACTAGGTTATGACTAGGGCCCGGATTTTTCAAAAAAGCATATGCGCATATGCAAATGCATATTTTGAGGGTTAGTGCATATTTTATGGATATGTGCATATTTTAGCTTTTATTTCATCTCATAACTGAATATCCGATACTTCTGAAGAAACTGTAAAGCCTAATGTACCTGTATGTTGGACATCCTTGGCAACCGCAACAAGTAAGTTAAATTCTTGGAGTAAACAGGATTTTTTTGTACTGGCATTCACATGTAGAGAATTTTCTACCTTATCCAAACTCACACAGTGACATGTTTGGAGGTGCTGCAAATGGAAAATTTGTGTGGCGGCGACCTTCTCTACTGCCCTGAGCGGTAACATTCACGGGAAGGGCGGGTGGGGTCGGCAAAATCAAAGAATAGCTCTATTCTCCCTCAGGCGGCAAATTCTTGTTTGAGGAGACGACAGTCACAAGTATTTACCCCCACTTGGAATATTCGTTATCTACCAGTGTGTTTATTCGTGCGACAACTACCGGGAAGGCCAGCGGTTTTCTTTAATCTTTTCGGGAATATTCCCCTAATTGCGGTACGAGCCAGTTTTCCTGAGAACAGATTCCTGGCTTCCAGACCTGAGGGATTCGTACTTTTAAAGGGACGTGTACATTCCTTTCCAAAAACAGTAGCCTCTCAAAGTTTGTGTTGACAGGAGTGTTCGTGTGCTAAGATTAAGTTTCTTTAATCTGACTCCAAAAATGCCTAAAGAAAAATGCACAAGATCAGTTTTAATTAAGCAGTGGATTTCAGGCAACAGTGACTATTCTAGTGACGGTGAAGTTGTGTACTGTCAAGTATGTGAGAAGAATATAAAATGTGAGAAAAAATTTCAACTTGAACAGCATTCTAAAACAGCTGTACATCTCAGGTCAAAAGAAAAGAATAGGAACACGCAACAGCTACTTTTAACTCAGGTATCACGGTCTGTTAATACATTCTCTGCTGACCTGTGTAAGGCTTTTGTATGCAGCAATATCCCGCTGCATAAATTGAATAATCCAGATCTACGAGCATTTCTTCAAAAGTATTGTGTTAATCAAAGGATACCGGATGAATCCACCCTCAGGAAAAATTATTTGCTCTCTCTACACGATTCTGTCCTGGATTCAATTCGGTCTGACATAGGAGGGAACTGTGTCTGGATATCGGTAGATGAAACAACCGATTCATGTGGCCGATACGTAGCGAACTTTATAGTGGGCAAACTATGTCAAGAAGAACCCGGAAAACCACATTTACTTTCAACCAAAGTGTGAGAGAAAACCAACCACAGTACAATTGCAAGATTTATAAACGATTCCCTGCGACTTCTGTGGCCTACTGAATCGGAGAGTGATTGTTACAAGGTGCGTGTTTTAATCACAGACGCAGCTTCATATATGTTAAAAGCTGGTCAGTCGCTTCGAGTGTTTTTCCCCAATCTGATCCATGTTACATGTTTGGCGCATGGATTACATCGCATTGCAGAAGAGATACGTTCTCTATTTCCTTCAGTTAACAAAGTAATTTCAAGTGGAAAAAAAGTGTTCCTAAAAGCACCAGCGCGTGTACAGTTTTATAAGGATCGTCTGCCTGAGGTTCCTCTTCCACCGGAACCTGTTCTCACTAGATGGGGAACTTGGTTGTCTGCAGTGCTGTTCTACCAGGAGAACTTTCATCAAGTGAAAGATGTGGTTACAAGTATTGGTCATGACGATCGTGCTGCGTGTGTTCGTGAAGCAAAGTGCGCATTTGATTGTGATACTGTATATCGAGATATCAATTTCATCCATGTACACTATTCGTCACTTTCTAATGCTATTAAGGGTCTAGAAACTAGCGGTGCACCCCTTCACGAGTCTATTCAGTTGCTTCACAAAACAATTTCTTCTTTAAATGCCGTCCCTGGTGAAATTGGAGAAAAAGTTAAATCTAAACTCAGCAGGGTGTTAGACTCAAACCCAGGTCTGCAAAAGATTCAATCAATTAATACGTATTTAAGTGGAACCACACAATCTTTGCCAGATGAATGTTCCGAACAGTCAGCACCATCGTACAAGTATTGCCCAATAACGTCCGTTGACGTGGAACGATCATTTTCGGCTTATAAACTAATTTTGTCTGACAACAGAAAATCTTTGACCCCTGAAAACATTGAAAAACTGTTGGTAACATATTGTGATTCATCATTTTGTAAGGAATGAAACGTGTATATCAGTGAGTTGACATAAAATAAATCATTTGATAACTGTATATTCTTTAATAGTTAGTCCATGTTCGTTAATTGTTAGTGTATATTCGTTAATTGTTAGTGTAGATTCGTTAATTGTTAGTGCATATTCTTTAATTGTTAGTGCATATTTTAGGACTTTTTTGTGCATATTTGCATGCATATATTAGATGTTTTACGTGCATATATATCCGGGCCCTAGTTATGACATACCTATACATGCTGCTTGTTTTGTCAGTCAGTAGATGCTGTCGTTTGCTTGGTTTAAAATACCAGTTATATATATGTCATCACCGACAGTTTTCACCTAAAATACAAAACAATTTACAGACAAAAATAACATTTATCACCAACCGTATGTCCACAAAAGGTGACACATTAGACGTGAAAGACTTTCACGACAAAATTAATGTTACATATTGCGTCTGATAGCAATAATACCCTCATTTCAGCAACACAAAGTGCAAAGGACCACTAGCGTATCAAGTTTTGATTTTAAAAATAGTTATTCAAACTGATAAATGTCAGTGTTTTTACGTGAACATCACTAAACATTCCACAGCCGTAATAATCATTTCCCTTTTAGATTTAAAAAGAAATAGAAAATACGATGGTCAGTGCGCTGTAGAAATATTGATTACACCAACCATCAAATTCGTTGTATCAAAATTAATGCTGACATTTCACTGTGTAAACTTTTAGAAATTGTATCTCGGTACCGTCGTCGGATGAAACTTAATAACGCAGTACTATAACTGAAGCTTGTTTACAATATTATTTAGAAATAATGTAGCTTTTTATTTTGTGCATACATGCTTTTATCAGCTTGCAGTTAGTACACAGCTTTTAAATAGATCGATTTACGCTTTTTTTTATTTAGTGTTTCCTTATAAACCATACTTATTCATTTTTACGTATCGTGAAGCATTAGAAGGGAGGGAGGAACATTTATTGATTTAGAATTTTCCTGTGTGGTAGAATCAGTGGGAGGTGTCAGTTTTTTTCTTAAAAAAAATTACCGAATGTATAAAGCTGTTAATTAATACTGCAAACAATATAAAAAGCTAACTACAGAAATTTGATAATTCTGCAGAACCAGATCCTCCTACGTTTTAAAGTAATAGTCTAAAGTCTTCAAATATCCTGAATTTTGCTCACACACTCGCGCATCAAAAGTATATGCTATAGTCGCTTCTAGTAAAAAAAAGCATAAACTCAGTAACCGAAGAAAATTCTGTCAGTAGTTGCATAGAGATTCAGGTACTTAGAGGTCACCAATATTTACGGTTCTTTATGATATCAAAATGTACTACGTTTTCTGTTCTTCCTTACGATCTTACCTTTATCTCTTATTTTTATCTTTAAAATATAAATTACATAACTTTTCCTTAAGTTTCCAGGGTCAGATTAGTTGAAATAGGATCTTTATTCAACCCTATGTCCCCGCTGGTTTTTCTTAGATACCACCGCTATAAATCAAACTACTATTAAAAAATCATACCAACTGTAAGAATCAATTCCATTTTCTTTATTATAATCTTAACACGAAAGAAAGGTCTTCCACTTATCTTATTATCCTCTACTTTCAAATGACAATTAATTACCTAATAGAACTACTAACTTTATCATTATACTAATCTTCTGCCCTCAGGCTAATATTTTCCATTTCACATCCCACCAGAATTATTACAGCTTCTCCATTAAGCTTTTTTACATCCTCACCTTATCTCAATTCATTTTCTCTTCAACAACCTTTTCTCTTCAACTGTTATTTGCATGAAGAATCTCGAATACCTCTCTTGACATTCTGTGCCCTTAGAAACTCAATGTTAGTATTTAAATCATAACTACTAAATAAAAAAATCAATGTTACTAATATGTAAGAAAATCACTTATGGTGAGGCTGTGTACCTCGCATGTTCTTCCTCTCGCTGTAGGTTTTTTTTTTTTTTTTTTTTTTTTTTTTTTTTTTTTTTTTTTTTTTTTTTTTTTAAATAAAAGGTCAAGCGCGCGGGTTTAGTTCATAAGAATTCTAAGTTGAGAATCTTGCTCAGCTCTCCATATACTAAATTACCACTTTATTTATTTTTTAAAAAAACTGTAATAACCACATATAATATTCTTTGGTTTTTATGACCGTTTTCTGAGGAATTGTTTATTTCAGAAACAATTTTCTAGCCTTGTGGCCCTAAAAATTTTACAAATAGGTTTTTTCTGAGTGCGCCTCTGCATTTTTTCCAAATGTACAGAGCCACAAAATTTCTACACAAATTTGCTACCTTTCAAAACTTTGCATGTCATCACATGTAAATAATGTCTGGTCCAATAAGTTATTAGATTCGTAACATCACTATAATAAAGTCCATATCGAGACTTAGATATCGTATCAAGTTATTGAATTGCCACTATTTAGAGCAATCTATGTGTAGCATGACTGTGAAGAAAAAAAAAAATGTTATGATATAGTATGATATTACGAAACCAAAGTTTCCACACATCAATGATACCTGTTCATTTGCCACAGGGGACTTTAAATTATGGTAACCTTGTATACTGACTAGGTAATAAATAAAAAATAATCTAATTAAAATTTTCATTTAAAATGTTATTAGTAAACAATAAGTAACCGTAACTTATGTCGTAACACATATATAAACAATTTAGTCTTAAGTTATAGGACACAAGTACCCCAGCTATAATGTTTACGTTCGTTAAATACAACAGGGAACAATAAATTCTTTTCTTCCCAATTTACCAATTTTTTTCAAATTAACTAATGTAAAGCTTCTGTTAATTATCAATAGGAAAAAGTAAGTATTTTTTAAAATGCAAAATAATTATAGATTAAAAACTTTAGTTCTAGTATTAAAAATTTAATTATGTCCAGAACTACTACCGTGAATTTTCCTCACAAATTTCATATAATTTCCGGGTAATAATGAAAGTTGTGTCAGTAACAAATATTTCTCAGAGATGTTAAATGTTAAATTTAAAATAATAAAACGTAGGAGTACGGTGAGTACCATAAAATATGTTATTAGCATCTCGTAAGTACGTATTTATTGACAAATGAAAAATATATGCTTTCTCATTAATACGCAATTTTGTTATTTTAGTGTAAGAAGAATTAAGAGGTAAGGGCAAAACACAATTTTCATCATCTGGAGAATTTAGCTTCTGTGCTTTGACACAGCTTTCTCCAAGAAGAAAGGAATCCACCTTATTTGAAAGGCTTCCAACACTGGCATTATGTTCTGTTGACGTAATGAGTTAAGAAATATAATTATTTTTAGAAGCTTTTAGAAACCGAGCTTTTGAATTAATCTTTGTAAACATCTAGCAAAACTTTGTTAAACGTTTCTTTGAATTAATTAATAGCCTCTTCTTTTAACTCAGCGCTGCTCACTTCTTACACGAAAATATTTTCTGACCAATTATTATGATCATTATAAACATCTGCTGGTAGACATATTTCGCTTACAAACAGTTATTCTGTGCATCAGAAGCCTTTATAGCTGAGAACAAAAATAGTATCAGTTAAATGTTGGAGTTATACACGGCTTTTTAAAATCACATCTACCTAAAGTTTGCAAATCCGCGTCTTGTGAATATTAAGAGTGAAGAAAGAAGTTTTTTTTAAAAAAAGAAACTTGCAAGAATTAAAGTTAGCGAATGACATTATTGCGTACGTCTTTTGATAGTTTAATTACTGGAAGATTGTGGGTAGGAAAAACTATAGTTGAATACATTGTTATAATAAGCGAAGAAGATTGCTGATTTTTTATGGTTTTATGTTTCGTCGACTTTAAAGTCATTAGAGGCAGGAAAGGACTGGAGATATTCACCAGGAGTCATTTGGAGAAACCATGAAATAGATGGCCAAACGGTGATTCAAATCCGCGTCCTCCTGAATGCGAGGCCAGAGCTAGGTAACGTTGCTAAGGACGTAGTTTCTTATTTGTGGTTATCTGGAGATATCAGTGCTGCACAGGAAAACGCCGAGTATTGCATCTTTGTGTACGGTGACTTTGGCAGGTAAATCTCTGTATCGTCAAGAAGAGGACTAAGACATTTTTCAATTTTATTAGCAGCGAAAAGAGGACACTTCTGGCAGGACAAATTGTCGATTTCTGGCTTTTTGAGTGTTTGCAACTGTTGAGAAAAATTATGTACAGATGAGAATAATTTCTCCATTCTTCTGTATGAACAATTGCTTGAAGATGCGAACAAGTAAATCATCGGCAGCCAGTATTATTCGTCAGCAGTTATTTTGAAAAAATGTGCAAATTGCAAGCTGAATAGCTCTTCCGAGATTCGAGCTAGAGTTTTTCACAACTGAAAGTCAGTCAGGAATCAATCGTTGGTTTTAAAATATCTCTAGCAAGTATTGTGAAACCGTAACAAATGCTCTAAACCACGACGAGGTGAAAGGTGTGCCGCGAAATTTTACCCATTATAAGGAATTAATTGTCAAGTTTCTATTAATTATATTTTAGTTTCATGTGCCGCGAATTGTTACGTATTGTCGCATTCTAAGAAATTAAATGTTGTTTATTTACTCACAGTTGCTGTTAGTTTTGTTTATTAATTTTTAAAATATATTTATTCCTCGTCTCTACTGCTGCGCTTTGAGGTTCTGTTATATTTACCGCATGTTCTGCGTATGCGCTTTTCCCTCAGTCTAAACTGCTGGGATTAGCAGAACTTTCCAAGACTTATATTATTTTATTGCGGTGTCGGTGCTTCATCAACAACATTACTTTGTTGCTGTACCGTTGCGCCAACGCATTGTTAGACATCACTGTAAAAACAATCGGCACTGTATATGTGAATTCTTTGAAGTGTATAAATCCCGCTTCTTACAATTACTTCAGTTCCATAATAGCTGTGCTGTCAAGTGGTACGAAAACTGTGCTAGTAGTTAATCTTGATATTTTCTATTACAATTAGCAGACTATTCTAATGCTTGAACGGAGTGTTCCGTCTATGAGTGCAACTGGTGAAATGTTGATAGTGATAATTATTTATGTTTTTTTTTTTTGTGGTGAAAAAACGTGCTCAATTCCCGAGAGTATCGTTTGTGGTGAAAAAATTGGTAACGCTGCTACGATTCCCAGTAAAGTGAAACATTTGTCAACAAAATATTTTTCTCTGTCAAGCAAAGACGTCATTTATTTTCGTCGGTTTTTTTGAAAATAAGAAAAAACAAAGAACGTTCATGATCGTTACAGTATGTATTTCGGAAAAAGTACAGGAAGCTAGTTATAAGGCAGCCGCACTTACCATAAAAGGCCAAGAAACCACATAAAATAGGTGAATAGCTGTTAAAGCCTGCTTGCAAAGAAACGGTGAGAATAATTCTGAGTTTGGAATCTGTTAGCGAAATTTCAAAAATTTCTCTTTCTACTGACACAATCAGTCACCGAGTTATTGAAATGTCTCGTGATATTGAAGACATTATGAAGGAGAAAATCAAGTCTGAAGTTCTCACTTCAGAGCGACGAGTCCACAGATATTGACCCCCACGCACAACTTCTGGCTTACATTCGCTACGTCGATGGAGATGTAATAGTAAGTAATTTATTCTTTTGCAAAGAACTTCCAGAGAAAACTACCGGTAAAGAAATATTTCGTTTGACTCAGAGATATTTGCTCCTTAATGAATTAAATGGAAGGATTGCATTAGTGTTTATACAGACGGAGCCGCTGCTATGATAGGCCCATTCAAGGATTTGTAACTAAAATACGCGAAGTAAATCCCCACGTACGATGCGAACATTGTCACATTCACCGTGAATCTATTGTTGCTAAGTCTTTGCCATCTTCTCTGAAAGATGTGCTAGACGAAGTAGTGAAAGTCGTGATCTTCATAAAATCGCGGCCCCTAAATTCGCACCATTTTTTCGTTTTCTGTCAGGAAATGGATTCAGAACTCACTATACTCCTGATACATACAGAAGTACGCTGACTGTCACGATGAAAGATGTTAACGCGAATGTTTGAACTTAGAGAAGAGGTCCAGGCATTTTTTACTGTTGAAAGACATAATTACGCGGCTTTATTCGCAGATGGCGAAGGGTATGTAAGTTGGCATTTCTTTCAGACATTTGCGTGCACTTGAATGATTAACATCAAAATTCAAGGTAGGAACGAAAATATTCTTATTATTATGGATAAGATTAAAGTATTTGAGAATAAGCTGGATTGATGGTTACAGAGGATTGAAAATGGGTCGTGTAAGTTTTTCCCGACTTGTGATGGTAATAAAATGGTGATGGACTTAATTAAATAACATTTAGAAGTTCTGCGGCAGAGATTCAAAAAGTACTTTGGAGAAAGTGTTGAAGATTTCGACTGAATTCGTGATCCATTCGTTTCGAATTCGAAACATTTGCAATTAGTATTCAAGAGGAACTCGCAGATTTAAAAACTTACAGAACTTTTCAGTTAAAACTTCTCGAAGTTCCTTTACATACATTTTGGCTAACAATAAGGAATGAATATCCAGCTATCTCCGGCATGGCAGTTAATGTGTTATTGCCATTTCCATCTACATATTTCTGTGGATTGGGCTTCCCGACGTTGAATGAGATTAAAACATCCAAGAGGGACAGACTCAAATCCTTCGATAAATAAATGAGAATTGCATTGTCATCGATCAGCCACATGTGTGCAGTTAAGCAGGCACAAGTGTCGCATTGAAGGTACGTGTACAATTATTTACTTTAATAGTAATATAAAACTGCCTGATTATTAAATTTTTACTCGTCAGGGGGCTGTACACCCAGGGACCGACCGGTAAGGTGTGCCTGGAGATTTATGGATAACCTTATGGTGTGACGCGAGTAGGAAAAGGTTGCGGACCACTGCTCTAAACTAAACTGTTTCTCGGATATATTAGCGTGGTTAGTTAGTTAAAAGGAGTAAACTGTTAAACGGTATAGACATATTAAAAACTTTTTCTATAATTCATTTCATATAACTTGTATAGCTTAGAATATCTTTTTTTTTTCATTATTGTGTAGAATGAAACTATTAACAGGCACGTAGTATAAGAATAACTGGCACCCTGCAAGAGATTATCAATACTTGATGCGTCTTTGCTTTCAGAATGTACAAAGGTTTATGAAACACTTTGCAATTATATAAAAGTAGCACTCTTCAAATTTCTTAAATCTCGAACTCCGTGTAATTGCTGCAGGAATATGTTCACACTGAAATCGTATTTTCTCTTTTTCTCAGATAGTTTCACATGAACTATTGAATAATGTTGCACATAAACTTTATTCTCTACAGTCTGTACCTTGGTCTCTGTAACATTTTACTCGCTTACCATTCATCAGTATCAAGTATATCCAAAGTATTCTTTTGATACGAAAACATAATATATTACTTTAAATATAAGATAAACGAAAATGACTGATGAAATATTTAAATTCTATTTGCTTGCGTACCAAATTGTGAATATGTGCATAGCGTTATTGGCATGCGAAAGACTGTTTGAGAATCTCTGCTTAACATCTAAATATTAATGGTAAGTTCAGTAAGTTCACGATACTCAAACAAGCATAAAGTATACATTGTCGTATATTGAAGACCACTGTTTGAATTTTTCATGAGTCAAAAGCTTCAGACAAATTAATTCAATTCAGTACTTGCCATTTCATTGTTTTATATATAGATATATTAAAGTGTAGTAATTGTTGGGCTATTGAAATGTGTGTTTTGTAGGCCACGTGTGTATTGTTTCGAAATGTAGGCACTACAAATGAAAAGATTATTAAATTTATTAAGACTGAAAATTTTACTGAATGTCTTGTGTATGAACTCTTATTAAAAGGAACATTTTAATTACGTAGCTTTTTTTTTTTTTTGCATTTATAATTCCCTCGAATGGTTTGATGGAGTCCTCCATCCCTTCCTATCTTGGGCCAACCTCTTGAGATTACGTTAATAATTAATACAACCTGAATGACATCAGAGTTCGTTTTTTAGACAGCTTTAGTGTTAATCCTTAGATGTTTTAATTACCATATTATAGCGGTCATTTTTTATTTATTTAATTTTATTTCTTGATTTTACATAGCCTACTACCTTGTTACCTAAAGTAGGCCCTTAGTTTCTACAGTTTTATTCTTAAAACAATTTACTTTATTTTTTTGTTAATAATATATCTGGATAATTATTTTTAAGGATTTAATGGATTTAAGTATTCTAATAGTAAATCTACTAATTATTCTAATAATTAATATACCACTTAATCTACCAAATAATCTACTAATTAATCTACCATCTTACTAATTCACACCAAAATCAGCAATTGTCTTTGTATTTTCATACTTCTAATTAATAAATTGTCTATTTGTATACGTTCTTCTTTTACCACTGCTGGCCTGCGTCGACATCTGGCCGCTAGCTGTCTCTGCTGATGCAGCGGGGCGACTGCTGACATGCTGACCACAAAGTGTCGTCAGCCAGCTTCACGTTCCAGGTAGTGGTCTCGTTCTTCTCCGGTTTGTCCCTGGAGCCACCTGCTCCCCCATCAGGAGCTCTCTCCTGGAATCAGAGCAGGCCACCCCCTGAGCCCTGGAGAAGGTGCCTCTGGCTTCCAGAGGCACTACGATGAATTGAGCGGTCAGCTGTCATGTGTACTGAGATACGGTCGTCCAGTGTAAATTGTTACCTGCTCCCCCGTGTTGTAGAGTGGCAGCGGACATTGGCAGCCGCTGAAAAGTGAGAGTGAAAATCGTCCTTCGATAGTCTGGCCATTTACTGCCTTCACCAGCGTAATGCGTCCAACCCACTCCCCGCTCGATCATGTAACTACCTTCACCTCCGACCTTATGGATTAGTGCTTCCATGATCATTACTCTCCTGGGTTTAATATTTAATTACAGTGTGTTTTCTCGGACTGTCGGTTCGATGATCAAGTCAGTAGTTCGTATTACCGCCGACTGCAATGAATCTCCTGATTTTATTCCTCCGACAATCTCAAAAAAATCGTTCAGACATTGTTATTTCACCGCCAATCACAGCTTCTCAAGAACTAAGAAAATTTTTGATTACGGTTCGTTTAATTAACAGAGGTGGCTCAAGTTTGCACTATCCCCACTGCGCTGCGCCTCTCACTATATACAAAGGCAAAATGTGGACAGCCCGCAGAGGGACGAAGGATGGTGATGATGTGAGGAACGATGCCACAGAAATATGCTCTTGAGCCGCTAGTTCGGGTTGAACAGAGTATTATAGTCCACATAAACATCGATTGTGAGACTTTACATTCTACGTAGAATATTCTCAAAATATTTCTTCCGTAAGGTACTTAGAACACTCTGTCAGCCCCCAAGTAATCATTTCTGCATGCAGTCATGTCACATGGAGTTATATTAAGGCGGATTTACACAGTTCACTTTTAGAAATCACTCCTGATGAATCACTCGCATTGAAAGGAAAGTGAACTATGTGAACAGCAAATCATCCAAGTGTTCATCTAAGATGACGGAAGAAAAAAGTTGACTTGAGTCCAACTATTCGTTCTCGGTGTTTCATCCGGATGAGTCATCAAGAGTGATGCGTATGAACAACCAAAATATCGAAGAGAAATCTCCTTCTGAATTGGTTGCAATTGTTTGTTTCTGATAGTTGTTGTTTCAAACCCAAAATGATTCCAAATGGAATGAAGAATACACTTCTTTATTTTTAATATCGTTACATAATAATGAGCGATTATGGAAAATCAAATTGTGAAAGTTATAAGAATAATAACATAAGGGATGGAGGACGTGATTAAATAATCGAATCTCCCAATTTCGACAACAGAAGACATCGAATGCAAATTATAACTATGCAAACCAGGTACTCTAGTGAATTAATCTAAGTTTTAACATGAGAAAAAGTGGTATAAATTGTCATCTAAGTACAAGGAATGCAGCATCTAGTGTTCCAAAGCAGTTACCAGTTGCTAGAAACCTGAGAGTAATTTCTAACTTTAATTTGGCTGTAAGATATGTGATCATTTTAGCATCCTGTTTTGTAATTAGTGGAGAGATTTTTTTTATATCAAATCTTCAAATCGTGATTCATACATTCGAAGATGAAACTCTCTTTCTACCACGCCGCAAGATCCAATTTCACATCCACAAACTTCTCTTATTTTTTTACTATCTTTTAATTTCTTAGGCGAAGTTTCTGCAAATTAAATCCACTGCAACATGCATAAGTTCGTTTGCTACCATCTTGAAGTCAACTGAATGATTCATATGTCACGAATCGTGTAAACGAAAAGTAAATTCACCTTCACGACCACTGTGTATGATCCCGAAAAATGAACAGTATAAACACGCCTGTATCTTAACGAATACTGATCTCCTACTTTGTGTCAAACGTGCAATGTTTGTCGTGTCCCTTAGCCACTTTAGATTTATAGTTTGCTATGTATAAATCGTTCTACTGTGGACAACAGTCATGCCTATTCACACACATTTTGCTTTTATGGATTATACATTCACTATAGCAGGCATTTCTTGAAAAATGAAACGTTAAGAAATATTTGTTCATGTCTCTGGCCTTTGAATAGTGTGCAATGCCATTGTATCCCCGATCCCATACACTCCTAGTGGTCGAATACTCATCAGGAATGTTCAGAAGGTTGTAATTATTTCACTTGCAATAAACTGTCCTATTACAGCTAACTTTGTTTCTAATGCAATTACTAAATCAAGGATGTAAAAAGAGTCATTGCTCTTGTATCAACAACTATCATTATACAGAGGAAAACGTGAGATGTGGTTAATTAATAACAACACGTTAGATTTGAGTGCAGAAGCATCTTTTATTCTGTATAATTCATGTCTTGCTTAAATAAGTTCATTCCTAAGAAGTGAAGAGACTTTAAGTACGAATGCACCACTTAATCGTCCACTTACTGAAGTTCTTTGGGCGTCGTTCAAACGACAGATCTGTTTGGGATTGTACATTTTTTGAATCATAATTGAAGCCATGTCTGAAATAAATAATGTCTTTGCGATATCGTAGTCTTTGAGCGCTGAACACGTTCGCAGGTACATTTAATGTTATTTTCCGGAATAACTAACCAAACTCCCACCAGGATGTATATAGCTGCACGAAAATAAATTCACCCATTCTATAATATTAAGGTTTAACATGGCTGCAATGTTCTGAGACAAATTCTAATGTCTGTCTGTTCACGTTATTTGCTGAATAATTGTTCTAGACAATTTGTGCTCTTATCGCAAAACCAGACGTAGGTATGGTATATAGTGCGATTAGTTCTTTAGGAAAAGTGAAATGGCTACGATCCAATTAAAAATTATCTTACTGTTGATATTTGTAAACACATCCAAGCTGTACTACACACTTAAATAGCCAAACAACTTCATCATCAAGCGACCACCTTTCTCGTTATGACTTTATAATAACGTAAATTTTTCTTAGAAACATTTTCCAAATAATTATAATCGTTATACAGACCAATGCAGGGGCTAAATGGCATAATTCAGTTTGCACGTTAAACTCGGTAGACACTTAACATCACGTTTACAGCACATTGTAGAATCGCCGCTTATCATACCAAATTCAGAGACCGAATTAAACAGGGGAGGGTGTGCGTTGTTGTTTGGAAAATAAAATTAGTAAATTCTATAAAACTAAGTCATATTAAAACATGGTAAACGATTACAATAAACTGCATTAGAATCAGCATTAAAATAATTAAAATGTAACTGCTGATTGAAACAGAGAATTTATGGAAAATGGTAGATATCTTTTGTGGCAAGTACCACCATATAAAATAGAATAATTTACATAAATATCGTACACGGCAGAACAATTTATGGAAGGTTCTGAAAGAGCCATGCTTCATTATTTACTGGATAGTAGATAAAAATCAATAACAAAAAGTAATTAACACTAAATAATTATTTTTAAAAAAAAGCACAAAGTAATGCATACGTTAGAGAGAAATATACTAACAAAGAAAACATAATTTCAGATAGTTTAAAAGCATTTAAACAGGACTTAATTTTGTTTAATATCATACGGAGTTATACCTATCACGCTGTTGAAGAAATAAACGTAAACATTTCTATAGCCAGACTGTTTTAAAGAACAAATTGTTTCTCCTACCGACTTAGCTTTTTTGCTGTAAATTAGCTGTTCGTATCATCTCATTCATTTGGAGTCAGATCTGCGCTGTGCCGCACCCATCCATCTATCACTGCCTCAGACCTCTCAATCGAACTGATGCATTGAATTCCCTGTGAGAGCCGATGCTTTTTTGTTCCAGTTTTGTTTGATCTTTGCTTTGGGGGAGCGAAGCGCTTATCTCTGGTCACACAACGCAACCGGTGTTTCCATTGGATCAAATGTTAATGGTAACAGGCCCGTATCGTAGCACAGAATACAGATTGTGGTCTGTGTTTACGTACACAGAGGACTGGCGGATAGCGGCTTATTTATTTACTTAGGTCTGTGCTTCGGTGCTCGACTGTCACCAGTAAACACTCTCATTTGTTTGTGAAGGGAGGACTGCCTGTTTCAGAAAACTGTATTAATTATCTCCTATTAACGGTTGTGTGTGTTCAATAAAGACCCAGTGCCACCCTTGAAGCTATGTAGTGTAAATTACACGGTGAATGCGTAACCAATCGTACTGGGCGTTACCCGTGATACTAAAAATACAGATCTGTAAGTGGGCGGTCCCTGTCTGTCTCTTTGTTTAGCATCACACAAAAATGACCGAACCAATTTGGATGGATTAAAAAACAAAAAAAAAAACCTGAATGTTTACGGTAAACCTCAAAGTCTGTGGTAGGCCTTATATCTAACAATTCAGTGTCCAGGGAACGGAACGAGAAATGCAAGTACAGGAAAGTTATATAGAACACATTACGTCTCAGGTGACTACTCCTTTATAAAATACGCACAAAAATTACGCTACAATGCAGATGAACACTCCACCATTTGATCCCGTTATTATTATTATTATTTTATTACGTAAATTTTGTTATTGCTTTCTTCAGTTTTATGAAGTTGATCAATCTAATACGTCAAAGATTAATATTTCAATAAGCGTAACGAAGATGTAGAGTTTAATTTTATATGAAAGTTACAAAGAAAATACAATACAAATGTTTAAGGTTTGCTACTAAAAGGAAAACAAAAAGAAAATTCATTATAACACACACCAAGGTCCGAGTGGGTGGAGAAGCGATAAAATGCTAGTAATAACAAATACACTACTGAATTTGAAAATTTCGACTTTCAGAAGGAATGCTCTGAATGACTTCAACATCAGTGGCAGCTCCACTTGCCATATTTCAGCGGAAAAATGCCTGCCGCACGTGGTTGGTAATGGGCTGGGGCAAACCTTCTTCCAAGTATGACGGGAACAACTGCTTCCCTGACCTGCACGTTCACCTGACATGTCGCGCAAAGACCATGTCTGTAATATGCTTTGAAGCGGATAAATTCACATTCAGTCATAAAACCAAACTACTCCATGCAATAAGGCGCATAGTGTCTCACTCTTTTTATGTATACTACCTGGGTGACCGATCTTCGCTCGACATCATTCGATTTCTGTTTGGGATGCAAGATTTCGTCAAAATATTTAGAGACATTTGTGATAAGTTAGTTTAATCTATATTCAAGGGTTGTTCATATAATAGTATTTCATTGGATAGATTAGATATATTATAAAAACCTAGCTTAGTCCACAAAATAGTGTTAGAGCCATTTCCGAGATACCAAATACAAGAATTATTCGTTTTGTAAAATCTTAAAACTTTAAAAGCAAAACGTTATATACAAATAAAATTTCATCCAAATCGCTTGAGCTGTTTCCGAGATCGTTCGGTTTACTACCTCTTAAATTGCTTTTAGAGAAAAATGCTATTATTATGTTAAATAAAAATCTTAATGCTAATCAGGGATTACCTCAGATTAACCTCATACCTTCTTTCGAGCGTGGTGGGTGAACGGTTAACGTTCTGGCCTCGCAGTCTGGAGGAAGCGGATTCGTAACCCCGCCCGGGCATCCAGATTTGGGTTTTCCATGGTTTCCCCAAATCACTCCAGGCGAATACCGGAATACTTCCTTCAAAAAGGCCATGGCCGAATTACTTCCAGTTCCTTTTCCCCAGTCCCATCCCACCTCTAATGACCTTAGCCGTCGACGAGGCGTAAAGTAATAAATAAAAAAAAACACTTTCTGATCAACAATGTCTTTCCAAGGGGTAATAAAGTAATTCCCGATAAAAGTAAATTTTGTTATGAACATTTTTAAAGCACAAGCTCAAACGCTTCAAAGCGCAGGATTGAATTTACCAGAACTTGTTTTTTCGTATGGACAGCTATACGTGACTTTTTCATGCGTTTGTAGATTCAATTAATGTTTCTATTAAAGACACATACGGTCTAAAAGTAAACGATAACATTATAACTGCTAATATTGGTTTCAATGAAGTTATGTAAAGTAAAAAGATTGAAAAAGCAACATCTGCCAAAGCTAATATCTATTTTTCAAATATCTACTTTTTAAATGTTTTTCAATTGAACATGAAGTATTTAATGATAACGTCTTTTTACAATAAGACAGACTACTCTTCTGGCACCTGAAACGGCTATAAGATGACTTAGAGCCGTTTCCGAGATACGAAATACAAAAATAGTTCGTATTTTTTAAAATCGTGATTTTTCAGGGAAGCAGGTATGTAGATAAACTCAATAATCTAAACGGTATCTAAATATTATGTTTCATAAAAATCGTTAGAGCCGTATATATATATATATATATATTGAATTTCTCGTTTAAATATAAGATTTTAAAGTAGTTATTTTAAACTTACCTACGATTTTTCTTAGAAACTGAGTTACCAACCTACTAACCATTTTCATACCCATAAACTATTCTCAACAAGATGGTAGCTACAGTACGTTTGCAAAAATTTCTATAATCTTGAAGTTAATTTGCCGTTATGTATTGGCGTGTATGGTCCGTGTTTACAAATTTGTAATTATTCGTAATTTTTAGCGTATATTCGCTGATGTATATTTCAAAGCAGGTATGTTTATCTGGAGAACATCACAGGCGACAAATATCGCAAAAATTAGAGATTGTTATGACTTTGATTATGATGGTTTTGTTATCTTGGTTCCGGTATGAGACTGGTTGACTGAACGAAGAGCTAAAATAATTACTTTGCGTTGTGGATTACAGTCCATCGTTGTAGTTTTTTTTTATGTGGACTGTACAACACGTTTATTCTCTTTCTGCCTTTTGACGAAGTTAGTGCGCTGTCTGCACCGAATTAGAGCTATCTGTCACCCAGTCAGACGAAATGGCTGAAGTATCTCCCCTTTAACAGGCAGCACAGAAGCAGTGTCTCTCCTTTGACAGAAAAAGCAGAAGGCTATTTCAGATGAGAGACATAGCTGGAGTGTAGCAAAAACATGGTTTCAACGAGAGATGTGGCCAAAAATAAATATTCATTAAAAAATGGACTATAAATGAGATTTTACCTGCATGACGTTTCTTAGAGGGATGTGACCCTTTTTTTTTTTTTTTTGCTACAGATACAAGTTATTCTCTTCCTTTCAGTGTCAATCAAGGAATAGCAGAATCTATTCCAAGGCATCCTGTGAACGTTTTCTTGTGTCTGTGTTATGCTGTGCTCTGAATAATGTTAATCCTTCTTTCATCCAGGAATATAAAAATGTGGTGTGAGTGGAGACTTTCGCGGCGGTACTAATTCAATGTAAGGTTCAGGGGTGTTCAGCGTCATAAAAACACAACGTTTCGACAGCTGACTGCTGTGATCATCAGGTGTGAAAAGATTAATGTGTTTTAAGCTAGAAGTCACCGCCTAGACTGGTTTACAACGCTTGAAACTTTCCGCACCTGATTGTGGTAGTAGGAGGGGTTTTGCTGGGTAATTGTACTTATAACATTCCTTTTACCATTTTATTAATTTTAATATTAATGATTTTGTTGATCTCAACAATTTAATAATTGTAATTATTTGATTTTATCAAATAGGAAGAGGGTGCAAAGTGATATTCTATCTTGCATTACTAATGTAAAGTCATAACCTGACAGATTTATTCAAATCAAGCATTGAATGCCAACAGACGTCGGTGGACTTTACAATTAATTTAAAACATGAAAATCCAATGTTCAAACAAAAATCAACACCGAGTCTTACAATATGTGGCATAAGACGTTAATTCTAAGCAAACAATAACATATCCATGTGAAATTTATAAAACTGTTTACTAATACAAGCTTATACAAAAAATGAAATCAAGGATGGCGCCATTATGTCTTGGACTTAAATAAAATAGTGTTTCCTGAGTGTTAGGAATTTATAACAGTCTTCCCATATCAAATCAGATTGCTCACGGCTAATAATACGCTCAGAAAGATTGTCGGAGAGTGATGCTCAAGGGCGTTCACGGGTCGAGGAATGCGTAACACTGAGTTTTTTTTAATGGCTGAACATCTTTACCGTTTATTCAGCAGCTGTGGCACCAATGGTGGTAACACTCACACTTCCTTCAGGCGAAAGCCACAGGTAACGCAAGCCAGAAGAGGCTTAAGCCGTCCAGCCCTAAGTCTGGTCGTAATCGCAGACTCGGCGATGACGTGACCTGTCTCTCCGCCCGACACCACCGGAAGACCCCCTTCTCTCACGATGTTGGATCGGAAACCTCTTCCAACCCCGTCGAAAACCAATCCGTTGGCCCGTAGGAGATGTGGACCCAGAACACACCAAACAGCTCCTTATTATTTTGTAACATGCCCGTTCATTGGGAGTTCACAGTCACGTCATTTACACATGAAGCTACCACAACTCCCTCACCCCGAGAATATCCGACCTTCTCCGAGTTTTGTTTCGGCCACCAAATTCTTCCCTAGCGTACGGCACAATAGATCGTCCAGCCGAATTATCCACTTGACCGGAGAAGGGTCAGTTCGGCGATACCTGCTACAGATAAACGGGATTTCCCTCGCAGTTGAGAAACATTTTGCTACCCCAGATCAGGCGTGAAAGGGTCTCGATTCATCGTTACAGGTGGCTGGCTACATCCAAGACTTAAAGCGAAAATACTTACGATTTTTTTAAACTGTTTTACGTCTCTCAACAGCAAGGTCTTTAGAGACGGGAAAGGATGGGGGCAAGGAGTGGGAAGGAATTCGGCCATGGCCTTTTTAAGGAAGCATCCAGGCATTAGCCTGGAGTGATTTGGGATACCAAGGAAAACCCAAATCTGGATGCCCGGATGGGGATTCGAACCACCGTCCTCCCGAATGCGAGACCAGAACGCTATCCGTTACACCACCACGCTCGGTAATACTTTCGAGAAAAATTCCAGCCCTCCTATCAATATTAATTATTATTGCTATTTATAAAGTTGTACGAGCCTGACACAGCAGTCTCGTTACATGATGAATACAGCCGAACCAGCTGTGGAAACCTTGTGTTTTTATGACGCTATCCGGCTGAACATCCGTGAAGCTTACATTAAATAAAAAATGTTTCTTACAAAAATATGCCACTCAAGGCCATCACCAGATGTCGCAAATGTTTTAAATCTCAATGAAATATGTTCGTATTTCTCAAGTGTATTTTTCAGTCTGGTTCCTCGGTAAAGCCACAGACGTGTTTGTCAGCCCACACCTGGACACAAGAATGGCGTAGACTGTGACTTCCGGCGGAAAATCTCGGTTCAGTGAGGACTCCGACCACAGATAAATTATTCAATATTCCATGTGAAAATCTGGTAAACTGAAGACTAAGTACCTAAAATCGAGTGGGAGAGTGTTTCTCAGTCAACATTTAAATACCCATCCCATGTACCCTGAGTGATTACATAATCGCTTACTAATTCAAACACTTTGTATGTTTTTCATGTTCATAATAATTTCTTGTAGTAAAATGTTCAACGTAAATTGTTTAAATGAAATTGTTAATTTTGAGTTATATGATAATTATATAAGTTGCAATTCATTAGAATTTCGTTAATTGCCATCCTAGTTATGATTTAAGTAATACAATTTCTTTGTAAGAAGTACAGTGCATACTAGTAATTCTAATTATTTAATCGCATGCAGTGATAGATTACACACACCATTTATCATCCTTGCATATGTTATGAACATTGTTCACTGAATCTTCCACTACAATGTTGTAGCGTCTAGTTTTTAAGACGTTATTAAAATTAGAATAAAATAATGAGATACATTAATTAATAAATTAATTTGCAAAATTGATCCCGGGTAGGCGCCAAGAATGCAAGTGTTCTCCATCCGAGAGAAGCGACATTCCAATTCTGAAATACTTTTAATCAAAGCAATTGTAATTTTAAAATACCATTAAAAAACACAAATCTTCATCTATTCCTTGGAAAGGAAGTTATTGAAAGCAGGGTTTACAACACCTATTATTTTCTTTGAATATAAAATTGATTGGTTTATTGAACAGAACTGAATATTAAGAGTTTCTTTTGAACAATTTAGAGCATGATTCTCATCTCAGAGCGTTGCCTAGGGTTGAATGACGCAAGAGTGTCTACACATCGCCCGCGTTCTTTACCGTGGCAGATGACATGCGGATAAAACAGAGTTTCACGGACCCTGTTGATCAGCTGGGCGCAAGGTCACTTGGCGAGGTAGCTCCCCGCAGCTCTCCGGCAATCTCCAGTGGTGCGCCGGTGCGGATTGTTTGCAGGCCAGGAACAGAATGTCTTCTCTCCCGATTGTTCGCTCCATTGGAAACTTGCAGGCTCCCGAGTTTTAGCAGACGCGGGAAATTTCAGCGAGTCGCAGCGTTTGGCGGGTCGTCCACGATCTCCATTGGCGCTCCTCATGCAACATAAAAAACTTATGGTTTCTAAAAGTTCGTAACACAGTTTGATTCGCTGGTTCCAAACAGAGGTGTTCCGCAACCTTACTTTTTCTCCGAAGCATTGTTTCTCCAGTTAACTTTCTACCCTACCAGGAAATCCTCCATTCGGCACAGGCCCTATACTGTCCTTTGAATTTCATTGAATGCGTAAAGCTTATAACTTTACGGCCTGCCATAAATCGTTCGGTCTTTCAGCGCAGGTATGAGTCACCTGGCTCTCGCCGATGCCAAAGAAACGTAGAATTCACACGCATAAATTTCCCGTCACCAAGGGACATTACAATATGTATTAGTTCACTTCATGCGTTGTTCATGCCTGGTGCTTCTTATTTACGTGATTTTACAATTTCTTGTGAAAAAAACTTTCATTCTTTCCAAACACGGTCGCCTTTCTTCTTTAATTTATTTTATGGAAAGCATCTAACTATGAAATGATGCATAAACGATTAATTGTGCTTGTAATAACTTTTATTCAGTTAGTTAATTATTTCAAATTTTCCACCAACACCAGACAACTAAGCACCGTTAACATCTATATGGGACTTCTTTTGAAATTGCCCGGTTCGTATATAGAATTTGTGAACTTAAGATAACGGCTCAACTATGTCGCTCTTAGCAACCAACGCCATAAACAACATCCACACGAAGATAACAAAATCTCAAGGATTCTATATATAAGTACATTTGCAAAACGTGGAGTAACTTATAAACATGAGATCGTCACAAATTCCGAAGTGGAACTAAACCCCTGGTACGACATATTCCTAGATTTACCACTCACATTCATAACAAGTCGTAATAAGTAGATACAAAATACCAAAATAGCCATAAACCTTTTGCTTAACATACCATACATTCAACTCACATCATATATTTATTTTTAATATAATTTATTTCTCCTGCAAATATTTTTTGTGAAAAAATAGTCACCACAAAGCAAATACAAAACTTGGATCACTCCATTGCGCAGACCAAAATTGAAAAGCAGCACATAATTCAAGGCCAATGTGCTTGCCACTACGCCAGAAATGTTATGTCAACAAGAAGTGAATTAATTAAGTAAAACTCAATGGTCAAAGTTACTGGTGAGCTGAGACAAAGAAAATAAAGCAGATGTTACAAACCACTCGGCATGTATTTTGTTACGATAAAAGGCCACTAAAATTTCTTCTCCGTCCACTATTCACGCCTGCTGCTAGTGCCGTATCTGTTGGCAGTCCTTTGCAACACACTCGGCGACGAGCACGTCAGGGGTGACAGAGCGACACTGATTTGCGTGGACCCCGTCGACGAAGTGTCCGGCGACGGCTGATCGTCCGAGACATCCTCCTCCATGTCTCCTATCTGCTGCTCATTCTCTTCCTGGAACAAGTGGCACGCGTGTGCTGAATACATCACAATTCTTTAACAACAACAAAACGAAATCTTGTTGTTAGTTGTTTTTGTACATACAGTATGTTGAAATGGTGAGTACTGGTACTATACAGTTAACAATTAGTTCAATTCCTTAAACCATATCACTATATATTATTTATAGAATGTGATTTTTCGTGACAGACCCTTTTTCTTCCTTCGTACGTTACCAAAATCTATAAATGAATTACTTTAATTTAATTTAATTTAATTGCAATGGAGCACAGGCTCCGGTGGCAATTTCCCTACACCCCCATCTTCCCCCTATCCTGCAGCCACTTACATTTGCCCTCTACAAATTTTATCTTTAAATTCTTGCAACGTTTTCGGTAAATTATTCATCATTTCTCTTGGTAACTCATTCCAATCCCTGACACCCTTACCTAAAAAAGAGAATCTTCCCACACCCTTGTGCCTGAAATCGAGTGCCAGCTTGTGTTCATGGTTATCTTTTCCCTTCCTTGCCCTACTTTTCATACAAACGCCAATATCTTTCCATGCCTCATCGCCAGTATATGCCCTGTACACTCCCATGACCCTCCTCATCCTCCTGTCTTGCAATGAATCCCATTCCAGCTCCTTTATCATATCCGTCACTGATTGCGTTCTGCGATAATTTCCAGAAACAAATCTAGCAGCCCTTTTTTGCACCCTCTCCAACTCCTGTATTTGATACTCAAAATGAGGGTCCCATACTACACTACCATATTCGAGCAATGGTCTCACCAAATTTTTGTAACCCAATTCCTTTACTTCTCTCGTGCATCCCCTCATCAATCTCTCCAACAAATGCAGAACTTTGAAACCTTTTCCTACCACCTGTCCAATGTGTCCTGCCCTGTTAAGCTTGTTATCAAAAGTAATGCCAAGATATTTACATTTCAAGTCTTCAGAAAGCAATTCTTTCCTCACCTTATTTTCGTAATTAACCTATTGATTTTTATTTGTGTATCTAATAAGTTGACTCTTCTTTGCATTTATCTTCATCCCATGTTTACCAACCCAACTGGATATTCTGTCTAGATCACCCTACAACTGTTTACAATCCTCTATCGTTTTGATTCTTTTATACAGCATTATGTCATCTGCAAACAATCTAATTTCAGATAGTAAACAAACAACACAATTATTCATTAGAATAATGAATAGCAATGGTCCCAATACGCTACCCCGTGGCACAACCATTTTTACTTCCACTTCTTTTGATACTAAATTTCCAACCCTAACTTTCTGTTTTCTACCTTTTAAAAATTCTTCTACCCAGCTAATCACTTTCTCATCCACTCCAATGGTTTTTACCTTATTTACTACCATTTTATGGCTCACTCTGTCAAAACGCATTTGACAGATCTAGTGCTATAATATCAATTTGGCGTCCCTTGTCCATTTCATCTGAAATATCTTGCATATATCCCACCAACTGAGATTCGCATGAATATCCTTGCCTGAACCCATGTTGCCTACTTGAAAACCACTTACGTTCCTCACATAAATTTCTGATGTGTTACCATTTTCAAGATTGAGTTCTCCCCTTCTGATGAATTGTTAATCTCGTATTACACATTGTTTTGCATGATTATGTTTCGAAGCTTTGGCACAGTTTTCCATCAAGCTGCTGTTGAGAGGACTGTAACAGGCAGCAGTACTTCCAGGACCGTGCTTGTGGCTCCTTCTTCGAGGTTGTGCTTTGAACTGCAGCGCAGGGCAGCAACCGATCGCCGATCCACCTGATGGCTTGACCATTAACGCCAACTATTGTGCGATTCGAGTGTCATTCTAGTTGTTGTATATTAGGCTTAAAACCAGAAACATCTGTATAACTTCTACACGGGAATCTATACAAGATATAAAGTTGCGTAGCTTAATAGTTAATGAAACATGGTGATGAGCGGATGTTACAGAAATGTGAGAGAATTTATGGTCGGACAGAGCGAGACCCTCATTGCCGCTATCAATTGAAGAATTTGAACATGGTGCAAAGCAGAACAGTTTGATTCATTAACGCAAATTACAACAACGCAAATTATTGACTAAAACGAGAAAGGAACAGCGTCGAAAGTAATTGAAAGACAAGAGGCAAAGAAAGAAAGAGCTGGCTTCGTAAAAGTTATACATATGTGATATTTTCTGGATGAATATTAAGAGAAGAATTAGGAATTGTACGTGAATGGAAGATGACGACAAAGACAGTAAACTAGCATTTAGTTTGAGGAATGAGGCACTGAGGAAAATTTTATTTTTGTGTAGCGGAGTTAAAGACTGCAAATAATTATCTAGGAATAAGCTGAAGAAGCTGCTTTAGTTATTGAAAGAATCTGGAGTTAAAATTTGTGCAATGAAAAAGTAGGCGTGTTGAGAAATTACTTCCGCAGCGTATGTGTCTTCCCATTTAATAATATTAGCAGGTATCCTTGTCTACTTACTAATTTTTACATTTTCTTTTGAAAAATAATTTTAGATGTGATAACTAAGCATTGGGGAGGATGGTGCGTCTGAGTGGAGATTGAATGGTTCCCAGTTCTAATCCCTGTCAAGGGGGGGGGGGGGGGGAAATGTCCATGGGGCTCTTAACCGCACCTATACCTCTAGCACGGTACCATTGTGAGGTGTAACATAAAGCTTCCGTTGTTCGGATTCCAGATTTAACTGTATGTCCCCATTACCCGGTAGGATTACTGGGTTAAGTTAGATAAAGAGCGTCCATTCTTACATGGGATTGAATACCAAGCATAGCTTTTTAATAAATATTATAAATCATGTTCTAACGTTTCTGGCGTTGTAAATAAATGATTCAGCTATAAATCTCTATTACCTGCAACTATTCTTTATACCTTCCACACTCTTCATTATTTTGTTGGTTGAATAAATGTTGCGTGTTATGAGGAAAGAGATGGATATAATTTTACGTGAAGGTAATGTGATCTATTAGAATAAGTAGTAACGCACGGTCAATGATAATAAATGTATGAGTAGCGTCGACTAGTTTACAAACAAATAACGGTCAAACAGAGCATTGAGTAAAAATAGAATTCCTTTATTACACGAGAGAAAAAAGAACTTAGCATTCCGTGGAACTCCACAGGTAAATATCTACCTGGAAAAGACACATTGAGGATCTACTGAAGAAAATCCTAATCAGGTTACAGGAACTGTACCCACTATTTTACATGACAAGTTCACTGGCTGCGATCACAGGTGTGACTATTTACTGCAGTCTGATACGTCCTCTGCTTGGATAGGCGTGCCCAGTGTGGGGGTACGCGGCCAAGACGAATATTGTCAGATTACATACTTTACAGAAGAGAGCCCTTTGAAGAACTCTACACTTAACAAAAAGCTTCCCAACTAGGGATCTGCATACAGCCGCAAGGAATACCGCTACTGCGAGATAGGATACGACAGCTGGCCACATCCTTCTATAGGACAGCCCAAAGATCGCAGAACCCTCTGATAGCGCCACTGGGCACGTACGGCACATACTTCGACCGTCACAGAAGACCACTCTCAATTTTTGAAGAACCATAAAGAACTATAGCAGCTCCAGAGAAGACATACCAGAAGAAAAGTGACGAATGCATATGAAGTTTGAAGGAAATGTCTTCGGATAATAATCTTCACCACAACCTGCCTAACAACGCCAGAAACGCAGAAAATGCTGAGCGACGGAACTTATCCAACGTCTCAGCGGAATATTCAATATACTTCTGATGAGTTTAGACACCAAAGGCTCGTTTTTACTTGTTTCAACGCCCAATAACAAATATCTGTAAGTTACAGATCAATTTTTCCCGATCACCCAACCTCCCTGCGCTCTCTGTTCAGTTCATTGGACTTTTTCCCTCTTCTTTTACAGTGGTGCCGTAAAGCAGGTAGGTTAAAGCACAGCAATACTATCAATGCAAATTACTTTTAAAAGAATTCGAATTTCGATGATCTAGGTCCATTACTTTGTTTTGTCACGTCGAAAACTCTTATACTTTCGAATAAAGGAGGAATATATGTAATATCACTACATCAGGACAAATCCAGAAGACTATCTACAATAACACGGAATTGAAGAATGAGCTTAAGTAACCGTGTTCAGAAGTAAATTGGTTGTTGTGAATACCATCAACAAAACATATTGTGCAGAAGATGGTAAATACGATGAAAAACTAAATGATATTGAATCGGTCATATATTGAGTGAACAAAATCAATTTTCGTTCTGCACATTTTATTAAAAATGGAAATGCTGATGAGGTGGTAAGGATTCGGCTGTAAACAAGGGTTAATCTGAGAAGCCAGTGAATAACGTTTTGCTAGTTTTTAGGAAATATCCATTCACTCGTCAAATACAGAATATGAATTTCCAACTCCATTCCATGGTCGAAAATCTGAACACTAACAAAGCAAAATCTAGAGAAGGCAAATGCATGATAATGACATCTGTAGTGAAATATGATGGTGATGGAATGCTATTTAGCATTTCACCTTCAACACCTCAAGCTTAACCGCCTATTGAACCTCATTTTCTCTAAGAGCTGTATTAAAATATGTGCTTGTAGAAATACACTGCCTTAAGGAAAGCGAATTTTCTCAATTCTTCAATGCTTTCCGCAGACAGGGCACCTATTAGCCACTAATGAGACTCGGGTTTAGCTCTGCATTCACTTGTTGCAAGTGAGTCATAAAGTAAATTCAGTAAAGAGAATTTTTCTTTTTCTTTTAGACTAAATATTTCTAATTATAGGCTTAATAAATTAAATAATTTTAGTTGGGCGTATGGGGGAGATACAAATATATACATAGCATCCTAGACGCGATTCCCTTTGAGAAGGCAACCAAAACTATTCACTTTAATGTCTATTCCCTACGACACTTCAGGTTCGAGAAATAGAGCATTGTATGAATCCAACTGAGGAGGGATGTATGATTCAAACACAGATACGGTAAAAGAAAATTTCTTCGACGTAATGAGTTTCAAATTACCGCGCCTCCCCCTTCTGTTGCACCTTGATCTAGTCCTACAGTGTATAGGATGTGTAAAGCTGAATTTGTAATACAAACATGAAAGTGTAATAGAGTGAATAATATAATTACATAAATCAGCTTTTGCAAGAAAAGAATATCGGGCCAATGTATTGTGGAAATACCGATGGTGGTTAGGATTCGATCTGGAGACTTTACGCACTGACCCATAAACTATTGCTGGTATAACTGTGTAAATATTGACCGTAACTGTGTATGCTTTAGAGAACTATCAACGCAGAATTACTATAAATATATGTCAACTTTTTTTTTTAACTGCTTTACGTCTCTCAACAGCGAGGTCTTTAGATATGGTAACGGATGGGGGGCAAGGAATTGGAAGGAATTCGGCCATGGCCTTTTTAAGGAAGCATCCCGGCATTTGCCTGGAGCGATTTGGGAAACCATGGAAAACCCAAATCTGGATGCCCGGACGGGGAATCGAACCGCCGTCCTCCCGAATGCGAGGCCAGAACGCTATCCGTTACACCACCACGCTTGGTAATATATGTCAAACTGCTATAATATTGGAAACATCGTGTAACTCAGTTTATGAAATATTAACTACCAAGGCTTTCAGCTCGTTCAAGGAGCTGTGCGTTCTTATTATACGTACTTTTACGTCATCGGTAAAGAAGCTTATGTATGTAAATTAAGAGGGACAAGAGCAGAGCTTACGCGGGGGCGTTTCTCGAAGGAGGATTATAGGGTTTTCGTTGAGAGGTATTCATCGAGGTCATTATAGTCACAAAGTGAGCCTCGAAAGTTTAAAACGAGCGAAAAATGATAGCTTTCCAAAGTGAGGCGTTATCTTCGAAGTTGGCTTAGAAAATAGACTTGGTTGTTCCTTTTTCATCCTCAAGTACCGAATGGATCGACTCTGCCGATGATAAATTACGTGGTTATTTCTTACAGTCTCGCTTTTTTGCTTCAGATTCTTAACAGAGAAAATGAGAATGATAATGAAGTGAGCATATAGTGTAACACATTTCCGACTATTATTTAATGTAGAGGCCGTAAATACAAGTAACTTTCTCACTGTGGAAGTTTGATAGTTGTGATACTACACTAGCGGGGCGAGCAATAGCCTTAACTAATAACTTGAGAATATTGCAAACTTTCTTAAGTCATTCGTCCATAATGCAGTAATTATATTGGTACAATATACGTACACCAGCTTGCCTCACAGCTTAATGAATGAAGTAATAAACACAATTTTAAAACTATAGGCCGAGCGTGGTGGCTGAGCAGTCTTCGCTTTGGCCTCGCATTCTGGAGGACACCGCTTCGAATCCCCGTCCTGGCATCCAGATTTGGGTTTTCCATGTTTTCCCCAAATCACTCCAGGCAAATGCTGGAATGCTTCCTTCAACAAAAAAATCTCTAGAACAAGAACGGGTGCGGCTTGTACACATAGCGATAAACCTTGAAGGTTGAGAGGTAACGGTCTGGCCTGGTATTCTGGAGGACGCAGGTTCAAACCCCCATCCCATTATCCAGATTTCAGTTTTCTGTTGTTTACTAAAATCATTCAAGTTGGATGGTTTCTTCAAAAGGCCCTGGTGGAATTTCTTAGCGTTCCTTGGCCCACCCCCTTCCTCGTCTCTATTTATCTCGACATCGATGAGGCGTAAAGGTCGAAGCAAAAAACACAACTATGAAATTTGTTATATCCGCTATTCTTAGAAAATTTTCGAGAAGTTTTATCCTCTTTGATTGGGAAATCAGCATATAACAACAGATGTCCTCCACATACCGCCAATCCACGAAACGGCATATTAATTACTTTTTTGCCCTGTCCTTAGTGTATTCATCATCGTCATTGCTTCATTACCATGCTGCAGTTGATTAAACTTGCACCAGTTCTACCAATCTTCTTTTACAATGTTGGTAGCAATGGCTGAGGCCTTAAATTTCGTGTCGAGCAGAGAAACTGCTTTCGTTGTTGCTGAATAGAAACTCGTAATCTTATCCATTTTGTTTCATTGATACCCACGTGGCGTCTTTCATTACGGCCGTGGTTGGTTTCATTCTTTTCTTTTACTATTTTTTTTTTTCGACGTCTTAGAGGTGGGAGGGTATGGGGGACAAGCAGGAATTCGGCCATGGCTTATTGCAGGAACCATCTCGGAATTCGTCTGGAGAGATCTCGGATAAGCCATGGAAAATGGAAGACAGCATAACCGGACGACAGTATGAACCTGCGTCCTGCCGCATGGTAAACTCCAGCGTTACCAGTCAACCACGTGTCTTGCCACGGTATTATTTCCTTCTGTTCTGTGGTATAACTCAAGCTGGTGCATCAAGTGATACATCAACTGTGAGTGGTATTTGTGTACATGCAGCGTGACATTCTGAAAATGTGGAAAAAATTTCCATTACGTTCCAGTAAAATCGTTGTTGCTTACCTTACAATTCGGGGAAATAAAGATGGGTTCAATTTATGATGTAGAATACGTAATGATATATACTATCCAACCATTTATTATGAATATGTTTATGGTAGTAGTCAATGATTGACTAGATTTAAATTCTCCTCAGTCTTCAGTATTTGTCAGTTTTCTTGGGAAGCCATCTTTGTTGCGCCGTAAAATAGGGATCACAGTACAAAATTAATACGGTCTGTTTGATAACATGTGCCCGCAAAATATTTATCACAACATTGCCGGGAATAAAATAGGGCAGTTATATGCGTGGCGAGGGAATAGATTAAATGGTTTCAGATTAGCTAGGAGCTTCTACCCAATCTCAGTAACCCGCGTACCGGCCGTGCTTACTGGGTTTTTCAGTTAGCTTTCTGCAGCCATCAAGTCGAATGCCGTGGCGATCCCTAATCTCCGCTCCATAAACTAAACATTTCACAAACAAAAAATATAATTATTACACACAGAGCATAGATACACAGACAGATGGGAACGCTTCACTTACCATTTTAGTAAGTAGTACAACCGGGCTGCAGATATCAAATACTTGGTGTAAGCAAGAGAATGCGGCCGTAAAATCATAACTCCAAATTTGACCATGCCAACAATTATTAACACTCATCAAATGCTGCCAACTCCAAAAGGTTGGGAAAAGGTAGTGAAGAAAAAGTAGTAGAGGATAATTTTTGAGCAGTTATAGACCCGATAATACTAAGATGATATTAAGAAACCATTCCACTTGAGGTTCAGGTCTGTCAGTATTCCATTTTGACTATAAACATTTCTGTGCTGCTTAGGCATATTGGTACTAACCCAGGAGATTCGACACGAGACACCTGTTGGCGGTGAACCAACGGATGTGCGCAGCGTGGGTCGCACCCTGACATGCGTGCCCCTCGAGTAGAAGAGCTTCCGGCTTAGTACGGAGAGTCCTCGAGTGTCCGTCCACCAGGAGTGGGCGTCGGTTTCCGGAGGCTCTGGCCCGGGTCCAGCTGCCCCAGTCAGCTCCAGAGCCAGAATGGAGACTGCCGACCACAGGGAGACGCTCAGCTCACTGTAAACAGAGCAGCAACAAGTGTCTGACAGCTTCTGTAACAGCTCCAGTAGGCGATTTTGAGCTGGCTCAAGTTGTTTATGTTACTATAACATGAAGTGTAAAGACTGACGATTTTTGTCTGCAAAAGCAACAGTGCCGGATCAAGGGAAAGTGGGAGTAGGCTTGGGCAAAATATGTCGATCTGTGGATATATCGATATTTTCATGAAATAATCGATGTGTCGTCGACTTTTTATTTTCGATGTATCAAAAATCGAGTATCAATTTTAAATACCAATTCGATATTTTTTGCACGAACGCAATTCAGTATCCAAATTAATACGTTATGTATATATTGTATAAATATACGCACATGTCCTATTTTCTGAAAGCGTCTTAAAAAAAGTGAATTCGACGTAACTTAACAACTTTCCAGCAACGGTTAAGAGATTTAAAAAAGCTGTTAAATTGTAACAGTTTTACGTTGCCGTCATTTTTTATTACATCATATTTGAAATTTAATGCTTAGATTACTTTCATAGTTGAAGAATATTGATTAAGTAACCGTTTTGCGACATTGAGCGTTGACGCAGATTAACAGCTTTAGTATTCAACTGCTTTTCCATTGATAAATAACAGTTAATGCGTTGACGAAATGTCTGATATGCCAAGCCTCTTCTGCGTCATCTGAAATAGTGGCTTCTGCAGTTAACTTAGCGGCATCGGACAACAGGATCAGATGGACGGCGGAACATATAAAACAGACAGTGCTTTTGAAGTATACATCAGACGAATTCTGGTTTTATAGACTGTAAAATTAGATAAATCAATAAAATTTTCCTTAATTTCTGCGTCTTTAATATTGTTAAATATTTTAAGTGATGGGAATGTATGGGGCTTATGGAGGGATATTGGTCAAAGAATTAAAATAGTGCATGGAAGGGGAAAGGCGATCATGACCACAAGCTTGCGCTCGATGTCATGCATAAGGCAGTGGGAAAATTTTATTTTGTTGGTACGGGAGCGGGGATTGGAACAAAATACCAACTGAAGTGATGAATAATTTACCAATAACACTTAAGCAGTTTAAAATTAAAATTTGTAAATCGTAAAGTAAATGAGGCAGGAAATTTAACATTCCAAATTAAAAAATATATATATTTTAAAATTTTCTTTTATATATATATATATATATATATATATATATATATATATATATATATATATATATATATATATAAAGTGGTAATTAGATGATTAGGGGAATCGCCACCGGAGCGTTAGCTCCATCACAATTTTAAAATTAATAATAATAATAACATTTTTAGACAATTACTGGCGTCAGGCAAAAAGATCGATATATCGATATTTTTTCCTTGACATATATCGATACTATTTGTAAATATCGATAATATATTTATCTACATATTTTCAATCGCCCATCACTTGATGAGGTGAAGGGCAACCCAGAGCACATGCCCTGAATGAAGGCGGTTGCCATAGGGGATGCTAACCTCTCTATACGAAGGACGTGGATGGACTGGAGTGATTTCCGTTACTTTCCCTAGTGTGATAGTACTCGTAAGAGTTATTGTATGTTTGACTGAGATGGTTATTATGTTAAGTGTAGAGAGTTGTTTGTGTTTTGGATGAGAGATTAAGGAAGGCAGTGGGTGAAAGCTAGTACCAGCCCACTCTTCCGAAACACCCCACGGAGGCTGCCGAGCTAAACGTGTGCATCCGACGGACGAATCACCATCAAGAGTGATGTTTACCATCACTTCATACACTCTGTAGAGAGGTTGGGGACTTAATCAAGGACTTTTTACACAATATTGTGATAAGGAGTTGTGCGCCATCAACTCTCCTCCTATACACCGGCCAAATCCTGATGGTTAAAATTTCTTCCACCACCAAGACTCAAATCAGATAACCACCATCACAGTGCCACAACCTACTAAGCCAAGAGGGCGGACTTTATTTATGTAATTGGTATTTTTATCTGTAGCCTAGTGTGTTCGCGGGGTAAGGTGACTATCATAGCGCTTTCTTTTGTGCACTTTAACAAAAACTGAAATTGTGTGGATGAGTGTTTCTTTAATGTTCCGTCCCCCCCTCCCCCTCTTCCACATGTTCATTAAGCGACCAGTTCCGTACGAATAAACCGTTCAAATTACAGTGCTGCCAACAAAATAGTACATGATTAGTTGCTCTCCTTGACGTGTACGAGTATATCGTCGTGGAGGTAGCGAATATTTTACCTTTACTTTACTTTTGCAAATTTTTACTAAATTTCTTCTAACGTTTCGCATGCTATTACTGTATTAAAACAGTTAATCAGTAAGACATCTAACAAGGCCAGAGACGCTATCTAAGACCTTAAAGAAAATACTGAACAGCAATGAATTAAACTTTCAGCGCATAACTGAGCGTAAACAACTGTTGCAGTGCGGGTAGAAGTGTGTTTGATTATCTCTATGCTATAAATACGTAACATTTTTTTGTCTCCCACCGTGGTAGTGCGTCAGTTCAAACCCGGCCATCCAGATTTTGCTGTTGATTGGTTCCCTGAAATCACACCAGGCAACCTTCAAAAGCTCATCGTCCTATGCCTTTTCCAGGCCAAAAAAGAAGAAAATTTCCGCCAAATGCAAAAAGGCTTAACGTGATCCTAGTTGAGCTCAACGAACATACAATGTTAAGGATACCATTACGGTGATTTAATAACTGATTATTCATAAGCTTAAATGCTGAAACTACATTTGAAACATATTACTAACACATTAACAAGTGTAATTTGCCACATCTAAACGGGCCACCTACTGCAATCGTGGTGGATGGTGCTTGGATGCAAGAGGTTCCCCATTAGAGTGAGTCTTTTCAGCAGCAGCCAGTGGAGCATAACAAGCACTCTCGACGCCACCATCATCCCGGAGTACTGGTTAAGAGATTTCAAATAGACTGCTCGTGATGTCGCTAGACGCATGCAATTTGCGAACCTACTGCGAGGTTTTGTGGTCTGTGGCTTTATTGGGAAGATCTTTAAAGACTAGTGAAATCACTGAGAAATCAGTTTCCTAATAGCCTGGAGATATTTCGTGAATAATCTGATTTGCCTGACAATGTTCAATACCGGCCTCTTCTACAATAGCAGGGTCAAAAATTGCAGACTTGACGATATGGGGATCGAAACATTATGTTGATGAATAGATTCGTAGATTTTGAACCATTACCAATTGAACTTAAAGGTCGCATTATGCTTGAATGTTTTAATTAATTTAGAGAAGCACTGAATCCCATATATTATCATAATCAATGTTTCCTGGCATTCGAAATAGTGAATAATTGCTCGGATCGTAGGAAATATCTTTTGAAAGACAAAACAAGTGTCTTTGGCGTTTCTCAATGGATTGCATTCTCGCCCAGTACGGCATAATAGTCGCCTCCACGGTTTTTGCTCGGTGTCAGAAAAGAAAAATACTTCATTTAACCTTGGATCCAAATTATCCTTATGACAGTTGGAAATATTTCAAAAGAAACTAAAATGAAACCCCAGCACAGAAACATCGCCAGGCAAATAAGAGCTGCAGCTTGAATTGTCCTTCCGTGTATTTTTTTTTTTTTTTTTTTTTTTTTTTTGTAACTGCTTTACGTCTCTTTTTAACATCGAGGTCTCTTAGAGACGGGAAAGAATGGGGGGCAGGGATGGGGGGCAAGGATGGGGGCAAGGAATGGGAAGGAATTCGGCCATGGCCTTTTAAAGGAAGCATCCCGGCATTTGCCTGGAGTGATTTGGGGAAACCATGGAAAACCCAAATCTGGATGCCCGGACGGGGATTCCTTCCGTGTAATACTTTGCTTAGATTGTCGAAGTATCTCGTATTCTATGGACACTACATGATTATTGTCCATAATGAAAGGCCAGGGTATATTTTCGATACTTTGTCAGTTTGTTCTTCAGTTAATAGAAACAATATGATGTATATATAATTTAAGGTCTAGCACAGCAAGACCATACTCAAACGAGCAGACGGCAACAGAATCTGAGTACCTGGTTGTGTTGCAGGTTTGGTTTTTTCCATTTTCATCCTACAACAGGACGGGATTATACCTTACTGGAGTACAAATGTCCGCGAATTTCTCAATAGAAAAATGCCACATTACTGGATGAGGCGCGCTGGTCCGAGTGAAGTTGCTCTGTTGTCATGGCACCCCAGGTCACCAGATCTCTCCCCATGTGATTTCTGGAAGACTTTCAGGAACGGATCACTGCTGTTGTGACGGACATTGATAGTAACATGCTATCGAATGTATGGACGGAACTGGATTACCGGTTTGAAGTGTGCCGGGTGACAAAGGTCCCACAAATTGAACATTTACAATATGTGCCATAAACTTCGTGAGTTTATGTATCTTTTCATGTATCACTCGTCATGCAGGTCGTATACTTATCAATACACAATATTTTGGTACCCGAGGAATAATTTAAGCTTACTCTGCATATTATGGGAGACCAATGCTCCAAGCTATTTATATTTTTAACGTTTGATAAAATGTTTTCATAAACAAACTATAAATATATGATTTGCCATATTTAAGAGTGATATCTATTATTATCATTAAACTATTTTTTTTTTTTTTTTTTTTTTTTTTTTTACATTTCATTCCTCCCAGCAGAAGGCTGGGAGGCGGGCTGCTGGAGAGTCATAGGGGACTCTTTTCAGCCAATCTACTACTACGGGGAGGGAAGGGGGATGGAAGGTCGGCCGTGGCCTTGTAGGGAACCATCCCAGCATTCGCCTAAGTGTCTGAGGAAAACCACGGAACACCTCAGACAGGATGGCCGAACCGAGTTTAACCCCGGTCCTCCCGAATGATAGGTAGGAGGCCAATACTGGCCTCCTCCCATCTCGGTCTAAACTATTTGAAACTATATATTAATAAAAAATTATATACACAAAATGACTGCGAGAGAAACAGAATGTTAAGAAATTAAATATTTATCTTGGAACTGTGTAATTTAGAAGGATAAAAAGTGTATTATATTTAATTCCATGACCCCAGCTATTACATTTTAGGATTCGTTGAGATCCGTTTATTAGTTATTTTTAGGTTGCGCAGACAGAAACTAAAATAAATAATCTGTGTCTCCGTGTGAACTGCTCCACAATTGCCTTTCTTTCTCTCTCAGGCAGTTTGTGAGCGATCTACAGACAGACAGGATTTTTCACTTCCATTAAATTGTATAGTTAGTCCAAGGACAAAAACATTAACTTTGAATTGTTTTCCTGTTGTGTAGTTATCACGCAAAAACTAATGATTGAATTTCAACATAATTTACTCACAGTGATTGCTTATTTGATGATTTGACAGACAGATCAAAAAAATAGAGAACTATAAACAGCTGCAGGGTGTTCTGGACAGGATATCTAGAAGGGTTGGTAAACGTGGGATGAATGTAAATGCAGAGATGAGTCAGCTTGTTAGTAGACAGATAAAAAAAAAAAAAAAACTAAAGGTTGATTATGATTATAAGATGGGGAGAGAATTGCTTGTTAAAGACTTGAATCGTAACTATCTTGCCAAAACATTTGATAACAAGATCAACTGGGTAGGGCACATTGGACAGGTAGTAGAAAAATATTTAAAAATACATCTCTTGTTGGCGAGAGTGGTGAGGGGATGTACCAGAAAAGTAAAGGAACTTGATTTCAATACTTTGGTCAGACCATTGTTTGAATATGGTGGTGTAATATGGAGCCCAAATTTGGGTATCAAATACAAGGAATGGAAGGGGTGTAAAGAAGGGTAGCTAGATTTGTCTCTGAAAAATACCACAGATACAATCAGTAACCGATATAACAAAATAGCTGGAATGGGATTCATTGGAAGACAGGAGGAGGGTGAAAAGAGTCATGGGAGAGTACGTGGCGTATATTGGTGATGAGGCGTGGAAAGATATTGGTGGAAAAATTAAAAGAAAAGCATGGAAGGAAAAAGATGACCATGACCACAAGCTCGCACACGATTTCATGCACAAGGATGTAGGAAGATTTTCTTTTGCAGGCATGGGGGCCATAGATTGTAATAAATTACAGAGAGAAATGATTAATAATTTACCAAAAACGTTGAAAGAATTTAATGCTGAAATTTGTAAAGGGCAAAAGTAGGTGGGTACAGGAAACGAGAAAAATACCTGTGTAGGGAAATTGTTACGGGAGTGTGCTCAACATCACAATTAATTTAAATTAAATTAAATTAGACAACTTTTCATTTTGTAAATTAAGCAGTCCTAGATGAAAGAACGTCAAAATCTTCGAATTTGTGTGTCATCTTGCACTTATTGCACAAAAACTAGGGAGTTTATCTCACACACTTATACTTTGTGTCACTGATTAAAATTATGGATACTTTTGATCCAGATAAAATTTCACAGTTCCCCAAGAAATCACTCTGCGGTCTGCATGAAAGATGACACAGTAATTCTTTATGAACAGTTCGTAACAGTAGTTTGATACAACAATTATCATAAAGTCTAAGTAACGAAATAAAATAGTAATGGTCGGTTTTATCTTTGTGTAAGTAATTATAATTCTCTTACACAGACATGTAAGGAAATCAGTGAATTAACAGCTGAAATCGCGAACACATTTAATACGTAGGGATACACGAAAACTTTGTAATTTAAATTTAAACAAGAACTGTTGATGATGTAATTTCAACAGCGCTATTTTTTCAAATCAGATTCCAAAAAATGAAGTTCGTTCAAGTATGAATCATTATTAGAGGTAAAAACCAGTCCATATAGATGACACTAAATAAGCCAAGAAAATAAATGCCTAACGTTCCAATAATTTTTAGTTATTTGTGAAGAATAACTAGCAGAGTAATAGCTAATTGCGATTGATTTAACCGTATAAACACTGAGAAACACATGTATCAAGTTTCATCTAATTCACGCCAGTCATTTACGGAATTAAAGCAAACAGATTCACCGCACTCAAAACAGAAAGAGATGTGTCTGATTCGTTTTAATCCAATACTTTTTTATTGTTTACAAAATTTCATTAATATGGCAACATTTATTTCCGGAATTAAACTAAACGTCGATTTAACCGCACAGTTCTTAGAGCAGTATGGGTTGATACGGAATGTCAGATTTCATTTTGGTCTACGCTGCATTTGAACCTAATCGCATTATCTGCTAGGGCTTGCTGCTCTAAAATCGTAAAATGTATCTGCACGTGCATTAATGAATACACATACATAATTTGTATCTGAAATGTGTCTGTTTGTTCCAGCATCACGCAGGAAATAAAGATTTTGAGAATATTTTTACAAGCTGGAAGCATGGTGCCCCAGTTAATATCAAAATTCATGTCTTAATTCGTTATGACACACTTATTTTACGAATTATATGTCATAAACAGAAACTGCTGGATCGGTTTTGACGAGGTTTTGCAATGTATCAAACAATAGGTTTGACTCATTATTCCGCCTTATATGCCGCTGGAGCTGAAAATTGTCTTGTTATGCTATTTCATCTGCCGCTGGAGCTCAAAATTAAAATCTCTACCGCGATAAAGAAAGATGGCAAGGAGTGGGAATGAATTCGACCATGGCCTTGGGATACAAATATCCTGGCATTCACCTGGAGCGATTTCGAGAAACCTTGAAAAGCCGAAAATTGGATGGCCAAACGAGAATTTGAATTCACGTCTTTCAGAATGCCAGGAATAAGCGCTACCACTCACCTACCAAGCTCGCTTAAAAGTTTATTTAAATTTCAATGAAGCACACGCTCCGGTGACAATTTCCCTACACAATAATTTTTCTCCTTTAAATAAGTGCCCCTCAATACCTTTAATGGCAAAAATGCTCTTGCGCGTATGAAAATATCTGAATTACTGCATTGATCAGCACAATAAATTATAAAATGAATAAAATCTACTTCATGAAAGAAGCGCACGTGTAAAGTGCAGAGTTTATTGGGAAGTAACGTAATACCAAAACAAATTTTAGTTACCTTAAACTCTTTGTATTTCCAACAGAAGTGGCTTAACAAAATGGTGTAATCTTGTTAAAAATCATCAGCGTTCGCATTGATTATTGTGAACATATTGAGTCTACTTTCAGGTAAAAACACCAGATATTTTACCTGCGGGGGCTCTTCCGTTTGTGCAAATATCGAAAATAAATTACTGAAGTACGTAATCAGTAAGCCCTTTTAGTGCCGAATGTATTGTGATCCACAGTACTGAGGTAAAATCTTCTTCAAAATACCAACGTAGGCACTAAAGACTATCGTTTTAAAACCATCAGTTAAACATTAGTTACTGTCACCGCGGTTCTACTAAAAGCTAAGTTCAGAGACATTGCAGCTGGCTGCCTGGTATCGTGGGTAAAGAAAATCTCTGTCTTTTTTTGTTTTTAATATTTGTAGTTTTTCGCATTAAATACTGCCATCTATGGCGTTTAAAAACTGAATACCCCAAATTTAAATAAAGAATTGGTATATGACGTAATATTTTGACGAAGTGAATAGGATTTTTTTTTCGTGTGGTGTGTGCAGCATCTAGTTAGTGATTATATCTTTGGTGTTGCCGCGATACATTCAGAATTTCGTTTCCTACTCCGGCGACATGTAACGTAGAAACATAAGACATACCAAATAGATAAAGTCAGTTTTAAATCGGCGCTTATCCCGTCGATATCTCTTTAGTATTTTTTAAATTTTTCTGGAACATATACATACATGGTTTTAGTTTTATAGGTATAGTTACTTAGTAGATTTATGATAGGCAACACTGAATTCAACAGTACTCAATACTGCCACATTAACAGTGTTAAGTTTAATTTGCTTTGACTTGTTGATTTCATCTCGATTTAGGTTCGAGGAGGTGCTTTTGAAATAAAACATGTTCGGAGACCACAATGAACCATTCCAGTGTTTTTCAACCTATGGGTCACGACCACCCATGGGGATCACCAAGTCTTGCTCGGCGGGTCGTGATCGCAAGTCAGGTAAATGTAAAATGAAAGGGTTGTAGGTCTTACAATACAATAAAAATACAAAATCTCCAGTAAGAAGGCTGTGCCTGTTTATTTTTATTTTTTTAGATTGTCGAATAGTGGCTGCATTTTTGAGTCACAGATAACGATATAATTTTCTAATTGAAGGCTATTTCTCTTCTTTCTACCATATTTTAGGTAACTGTCGTCGGTTTTGATTTGATTCAGCCACTGCCACTTGTAGCAGACTTGGAGGGCTGCGCAGACCTTCTATGAACTCGCTCGCAACGAAAGTGGTCCGTATTCTCTGTCGTACTTGAACAACTGATTGCAGTGAACGAAAACAAACTGTTCCTATTTGGCCGCTAGCCCCACCTTCTCGCCTCCCGCGCCGCCACCGCGGCAAAGAATATATCACGGCAAAGAATGTACCACGCAATAGAAGGTATCACGGCTCGCAGATTGGCGCGACTACCTATCATGGAATTCGATTTCCGGATTGAAATCACTAACATAGTTTTATTATGGAGCTGGGTGGTGACCAAAGTTTTTTTTTTTTTTTACGAATATAGGAGGTCACCAATTATTTTTAACTTCTAATGGGGTCGCGTATTCAAAAAGGTGGAAAAACACTGATCTAATGGATGTCGTACTCACCCCCGAAGGCACTGTGCAAGATGACGAAAGCTGATGTTTTTGTATCTGGAAACAAAGAAATTATTCTTTAGAACAAATACTGGAACAAGTAACAGGTTAACGGAATATCTATGCAAACATACTAATCGATCTAAGGAGTCATAAATTATTGGATAATTTGATTCCTTGATAATGTTTAGAGTGTTAATACTTTATGGGCATCAGTGTAAAGTCTCAAAGAATTTCTCTAGTACTGTATTAACCTTCTCAATCTTAAATGCTCTTAAGCTTCTAAAAGTATCTGATTGTAAGCAGACATTCAATTTAGGCAGTACTGAGGGATAAAAACTTCTACATAATCTACGAATCTGAACCAGTTAAAGATCAATTGCGGTATAGTTCCTTAATAGAATCTTATCATTAATGAAGTATACACTAATTACGTGTACGTGGCTTCCCTTCGATGTATAGTTTCCTAATCATAATCAATACTAATAAAAGGCATAGCTTACTTACTGTGACATTGTGACCGTAACGCTCCTGGTCTTTTTTGGAGCACTTGACGGTCTTCAGGTCATGTGCGTTATTAAATATCAGTTCTATTTAGTTAAAAATTACCAATGAAATGAATTGCCAAAACAAAGAAATGTATGTATTGCGTTTAAAATAACATATTAATTATCAGTTTTTTTAACTGCTTAACGTCTCTTAACAGCACGGTTTTGGAGACGGGAAAGGATGGGGTGCAAGGAATGGGAATGAATTCGGCCATGGTCTTTTGAAGGAAGCATTCCGGCCTTTACTGAAGTGATTTGGGGAAACCATGGAAAACCCAAATCTGAATGCCTGGACGGGGATTAATTATCAGTTGATTTCTATTTATTTATTTTTGTCCGATATCGATGTTTTCTTGAATTCTTTGCCCGTAGATGTAATGATCTTTAATTTTCTCATCGGAATGTTTAGTAAAGGTTTTGATTTGATTGGTATTTAGTCTGGATCTGAATGAAAACTGAAATTTGACGTTACAGCAGAGAGTATGAGAAATTTAAACCGAGCGTGGTGGGAGAGCGGTTAACGTTCCGGCCTCGCATTCGGGAGGACGACGGTTCGAATCCCCGTCCGGGCATCCAGATTTGGGTTTCCCACGTTTTCCCAAAATCACTCTAGGCGAAGGACGGGATCCTTACTTCAAAACGCCATGGCCGGATTCCTTACTGTTCCTTGTCCCCAGTCCAATCCCGACTCTCATGACCTCGACGTCGACGAGAAGAAAAGCAATAAATAAAAAAGTGAGAAATTTAAGTTAAAAAATAATAATAATGTAGGATCGTAATAATGTTTTCGAAAAAAAAAAAATTTATTTGGATGAAAGTAGTTCCTAATTTATCGCGATCTATGTGGTCAGGGTTAGGATTAAACTAATATTACCGGCAGAACATATGTTGTTAAGATTTATTGTGCTTTGCTTTCAATAGCTCAAGACATATACACTCCTGGAAATTGAAATAAGAACACCGTGAATTCATTGTCCCAGGAATGGGAAACTTTATATACACATTCCTGGGGTCAGATACAACACATGATCACACAGACAGAACCACAGGCACATAGACACAGGCAACAGAGCATGCACAATGTCGACACTAGTACCGTGTATATCCTCCTTTCGCAGCAATGCAGGCTGCAATTCTCCCATGGAGACGATCGTAGAGGTGCTGGATGTAGTCCTGTGGAACGGCATGCCAAGCCATTTCCACCTGGCGCTTCGGCTGGACCAGCGTTTCGTGCTGGACGTGCAGACCGCGTGAGACGACGTTTCATCCAGTCCCAAACATGCTCAATGGGGGACAGATCCGGAGATCTCGCTGGCCAGGGTAGTTGACTTACACCTTCTAGAGCACGTTGGGTGGCACGGGATACATGTGGACGTGCATTGTCCTGTTGGAACAGCATGTTCCCTTGCCGGTCTAGGAATGGTAGAACGATGGGTTCGATGACGGTTTGAATGTACCGTGCACTGTTCAGTGTCCCCTCGACGATCACCAGAGGTGTACGGCCAGTGTAGGAGATCGCTCCCCACACCATGATGCCGGGTGTTGGCCCTGTGTGCCTCGGTCGTATGCAGTCGTGATTGTGGCGCTCACCTGCACGGCGCCAAACACGCATACGACCATCATTGGCACCAAGGCAGAAGCGACTCTCAACACTGAAGACGACATGTCTCCATTCGTCCCTCCATACACGCCTGTCGCGACACCACTGGACGCGGGCTGCACGATGTTGGGGCGTGAGCGGAAGACGACCTAACGGTGCGCAGGACCGTAGCCCAGCTTCATGTAGACGGTTGCGAATGGTCCTCTCTGATACCCCAGGAGCAACAGTGTCCCTAATTTGCCGGGAAGTGGTGGTGCGGTCCCCTACGGCACTGCATAGGATGCGACGATCTTGGCGTTCGTCCGTGCGTCGCTGCTGTCCGGACCCAGGTCGACGGGCAAGTGCACCTTCCGCCGACCACTGGCGGCAGCTTCGATGTACTGTGGAGACCTCGCGCCCCACATGTTAAGCAATTCGGCGGTACGTCCACCCGGCCTCCCGCATGCCCACTATACGCCCTCGCTCAAAGTCCGTCAACTGCACATACGGTTCACGTACACGCTGTCGCGGCATGCTACCAGTGTTAAAGACTGAGATGGAGCTCCGTATGCCACGGCAAACTGGCTGACACTGACTGCGGCGGTGCCCAACCGCTGCGCAGCTAGCGTCCTTCGACGGCCAACACTGCTGTTCCTGGTGTGTCCGCTGTGCCATGCGTTTGATCATTGCTTGCACAGCCCTCTCGTAGTGTTCGGAGCAAGTATGGTGGGTCTTACACACCGGCGTCAATGTGTTCTTATTTCAATTTCCAGGAGTGTATATAATAAGACATGCATGCAGGAGAGAGCCAACTAAAGTATTTGTTTTACATGAAGTTTAATTTTTTGTTTCGTTTGGCGATGAGAAAAGTTTTCAGTTTTTAGTTTTTTTACCTTTTAACGTAATTATGTAATTACCACTATTTTTTATAACTACAGAAAACTAAATCTTACATGTGTTAATGGTCAACTACTTACATGTATGCGACAATGATAGCGGATGCAGCCATCTGAAACAAGAACAGTCCGTTTCAGTGATTAATTCATCGTTAGTTATTTTATTTCGTTGTGTTTAATGTACGTTATTTATAAATAAATAATTGTGAATGGTTCATCCCATACGTTTATGGCCTTATGAAGAAAACGAAACTGCACTTCCTCGCGAATATTACATATTATTCTGAAACTCTTTTTACAATAAGGACCACATTACATCTTCCTAGAATGAAACCTTATTATGTTACATCTGCTGAAACCGAATTAGGTGTAAATACATTCTTAATAGGATAAGAAAGAAACACGTGTAATAAATATTTTCTTAGAAACGTAGGTCATCAAAGGACATTTGTAAGGTATAGTGGTAACATGATAGTTGGACAACCTGTCTGAATTTAAACATGTGGGAGCAATTTAAATAAAGATTCAATTGAGATTATAACTATGTAAAATCATTTGATAAAGAGGAATAGAAAGTTAAAGGCTTGTAAGATTGAGGAGAACAATATATATTTCGTTCTTCCTGAGTTTTTGACACGAGTAAGGTTTCCACCAGTCGTGTGTCTGATTTTTTTGAAAGCAGATCAGTACGCAGGAACATTGAAGATGTTTGTGGAATTCTAGCATCTTTAAAGTCAACCAATTAGACTTTTAAATGATTAATTTACGGTTGGTAATGATTTTACACTACAATCAAACCAACAGTTAATGCAGAGAAAGCAAAACTAAAGCTATTCCTTTCGGTGGGTCTTGAGGGTGTACTGGTACCAGATATACTGGAAAATGGTAAAAACCATCAAGAGATGTATTATGCTAACCTTGTGAAGCAACTGTCTAGAAAAGAAAGGAAAAAAGTTGTCATAAAATATTTCATCAGGCAATGCTAGCAGTCTCTCATTGCCATGACTAAAATTGATGAGTGTAGGTTGTGATAGCTACAATGTTCTGAGTTATGGGAATCATGTGATGTTTATTGTTTTCAACGTATGTGAAAGTAAATAGACAGAAGTTTTCACCGTCATGCTCTGATGAAGTAGAAACTGGACCAAATATTGACTGCAAGGACTTACATCTCCAGCAGACACAGTTGGCAGAAATCAATTCGGCTTGTCAGAAGAAGCTGGGATGCGTATATTCCCAGAACTATTGCAAAGCACTGAGTTTTTTTTCGATTCTAGTGGACGCACAAGCGTTACCGGTACGAGCATTTTATCTCCGTTGGTGTAAGTATGTGGAGCTCTCAGAATAATGTAGAAAAATAGATAACAACTTTTAATTTAACTCGTGAGCATCAATCTCATACCAAGAACCACCGATTGTACCATTTGCACTGCTTATTTATTTACGGGCAGTTCTATCATTACCGTGACGCCAAAATCTGATGATGAGTTCTTGCAGAACTCGACGAAATAAATCGAAAATAAAGAATAAAATGTTTTTGATATCTCGCTTGGTTTTCGAGATATAGCATGTTAAAAATCAGCCATACGTATAGTTCCTTCTGCTTTTGATGGTTTTTCTTCTGGTACAGGCCATATTTCAACCTAACAACAATCACGAGGAGGAAAATAAAACCACCTATAGTGCATTTCCACCATGTAGATATGGTGGTTTTGGTAGAAATTTTTTTTTTGGTCCAGGCCGGATCTCACCCTAACCTCATCACTTTTGAGATACAATATCTCGAGAACTAAGCGAGATATCAAAAAACTTTATTCTTTATTTTACATTTGTCTCGTCGATTTACGTAAGAATTCATCATCAAATTTGGCAATAGCGAAATTTTTCTTCTGGTCCAGGCCGTATTTCAACCTAACTACGTCAATTTTGAGATACGATATCTCGAGAACCAAGCGAGATATCAAAAAATTTTATTCTTTATTTTAGATTTATTTCGTTGAGCTCTGCAAGAATTCATCATCAGATTTTGGCGCCACGGTAATGATAGAATCCCCTATTTACGTATTACAATAACAATATTTCAATTGGCACTTTACTAATTTCTTAAGATACGGTAATCGATTTGAATTATGTTGTTTATTACCAGTGATGTAGAATAAATCAAATGCTACAACCTTTGAAGCTCACACTTACCTTTACGTAGGTGTTTGCATTTTCTGATTTCATTACAACTACGCGATCTATACACTAGTTACGAAATAAGTATGAATCCATGGTTACGTTCAAACATTATTAGAGTGATAGGCAATAATGGATCACATGTATCTTTTCATGTGGAGAACCTTATTTCTTCAAAGCACAGAATTAGTATTTTACGCAATTTAAACTACATAAAATCACTTAAAATTGAAATATGGCATCTAGAAATTAGGCTTATAGGTGGAAATTTACGGTATTTATTGCTGTTTTTAACAAAGCGTTGCTGTTCGTATCTGCTCCTTGTCATGTAGACAGGTACATATGTTTTTTTATGATATACAATCAGATCTGGAAACAGAATTTCATGAACGAATGCCATACCAACTTCTCAGTCAAGAAAATGTATTAATAAGGCTACAAATGAAGAAAATAAATTGAAGAGACAAAACTCGTATTTGGAAACCAGTTAATACTGCTGATGATAGAAGCAGAAGAAGAAATTAGGCTTAACTTCGAAAACATTTGAATTTCTGGTGGCATAGAAAAGTATAAAAGAACATTTGCTTTTTAAACGGTAATTCCATTTTGATTACTGAAGACTCAAGCTTCACTGAAATTATAGAACGGGTAGTTATCGATTAATGTTACTCCGTACATTTATTCGAATTTTTTATTAAAATTGTTAAAATTTCATTCCATATTACACTTGCTAGCATGGACAAATGTCTTCAAATTAACTGCTGTAGTGTACATTTCTTCATTTGATCTCCGAGGTTGTATTAGCCTTTACAATAATTTAATTAGGAGTGATGTAACCTATAGTTACTCTAATCACTTCGAATACTTATTGTCTCACGTCGATATGCTACAGTGCTGCGAGAAAAAGGTTGAATTTATAATTCCTACTATTATGGCTGTACAACTGGGGACCTTATCATCTTTTAAGTTGAACACTTTAGTTTACTTAATGGAAGCTAGTCATCATAATCGCTGGCACTGTAGCACCAGTGACGACTAAGCTTGCTTGCTTTCAGTTTTGTTCATTCTAACTTGCAAAAGAACATTAAAAATGGAGGGTTTCAGCTCGGAGAGTGGAATGGTAAGCGTGAATAATAGGAATATACAATCAAATAAAGCAAGAGCAAGAAGAAAATATGGGAAAAGGCATGGTTATTTTTAGTTATATATGTAAATTAAGTACTGGAGCATCTAGTAGCGAATTTTGTAAGAAGTGGAAACTGTGTAATGAATTACAATAAAACTGCAGAGATCACGTGCTATACAAGATTATTTAATTTGAAGATAAATGTAGTTCGTTATAACTACAATGTAGTCTTCATGGATGTACTGCCGGATAGTGTTGTGGAAACACAATATTTCGACGGCTAGCTAGCACCATTGTCAGTGAAGACTACATAGCTGTCGAAATATTGTGTTTCCACAACACTATCAGGCGGTACACCAGTGAAGACTACATACGCCGGGAAAGTCTTCGTTCTTGTAGTTATAACTACTGGGAATCAGCATAATCATTATATCGTGACTTGGCACAGTTATAATATACCTGTACTGAATATCTTTCTCTTTATCTCCAGTCGATCCCTAAGCTGAATGAAGTTATCGTTGAATTTTAACTCCCTCGTTCATCTGACTAATCTCCTCGCACAGCGAATGACGAAACATCCATTGGGTACCTTTTTCAGTATTACAGAGTCTGACGTTAAAGCGATCGATTCCCAACTACCTCAACAGAAAAGAGATGGCGCACAACTCTATTGTTAGGTGGTAGCACAAGAGTCCTTGTAATAGTCATGCATCACGCCCTGATATTAATAATTATTAGTTTTTAATAAAAAAATTACGAATTATAAAGGCACAATACTAATTCTATTTTATGAGTACCTTTGAAGGTAAGGAATAAATGGTTAGTTAAGAGTCGAGGAACAGGAATAATTATGAAGTAAAGAATAGAGAAAAAAAAAAGCCTATAGATTAAGTGTTGTATTGGACCGTCGGTTAGGGAGGGGGGGGGAGCCAATTATTAATAATATGTATGATATTCAATAAGTTGGTTATTTGGTTAAATGGTGAACTAGAACCATGATTTCTACAAGAAGTTAGTTTCACACAAAATTATACTCAATTTATTTAGTCTTCTGGCTTATACAAGGCCGGGTATAGTTAACGTTACGTTAAACATAATCTAAAGACAACAAACAAGCAATACCCGACATTTACAATCCGCCGGATAAAAGCAAACATAAAACTGATTTAGATATCTCAATGATTTTGCAAAGTCAACATGTTTTAAAGTGGCAGCACAGGCCAACAACTTAAAGTTAACTTTTACAAAAGAATCCCAGGGGCGCCGTTTAAAGTAAAAGCATCTTTGAATTTAAAACAATGAGCAAGATGCTTCGAATTTGAAGTTAAGAATATGAAACGTTGGATAGCTCAGTAATTGTTATGATGGGAGCAGAGTCTTATCTCAGGAGCCGTTTACGGGTTGGCAAGCCTCGTTAAAACCCAATGGAACTGTGGACCTACGCGTCGGTACTTTACCATAATCGCATCTTCTCGACGAGGTGTGACACGCTCTGTGCCACTGCTGCAACGAATGCCAGATTTGCGGATATGTCCGCGCTAGCAAATCAGCTTACAATCTCTGGTAGGTGAACCGCTCAGCTTCCAGCCCATCTGAGCCAGACTATGCGACCAGACACAGTCACTGATCAACGGCTAAGGGCGTGTCGGGTGACACGTCCGCACTGTAGCTCGTCTCGGCAGCAAGTGCAGTCGAATATGGCGTCGTGTCCTTTTGTCGCGTCAAAGCCAGCTTTCCTCTCCCCTCACATGGAACAGAAGACTTGAATTAACAACTGTGAACCCCTGTATCCGTTCACGATTGGTGCATCGATATATATCCATCATCACGTGCTTCGTGTCGTCGCTAACATTTGCTACCCGTTCCCGCACATTTTGCTTGAACTTGTCGGGGCACTGGGAAGGGATGAGGTCAGTACACTCGGCAGGTAACGGTTCCCGCGCGCCACCCCTTTGTGAGTGATGGCGTCAGCATGTCGGCGACACTAGACACTGTCCCGTTCTCTGAACGTTCAAAACTGCAGTTCCAACTTCCCACATTTAATATTTTCCGAATGACAAGTTTTCCACAGAAATTAAATCATATAATAATAAATCTGACTGCCCGGGTTTAATACATAATTATTCACCTATGAATTAACCCTAATATTTATAATATTTACAATTTAGATAAATGAATATTACAAGGAAAATCTGAATATTAATTAATAATTTATTAATATTCATTGTGGATGACTCTGTCATACCACAGTATACTGCGGCAGATATAGTTGCAGAAATTATAAACTAGTTAGCTGGACTCTTTAATGAAAAAACCAATCGAACTGTATAAAGTTTCTTACGGCGACGAACGAATAAGTCAATAAAAAGTGCAAGTTGTAAATTATATTGTGATTAAGTCTTAAACGTTTGAAATGAAAGTTTTTTGGTTAAACTTTCGACGTTATCTATGGAAACGTAATCAGCTAGCATTTATAAGTAATATAGGAGAAAACAAGATAGTATAAAAATTTTCTTTCAAATATAATAATAGCAAGAAAGGTGAACTATGTCTAAAAGGAGAATTTAGATGTTCTCCTCCTGCAAAGGACAAAGACGTTATACTAGGGTATAGGTAAATCATAAATAATGAAAATGCTTGACTGTTACATGTAAAAGTAAAAATGTATAAGTCGTTTCTTCCAAGAAAGCTTTGCTGAGATTTATCCCATGTTGTGGTTCATCATAGGTACGTTAAATCCTTTTTAGTTCATAAGCCTACGATTGAAAAAATTGTCTGCCAGGTATCCATGGCTCAGAAAGTAACTAAGATAAAAAAAAAAACTGTTACCTCAAACTAATACGAAGATTTCAATAAAAAAGTTGTTGCTGTAACAATCTTTGTTGAAGGTGTACAAAAACTACGAGTATCTAAGCATAAATATAGTAATTTTATTTTTCCTACTATTATTTTAAGAATTCAGAAATAAATCCATGTCTTCTTTTATCAATGCAATATATCATTGCGTTTATCCATAGCAAAAATTATAAACTACCTGATATTTAATGGAGAATACTGAGGCAAATACCCACTAGTTATTTAAAAAAAAAAAAGAATTATTAGCGTTGTTTTTAAAAACAAGAGGTACCCATTACTAAATTTATACTTTTAATAGCTTACTTAGTCACATCTGGAAACAACAAAACGCTTTAGAGTAACGTTCCGACATTAATGGAATGTCTAGTGATAAATGGGTACTGATAAGTGACAGGTGTCATTCTCAACGCTGGTATAAGGGGGACGGAGAGTGGAAGCTACCAAATAGCATTTTTTTTTAGTGTTTTAAGCCACATAAACATTCGGGTCATTGTAGATGACAAAATATTTGGGACAAGGAATGTGTCTAATATTCTAAGAAACCATCATGCGTTTCGTGTGCAGAGATTTCATCAAACTACGGAAATCTGGTTGGACCGTAGTTCGAACTGGTTTCTCTGAAATGCGGGATCGTAGCGTACACCGCTCACCTACTATTCTCTGTTCGCCTCTATTGCAGCGATCATAGGAAACTGTGCATCCGCCATGTGCTGTAAGCCTGGACAGCAACAAACTTTGGGAAACACAATTTCTGGTACTGGAAGACGTAAATGAAAGGATTCGAAACAGGAGATCAAAAACCAAAATACAATCTAGTGGAGAGAAAACACTATCGTAAATTTAATGTGCACTTATAAATGTTACACTGGCAACATAACCAGAGTACTTCACAGGATCCTCAAAAAGATTCGTTCAAATCTTTTAATATTCTCAAAATTTCAGTTATGTCTGTAACCCAATGGGTACGAGATATAGCCAAAAATATCAACATCATATGATTGCATTGAAATATAACTGAAACGTAGTTTCCCTTCATTAATCTCGCGTCAGATAATTAAATATGTTTTAGATATAGGAAATAGTTTATTTGTTGTATACCCTGTGACTCCAAACTGGTGGGTCAAGATCAAGTTTACCTGGTACCGCTCCTACCTCACTAAACCATCATCCTATCCCCTCCCCTTTTACCTCTCCAAGCTGATCCCAGTGTCTAGGTAAATTCCTCTCCCCATTTAGGGGTAAGCGCTGCGGAGTTGGAATAGGCCCACTGACCTTGAGCCTGAACGGATTATAATTAAGTGATAATGATTTGTACATATGAGGTATTTTGTTATCGTGTGAGACTGTTTTAAATGTGTGTGACAGACTTTTTAAGTGTACGAGATCCCTTTCGACATCTAAAATTTTATTTGAATGGCATTATATATTATATTGCACTAGCTAACATATTTGAGCGTGTTTTTGGCCTAACGAAATAGTTTATTTGGATCAAGACAATGCCAAAAATCGTTAAATTCACTTTAGTTCAGGGTACTTTTAAATGAGTTATAATTGTTTTAATATTATGCAGTTATTTGGGCCAATGTTTGATGTTGTCAGAACGAGTGGTGGTGCTTTAATATGTGTCGAGAATTTTCTCTGTCACCAATGAAATGTCGCAGACAGTAGAATCACTCAGAATACTACTAAGAGAAATCTATGCAGATTTTGTCATTTAATTCTCAATTCGCGAATTTTAGCGAATAGTCTGATGTCTATCTTGAAAATGTTTCTGCAATAAAAGTAAAGTAAAATGCGTTTTAGGCTTTTTAATTTTAAATAAACTTATCATTACTGTTGGTAAAGTTAATTACTATGCGAATAATATAGATTTGGCAACTGTTTAACCAACTTTCAGTTTTATAAAGCACAAGCCGACAAATGTGAGAATTATAGCACCATTAGTCTAACAACACATGCTTCAAAATTATTGACCAGAATAATCTACAGAAGGTTGGAAAGGGTAGTAGAAGAGATAGTAGGTGAAGATCAGTTTGGGTTTAGGAAAAATCGCGGTACAAGCGAAGCAATTCTGTCTTTAAGACTAATACTTGAAGGGCGGATCAAGAAAAACAAAGATACTTTTATGGCATTTGTTGATTTAGAAAAAGCTTTTGATCATGTTAAGTGGGACAAGATGTTCAAAATTTTAAAGAAGTCAGGTCTAAAGTATCGAGATAGAAGAATATTCTATAAACTATATAAGAAACAGGTGGCTATAATAAAAGTAGAGAATCACGAGAGACATGCATAAGTTAAAAAAGGTGTGAGACAAGGCTGTAGTCCATCCCCGTTAATACTCAACTTGTATGTAGAAGAAGCAATGATGAAATTCAAAGAAAAATGTCCATGTGGCATAAGTTATCTGGGAGAAAAAAATCAGTATGCTACGATTTGCTGACGACATTGTCTTGTTAGCAGAGAGGGCTGAGGACATAGAGGAGTTATTGAATGGCATGAACAAAATACTGAAGGAAGATTTTGGACTGAATATAAACCAAAGCAATGAAATGTAGCAGAAATGATACCAATACTAGTGGATTAAATATAAAAATAGGATCGGGTGCAATAGGAGAAGTAAGAGAATTCTGTTACTTGGGAAGTAAAATTACAACCGATTGCCGACGCAGGAATGATGTTAAAAGCAGATTAGCACTTGCAAAAAGAGCCTTCATGAAAAAGGGAAATCTTTTAGTTTCAAATATTGTTCTAGGAATTAGAAAGAACTTTTCAAAACTCTTTGTGTGAAGCACAGCACTTTAATGGTAGCGAAACATGGATTTTAGGAATACCGGAAAGAAAGAAAATTGAAGCATTTGAAATGTGGTGCTACAGAAGAATGCTGAAAGTTAAGTGGACAGACAAAGTAAGAAATGAACGAGTTTTGGAAATGATGGGTGAGATAAGAAGTTTGTGGAAGTAGGTTACAGAAAGAAGAGACAGGCTGGTACGTCATATTTTGAGTGGAGGGAACAGTCGAAGGTAAGAACTGTAGAGGAAGACATAGATTAGAATATGTGAAGCAGATAATTGAGGACGTGGGCTGTAAGGGGTATGTAGAAATGTAGAGGTTAGCACAGGATAGGAAGGGATGGAGGATTGCATCAAACCAGTCGAAAGACTGACGACAGAAAAAAAAAAAAACCTTAATGCATATAATTGCAAGTTACATTAGAATGGATCAATCCTGTTATATCTGTGAAGTTTTCCAGAAACCGTCTAAGCTGCAGGTGGTATTCAGCGAATGAGACGATCCCTTCCCTGTCTTTAGCCTCAGTGCTTCACTCATTATTGGTCTTCACAGCATGAATTCCCTTCTTACAGAACTTCCTTTCCCGGCTGCTAGCGCGGATAGCGGGGAATAATTAACGACATCGGTGTTAATTAGAAGCAGCAGTGGAGCAGGCGACCGACTCTCACCTCTGCATCAAATAAATTAATTAATAGGTTGAGAATCTGAGCAGAACCGGCAAAGTAATTTTGACTCCAGCTGAAGAGGGAAACGCTTTCATCCTGCACGTAACCTCCTTTGCTGCCTGCAGAGTGACGAAGCGAGAATTTCTACAGCTGACATTCCCATACCTGTTGATCTGCAGTTAGTAAACTTAAAAACATTTTTTTTTTGATTGTTTTTTTTAATGGATATGAAACTGTAATTAATGAATATAATGCTTCAAGAGGAGAGAATTTTTTTTTCCAATGGCTTTCGGCATCTTAGGCCACACAGCCAGCCTGATGAATTTTTCCAGATAATTAGACACACCACAGGACGGACATGACATTCACAGACACAACAGCTAAACACCCATGCCCGCGGCCGGACTCGAACCGGTGACCTTCGGCACGCGGAGCTAACACTCTAGCCCCTACGCTACGAGGCCGTCAGAGAAAAATTTAAAAGAACAACAGGCTTACAACGTATAGAAACTATTGAGTGACATTTTTTAGCAAATTAAATCAAGTTTCACATCAAAGAGTTGTTTGATTATACGTGACTGGTATTGTTGAGGTTGCATACATTCTATTGGAAAACATTCTTTCCAAACTCGCTTCCGTATATAAGGCGTTTCTTCTTCAACTTCTTATTCTTACTTGTAAACGATCTGGTGACTTGGTGGTTAAGGCATGTTATTGAAGATCAAAAGGTTCCGGGTTGGAACCCTTATCTCCAAGGGGATTTTCATAGGCCCTTAATCGGACCTTCACCTCTGATAAAAGTTGCTTTGTGGATGTGAAGTACGCCAGAACGCTTCCGTGGTTCGGATTGAACGTTAATCTGGAGGTCAACTTTACCCGTATGGATTAGCGGGTTACGTTATGCAAGGAGGAAAGGAATTGGTCACCCTACCTCCCATACAAGGGTAAGTATAGCTCTTTTGATATTTTCCAACCAACCTTCGATTTGAATACAGAGCTAAGCTTCTAGCGTACTTGTATTTAATTAAGAACTAAAATAGCCATTCTGTAACTTTGCCTAATTTGTGGTCTCTTCATTAGTATTATTTATCAAACAACTGAAAATTGTAAAATTCCATAATTGGAAATTAATTTTTTCTGCTAGTAAACTCTTTACCACAGAAAATATACTGCAACAAATAGAATAAGCTCCTTCTAATGCAGGTGGAGATTTCATAACAGCAAAGTCAACGTGACGTCAGCAGCACTTATAAATCGTGGCTTTCTTCCCCAGATCAGATAGCTGTTATCTTATAAACAATTAAGTTGTGACACTGGGAGAGCAACAGCAATATCTTTGCCATATTAGAGCTTCCGTAGAGAAGTCAAAGACTAGTTTTAACTTCACCTGTTACCTGGAAGGTGTTTAGTTGTACAAAGTTTCTCTTCGCAAGACGAGAAGTATGGAATGATCACTCCTTAGCCAGCCAGACCCGATGTATGTCTAGTGTGTTGTAAAATATTACTTTCATTTTTATCTAATCACCTCTGTCCTGCCCTTGATATGTAAGTTGATGTAATTATAATAATAATGACAGTTCGCAATTATTGTTCTAAATAAGCTTCTGCTCGTTTCTGTAGTGTTACAAACTACGATGATCATTCGATTTATGAGTTCAGCGAGATATGCTGGTAAAGATGGAACATACACACCCGATATTTAATTAGATCCGATAATTTTTTTTTTGGTAAGTCGACGAACTCATGCCACTGTCCCAGCCAATTCAAAGACTACAATACTGACGTAAAGCAAATACATAACTGGTGTGATCTAACGTATTTCTGGAAGTAAATCGATACCTCTTATTGATATTTAGCTAATTTCAGGTAATTTGGAAAATATCCAGTTGCATTGTATCCCTTATCACCATGAAAAAGAATGGCCCACATGTTAAGATTTGTTAGAAGCACAAATATATATATATAGCCTACTACTTATTACTTTACGCCTCGTCGACGGCTAAGGTCATTAGAGGCGGGATGGGACTGGGGACAAGGAACGGGAAGGAATTCGGTCATGGCATTTTTTGAAATAAGCATCCCAGCATTCGTCTGGAGAGATTTGGGGAAACCATGGAAAACCCAATCTGGATGCCCGGACGGGGATTCAAACGCGTGTCCTCCCGAATACGAGGCCACAACGTTAACCATTCACCCACCACGCTCGGTAAAAGCACATAAATCACGTTCTGGCTGTCATAGACGTGTTCCGGGAACTCAAATTGTAGTGTTATGGTATCCACTACATTTGTCAAGGTGGAGCCACCTTGCGTCACCGTGTGTGTGTGTGTATGGTGTGAAAGAGGCAGCAGCTGCCATCTATGTGCAGGTGTTTAAGACGCCACTTTTGTTCCATGGTCCTCCATCAAATACCCGGAATTGGCCACCGGATGAAGAACCCCGATTGGCTCAGCTGGGGGTGGCGCGCCAAGGCACCTCGTGGCTGGAGAGGAAAGAAAAAGGAGGGGACTCGTCGCGCGGGAAGACGAGAGGAAGACGGTTTTGGGTGATGCGCTGCAGCGTGAAGTTTAAGTTCATGTGTGTTGTGTAAAGTCTGTAAAAAAGTGTTTCGTGTCAGGGGCCAGCCCATCTCAGGGTCAGTGTGAGGCTGATATCCTTTACTGCATTTTAGTCGACGGAAGAGTTCATCCAGCAACAACACGGTAATGTGTTTATAAAAAAGGAAGACTTTAATCACTGCATTGACATTTTCATGCGACTACACCCGAGACGACCCGAGAATTTTCTCATGAGCCTGTTATTGCTTTATCCGCACACAGTCGTTCATTTTTACGTTTCTTTTACTGAGAAATAAATTCAAGGCATCCCATGCCGGAGCAAATTTAACTTACAAAATTGTAATTTATTGTTTTTTCTTCTTTTGTGCATTTTGTGAATAAATATTTACGTAGTTTCAAACAGAAATTTTATCCCAGAATTATTTAAAATAAAATTAAAATAGTATGGAATAATTAAAAAACGATAAAATCCAGTTGATAATTTTTAAGTAACGAAAGAAAATCGTTACATGTTGGCGCCCAGCTTGGTGGCTCGTTTTCAATTAATAGTAAAGTTCGCGTTACGAAAAACAATGCAGTGAACATTTTTATTTAATAATGGATGTATTTTCAATTTTTTTTACAAATGATTTCAGCATGATGAGGACGGAGCCGATTTCTATATGTTTATGACTAACCTGTAGCATCATTAAAAAACATGTTTTTTAAAAGGTTTGCAGAGGCCGAGAAATATTTTGTCAAATTGTTTAAATGTTTTGTGTACTTATGTTTATCTTTTGAAAGTGTATATATGTCTTCAGTGCTCGTTAATGGTATTTGGTTTGATGTGTTTGATTGTGATTATTGATGTCTGGTCATGAACGGCGTTGTTATTTTGGTGTTTTTTTTGTTTGTTTGTAAAGATAGAGTAATTAATTTTTGTGTTGTCATAAACATGTTCATTTCGGGGAGATTAAGTGTCTGTTTTGCTGAATAATGATTCTTTAAAAAAAAAATTCATGTTGCAGAAGAGAAGTACATGACGTGGTTTAAAACAAATTTAGAATGGGAGTACCGTATGGAAGTAAGATCTCGAAGGATAGCGAGTAAGCTTGAAAGAGAAAGTGTATCTACACAAAGTAAAAATGGATACAGAATTGGTTGTCAATTTGGTAACTATACCGGTTGGGGGTCGTGAAAATTGTAGTAAAAATTAAGTTTTGTTTGAATGGAGGGGCAGTATTTCTAGACATAGTCGTTAAGGAGTCATATATATATAAAAAAATAATACAAAAAGACTCAAACCGTAATGGACGACCCACAAGGTAGAATGTTCGCCACGCTGCAAGCCTTCATAACACAACAGTTTTCCGAGCTTAAAGAGTCTCAGCAATCTTTGATACAACAAATATCAGAATTTAAAGGGGAAATGACCAAATATTTTAATACACAACCTGCCAGGCTAGCCAACGAGTTGGACGCAACGAATGGAGTTGCCATTTCAGATCCAAGACAGAACAACCCTCCTGTGGTGGAGGGGAAAGTAGGAGTAAACAAACTTAAAAATGATAGAACTATAGAAAATGTAAAAACATACACGCAAACTGAAGTGGGAACTGATGCTGATTTACCGATCAAACCCATTTGCCGAGAATTATTGCCTGTTGGAACGGTGATTGTAAAACACTATTTCAGGTTGAGAAAAGCGAAAGTTTTGGGCGATGAATCTAAAGATCGTGGGTACATGAACTGGCTGAAGACAACAGAACAGATAGGTATTTCTGTAGTAAAGTTCCGAGCGTGCCAAGAGCTGCGAAATTCCGAGAAAGAGGGTGAACAGATGCTTGTCAGTGGGGGGTCACTAACAGTTATGCGCCGTGAGATCACAGCTGTGTACCTTCAGAACAGCATTTTTGGAAACAAGGAAACACCAATTAGTATTTACAGACAGGGGTTGTACACTTTTGGGTTATTGGAACCAGAAAGCAATTACTGTGATCAGAGTTCCATTCAATACAAGAAGCTAGGAGACATTCAAATTTTCTATTGCAAAAATAAAACGTGGATCCGTGGAAAACACTCGAGATTAAAAAAAAAAAAGTAAATAAATGATCAAGAGATCTACTTGTTTAGCTATTAAGACAATTAGTTTTAGTATTGTATTATATAGATAGTAACAGGGTTAGTTCTGAAAGAAAATATGCCTTCATCGGGAATCATATAAAATCGTTTAGTATCGTTCATGGAACCGATTGAAAACGTCCGAAATCATTTGTTGAGTTTGAAGTTTTTTTTTTTTATCCTCTTTGGGCAGGATGTATAGAATCAGTAATTCTGCTAGCATAGTATTCTGAGTAGGATTTAAGAGATTAGCAATGAAGTGAAAAGTTTCAATATACCATTCCTGGAAAAAAAGGCAATAGTTTGTTTCACTGAATAAGGGCTATGTTTGGATGCGAGTACTACCAATAATTTAAGATCATATGCAAGGGAAATAATTAACAAATAAAGCCAGCAAGAAGAATAATCCACAAGTGAAGTTTCTAGGGTTTTCAGGGGAGTTTAATATGGAGCATTAATTTCAATTGTTTGTTCGAATGTTGAGTAAGGAGATGATGACGTAGTGTTTCTTTTTATAAGGGAGAAGATTTGTATCTTAATTTGTGTATTCAGAATATATGTCTGAAGTCGTCGTCGATATTCAGAAGTAGCATTGAAGTAATGGCTTTCGTCCCTGGCTGTAAGAAACGTGAGACCAGAGGTGGCAAAATGTATTTCTTTTGTGCGCCCACACGGCAGCTCCAGTTTATATTTAAGAAAGTGGTATGGTTGTCCACATCAGTCTACGATCCACCCCGAACAAGTTAGTTTTATACAAGGAAATGAATTGGAATTAAAGGTTTAACGAGAAATGACAAGCAGTTGAAGTTATATGTATTTTAAAAAAATAGTAACAAGGTGACAAATACACTGTGGAGATTGGCAATTCGAATAATGTATTTATGGTAATAAGTAGTCATCTTTACCAAAATGAAAAAGCCCAGAATGGTAGGAAGGTAAATTTTTGTTCAAAGCGAGAGAATAGGAGAATTGGTTCAAATAATGGATGGTATAATTGGGATACGACGTGATTATGATCATATAATTTATTATTCTAAAAAAAAAAAAAAAAAAAAACCAAATACTTGAAATCAGTGTGTGTAAATTTGTGTTGAAGGTTATATGTTCTGACCAGCAGAAGATATTAATTTGAAGTATACATAATTTTAATGAAGTATAAACGATATATTTTAAGTATTAAAAAAAAAAAACTAGGTTCAATGAAGTAATTATTTTGATTGCATTTATTATTTAAAAAAAATTAAAAACACAGATCCCAGGATTGTTTACTTCCATTTGTCTTGCTATATATTTTTATAATTTATGTTTTGTTTCATGATGTTGAAGCCTTTTATTTGTCATATCTTTTAAGTCATTGTTAGTTTATAGTTTTCAAATTTCTGTTAGATGTCAGACATATCTGTGTGAGTGAACATGAATGAATGATGGCTCAATTTGTTTTGTAACATCATGGCTGGTACATAAATATTGATAATACATCCTAACATTGACGAGGGAATGTAGAGTCCGTTGAGGGAAGAAGTATTTTATAGGTGTTACTTTCGGTTTAGCGTTTTAACATGGGATAAAGTTTCGTTGGTTATTTTATTGTAATATTGTGTTTGCATAAGTAGTATGATAGTGTTTTAATCTGGCATGGGATCTGACCACGTGAATTGGACTCTCCAAGTGAATTGTATCACGGACAAATATGAGGGAAGTTGCAATTGTGATAATTTAGACTCAAGTGATTTTTTTTTATTATTCAAACATACCATTTATTCAGCCTGATATATACAAAAAAAAAATCTACAAACAAGGGAGGGCTATGTAGTGTTATGGTATCCACTACATTTGTCAAGGTGGAGCCACCTTGCGTCACCGTGTGTGTGTATGGTGTGAAAGAGGCAGCAGCTGCCATCTATGTGCAGGTGTTTAAGACGCCACTTTTGTTCCATGGTCCTCCATCAAATACCCGGAATTGGCCACCGGATGAAGAACCCCATTGGCTCAGCTGGGGGTGGCGCGCCAACGCACCTCGTGGCTGGAGAGGAGAGAAAAAGGGACTCGTCGCGCGGAGAAGACGAGAGGAAGACGGTTTTGGGTGATGCGCTGCAGCGTGAAGTTTAAGTTCATGTGTGTTGTGTAAAGTCTGTAAAAAAAGTGTTTCGTGTCAGGGGCCAGCCCATCTCAGGGTCAGTGTGAGGCTGATATCCTTTACTGCATTTTAGTCGACGGAAGAGTTCATCCAGCACCAAGCAACAACACGGTAATGTGTTTATAAAAAAGGAAGACTTTAATCACTGCATTGACATTTTCATGCGACTACACCCGAGACGACCCGAGAATTTTCTCATGAGCCTGTTATTGCTTTATCCGCACACAGTCGTTCATTTTTACGTTTCTTTTACTGAGAAATAAATTCAAGGCATCCCATGCCGGAGCAAATTTAACTTACAAAATTGTAATTTATTGTTTTTTTCTCTTTGTGCATTTTGTGAATAAATATTTACGTAGTTTCAAACAGAAATTTTATCCCAGAATTATTTAAAATAAAATTAAAATAGTATGGAATAATTAAAAACGATAAAATCCAGTTGATAATTTTAAGTAACGAAAGAAATCGTTACATGTAAAATTGTGTAGAATATGTGAAATTACTGGATAAAAGTAAATTTTAGAAATTATGCAGTTAACTAATTTTTGTTTTAGTTTTGAGGAATAAATTCATGTTGTAAAATATTTATGGCCAAATGGGCAACTTATGACTTAAGAATATGATATGTGTTTCATTTAGATTAAATTTATACTGAATACTTGATATTGTAATTATATTGTATGTTGTCAGATGTATTTTTTATATGTTAGATCATAATGGTCAGTCACGAAACAGACAATAATAGTTACATAACATTACGCCATGGAAAAGAAAATTTGTAGTCATGGGCTGAGAATATTTAATTTAGTTGCATCCAGCAGGTTAATAAGTAAAATTAACAATTTCGAATAAGACTCACTGGTTGAGCAATATGCGAATAGAACCCTATGTTTGCTAAATTTTGATGCGAAATTGGTATTGGAAAAGCAGGGTTAATTTCCGTTAAGTGTAGTTAAGAATTTCTTTGTAAAAAAAAAAAAAAAAAATGTATGTCATTTACCGTAGCAAATCATTTTGGCACTTGGTTTAAATAACTTATGGAAACCGTGAATAATTTGTGCAACATTCTGTTACTGCCAACCAGAAGACACTAGTGAAAAGTGTTATAGACAATAAGACTGGAACAGGAATTCTGCTCAACCTCTAAGACAGTAAATGTCCACGGTCTCACAGAATTATTCGTAGAAGAGGGGTAATGTAACGGAAGTGATCCGTGACACATTTGGTGTTCCGCGTGAAATATTCAGAAAATGATAATTAAGTGAAAGGGTTGGAGACAGAGGCAGCCGCAAACAAACAACAGCTGTTAAAGGGGCTGCGTGTGAGTACAATAGCGTTAGCGGAGCAGGTACACGGTAACCTTGAAGTGGCGGACAGGAACAGTTATGCCCACCTCAGCTGGGATACAATGCAGGTCGGACACAAGCGATCTGTGGCGAAATGTTCGTGTGTTCTCGTACAAATTCGGGGGTTCCAAAGATGGCGAGTGGAGTGACTGACCAATGAACATAACGCATCTATTTTGGTTCTAACAGAAGGTTTTGTTTGCATGTTCTGGAGGGAAAATCCGGCAAGGAGGTTGGTGACGAGAAAAGCAGGAGTGGGGATTGTAGAACGACGTGGTCTGCACCCCGGGAGACATCTTGTGCCCGCGAGCTGGAGAGGACGGAGCTACCTTCTCCTACGAGGGGAGTTTAGATAGTGACGACACAGTGTACCAGGAATGGTGATCCTCGAGCCCACGTGGACTGTTTGGTGAGCTGAAGTGCTTAGTTGCTTGTTTTCTTCAAGTTCCAGTACATTCCATACCCGAAAACGACCCGCAGAGCGATCTGCAGAGATAGGGACTCATGCAATAAAACTTTTCTAGCCAGCAGAAAATTATACGGTTGGACAATCGGTCAATTCCGGAAATCCATAAGATTGTTTCTTTGTAATTCACATGTGCCTATACATTCAATTGTAATTGTGTCTTGTTCAAATGTAAAAGGCAGTAATAAATTGTAACACCTCAACTTGTTAAAGAATTGTATGTATCTGTTATAAATAGGTAAAAGGAAAATTAACCCTGTTCATGCAATCCAAGATTAATTATAAAGGCGCCCAAATTTAATTAAAAACAATAAAATCAATCCCAAATTGCCAAGGTAAGCAATATCTATTACAAAATGGATTTTCGCTGTCCAAAATTCTGCAGTTCCCGTGATCATTAATACGAAGCGTTGATACACAGTGAAGACGTTCTGCATTAGTAAATAAGTATATTCGTGTGGTCGTAATGATCTGGTGAAATGTTTTATTACCGACAGCGCGAATCCGCCCCTATCGTAGCCACCTAGCCTGACCCGGTAGTCCCTCCGGGTATAGGATACCTATAGTAATACTTGGAATCCGAACTACGGGAGCGTTCTGGCGTACTTTACACTACACAGCAAGCTGTGGCAGAGGTGAGGATTGGTTTTGTTTATTTTAAATTTTGGCCTTTGGTCAGAAATCATTTAATCAGCATTTAAAATGATAATATGTTTATCCTTGTAACCTGTTGTGTGGTTCATATCTTCATTTCGGTGTTTTGGAGGAACTGATAATTGCTTTATAAACCCGTACATTTTTTATTGCAAAATGGTGGTAACGTTCGCTGGGAATCTGACAGCTAAGAGTTCTAGGCGCCTGTAGAATCGCTTGCGTTGTAGCTGGTACCGCGAGCAGGATAGTATCATGTGGTTGAGGTCGGAGATATCTTGATCGGTGGTGCATATCGGTTATTCTATTAACCAGAGGCGGCATAAATGTTGTGGATAACAACCGTGTCCTAATCTCATCCTAAAATTGGTTGTTATATGTCTTCTTGCTATATGGTGTTCTGTAATCAAGGTGTCGGTTTTATTGTTGGTTGTATTGCTGCATAGTGTATTCCTCTGAGTACCTGCGTCCGGGACTAGTCTCCATTCCACTTAAGATATGCCTGCGAAGTGTGCTTTGTTGGTGCTCTGTTTCGCCAGCTGGTCGACGATTTCATAATGCAGTATTCCTATATGGCCTTTGATCCAAAGAAAGTGTATTTGAATTCCGTCTGAATGGGCTTCTGACACTAGTCTAATAATTTCATAAAGATACTGGTGCATCTTGTTATTCCATGCTGGGTTCTGTAATTTCTGAAGAGCACTCTTAGCGCCAGTAAGAAGTGCTTGTCTAACCTATATTTGATTGCTGCGTAGATGACTAGTGTTGTCGCTGTATAAATACATGTCTCTTCAGGTAGTAATGTTTGTTCGAACTCGTTGGTATGTGGGCAATAATATTCGTACCCAACTCCTTTGGTAGTTTTGAAGCCATCTCCGTAAATATAAATGTAGCTCGGCCAAGTTTTGTTTATAAAGTGTGAAATTGCTATATTAATATAGTACTCCGGGTGATAAGCTATGGTAGAAAATATATAAATTGACTTTCAAAAATTGAAGCTCTTATGGATACAGGAAACCTGGAATAGCGTGGCTTTTTAATATGAGTGTTTTAATCTTTTCGTATTCCTTGTATAATTTTGATAGTAGTGGCACTCCTCTAATTGACGATGATCCGTTCGCTGTGAGTCTTCTGTTCTCTACAGACAGCTTCATTTGTGAATGATGTTCCTTTATAGCAAAGATGTGGATGAGATATTTGTTTGTGAGAAGTTCCCGCCGTATAGAAAGTGGCATTTCTGTTACTTCTATCAGAAGATCGTTCGCATCATTGCTCATAGGCTCTGTGTTGAGCCCTGTCCAGTTTCTCCAAGACATATTTGATGAATTTCCGAGAGTACTTCCTTAATCTATTATTGGGCGGATTAAGGATCGGTATAGAATCAGTAGGGTTGATTCTGTAATTTATCTGAAAAAATTTCTTTATGCGCCCAGAGTTTAAAATCCTATGTGTTAAGGCGCTGTTTTTCCAAAAGTTTAGCTTCGTAGCCATCAGAAAATGATATCGCCCAAACATTACGTACTTTCACAGAATGTGCCTGCTCCCTTCACGTCAAACGAATATGAATCAATAATAATCAATACGAATTCAGGTGAATCTGATTCGTGACATCCAAACCAAGTCATTCCGAATCAAATCCATGATTCTTTTCCTATCTAATATCTCATTTGCTTTTGAGCTACCAGCATGGATTTAGTTATAATTAAAACTACTGTGTTTATTAGAAGGAAACGACGTAAACAGAAAAGAGTTGTGGATTCATAAAATAAATAGAAAAAGACCTGATTTTTGTATATTCTGACCATCAGAAAGATGAGAAGAAACTATACAGTTTTTTTCCCAAATGAGTGAGGAACTGTTTCTAATACTACTATGTATGTTGGGATCAAAAATCTCTAAACAGGGTAGAAATCACAGAAAGTCTGTCATAGAAGAAGAAAAAACTCGCAATTTGTCTCAGCTAAATTTATTGAACACACTACATAATATTCTTTTAATTTGAATAAGTTTGATAAAAGTAATTATTAACAATGCTATACTAATAATTAAAAGCAATTTAGAAATTAATGTAATTTTTGTCACTGTGACTTTTATCACTCGATCACTTTTATAATAAAAACTTCCTCATCCAATGTACCGTCATTCATTGTTGTTGATTCATGACTGCTTGAAAAAAGAAAATTCCGACCGGCTGAATCACATGCTACATTGAATTAACCCTTTCCTACCGGCTATTGGAAAAAAGGGGTGAATTTATAATTTCAATTATATATTTGTATAAAGGTACTTGAAATTAAACACGCATGTTTTTTTGAAATTTTTTTTTGGAACTCTAAGTGCTAATTACTAAGCCGGTACTTATAAGTACCGTCAGGGACTTTGTGTATCACATGATGTACAGAAATAGCAATTGAAATCAATTATGTTCATATTGGTATGAAATATTTGCCTCACGATATTAAAAAAAAAAAAAACAATTCTTTTTACTCATTCAGACACAAAAGACATTGTAGTGCAACATTTGGAATGATGTTTTTACTGTATTTTCTTCGTTCTACATACTTCACATCTTCATCAGATTTTTACAATTAGGGACAGTTTCCAAATCTTACATTGTATTCATTGAATGTACCACTTGTTTTTTTGGTCTGTATGCTGAAAACTTAGAAAATTAATTTTTCGGCAATTTCACGCAGAAATTTAAAAATAAATGTTGTCATTGTCTGACTTAATCATATAACAATACATCAACAGGCTTATCAGTGCAGTGGACACTGGTATTGTCGAATTATGTGGTGGTAAATACAGTGGTACTTATAAGTACCGTCAGGGAGGAAAGGGTTAAGGCAGATGGTGCTTAGAACCCTCTGCCACCCACAGTAATTGTGAATTGCAGAGTATAGATGTAGATGTATGATAGAGGGATACTAAGTCTGGGCGTATTTGACTGGTGTAACACTCCCTTAAACTTAGTGAGTCAGATTCACCTTGATCGGATTGATTCTGATTGACTGAAATTTGTTTAGTGTGAAAAGAGACTAAGGTGTGTAAGTGATAGATGCAGCTAATTTCTCTCTAAAAAAATATAGCTGCTCGTGCGAGATAATGGGACAGTAACGTGGTTGGTTCAAATACGTATGTTATCGCTGGTAACTTCGACCTAGGCCACGGAATGTGATGACAGATTGTTGGCAATGACTGATGGCACTTTGCGTTATGCTGCGGCGGTGCTCGCTGATAACCCTGGCTTCCTTTGTCCTCCAGACATTATCCTCTTAAAAGATCACAGGCCGCTAGAGCCAATTACTGATAACGGCGCCTCGAGAAACAGTGAGGTCGGGGCACAGATGCCGGGTGTTCCGAGAGCAATAACTAATGAGTTGGTCCGGTATTTATACATCACAATAATTTTTTTCAGCGCATGAAACTTTCGAGAAATTACAACAGTTTTGAGCAAATAAGTTTTCGAATTCAATTTTTGAAGGCCATTGCGGGTGTTTGCATGATATTAAAATTTCTTTACTCTTCTCAGTAACAATTCTACCATTGAATTGATTATGTTTTGCTTATTGT
>CM061919.1:155623315-155691607 GCA_031002005.1 Vandiemenella viatica | reverse complement strand
ACATGTGCACTTGATGGTTGCATGTAATCGTCACACTGTGATTCCACACAATGCAACAGCATCATTAAATTACGTAACTATCCATGGACACACTTGGAAAAAATAAAACCATATTTACACAACCAACATGGTCCATTCACTCTCGAGAATAGCTATCTCAAATCACGTGAGGCTGTCACGTCTCTTCTGGTTTCTTTCAGCATGCACGGAAAGTTTAGCAAACACCTTCCCTTCGCATAGACAGTATTCTTTTCACTTACTATTTGTGAATGGTAAAATGAAATGTACCACACGATACATTACACACTTAATCCCAAGTGAATGTCCTCCATAGTATAATACTGCCCCCACCGTTCTGCGTCCATGGTGAGGTGCATGTTTTGAGCAGCCTTTCACTCGAAGACGACCTATCCGAATACATTCATGGACCTGATGTAATAATAATAATAAACATGATTCATCTGACCAGGCCATACGTTTGCATAGATCCACGGTCCAATCCCGACGATATTGTGCTCACTGCAATCGTAATTGACGATTTTGTTGAGTCAACGTTGGAACACTTAGAACCATCTGTCCACAGAATGTGTGTTGAACGTTGTGCCAGCACCAGTAATGTTCTCTGCCGTTAGATCTGCCACAGTTCGCCCCATTTTGTTCTCCATAGCTCTGGCAAGCCTTCGACGTTGTTTGATAATGCGTGGAAAATTCATTGGAAATCCGTACTTTGTCACTCTGCGACTGGTCAGCCGTTCTGTGTTTGTTTAACTACCATATCTGTGACAAGTATGTTTGGAGCTGACAATTTTCCCAAAACACACTTCGAAATCAGAGTTTCACAACCTTTTTCAAGACAAGAACCAATAAATTATCAAAAATAATGCTGCGGATCACTTGCTTCTATGAGCATAATATTTTATCATATGTATATTATCTAACCGTCTCTTTAGTTAGTTCTTATAATAACATATATAACAGTGTGTTAAGGTTCTTTGGTGGGTTAAGAACTGCTTTAATTAATTAATAAAGTCCACCAAAAAACAATGTATGTTGATGCTCGTTTATTTTCAATCAAAACAAGTCTGTGACATTCACAAGCATAGTTGTTACAATCCAAAGATGCAATACTAACTGAATGAAAACTTAATGAATGTCTCTGTAACACTGAATGAATACTCTGTCCAGGCGATCTGTTTATATAGAGTCTATCGAAATTACGAGAATTCTTCAAAGGCATCCGCCCGATATTTCTCGATCATTAACAATCACTCAAACAATCAAACATATTAAAAACAATCGGAATTGATACAAAATTAATTAATAACATTACAAAATGATTAGAAATGGTAATTAGAGATACTTGAATACAAAATTATTTACAGAAATCCTTTCAAACGGTAGAAAATCGTCCTGTAGACATCGTAAATTACAGTAATACATGGAATTACAAACTTTTAAGAAATTCTCTTGCACCATTCGGTTCTTAAACATATTAAATGGTCTTTAAATAATTTTCTTACCTAAAACAAAGTCTATATACACTTATTTACAAGAATTTACAAAATAAACATATCAAATCACTTTCAAGCAAACTTTGGCTCACTACAAATATTTCATGCAGTATAATGCTATTCAAAATTAAGGTATTAGGGCTGTTACAACCCCTCCCCAGGATTCACTTAATTTTACACAGATAAAATTGATTGAATCCGTCACAAATCTAAGCAGGTTGAATGTACACATAATGCAGACACGAACAGATTACAATCAATCAACCCTAATGACTTTTACAATGAACAAGTACAATTCTTCATACAACATCTGCACATAGTCCATGACACTGATTTTGTTTACAATAATTGTCTTTTCTCAGATCCAATCATTTTATCATTTACTGTTTTTACACAACAAACGTTCAATGCCATCACCTTAAGTTACAATTATTTTCACTCCAAATTACACACTTGATATCTGCTTGTTTATGACAACAGTCTATTTACATTTTACAGCTGATAATTTGTCACCACAATGTAAAAAGTCACAACATCATGAAAATACCAAAAGTCTCTACACAAAACTGTCACAAATTATACATTGAAATGCTTACATCTGCATCTGAGCTTAAGTACTCACACAAACTATTTACATGCATCAATTGACATACTTATTTACAAAACTAGATATTTACAGGCTATTGACCCCTCCCCAAACCATGCATTTCAATTAATTCTCATAAGTTTGTTTCAGGATTTCCCTGGAAACCCAGAACCATGTAAGCTATTTTTTCCTAACCTTCCAGTTTTCTTCAACTTTTGTATACACATTTAATATTACATTTCTATTTTCACAAAGCTTCATTATATACATACAGAAACACAAACTTCCAATCATCTCAGACAACAGACTTTGGTACAACCACGCAACAGATGAGACATACAATGGTTCTGTTTTAGCAAATTGATTGTCACTTAAAAGCAATGCTGTTGACTCAACTGGTAATACAAATTTATTATTCTCACTACTACAGTTTAGTCCATCATTACTCCCATCCCCACTCTCCATCATCTGATTACTACTTAAACTTACCAAATTATATGAATCAGTACCTAAAACTGTTTTAACATCTGGCTTACTGACTTCATCCACCAAATAATTATTTTTCTCAGCAACTACTACTTCACTATTAGCTTCCACATCAAAGAGGGTACAAAACATAGTGTCATCTAAGTCACATTCTGTACAATTTTCCAGATAAGAAACTGGTTCAGATAAATCCTTACTCCCACCCATTTCTTCACTGTCATCATCTACACCAAATAAAGAGCTAAATAACGTATCAGCTAGGTCAAAGTTAGGACATTTTTCCAACTTAGGGATTGGTACATAAGGCTTTTCAACCTCTCTCTTTTCAGAAGACAAATACTTTGACTTACAATTCTCCTCCTCATCTGGGTCTCCTATCCACACCACTGTATCACCTTCATCTTCAAGATATCTGAGAAACTCCTCGATTTCAGCACTTCTACAAACTTCATTACCACCAATACAAGCACACATAGTCCCAACTATGCCATTCTGGAGCTTACAAGTTTCTGATAGCCACACTGTAGTATGCACTATAAATTCTGCACCCCTTTTTGTAATTAAGCAATGACCATTTCGAAAATCTTCTACATGAAAATTATTACTTTCGCACACTGATTCTAGTGATAAGGTACTATGGTGGTCCCCTTCCCGCTTTATCTTATTATCAATCTTTAAATCATCAACATCATTTATTACATCTATCCTAACCTTATCCTGAAATTCACTTGCTGCTACCTCTACCTCTTCCAATAAATCTTCTCGGGGATAATTCATAAAAATGGTATTAACGCTATAGCAGTTGGTACCTGGACCCACATTCTTGTCCACCACTGCGGGGCCCATCACAGGGGTGGTCTTTAGTTTGTCTGCCCCCCATGCTGCCTTTCCCTTTCAGATTGATGGTTCTGTTCTCTCACTTCCCCATTATCATTCCTTCTTGCGTAATTATCACGATCCCGTCCCCTAGATCTACCATTCCTTGACCCATTACCCCTTCTAGGGGGACTCCTGCTGCACCTCCTATGGTGGTAATGTTGTTCAGTGAATGACTCCTGGGCATCCAAGCGTCTCAACAATTCAGAAACTCTATCCACATTTACTACATCCAAAGTGGCAATTAAATTTCTTGTTTGCTGAGGTAGCCTAGCTCCTATCAAATCAATGAATTCTTCCTCTCCATAAGGATGGTCTAAGTACTTACAACGGATCCAACATTTATGAAAAAAATCATGTTGAGTTTCCCTACCAGGTTTATAGGGTCTACCAGTCATCAACTCTCTCTTTTCTTGAATCTGCCTGCTTGTCGACCAAAAATGTTTCAAAAAGTTTTCTTTAAACAGCTTGTAGTCAGTCACTTCCCTAGCTTGTCTATCACCCCATGTCCTAGCATAAGATTTTAGATGTTTACTCACAAGTGCAATTTTCTTATTGTCGGGTAACAAATTAAAATAGTCTGATCTTTCAAAATTATCTATAAATTCAATAGGGTGAAGCCTACCACTATCATCATAGAATTCAAATTCTTCTTTTACATCGACACTGAAATTTGGATTGCCTGTTAAGGGAACCTGACTTAACTGAATCTGCAACCCAGTAACTCTTCTCTCTAACTGATTAAAGTTAGATTGGGTTGTCTCCAATCCCTGGGTAAGTTGTTCCTGATGATTTGCCAATGCATTAACATTTTTCCCTATACCAACCACTTCCTGTCTCAACTCATTGACCCTTTGAGCAGCTTTACTATCATTGGCTTGGAATAAAGTGACATATTCCTCCTTCATCTTATCACAATTTTCACTGACTTCTTTATAAATCAAATTTACACATTCAGTCTTATTCTGTTCACAAATTTCTGTAACCTTTTCAAATTTTTCCTGACATTCTGTTACTACCTTCCCCAATTTAGAATCTAAATTGTTAATATCTTCCTTGAATTGAGAGCTAAAACCCTGAAATTGCTCTGCGATTTTAATATCAAAACATTTAGTCAAATCAAAGAATGTTTTGTCATTGTTTTGTTGCAGTTGAGAAAACTGATCATTGATTACAGCAAACTGAGAATTAATTTCAGAAAATTTGCTGTCAAGATTTAACTCATTATTAAATTCTGAAAATTTGTTATCGTTATCACTTTTTAACTCATTTCTAAATTCAGAAAATTTGCTGTCAAATTTGGAGAACTTACTGTCAGTATCACTTTTTAATTCACTTCTGAATTCCAAAAACTTGCTGTCAAGTTTACCATCAAGTTCAGAAAATTTTGCATTAAAATTGGCTACAAAAGACTCTAGAAAAGCTTGCAGGTTCTGACTATCAGCCATTTTTAGTAATTAGCAAAATCAACATAAAAAACAAAATTAAGGAAAATTAAAATCTTTCCAATCTTCCACACAATAACATGCAAAATAAATCACTTGAATATTCAATGCAGTACTTACAGCTTTTCCACAATATTGTATCACATTAAATTTCACTTAGAAGCACTTATTTAACCATTAAACACCACACTGACTTCAAACACTTAACCACACTTTTCACAATTCACTGTAGGAAGACGATGTTGAGGCCGAAGAAAATCCACTCGTCGTCGGAAGATTACAGCCGATTCCCGATGAAAATTCTCCGCCTTAGGCCGAAGAAGGTCCGCTTGGCTTCAAATCCGTGTCGTAGCCGGTCGAAATTTCCTCGCAGGTTATGTTCGCTTATCGCCGATAATCCGTCGCAATTTTCTGCAGATTCTTTTTAGAAGATAAACATCCCACAGATGTTTAAGAACTTCTCGTCATGTCAACGGTCGCCATGTTAAGGTTCTTTGGTGGGTTAAGAACTGCTTTAATTAATTAATAAAGTCCACCAAAAAACAATGTATGTTGATGCTCGTTTATTTTCAATCAAAACAAGTCTGGGACATTCACAAGCATAGTTGTTACAATCCAAAGATGCAATACTAACTGAATGAAAACTTAATGAATGTCTCTGTAACACTGAATGAATACTCTGTCCAGGCGATCTGTTTATATAGAGTCTATCGAAATTACGAGAATTCTTCAAAGGCATCCGCCCGATATTTCTCGATCATTAACAATCACTCAAACAATCAAACATATTAAAAACAATCGGAATTGATACAAAATTAATTAATAACATTACAAAATGATTAGAAATGGTAATTAGAGATACTTGAATACAAAATTATTTACAGAAATCCTTTCAAACGGTAGAAAATCGTCCTGTAGACATCGTAAATTACAGTAATACATGGAATTACAAACTTTTAAGAAATTCTCTTGCACCACTCGGTTCTTAAACATATTAAATGGTCTTTAAATAATTTTCTTACCTAAAACAAAGTCTATATACACTTATTTACAAGAATTTACAAAATAAACATATCAAATCACTTTCAAGCAAACTTTGGCTCACTACAAATATTTCATGCAGTATAATGCTATTCAAAATTCAGGTATTAGGGCTGTTACAAGTGTAATTCTATTTTCACTCAATACTCTGTTTGACCGTTACTTATTTTTAAACTACTCATACATTTATTATCACTGACTGTGCGTTACTACTTATTCTAAAAGGTCACATTACCTTACGCAATATTATATTAATCCTTTTCCTCATATCACACAACATTTATTCAACCTTTTATTTGCACAACATCACTTACGAATTTCCAGTTACATCTATTCTCAATATCCATTAATATTTCATTAATTCAAAGCTCCGCTACGGTATTCATTCTGCTTATCATTGCACCTCCATGTCTTCTCTTATTCTTTTAATCTTTTGCTCTCCCTATGTCATCTGTTTGTCATATATCATCTATGGTTCGCTTTTCCTTGCTGCCTATTTAAATCAGAATAATAATAATATTGCTTTAAATTATTATTAAGAGAGATTTTCCTCACTACAGAGATTTTTCTCCAACACAACAATAAAGAATTCGGAACATAGATCTTGACTTCTTCTTCTCAAAATATTCCTCCAGATATTTCGATCGTGTATATCTTCCTCTTCTGCAACAAGTCTTCTAATTGCTATTTGTACACTTTGGAGCCAGGTAAACACGGGCCGTCCTCTTTTCCTCCTTCCTTTAACTTCCCATTCTTGTACCAGTTTTGGTATCCTAGTGTCTTCCATCCTTCTTACATGGCCATACCTTTCCACTCTTTTTCGTTCTATAACTTCATACATTTCTTCTTTCACTTCCATTATCCTTATTATTTCGGTATTCCTTACTTTTTCTTTTCTTGATATTCTTGTTGATCTTCTCCAGAAATTCATTTCTAATGCTTTCAGCTTCTTGATATGATTTTGATTGATTGTCCAGCTTTCTGATCCATATAAGACTATACTTTCAAATAATGATTTGAATATAATTCTTTTTGTTCTATTCATAACACTCTTGCTCCATAGAAGTGAATTTAGCATCCCGATTACTTTCCGACCATTAGTAATTCTTTTATTAATTTCCATATTCGATTTTCCTTCTGTTTCTAAAATTGAGCCCAAATAGCAAAAATTATTTACCTTTTTAATTTTTATTCCATCAATGTACAATTCATCCAGATCTTTAGTAAGATATTCTGTTTTTTTTTTTTTTTTTTTTTTTTTTTGTATTTAATCTTCAAGCCCCATTTTTTACATTTTTTTTGCCAGTTGATTTCATATGTAATTTGCATCCTCACCATCTTGTGCTATGACGACTTGATCATCAGCAAATAGTAAATGATGTAGATATTTTCCATCTATTATTTCTAAACCCATTCTATTACACTTTCAAGACCATGTTCTCAAACTAACGTCTATATAAAATTTAAATAGGGTTGGAGACGTAGGGCATCCTTGCAGCAGACCTTTACTTGTTTTAAATTTTTGTGATAATCCATGACCAGTTTTTATTTGGCATGTGTTATTTATGTATATTTTTTGTATTATTTTTACTAAGCAGTTATCTATATGTGACATATGTAATACTTTCCATAACATATTTCTTGGGACCGTATCATACGCTTTTTCTAAATCTATGAAAATTAATCCTATATTTTTTGATTTTTCGTTGTATTTTTCCAGAATCTGTCGTAACGTGAAAATGTGGTCTATACATGACCTACCTGCCGTAAATCTACATTGTTCTTCTTGAGTCTTATACTGTGTTTCTAATCTATTTTTATTAGTTTGGCAAAAATTTTCATCATTGACTTCATAACACAAATCCCACGATAATTTGAACATACTTTGCGGTCCCCTTTCTTGAATATGGTAGTAATATAACCTAATGTCATTTCCTTAGGTATTGGGTCTCCATGTAATACTTTATTGAACAATTTTGTTATAAGCTTTACAACTTTATTACCACCATATTTCATAATTTCCAAATTGATTCCACCTGGCCCAGGAGATTTGCCATTTTTCCATGTTCTTAATGCCTTAAGCAGTTCGTCTTCTGAAATTTGAATGTCATCACCTTCCTGCTCATTATCTTCTCGTAATCCTCCTTCTAAGTATTCTTCTCTGTACTCGTTCAGTAATGTCTGAAAATATTCTTCCCATTCCCTTGGTTTTATCAGCTGCAGACTACTTTTGCTTTTAGTTCTTTGTCGAAGTCCTTTTAATACATACCAGGCTTCTTGTGATTTTCCAAATCCCAATTTACAATTAACATTTGCACATGTCCTTTCCCATATTTCATTTCTTGTTATCCTTATTTTTCTTAGCGCTTCATTCCTTTTGTCCTTATAAATAGTCCTTGTTTCTTCTGACTTATTACTCAGCCAACGATTGAAAGCCTTCCTCTTTTCTTTTACTGCTTGCTCTATTTCTTCTGACCACCACTCTGCTTCAGCTTTTAGTTTCTTTTCCTTTATTCCCAACACTTCTGCTGCTATTTTTTTCATGTTAAATTTTATGTACTCGTATATTTCTTCAGTGCTTCCATCAAATGATTCATCTAATATATTTCCCATTCTAGTAACAAATAAATTTCTTATACTTTCATCTTGTAGGCTATTGATGTTATAGCATTTATTTTGATCCTTCTCGATGTGATTCCTTACTGTTGCAATGTTGTTACTCCCTAGGATTTTCGATGGCCAGAAACATTTCATTGCTGTAAATATTAGCAAAAAAACATACAAATACTTTAAAATACATTAAAAATTGTCCATGTATTTCATTTACTTGAAGTATGTCCGTTACAGTTATTAACAATTGTGTCATATTTTACATTATAACATAATAAATCTGAAACACTGTTATGAAGCTGGAAGTGAACTATTGAAAGTTTATCACATATGGAACAGACTCTTTATATTACATAACCAAAAGAATAGTAATGTTGCTGTAGGCTGGACGTTACTTTATACCACAGACCTACATGCACAAAATAAAATAAAAGACGCTAGACCTGACACCTTTTATTTTTCTTTACTTCACCACTGATGTATTACCAACCACACCAAGTACCGCGGTACCCCACACCTACTACAAGACCGTCAGAAGACGGACGTTTGCTTAATCCTTAGGCAAACGGCGCGCTCTGAAAAAGCTGTCCTACCCCATCCTGGAAATGCCAGGTATTTGCCTGGTCATTGAAATATTGGTGGGTTTTTTAAAAGTTGGACTTATAACTTATCCTCTCTTATAGCCTTACGCAGTGTGAATTACATAATAATATTCTGTCCGGGGACTACCTAAACAATCTTCGTGGACCACAAGTGTTATTCAGACCACAGGTTGAGGAACAATGCTCTAAATGATTACAAGCCATGGTGCATGAACAGAATTAATTAATTTTACAATATTTTAGTTTGTTCCCTGATTTATGCATGTTTTGTGAAGCAGAATGAATAAACATCTAAGTTAAAGATCTACTATTAAGTTGGAAAATAATGACGTGTTGGAAGGTATAAAGAATAGTTGCAGGTGATAGCGATTTATAGATGAATCATTTATTTACAAATCCAGAAACGTTAGAACATGATTTATAATATTTATTTTAAAGCTAAGCTTGGTATTCAATCCCATGGAAGGATGAGCGCTCACAAAGCAGGTGTACGCAGCCTGGTATTGGAGGTAGGGTAACCACAGCCTTTCCTTTTTACCTAACTTAACCCAGTAATCCTACCGGGTAAAGGGGACATACAGTTTAGGAATCCGAACAGCGGAAGCTTTATGTCGCACCTTACATTGATGCTGTGCCAGAGGTAAAAGTGGGGTTAAGAGCCCCATGGAAATCCCCCCTTTGACAGGGATTAGAACTGGGAACTATTCAATCTCCACTCAGAAGCACCCTATTGCCCAATGCTTAGTTATCACATCTAAAATTATTTTTCAAAAGAAAATGTAAAAATTAGTAAGTCGACAAGGATACCTGCTAATATTATTATTATTTGCGGATAAGCCCATTAGGACTACGCAAAGTACTCAGAAGCGTTTGTTCGCTTTCCTTTGTGCCCATATTTCCTTCATACGTTTGCTGTGGGCTTCTTTTCTCTCATCTGTGAATTTTAGATTTAAATATGTCTCTGTTTTCAATATCTTCTGGAACAATTCCTGCTAATTTGAGGTCTTTCTTGATTTCTCCAATCCATTTCATTGTATCCGATATTAATTTACTTCGGTTTTCATAGAATTCAACTATTTGTCTTGTCAGTCTGGTAGGGTTCATTCTTTTGATGTGTCCATAAAATTTTAGTCGGCGTTTTCTAATATCACTGTGAATGTCTGCATATTGTAAAATTTCCTGATTACTTTTGAGTCTTTACTGGTCTCCTATGAGTCTTGGGCCCAAAATTTTCCTTATAATTTTGCGTTCTTTTTTCTCATTGTTTTCTATATCTTTTTTTCTGTTCAAAATAAGTGTTTCTGATCCATAAAGACATTCTGGTTTAATAACTGTATTTTAGTGTCTCAGTTTTGTGTGCTTGGAGATGCATTTTTTGTTGTAGACGTTTTATGTTAGGCGATAAGCTGTTTCCATCTTTTGGCATCTAATTTCATTAGCTTTTGCTTCAGTTCCATTCTCTTGGATTGTTTCACCGAGATACTTGAAGTATGAGACTCGTTTGATTTTTCCATATTTTGTCTCCATGTATTTTGGTGTTTCTTTATTGCAGGTCATAAATTCTGTTTTCTCGAATGAAATCTGTAGACCCACTTTCTCCGCTACTTCTTTCAAGAGTTCGATCTGTTTTTGGGCTATTGCAATGTCACGGGTTAAGATTTCTAAGTCTTCTGCAAATGCAAGGCAATCTAACTTTAATTTTACTCTGCGTAATATAATTGGCTGGTCAATTCCAAGGATTGATTTTTGTTTCCGCCATTACTGTAACACTTATTCAAGGACGCAGTTGAACAGTAACGGAGAAAGTCCGTCTCCTTGTCTTTCTCCTGTTTTAATAATGAATGGTTCTGATATTTCACCTAAAAATTTTACCTGCTAATATTATTAAATAGGAAGACACTTATGCTGCGGAAGCAATTTCTCAACATACCTACTTTTTCACTGCACAAATTTTCATTCCAGATTCTTTCAATAACTAAAGCAGCTTCTTCAGCTTATTCCTAGACAATTATTTCCAATCTTTAACTCCGCTACACACAAATAAAATTTTCCCCAGTGCTCACTACTCAAATGAAACGTTAATTTACGGTCTTTGTCGTCATCTTCCATTCACGTACAATTCCTAATTCTTCTCTTAATATTCACCCAGAAAACATCGCATATGTATGACTTATACGACTTTCAACGCTGCTCCTTTCTCGTATCAGAAAATAATTTGCGTTGTTGTGATTTGCGTTAATAAATCAAACTGTTCTGCTTTACACCATGTTTAAATTCTTCAATTGATAGTGGTAATGAGGGTCTCGCTCTGTCCGGCCATAAATTCGCTCACATTTCTGAAACATCCGCTCATTACCATCTTTCATTAACTGTTAACCTACGCAACTTTATATATTGTATAGATTCCCTTGTAGACGTTATATAGTTGTTTCTGGTTTTAAGCCTAATATACAACAACTAGAGTAACAATCGAATCGCAGAATAGTTGGCGTTAATGGTCAAGCCGTCAAGTGGATCGGCGATCGGTTGCTGCCCTGCTCTGTAATTCAAAACACAACCTCGAAGATGGAGCCACAGGCACGGACCTGGAAGTGCTGCTGCCTGTAGCAGCCCATCTCAACTAAAAGCAGCATGATAGAAAACTGTGCCAAAGCTTCGAAACATAAACAAATAAAACAATGTGTATTTCGATATTAACTATTCATCAGAAAGGGAGAACTCATTCTTAAAAGGGTACTTCATTTATAAATTTTGGTTATTTACGAAGGGAGGAAAAGGGACTGTCACAAAAAATCACCTTCTAGAAATAACATATAGCGATTTGTTCTAAGGAAACGAAATAATTTCTAACAGTAAACTGCTTAGTACACGTCATTTCCAAAGAAGTACAAAACAACCAGCAACAAGATTTCGTTTTTTTTTTTTCTTTTTTTTAAAAAACAACTGTGATATGTATAGAGCGCGCGTGCCACTTGTTCCAGGAAGAGAATGAACAGCAGATAGGAGACATGGAGGAGGATGTCTCGGACGATCAGCCGTCGCTGGACACGTCGTCGACGGGGTCTACGCAAATCAGTGTCGCTCTGTCACCCCTGACGTGTTCGTCGCCGAGTGTGTTGCAAAGGACTGCCAACAGATACAACACTGGCAGCAGGCGTGAATAGTGGAATGAGACGAAATTTTAGTGGCCTATTATCGTAACAAAATACATGCCGAGTGGTTTGTAATATCTGCTTTATTTACTTTGTCTAACCTCACCAGCTTGATGAATGAGTTGTACTTTATTATTTCACTTCTTGTTAACATAACATCAGTGGCAAAGTGACAAGCATGCTGCCCTTGAATTATGATCTGCTTCTCGATTCTGGTCTGCGCAATGGAGTGATACAAGTTCTGTATTTGTTTTCTGTTGTCTATATTTTCTTAAGAAATATTTGCAGAGGAAATAAATTATATTAAAGGTAAATACATGATGTGAGTTGAATGTGTGGTCTGTTAAGCAAAAGCTTTATGTCTATTATGGTATTTTTTACCTATTTATTAAGATTTGTTATGAATGTGAGTGGTAAATCTTAGAATATGTCGTACCATTGATTTAGTCCACTTCAGCATTGTAGTGAATAATGTTCACAACATATGCAAGGACGATATATGTAATAAATAATATCACATTGCAATTAATTAATTAATAACTTACTAGTATGCTCTGTACTTCTTACAAAAAAATTGCATTATGTAAACCATAACTACCGTGGTTCGGATTTCACGTTAAACTGTAGGTCCCCGAGGAAAGGAACTGTTCATCCTACTTCTGACACAATGGCTTAGTGTGCCTCCTTCGGGAGGATCCAACCAACCTTCGGGTTGTGGACTAAGTTAGTTTTAAACCATAACTAGGGTTATAATTAACTTAATTCTAATGAATTGAAACTTATATAACCACCATACAGCTCCAAATTAACAATTTAACTTAAACAATTCACGTCGAATTTAATTAACTGACATAAACATTTTACTACAAGAAATTATTATAAACTTGAAAAAAAATGTGTTTGAATTAGTAAGCGATTATGTAATCACTCAGGGTGCATGGGACGTTTATTTAAATGTTGTTGTTGGAAAATTATAGGACTATGAGTTGCGTAACTTTGCCACTGGCGATGGAAGTTCACATTAGCTGAAGAACTGGTTCCATTTGCGGTGACAGTCTGTAGCAATGAATGCCGACCCTCCCGTACGTGACAAGCAGGGACCTCACATACCTTATGTTTTGGCATTGTGGGAGATTATCGGTTTCCCATGTGTTCGGCACCAATACTAACAGAACATATATCAAAGTGAAGTGTCCTCTACGCCAACACAACGCCTACATCGAGTTCTGGAAAGAGCCTTTCCTCTTTTCGTAGCGCCAATCTCAATGCCGGGAACTGTTGGCTCTTCCAGGATTTACTCAGCCAAGAAAAAAAATATAAACATTATTAACAGTTACTACAAAGTCTTCTGATTGACCCCTGGCTCTCTCCATCATCTCTAGAACTGAGAAACACTCTTTCACTCAATTGCAGTTGCTTAGTCTTCAGTTTATCAGATTTTCACATGGAGTATTGAATCCTCACTGAACCGTATTCTGGAAAGCCACATTCTTCGCTATCCTTGTGCCCAGTCTCATAATCCATCAGCGTGGGCTGGCAAGCATGTCTGTGGCATTACCAAGGAACCTCTACAGACTGAGAAGAATTCTTCTCGGGTATTCTGCCGGATAATTTCTTCTTTCCGCAACGTTTCGGCAGCAACATCCGCTGCCTTCATCAGGTATAATGTCATATCGAAGCTGCCACTGCGACGACACAGCACCGACTGTGAATGCCTCGAAGGATAGCCTTTGTCGTCGCAATGGCAGCTTCGATATGACATTATACCTGATGAAGACAGCGGAGGTTGCTGCCGAAACGTTGTGGAAATAAAAAATTATCCGGAAGAATACCCGTGAAGAATTCTTGACGGCCATACTCCGGCAAAAACTTTATTCTCACATCTCTACAGATTGAATAATAAACTTGAGAAATACAAACAGTTTTACATATCCGACCAATGGTAATGGCCTTGAGTGGCATATTTTGGTAATAAACATTTATTATCCACTGCAAGCTTCACAGGTGTTCAGCCGGCGTTTCGACAGCTGGCTCTGCTGTCTTCATCAGGGGCGGAAAGCTTCTGGTGTTGTAAGCCAGTCTAGGTGGTGACTTCTAGCTTACAACATCTGAAGCTTTCCGCTCCTGATGAAGACAGCAGAATCAGCTGTCGAAACGTTGAGTTTATACTACTCTATTCGGCTGAACTCCTGTGAAGCTTCCATTGAATCAGTACGCCGGGAAAGTCTCTACACACGCAACATTTTTTTATGTTCTTGGATAAAAGAAGAATTAACATAATTCACTGCACAAAATAGTACAGATACAAAAGAACCTTCTCAGGATGCCTTGGAATAGATTCTGCTATTCCTTGATTGACACTGAAAGGAAGACAATAACTTGTATCTCTAGCCAAAAAAAAGTTCACGTCCCTCTAATAAACGTCATGCAGGTAATATCTCGTTTATCGTCCATTTTAAATGAATATTTTTGGCCACATCTCTCGTTGAAACCAGGTTTTTGCTACGGGGTTGCAGGGAAACAGGAAGACACTCCAGCTATGTCTCTCGTCTGAAACAGCCTTCTGGTTTTTCTGTCAAAGGAGAGATACTACTTCTGTTCTGCCTGTTAAAGGGGAGATACTTCTGCCATTTCGTCTGACTTTGTGGCACCTAGCTCTCGTTCGGTGCAGACAGCTCACTAACTTCGTCAAGAGGCAGAAAGAGAATAAACGTGTTGTACAGTCCACATAAAACAAAAAATATAACTACAACGATGGACTGTAATCCACAACGCAAAGTAATTATTTTAGCTCTTCGTTCAGTCAGCCAGTCTCATACCTGAACCAAGGTATCAAAACCATCATAATCAAAGTCATAACAATCTCTATTTTTTGCGATATTTGTCGCCTGCGATGTTCTCAAGATAAACATACCTGCTTTGAAATATACAATAGTGAATATACGCCAAAAATTACATATATGTAAACATGGGTTATACACGCCAATACATAACGGCGAATTAACTTACAAGATTATAGAAATTGTTGCAAACGTACTGTAGCTACCATCTTGATGAGAATAGTTTATGGGTATGAAAATGGCTAGTAGGTAAGAATCTCAATTTCTAAGAAAAAGCGTAGGCAACTTTAAAATAACTAATTTAAAATCTAATATTTAAACGAGAAATTCTTTATATATATATCGGAAACGGCTCTAACGATACTGATGAAATATCATGTTTAGGTACTTTTTAGCTTTTTTTAGTTTATCTACATACGTGTTTCCCTGCAAAAACGCGATTTTATAAAATACCAACAATTTTTGTTTTCGTGTCTCGGAAACTGCTCTAACGCCATCTCCTAGAAGTTTCAGGTACCAGAAAGCCTACTGACAGTTAGTTTCCCTTTGGTTACAACAAGGAACTCTTATACCACTAAACGAACAGTTCTTGTACACTAGCAGACCCTTGCGAATATTTCGTACAGTATCGCGGTCAGTCATCGAATGGTAATATAAAAATGTGGAATAAGTAAATGAAAGTATGTTTATAAATGAAACGTATTTTATTTTGAAGAGTGTGTAACATCCCTCATACCTGAACTTTAAATCAGTGTATATAGACTTTGTTTTATGAAAGGAAATTATTTAAAGGCCATTTAATGTGTATAAGAACCGAATTGTGCAAGAGAATTGCTTAAATGTGTGTAATTCCAAGTATTAATGTAAGTTACGATGTCTACAGTACAATTATGTACAGTTTAAAATGATTCCTGTAAATAATTTTGTATTTAAGTATCTTTAATTTCCATTTCTGACCATTTTGTAATGATGTTAAGTGATTATGTATTAGTTCTGATTATTTTTAATATATTTAATTGTTTGAGTAATTTTTAATGTTAGAGAAATATCTCGCGGAAGCTTTTGAAGAATTCCAGAAATTTTGATAGAGCCTATATAAAGAAATCAGTAAAAGAACAGAGTTAGTTTACAGTTAGTTTTAAACGGATTCACTCTGGAACTGCCAAAGATTGCGTCAGTATTATCTCTGTATTGTATCTATGCATGTTAACAATATCGCTGATGTTGTTTTGAAAATAAACAAAATCTTAAACTGAACCTTATGGTGGACTATTTAATTAATTGCTATATTAATTAAACCACCGAAGAACCTAGCAAGTGGTAATAAATATCTGTTTTATTGTAAAAAGTCGTTATCATTAAATATTACATGTTCAGTTGTAAAACATGTGAAAAGTAGATATCATCTTTGGCAGATGTTACTTTTTCAATCTTTTTACTTTACATAACTTCTTTGAAAACAATATTAACAGTGTTAATGTTATGTTTACTTTTAGACCGTACGTGTCTTTAATAGAAACATAAACATTAATTGAATCTACAAACGCATGAAAATGTCGCGTACAGCAGACCATACGAAAAAACAAGTTCAGGTAAATTCAATCCAGCGCTATGAAGCGTTTGAGCCTGTGCTTTAATAATGTTCATAACGAAAGTTACTTTTGTCGGGAATTACTTTGTTACCCCTTGGAAAGACATTGTTGATCAGAAAGTGTGTTTATTTATTTATTGCTTTACGCCTCATCGACGGCTAAGGTCATTAGAGGTGGCATGGGACTGGGGAAAAGGAACGGGAAGGAATTCGGACATGGCCTTTTAAAGGAAGCAACCCGGCATTCGCCTGGAGTGATTTGGAAAAATCAAGGAAAACCCAAATCTGAATGCCCGGACGGGGATTCGTACCCGCGTCCTCCAGAATGCGAGGCCATTTCACCCACCACGCTCGGAAGAAGGTATGAGGTTAATGTGAGGTATGAGTATAGACTAATCAGAGTTTAATGATGTATTACTACTAATCTTACAACATTAATTAATCCCTGATTAGCATTAAGATTTCTATTTAACATAATAATAGGATTTTTCTCTAAAAGAAATTTAAGAGGTGGTAAACCGAGCGATCTCGGAAACAGCCCAAGCGATTTGAATGAAGTTTTTAACACGATTTTACACACAAAAAAAACCGATGAATTCTTGTATTTGGTATCTCAGAAATTGCTCTAACACTATTTTGGGGACTAAGTTAGGTTTTAATAATATATCTAATCTATCCAATGTAATACTATTATGTGAACAACTCTTGAATATAGATACAATTAACTTATCACAAATGTCTCTAAAGATTTTGAAGAAATCTTGCATCCAGAACAGAAATCGAAAGGTGTCGAGCGAAGATCGGTCACCCAGATACTATACATAAAAACAGTGAGACATTATGCGCCTTCTTGCATGGAATAGTTTGGTTTTATGACTGAATGTGAATTTAACCGCTTCACAGCATATTCTTTGGGCGACATGTCAGGCGAACGTGCAGGTCAGGGAAGCAGTTGTTCCCATCATACTTGTTAGAAGACTTGCCCCAACCCATTACCAGCCACGTGTGGCAGGCATTTTTCCGCTGAAATATGGCAAGTGGAGCTGCCACTGATTTTGAAGTCATTCAGGGTATTTCGTCTGAGAGTTGCAATTTTCAAATTCAGTAGTGTGTTTATTATTTTATTACTAGCATTTTATTGCGTCTCCACCCACTCAGACCTTGGTGTGTGTTATAATGAGTATGCTTTTCGTTTTTCTTTTAGTAGGAAACCTTAAACGTTTGTATTGTATTTTCTTTGTGACTTTTATAATAAATTAAACACTATACCTTCGTTACGCTCATTGAAATATTAATCTTTGACGTATTAGATTGATCAACTTCATAAAACTGAAGAAAGCAATAACAAAATTTACGTAATAAAATAATAATAATAATAATAACGGAATCAAATGGTGGAGTGTTCATCTGCATTTTAGCGTAATCTTTTGTGCGTATGTTATAAATGAGTCACCTGAGACGTAGTGTGTTCTATATCACTTTCCAGTACTTGCAACGAACGATTTATCATTTCTAGGTCCGTTCCCTGGACACTGAATTGTTAGATATAAGGCCTACCACAGACTTTAAGGTTTACCGTAAACATTCAGGTTTTGTTTTTAATCCATCCAAATTGGTTCGGTCATTTTTGTGTGATGCTAGACAAAGACACAGACAGGGACCGCCCACTTACAGATCTGTATTTTTATTAATAGTACCAGTACGATTTGTTACGCATTCACCGTGTAATATACACTACATAGCTTCAGGGTGGCACTGGGTCTTTATTGAACACACACAACCGTTAATAGGAGATAATTAATACAGTTTTCTGAAACAGACAGTCCTCCCTTCACACACAAATGAGAGTGTTTGCTGGTGACAGTCGAGCACCGAAGCACAGACCTAACTAAATAAATAAGCCGCTATCCGTCAGTCCTCTGTGTACGTAAACACAGACCACAATCTGTATTCTGTGCTAGGATACGGGCCTGTTACCATTAACATTTGATCCAATGGAAACACCGGTTGCGTTGTGTGACCAGAGATAAGCGCTTCGCTCCCCCAAAGCAAAGATCAAACAAAACTGGAACAAAAAAGCATCGGCTCTCACAGGGAATTCAATGCATCAGTTCGATTGAGAGGTCTGAGGCAGTAATAGATGGGTGCGGCACAGCGCAGATCTGACTCCCAATGAAAGAGATGATACGAACAGCTAATTTACAGCAAGAAAAGCTAAGTCGGTAGGAGAAACATTATGTTCTTTAAAACAGTCTGGCTATAGAAATGTTTACTTTTATTTCTTCAACAGCGTGATAGGTATAACTCCGAATGATATTAAACAAAATTAAATCCTGTTTAAATGCTTTTAAACTATCTGAAATTATATTTTCTTTGTTATTATATTTCTTTCTAAGGTTTGCATTACTTTGTGCCTTTTTTTAAAAAAATAATTATTTAGTGTTAATTACTTTTTGTTATAGATTTTTATCTACTATCCAGTAAATAATGAAGCATGGCTCTTTCAGAACCTTCCATAAATTGTTCTGCCGTGTACGATATTTATGTAAATTATTCTATTTTATATGGTGGTATATGCCACAAAAGATATCTACCATTTTCCATAAATTCCCTGTTTCAATCAGCAGTTACATTTTAATTATTTTAATGCTGATTCTAATGCAGTTTATTGTAATCGTTTACCATGTTTTAATATGACTTAGTTTTAAAGAATTGACTAAATTTATGTTCCAATCAAGAACGCACACCCTCCCCTGTTTAATTCGGTCTCTGTATTTGGTATGATAAGCGGCGATTCTACAATGTGATGTAAACGTAATGTTAAATGTCTGCCGAGTTTAACGTGCAAACTGAATTATGCCATTTAGCCCCTGCATTGGCCTGTATAACGATTATAATTATTTGGAAAATGTTTGTAAGAAAAATTTACGTTATTATAAAGTCATAACGAGAAAGGTGGTCGCTTGATGATGAAGTTGTTTGGCTATTTGAGTGTGTAGTACAGCGTGGATGTGTTTGTAAATATCAACAGTAAGATAATTTGTGTATATTTTAATTGGATCGTAGCCATTTCACTTTTCCTAAAGAACTAATCGCACTATATACCATACCTACGTCTGGTTTTGCGATAAGAGCACAAATTGTCTAGAACAATTATTAGCAAATAACGTGAACAGACAGACATTAGGTTTTGTCTCAGAATATTGCAGCCATGTTAAACCTAAAATGGGTGAATTTTCGTGCAGCTATATACATCCTAGTGGGAGTTTGGTTAGTTATTCCGGAAAATAACATTAAATGTACCTGCGAACGTGTTCAGGGCTCAAAGACTACGATATCGCAAAGACATTATTTATTTCGGACATGGCTTCAGTTATGATTCAAAAAATGTACAATCCCAAACAGATCTATCGTTTGAACGACGCCCAAACAACTTCAATAAGTGGACGATTAAGTGGTGCATTCGTACTTAAAATCTCTTCACTTCTTAGGAATGAACTTATTTAAGCAAGACATGAATTATACAGAATATAAGATGCTTCTGCATTCAAATCTAACGTGTTGTTATTAATTAACCACATCTCACTTTTTCCTCTGTATAATTATAGTTGTTGATACAAGAGCAATCCATGCTTTAGTAATTGCATTAGAAACAAAGTTAGCTGTAATAGGACAGTTTATTGCAAGTGAAATAATTACAACGTTCTGAACATTCCTGATGAGTATTCGACCACTAGGAGTGTATGGGATTGGGGATACAATGTCATTGCACACTATTCGAAGGTCAGAGACATGAACAAATATTTCTTAACGTTTCCTTTTTCAAGAAATGCCTGCTAAAGTGAATGTATAATCCATAAAAGCAGAATGTGTGTGAATAGGCATGACTGTTGTTGACAGTCGAACGTGTTATACATAGCAAACTATAAATCTAAAGTGTCTAAGGGACTCGACGAACATTGCACGTTTGACACAAATTAGGAGCAGTATTCGTTAAGATATAGGCGTGTTTATACTGTTCATTTTTCGGAATCATACACAGTGGACGTGAAGGTGAATTTACTTTTCGTTTACACGTTTCGTGACATATGAATCATTCAGTTGACTTCAAGATGGTAGCAAACGAACTTATACATGTTGCAGTGGATTTAATTTGCAGAAACTTCGCCTAAGAAATTGAAAGATAGTAGAAAAATAAGAGACGTTTGTGGATGTGAAATTGGATCTTTCGGCGTGGTAGAAAGAGAGTTTCAGTGACGTTGCTAAAAGGGTGGATATTGGAGGACAAAATGGCATTTAAAAATCATCTTCGAATGTATGAATCACGATTTGAAGATTTATAAAGAAAAATCTCTCCACTAATTACAAAACTGATCACATATCTTACAGCCGAATTAAAGTTAGAAATTACTCTCAGGTTTCTAGCAACTGCTAACTGCTATGGAACACTAGATGCTGCATTCCTTGTACCTAGATTACAATTTATACCACTTTTTCTCATTTTAAAACTTAGGTTAATTCACTAGAGTACCTGGTTTGGATAGTTATAATTTGCATTCGATGTCTTCTATTGTCGAAATTGGGAGATTCGATTATTTAATCACGTCCTCCATCCCTTATGTTATTATTTTTATAACTTTCACAATTTGATTTTCCATAATCGCTCATTATTATGTAACGATATTAAAAATAAAGAAGTGTATTCTTCATTCCATTTGGAATCATTTTGGGTTTGAAACAACAACAATTAGAAACAAACAATTGCAACCAATTCAGAAGGAGATTTCTCTTCGATATTTTGGTTGTTCATACGCATCAGTCTTGATGACTCATCCGGATGAAACACCGAGAACGAATAGTTGGACCCAAGTCAACTTTTTTCTTCCGTCATCTTAGATGAACACTTGGATGATTTGCTGTTCACATAGTTCACTTTCCTTTGAATGCGAGTGATTAATCAGGAGTGATTTCTAAAAGTGAACTGTGTAAATCCGCCTTAATATAACTCCATGTGACATGACTGCATGCAGAAATGATTACTTGGGGGCTGACAGTGTGGCCTAGGTACCTTGCGGAAGGAATATTCTGAGAATATTCTACGTAGAATGTAAAGTCTCACCATCGATGTTTATGTGGACTATAATACTCTGTGCACCCCGAACTAGCGGCTCAAGAACATATTTCTGTGGCATCGTTCCTCACATCACCAACCTCTTCCTTCGTCCCTCTGCGGGCTGTCCACATTTTGCCTTTGTATATAGTGGGAGGCGCAGCGCAGTGGGAAAGTGCAAACTTGAGCCACCTCTGTTAATTAAACGAACCGTAATCAAAAAGTTTCTTAGTTCTTGAGAAGCTGTGATTGGCGGTGAAATAACAATGTCTGAACGATTTTTTTGAGATTGTCGGAGGAATAAAATAAGGAGATTCATTGCAGTCGGCGGAAATATGAACTACTGACTTGAACATCGAAACGACAGTCCGAGAAAACACACTGTAATTAAATATTCAACCCAGGAGAGTAATGATCATGAAAGCACTAATCCATACGGTCGGAGGTGAAGGTAGTTACATGATCGAGTGGGGAGTGTGTTGGACGCTGTGGTGGATCTCTGTTTATATGCGGGTGGTGCAGGGTTTGAGTCCCGCAGATGACGCCAGAGTTCCGTTTGGATGGCTGAGTGGATATTGATTGATGACTGATTGACTATCGGAGGTGTGATCACTAACCTGACCGATAGCAACGTCTTCTTTTCTTGTCAGGACGACGGCCTTCTGCTGACACCAGTCGATTGTTGATGACGCAGAATCGACAACTGCGCGGAAAATAGCTGCCTAAACAACTAATGTATATTAAAAGATGTTAACTGTTTTATATTGAAGGCTGCGTAGAGTTCTTTGGCTTGAGTGTTGTTAGCCTGATACGGTTTGGTAAGGTTTATTACTGACGGAAACAGAGATTACAGATTAGTTCCAATTTATTCGCCGTTAACATACACACGGACAGTTGCATAAATACAGGAACGTCACCTCTGCACCACGCAATACGTTAGCAGTACCCCCGCTAGCTTGAATTAAGACTCCTGTTACCGAAATGGGGTACAAAGCGATTATGTTGGTAGTAAATAACGAAACAGTCGCTACATCGATGTGTTACGTTCACAATCCCGAGGCACACTGCCTCAGTGCATGTGCACTTGCGACAACTTGCTGACGCTTATCAGCAGAGGCATAGTATTACGTTACGCCGCAGCGCTCTGCGCCTCTAGCAGAGGACGAATATTCACTCCGCTTTAACACAATGTTACGGGGATTTATTTGGTTCCCTTACAACGCATTACGCTGGTGAAGGCAGTAAATGGCCAGACTATCGAAGGACGATTTTCACTCTCAGTTTTCAGCGGCTGACAATGTCCGCTGCTACTCTACAACACGGGGGAGCAGGTAACAATTTACACTGGACGACCGTATCTCAGCACACATGACAGCTGACCGCTATAATATGGTAATTAAAACGTCTAAGGATTAACACTAAAACTGTCTAAAAAACAAACTCTGATGTCATTCAAGTTGTATTAATTATTAACGTAATCTCAAGCTTCGTTCATTTGTATTGTTTTGATTTTCTTTAAATTAATGGCCACTACATGGTGAGATGAAGAGGTTGGCCCAATATAGGAAGGGATGGAGGACTGAATCAAACCATTAGAGAGAATTATAACTGAAAAAAATGCTACGTAATTAAAATTTTCCTTTTAATAAGAGTTAATACACAAGACATTCAGTCAGATTTTCAGTCGTAATAAATTTAATAATGTTTTAATAATCTTTTCATTTGTAGTGCTTACATTTCGAAACAATACACACGTGGCCTACAAAACACACATTTCAATAGCCCAACAATTACTAAACTTTAATAGACCTATATATAAAATATAATAAAATGGCATGTACTGAATTGAATTAATTTTTCTGAAGCTTTTGACTCATGAAAAATTCAAACAGTGGTCTTCAATATACGACAAAGTATACTTTATGCTTGTTTGAGTATCGTGATCTTACTACCCACCGAGCGTGGTGGTGTAACGGATAGCGTTCTGGCCTCGCATTCGGGAGGACGGCGGTTCGAATCCCCGTCCGGGCATCCAGATTTGGGTTTTCCATGGTTTCCCCAAATCACTCCAGGTGAATGCCGGGATGCTTCCTTCAAAAGGCCATGGCCGAATTCCTTCCCATTCCTTGCCCCCATCCTTTCCCGTCTCTAAAGACCACGTTGTTAAAAAGGGACGTTAAACTGTTACAAAAAAAAAAAAAAAAAGTGATCTTACTGAACTTACCATTAATATTTAGATGTTAAGCAGAGATTCTCAAACAGTCTTTCACATGCCAATAACGCTATGTACATATTCACAATGTGGTACGCAAGCAAATAGAATTTAAATATTTCATCAGTCATTTTCGTTTATCTTATATTTAAAATAATATATTATGTTTTCATATCAAAAGAATACTTTGGATGTTCTTGATACTGATGAATGGTAAGCGAGTAAAATGTTACAGAGACCAAGGTACAGACTGTAGAGAATAATGTTTATGTGCAACATTATTCAATAGTTCATGTGCAACTATCTGAGAAAAAGAGAAAATACGCATTCAGTGTGAACATATTCCTGCAGCAATTACACGGACTTCGAGATTTAAGAAATTTGAAGACTGCTACTTTTATATAATTGCAAAGTGTTTCATAAACCTTTGTACATTCTGAAAGCAAAGGCGCATCAAGTATTGATAATCTCTTGCAGGGTGCCAGTTATTCTTATACTACGTGCCTGATAATAGTTTCATTCAACACAATAATGTAAAAAAAAAAGATATTCTAAGCTATACAAGTTATATGAAATGAATTATAGAAAAAGTTTTTAATATGTCTATAACAGTTTACTCCTTTTAACTAACTAACCACGCTAATATATCCGAGAAACAGTTTAGTTTATAGCAGTGATCCGCAACCTTTTCCTACTCGCGTCACACTATAAGATTATCCATAAATCTCCCGGCACACCTTACCGTTTGGTCCCTGGGTGTACAGCCCCCTAACACGTAAAAAATTAATAATTAGGCAGTTTTATATTACTATTAAAGCAAATTATTGTACACGTACCTTCAATGCGACACTTGTGCCTGCTTAACTGCACACATGTGACTGATCGATGACAATGCAATTCTCATTTATTTATCGAAGGATTTGAGTCTTTCCCTCTTGGATGTTTTAATCTCATTCAACGTTAGGAAGCCCAATTCACAGAAATATGTAGATGGAAATGGCAATAACACATTAACTGCCATGCCGGAGATAGCTGGATATTCATTCCTTATTGTTAGCCAAAATGTATGTAAAGGAACTTCGAGAAGTTTTAACTGAAAAGTTCTGTAAGTTTTTAAATCTGCGAGTTCCTCTTGAATACTAATTGCAAATGTTTCGAATTCGAAACGAATGGATCACGAATTCAGTCGAAATCTTCAACACTTTCTCCAAAGTACTTTTTGAATCTCTGCCGCAGAACTTCTAAATGTTATTTAATTAAGTCCATCACCATTTTATTACCATCACAAGTGACCATACAGTCGGGAACAACTCACACGACCCATTTTTAATCCTCTGTAACCATCAATCCAGCTTATTCTCAAATACTTTAATCTTATCCATAATAATAAGTATATTTTCGTTCCTACCTTGAATTTTGATGTTAATCATTCAATGCACGAAAATGTCTGAAAGAAATGCCAACTTACATACCCTTCGCCATCTGCGAATAAAGCCGCGTAATTATGTCTTTCAACAGTAAAAAATGCCTGGACCTCTTCTCTAAGTTCAAACATTCGCGTTAACATCTTTCATCGTGACAGTCAGCGTACTTCTGTATGTATCAGGAGTATAGTGAGTTCTGAATCCATTTCCTGACAGAAAACGAAAAAATGGTGCGAATTTAGGGGCCGCGATTTTATGAAGATCACGACTTTCACTACTTCGTCTAGCACATCTTTCAGAGAAGATGGCAAAGACTTAGCAACAATAGATTCACGGTGAATGTGACAATGTTCGCATCGTACGTGGGGATTTACTTCGCGTATTTTAGTTACAAATCCTTGAATGGGCCTATCATAGCAGCGGCTCCGTCTGTATAAACACTAATGCAATCCTTCCATTTAATTCATTAAGGAGCAAATATCTATCAGTCAAACGAAATATTTCTTTACCGGTAGTTTTCTCTGGAAGTTCTTTGCAAAAGAAGAAGTTACTTACAATTACATCTCCATCGACGTAGCGAATGTAAGCCAGAAGTTGTGCGTGGCGGTTAATATCTGTGGACTCGTCGCTCTGAAGTGAGAACTTCAGACTTGATTTTCTCCTTCATAATATCTTCAATATCACGAGACATTTCAATAACTCGGTGACTGATTGTGTCAGTAGAAAGAGAAATTTTTGAAATTTCACTAAAAAGATTCCAAACTCAGAATTATTCTCACCGTTTCTTTGCAAACAGGCTTTAACAGCGTTTCACCTATTTTATGTGGTTTCTTGGCATTTATGATAAGTGCGGCTGCCTTATAACTAGCTTCCTGTACTTTTTCCGAAATACATACTGTAACGATCATGAACGTTCTTTGTTTTTTCTTATTTTCCAAAAACCGACGAAAATAAATGACGTCTCTGCTTGATAGAGAAAAATATTTTGTTGACAAATGTTTAACTTTACTGGGAACCGTAGCAGCGTTACCAATTTTTTCACCACGAACGATACTCTCGGGAATTGAGCACGTTTTTTCACCACAAAAAACCATAAGATAAGTAATTATCACTATCAACATATTCACCAGTTGCACTCATAGACGGAACACTCCGTTCAAGCAATAGAATAGTCTGCTAATTGTAATAGAAAATATCAAGATTAACTACTAGCACAGTTTTCGGACCACTTGATAGCACAGCTATTATAGAACTGAAGTAAATGTAAGAAGCGGGATTTATACACTTCAAATAATACACATATACAGTGCCGATTGTTTTTACAGTGATGTCTAACAATGCGCAACAAAGTAGTGTTGTTGAAGAAGCAGCGACACCGTAACCATTATATTTAACACATTGACTGCCACGTGAGCCAATGTTGGCTCACAGTTGCACAGGTTATGACGCCACGTGAGCCATATTTGGTTCACGTATGCATTGTGCAGTGAGCCGCGTGAGCCATAACTGGCTCACATGCAGAGTTGTGTTTAGAGGCCTCGTGAGTCTTATGGGGCTCACAGATAATGCGTTTCAACTATGGGTTTAGAAGTGGTGGCTCCACTGAATACTCTGATGTTCTTAGCAATCAATATTTTTGCATTTGGTATCCCTGGTGATTCCTAACTGCAACCGTCAGAGATCAACTTTCGACGACTCAGCTGTAGTACTATTTTGTTTTGCTGATTACTCGTGTATGCTATTTGAGGTTACGTTTGTGTATTTGGTTAGTTTCCTAGTTTATTGTTATGGCCAAAAGAAGACAAACTTTTGAAGAACTTGAACAGCTAGTGAATGAGGCTATGCAAGATAGCTTATCAAGTTATCAATTTTATATGTAGCTAATATAAGCAAATAAACTAAGAGTTTGAATCATTTCTTGAAAAACGATTTTTTTTATACCTATTGTGTTTTAAACTATGTAGCTCACGTGGCGACAGATCGTAATTGTGTTAAAATGTAGTTGTTGGGCCACGTGAGCCATATATGGCTCACACCTGTTATCAATCCAGATCAGTCATAACTTTATATTTTATGAAGTAACTTAGTTCTACATGATCAAAAGAAGACATCTGAAGCAAAAAATCAATTTGGCCTCACAAGTAATATTCGTGATTTCAATGTGGCATAGCAATACATAGTCCAAGTTTCATCATGGCATTCAATGTGATAAAGATGAATGTATGTTTGTTTGTTGGTTTGTTTTTTTGTTTGTTTGTTCTTCATACAAATCCACAGTTTGTCTCATAACTTCGAAATACGGCGATAGGCAGACACGTTGGATATGTACCATGTTTCCGTGTAGTGGACTGCCAGCTCAGTGGGTAAAGCGTTTGCTTACGAACGTCGTGGTCTCCGGTTCAAATCTCCGTGGAGGCTAAGATTTTTAAAAATTATTTTTGATCGTAAGAGTCACGGTTAGGCGGTCGGTTATTCGGATTGAATTTTAAACTGTAGATATCACAAAGGTAGGGGTGCAACCTGAAGCAATTCGTAGGTAGTCTTGCAATACAGTAGATGTACACTTTTTTTACGTTATATTGATCTATCTGGGGTGATTCGTAGTCAGTGTGTGTGTAATCTGCAGTAGGAATACTATAAATGCGGAAGTAAGTCTCTGTCTTATGTTACGTTTTGACAATTAAATGCCTATACCGATATTGACGGAATTTGACGAGAAAATCTGTAGGGAGGGAACTGGACTTTGTTTGTTCTTCATACAAATCCACAGTTTGTCTCATAACTTCGAAATACGGCGATAGGCAGACACGTTGGATATGTACCATGTTTCCGTGTAGTGGACTGCCAGCTCAGTGGGTAAAGCGTTTGCTTACGAACGTCGTGGTCTCCGGTTCAAATCTCCGTGGAGGCTAAGATTTTTAAAAATTATTTTTGATCGTAAGAGTCACGGTTAGGCGGTCGGTTATTCGGATTGAATTTTAAACTGTAGATATCACAAAGGTAGGGGTGCAACCTGAAGCAATTCGTAGGTAGTCTTGCAATACAGTAGATGTACACTTTTTTTACGTTATATTGATCTATCTGGGGTGATTCGTAGTCAGTGTGTGTGTAATCTGCAGTAGGAATACTATAAATGCGGAAGTAAGTCTCTGTCTTATGTTACGTTTTGACAATTAAATGCCTATACCGATATTGACGGAATTTGACGAGAAAATCTGTAGGGAGGGAACTGGACTTTGTTTGTTCTTCATACAAATCAACAGTTTTCATCCTATCTGGATGAAACTTTGTACACTTATCCTTTGAAACAAGGAAATAAATACTGTCTACATTTGGTTGAAAAATTATCCGTATAAATAATACATGTTGTCTCATAATTGAAAAATTTCCCGTCGAATCGAAGCTGCCCGGTTCAAATAGTGCAATTATGAGCAGAGATATTCGTAATTAAAATGAAAAAAATGATGCCGAAATATTCGTAACTTGAATTGTGTCAATACTCTGCAGTATGCCACGATAATCGGCAATACTCCAAGCGCCCCAGCGGACACGTCTCTACTCCGGCCGAGTAGAGCTCAGCCCATGTAGCTCTTTAGCCGCTTCGCCAGGCAGTTGGCGCTTTAGATCAGCGGTACCGCGCTTGCCTGTCAAGCGTGCAGCTCGGGTTCGAATCTTCGTCCCCGCAACTACGATTATTTAACTCACTTTTCTTCAACTTTCCAGTGTGTTCTGGACCATCTATCTATTCTTTGGTAAAACAAGAATAATCTTTATGTATAAAGATGAATGTATGTTTGTTTGTTTTTTCTTTATACAAATCCACAGTTTTCATCCGATCTCGATGAAACTTTGCACACTTATCCTTTAACCCAAGGAGAAAATACTGTCTACATTTGGTTGAAAAATTATCTGTATGAACCCAACACATGTTGTCTCATAACTTCGAAATACGGCGGTAGACAGACACGTTGGATATGGACGTCTTCGTACCGCGTTTCCGTGTAGTGAACTGGCAGCTCAGTGCATAAAGCGCTTGCTTGCAAACGTTCTGGTCTCCGGTTCAAATCTCCGTGGAGGCGAAGATTTTTAAAAATTGTTTTTCATCGTAAGAGTCAGGCCTGGACCGTAGGTTATTCGGATCGAATGTTAAACTGTAGATATTAGAAAGTTAGGGGTGCAATGCGAGGCAAATCGTAGGTAGTCTTGCAATGTTGTAGGTGTACACTTTTTACGTTATAATGATCCCTCAGGTGTTGTTCACAGTCAGTGTGTGAGTGTGAACCACAGTAATATTATTATAAATACGTAAGTAAGTCACTGTCTGTTTGTTACGTTTTGACGACTAAATGGCTATATTGATGGAATTTGATAAGAAAATCTGTATGAAGGGCGCAGGAAATTTATTCCAGTATGATTAACAGTTGTAGTCACGAAATTCTGAGACCTTATCGAATGGTGACAGAAATATGTTGGAAATTGATTCTCTTCAAGAGACAGGTTCGACGGTACAATTATATAGTGATAGCTTTCCTGTCATATTATTCCGACTCGATATTGTTTGGGACCAATCCTTCGTTACCAATAACTTTCTATATTTAATTCTGGCAAAAAAATTCTTAATCCACGCGTACGAAGTCGCGGGTACGGGCTAGTAAAATAATATAAGTCTTGGAAAGTTCTGTTAATCCCAGCAGTTTAGACTGAGGGCAAAGCGCATACGCAGAACATGCGGTAAATATAACAGAACCTCAAAGCGCAGCAATAGAGACGAGGAATAAATATATTTTAAAAATGAATAAACAAAACTAACAGCAACTGTGAGTAAATAAACAACATTTAATTTCTTAGAATGCCACAATACGTAACAATTCGCGGCACATGAATCTAAAATATAATTAATAGAAACTTGACAATGAATTCCTTATAATGGGTAAAATTTCGCGGCACACCTTTCACCTCGTCGTGGCACACCGGTTGTGAATCACTGGTTTAGAGCATTTGTTACGGTCTCTCAATACTTGCTAGAGATATTTTAAAACCAACGATTGATTCCTGACTGACTTTCAGTTGTGAAAAACTCTAGCTCGAATCTCGGAAGAGCTATTCAGCTTGCAATTTGCACGATTCTTTCAAAATAACTGCTGACGAATAATACTGGCTGCCGATGATTTACTTGTTCGCATCTTCAAGCAATTGTTCATATAGAAGAATGAAGAAATTGTTCACATCTGTACATAATTTTTCTCAACATTTGCAAACAAGTTGCCTTAACTCCTGGAACACTCAAAATGCCTGAAATCGACAATTTGTCCTGCCAAAAGTGTCCTCTTTTTGCTGCTAATAAAATTGAAAAATATTTTAGTCCTCTTCTTGACTAGGAGGCCTATGCATCGATACAGAGATTTACCTGCCAAAGTCACCGTACAGAAAGATACAATACTCGACGTTTTCCTGTGCAGCACTGATATCTCCAGATAACCACAAATAAGAAACTACGTCCTTAGCAACGTTACCTAGCTCTGGCCTCGCATTCAGGAGGACGCGGATTTGAATCACCGTTTGGCCACCCATTTAATGGTTTCTCCAAATCACTCCTGGCGAATATCTACAGTCCTTTCCTGCCTCTAATGACTTTAACGTCGGCGAAACATAAAACCATAAAAAATCAGCAATCTTCTTCGCTTATTATAACAATGTATTCAACTATAGTTTTTCCTACCCACAATCTTCCAGTAATTAAACTATCAAAAGACGTATGCAATAATGTCATTAGCTAACTTTAATTCTTGTAAGTTTTTTTTTTTTTTTTTTAAAACTTCTTTCTTCACTCTTAATATTCACAAGACGCGGATTTGCAAACTTTAGGTCGATATGATTTTAAAAAGCCGTGTATAACTCACACTTTTAACTGATACTATTTTTGTTCTCAGCTACAAAGAATTCTGATGCACAGAATAAGTGTTTGTAAGCGAAATATGTCTACCAGCAGATGTTTATAATGATAATAATAATTGGTCAGAAACTATTTTCGTGCAAGAAGTGGGCAGCGCTGAGTTTAAAGAAGAGGCTATTAATTAATTCAAAGAAACGTTTAACAAAGTTGTGCTAGATGTTTACAAAGATTAATTCAAAAACTCGATTTCTAAAAGCTTCTAAAAATAATTATTACTCATTACGTCAACAGAACACAATGCCAGTGTTGGAAGCCTTTCAAATAATGTGGATTCCTTTCTTCTTGGAGAAAGCTGTGTCAAAGCACAGAAGCTAAATTCTCCAGATGATGAAAATTGTGTTTTGCCCTTACCTCTTAATTCTCCTTACACTAAAATAACAAAATTGCGTATTAATGAGAAAGCATACATTTTTCCTTTGTCAATAAATACGTACTTACGAGATGCTAATAACATATTTTATGGTACTCACCGTACTCCTACGTTTTATTATTTTAAATTTAACATTTAACATCCTGAGAAATATTTGTTACTGACACAACTTTCATTATTACCCGGAAATTATATGAAATTTGTGAGGAAAATTCACGGTAGTAGTTCTGGACATAATTAAATTTTTAATACTAGAACTAAAGTTTTTAATCTATAATTATTTTGCATTTTAAAAAATACTTACTTTTTCCTATTGATAATTAACAGAAGCTATACATTAGTTATTTTGAAAAAAATTGGTAAATTGGGAAGAAAAGAATTTATTGTTCCCTGTTGTATTTAACGAACGTAAACATTATAGCTGGGGTACTTGTGTCCTATAACTTAAGACTAAATTGTTTATATATGTGTTACGACACAAGTTACGGTTACTTATTGTTTACTAATAACATTTTAAATGAAAATTTTAATTAGATTATTTTTTTATTTATTACCTAGTCAGTATACAAGGTTACCATAATTTAAAGTCCCCTGTGGCAAATGAACAGGTATCATTGATGTGTGGAAACTTTGGTTTCGTAATATCATACTATATCATAACATTTTTTTTTCTTTCTTCACAGTCATGCTACACATAGATTGCTCTAAATAGTGGCAATTCAATAACTTGATACGATATCTAAGTCTCGATATGGACTTTATTATAGTGATGTTACGAATCTAATAACTTATTGGACCAGACATTATTTACATGTGATGACATGCAAAGTTTTGAAAGGTAGCAAATTTGTGTAGAAATTTTGTGGCTCTGTACATTGGGAAAAAATGCAGAGGCGCACTCAGAAAAAACCTATTTGTAAAATTTTTAGGCCCACAAGGCTAGAAAATTGTTTCTGAAATAAACAATTCCTCAGAAAACGGTCATAAAAACCGAAGAATATTATATGTGGTTATTACAGTTTTTTAAAAAAATAAATAAAGTGGTAATTTAGTATATGGAGAGCTGAGCAAGATTCTCAACTTAGAATTCTTATGAACTACACCCGCGCGCTTGACCTTTTATTTAAAAAAAAAAAAAAAAAAAAAAAAAAAAAAAAAAAAAAAAAAAAAAAAACCTACAGCGAGAGGAAGAACATGCGAGGTACACAGCCTCACCATAAGTGATTTTCTTACATATTAGTAACATCGAATTTTTTATTTAGTAGTTATGATTTAAATACTAACATTGAGTTTCTAAGGGCACAGAATGTCAAGAGAGGTATTCGAGATTCTTCATGCAAATAACAGTTGAAGAGAAAAGGTTGTTGAAGAGAAAATGAATTGAGATAAGGTGAGGATGTAAAAAAGCTTAATGGAGAAGCTGTAATAATTCTGGTGGGATGTGAAATGGAAAATATTAGCCTGAGGGCAGAAGATTAGTATAATGATAAAGTTAGTAGTTCTATTAGGTAATTGATTGTCATTTGAAAGTAGAGTATAATAAGATAAGTGGAAGACCTTTGTTTCGTGATGAGATTATAATAAAGAAAATGGAATTGATTCTTACAGTTGGTATGATTTTTTAATAGTAGTTTGATTTATAGCGGTGGTATCTAAGAAAAACCAGCGGTGGACATACAGGGTTGAATAAAGATCCTATTTCAACTAATCTGACCCTGGAAACTTAAGGAAAAGTAATGAAATTTATATTTTAAAAGTAAAAATAAGATATTAAGGTAAGATCGTAAGGAGAACAAAAAACGAAGTACATTTTCATATCATTTCTAAAACATAAAGAACCGTAAAAATTGGTGACCTCTAAGGACCTGAATCTCTATGCAACTACTGACAGAATTTTCTTCGGTTACTGAGTTTATGCTTTACTAGAAGCGACTAAAGCATATACTTTTGATGCGCGAGCGTGTGAGTAAAATTCAGGATATTTGAAGACTTTAGACTGTTACTTTAAAACGTAAGAGGATCTGGTTCTGCAGAATCATCACATTTCTGTAGTTAGCTTTTTATATTGTTTGCAGTATTAATTAATAGCTTTATAAATTCTGTATTTTTTAAAAGAAAAAAACTGACACCTTCCACTGATTCTACCACACAGGAAAATTCTAAATCAATAAATGTTCCTCCTTCCCATCTAATGCTTCACGCTACGTAAAAATGAATAAGTATGATTTGTAAAGAAACACTAAATACAAAAAAGCGTAAATCGATCTATTTAAAAGCTGTGTAATAACTGCAAGCTGATAAAAGCATGTATGCACATAATAAAAAACTACATTATTTATAAATAATGTTGTAAACAAGCTTCAGTGATAGTACTACGTTAATAAGTTTCATCCGACGACGGTACCGAGATACAATTTCTAACAGTTTCATTTATACACAATAAAATGTCAGCATTAATTTTGATACAACGAATTTGATGGTTGGTAATCAATATTTCTACAGCGCACTGAAAATCGTATTTTCTATTTCTTTTGAAATCTAAAAGGGAAATGATTATTATGGCTGTGGAATGTTTAGTGATGTTCACGTAAAAACACTGACATTTATCAGTTTGAAGAACTATTTTTAAAATCAAAACTTGATACTCTAGTGGTCCTTTGCACTTTGTGTTGCTGTAATGACGGTATTCTAGCTATCAGACGCAATATGTAACAGCTATTATGTCGGAAAGTCTTTCACGTCTAATGTGTCACCTTTTTTGAACATACGGTTGGTGATAAATGTTATTTTTGTATGTGAATTGTTTTGTATTTTAGGTGAAAACTGTCAGTGATGACATATATACAACTGGTATTTTAAACCAAACAAACGACAGCATCTACTGACTGACAAAACAAGCAGCATATATAGGTATGTCATGACCTAGTCTCATAGGTATTTAAAATGGTTTTCGCTGTACAAAGCAGCAAAAGCTTTTAAGTTCGGAGGCAGTAGAAACCTAATCATACTGACAAATCTAAACACCATGAAGTTTGCCTTTATCGGACAGTTTCAAGCTCCATTGGTTATTACGGCCCGGTAACCACAGCGCATTAACAATGCCGACAGTAATTACAGGAAGGCTTCACCCCATACCCCACCTGCGTGCGGTCTCAGGCGCTGTACAGACGGGCATTACACCTGTAGAAGGGGAGGGGGTGAGGTGTTGCGGCCGGGGACGTCTCCTCCGGCATTCCGACGCCCCCCACCATACACACACACCTGCAGGCAGTCAACTGCGGTAATGTCTGCCGTCGCTCATGGCTTGAGCGACCGCAGAGCCCCGGCGCCTGCAGGGATACAGCACTGCACTACACACCACCGCGCACGCCCCATTGCGCGCTGGTTGTGTTGTGCTTGGCTGCATACCTACCAGGATACCTGCTACTGTCACAAAGACGCCATTAAAGCTTTAATGGCGGCTTTTAAATACGCAGGATGGGGATCTGGAAGGTGAGGGTTTGGAGTGACACAAACTACAAAGTAGCTGTTATACGACTTTTTCCATGTCAAGGCATGTCACGCATTTCCATTTTATTTGACTTTAATTCGTCTTTTCCTACATAACCCTTTTCTTTAATACTGTCCATCACCTGGAATTACACGCATTGTGCTGAAGCAAAGAATTCTTCTCTTCAGATGAATTTAGTGAATTAATCCATCCTTAAAGAAGTAAGATCTTGCATGTACACAATTTCAAACAAACTTCTAATGGAAAATAGAATTCATCGTATAAAATTATAGGTTTCTATCTCAGTCATGTACTCAAGGTAAAGTAAATCACTGTGGTTAATGTTTTATGCTAGAGGTGAATGTTTCTATGTTCCTTTCAATCCATAGGAAATCAAAGTAATTCTTCTAAAAACCGAAAAGGAGCAATCAGGTATTATAAAACTTCTGCGCAAATGCAGTCATTGAAAACTCGTGTACAGAGGAAGCTGTGGCCATTTTCTTTCCTCTTTTGTCTTAGTGTTTTGTATGACTATGACTAGTGTGATTAGTGTAGTGTGTTGTAGGTAAGGGACGGAATAGGACAGGAGCTGAATTCTGTGCTGCCACTTATGGTTTAATTGGTCTAATTCTCCATTAAATACTACGTGTGTCTTGAAGATTAATGTTCATTCGGAGGGATAATTATCACAGTAACATTATCTCTCACTACTTAAGAACTAAGGTATTTATTTAATCCATGACTATAGTACATAATTTGATGATTTTGAATTTTGCACCACCATATTCAAGACCCTGTTTGCCAAGTCCCAAATGATGATAATTACTTCTACCTCCAAAACTCAGCTAACCCAAGAGCGCAATAGATTTTCATCGACGTCAGCAATAGGGTAAGTTTCTGACTATTAAGGAACGGAAACAAGTCATTTATAAATAAATCAGAAATTATTTAATACAAATACTGAGAAAGCTGGTTGAAAATTTCAAATTCAGTAATCGTTCTCCCTTAAAATAAGAAATAACGATTTATATTACTTGATGATCGTAATTTAAAAAAAGTCTTATGAATCTGCTGCTTTTCGAGCAACAACGTGTCCCGCATGTGATATTAGGTAAAAATGAATTTGCCAAAATCGGGTTTCTTTTTTTTGATAAAAATATATGAAACATTATCTCGGATGAAATCATTGCTGTGCTGATGTTCAAGCCTAATGATGCAACGACATCGTCATTAACAGAACTCTGCTGCGATTTCAATTTTAGAAGAGTCACAGACAGTAAAGAACCATCTACACCAATTCATAGAAAAGTTCAATTTTGTTTCTCAATTCTAGCTTTGTGAACATTTAATTAGTCTCTCAAATACCACATTATATTAGGTTACTTAAATTCTCTATTCAAGTTACAGAAGTTTACTTTGTTGAAATGAACTAAAAAGTTAAGATAAAAGCTATTGATTTTAAAGATTTCGATTTAATATAGTGAATATTCTTTTGTTTTTTGAAAAAAAAGAGAATACGGTAATTAATTTAGGTGTGTAATTACTCATCAGGTTGAAAAAGGTTTCTTTCTCCATACTATTTTATATCCATAACGATATATACAAACTGTCAATGTTTACTGTAAATAAATCACTGGTTTCCTTACTGTCTCAACAGGTTCATTTGAACTCATGCCATTTATGTACTTAAAAGTCTGGTTTTATTGCCCATGATAAGAGACACTTTTTCATCTTTAGTATAAAATAATTAATTACCACTTTTAGTGAAACCAATGCTACTATTTATTACTGATGATGTGTTTACTCTGTGACAAGTTTCACGTCTCGTCAATTTAGTATCGAAACATGTGTTAAAAATGTTTTCAGTGTTATAGTTTCTTCTATTTTTGCTCAGATATTTTACTTCCATTCTTATCACTTGTACATGACTGTTACATTTGTACGACGTTCACATTCATTATGGTACGTGTGAAAAAGTCTCATTTGCTTTATAGAATTGTCGATTAAAATTAAAAATTGAATACTCCCATTACCAGTGGAGCAAGGGAATGTCATCAACAGTCACAATTACAAACTCTCGTTCGCCATTTCTCTTTACTCTTCCCAGGACTTTTTCCCAGTCTAAAGATAAGCTAAAAGTCATTCGAGCTCTATATAAAATCTTATGTTTTTATTAGTTGTCATGCTTGTAAAATTCCACTTACTTTTTGTTGGTTAAGCACTGCTTCGATGATGTTGTTACTGCCAACGTTTCGGCTCCCAACCTGAGGCCTTCTTCATGGATATTTTGAGCTGATTTTCACCTGCTAATCGCTGGACACACCACCTCGTTGTTCGCCTGCACGCTAGGTGGATTCTAGATATAAATTTGTAACATCATCTTTACAATATTTCGTCTATTTTAATTCTATTTATAATTGTGTTAATGTCTTTGTATGGTTAAATGATTTAGAATGTATGGAAAAATAAAAAATTGTTTACTTCTTCCAACAGAAATTCTGAACACTCAGCGATTTCTCTCTACGGATACAATACCAAATAATAATAAAAATTACTTTCTTTGTGTATAACCTTCTCGTGTGACGTAATACAATTTTTACGACGCAATATGTTTTGATAGGTTCATCTTCCGGCTATTACTATTCGTAACGCAATGTGGTGCAACCAGCAGACAATCGGATAGTCGACACGAGGGTCGATATGGAACCAGGGTGGCTCGTTAGAGTTAATGGCTGTCCCGGAGATCTGCCCGTCCGTAACTGCTACTGCTGTCGGCAACCCATGGCACTTGCTATCACACCTGGGGCTCATCAAGAGCCTCGAAGAGAAGGGGAATATGTGGTCATTACAAACCGATATCTTTGGCAATCTTTGTAACAGTAACGAACAATGATGGAGCAGTGAATGATCTTTGTGTACATTACATCATACAGCAGGATATTTTACCACTTCTGCCTATAAACACTCCTTTATTTTGGCTACTATTTGTCTCGTATTTCTTAACCCTGGCGAGTTTTCTTCCTAGCTCAGTATTCATTCATTCCTGCGCTGCAGTCGTCTTTTATTTCCTGGATCTATTTCGCCACAGATACGGGGCGCAGTGTCTTGGCTTTAGTGACGGGAGAGAATTTGATATTTTAATCAGCATTCTGTTCCTATTCCTATTGAAAATCTCGTTGTTAGAGACTTTTTCTGACTATTATAGACCTATGAGGGACCTTCATATCTCTGTTCCTTAGTTCAGACATCACTCAGAAACTACCCAACAAATTTGGATGTGGTTTTTACAATCCGACTGCGTACGAAGCAAGAAATGATAATTCATTCGCACCAAGATAGTTGGCCCTCACAGAGCACACAGCATATTAAAAGAACACTTACTTTCGAAACATCCACCAAAGATCTCGCTAAAACAAAAATAAACACTCATGTATTTGGACTCTGTTAGCATCGTTTTGGACTACGTAAGGTTGGTTACTTATTTCTTAATAAAACTACTAGATACAACGTGGAGACCATCAAACATGTGAACAACGGATTTCGAACTCCTGCGTGTATATTTTATGGTATACACCATATATGTCTGTGGTACAGACGTTTACTTAAATGCACCCTATTCTTTGAGATATTCGCATGAAAAAGAATTAATCCAAATACCCTGTAAATACCAAAATTACTGCTGTGTTTTGTTAATTTTTAGCGTGGTCTATGCGATAAGACGTTGGCTTCAAAATATTCTTACCCGGTTTCCAGTGCCGCAGTACTAAATACTTTTATTTATTTTTATCTTCAGAAATTATTAAGCATAACTTTTTTATTTCGTTTAAACTATATTTACATACTTTTACTGTCTGAGAAAAAATTTAAACAAATCATATTGATTATAACAGATACAACATACGTAATTTCGGCCACAATATTATAAATGGCTTCGTATAATGCCTCATCCATACCCAATGAAATTTGGTCATTAGGCGAATCTGTTAGTAAACTGCAATCTGACAAAAGCATTTTGCTGTTTTATAAGCGTTTGTCATATCCTTGTTAAACTCCATTTTGTCTATTTTTTCGTCACGGACATTATTATAAAAAGCTGAAATCCCCTAATGATTCACACAAAAAGAATATTTACAATTGATAAATACATTAATTATTTAGAGCGGACTGATGGCTCATTAGTTTAGGCGTATGATTGGAGATCTAAAGATTCCCGATTGGTACAGACGTTTTCTGTAAATTTGGTTATTTATTTATTCAGTTATGTGAAATGTAGTAGTGTAAAATACATGGTAACGTTAATCAAAGATTAACATTCCAATTTAGAGTTAAGGTTACAAAGACACTAAATTAGAAACTTTATACTTTGCTAACAAAAGTACAATAAAAGGTAAACGTATTACTACTCACCATTAATTCCGTGCGGTTGATGTTGTGGGAAAATGATTGTTTTAATATTTCCACTCTTGTTCACAAAGCTGAAATACGTTTAAAGGTTAATGAGAATGGAATATTTAAAGTCGATAAATTTGTTAAATGTTAGATCGTCCTGGTGGTTCAGTGATTAACCCTGCACTGGTCGCGTGGATTACATATGTAGTCCACTCAAGCCATTTCTAATGGGACTTTTCAGAGCGTGACTACTGCAGGGTTAAGGCGTCTTCCAGTAGATTGAAAGGTCTCAGGTGTGAATAACTTTCTCGTCTGGGATTTATTAAGCCCTTTAACCCGACCTTCACCTCTGGCACAGCTTGCTGTGTAATGTGAAGTACGAACGCTTCCGTGGTTCGGATTCCATATTAAGCTGTAGGTTCCCTCTAGGCCTAACAACCCTAGTTTTAACACGGACGTGTACATATCAGTAGCAAATTCAAGCCAAAACTAAGGCTTCGCATGGTCCTAGTTGGCCCAAGCGAACATGCATACATAGATTAATGATTTTCAACAGCATATTAACAACTTAGAACCCGTGTTATGTGAAATTCGGTGTGTTTTCTTCGTAATTTGAATTCTGTTTTCCGGTTAAGAAAATCCATGGCATTTTCCAGTAAAATCTATCAAATCTTCCAATTCCTGATTAAGTCAGTTTGTTTGTGGAAAAAAATGATACGTCATTATAGTGCCACAAATGTCATTGAAATCATTCGACGTTCATTTAAACACTCGAGCCTCTGTCTGAATCTTTTCTAATTATACCCTCGTTGACATAGATAGTATGCTGTATCATTTTTTTCTGTTTTGTGAAACAAGAAAAATTTAAATCTGCTCTACCGACCATTGGCTGATCCGTTGTCTCCCTAATACGAGTCCAACGACACGGCTGCCTCTATTAACGGGAATAAGCGGAAGCATGTACGGTGCGTGCATAATACAGCTCGTGATAACGCGATGTGACAACGCTTATGGCGATCCTAAACTACATTACGTGGGAGCACGCACGCCTGTGCTGCAAGGCCGGTACACTGGATACAATCTGTTTCGTTAACGCTGGCAAGTTACCGGCGGCTGGGACCCATGAGCCGGGCGCCCATCCTTCAATCAGAGCTGACCGCTGCTTCGTGGGTGACGGATGACATTCACTGTGGTGATGGCTATCTCACTGATTGACCTCTCTTTGTTACACTCCTGTTTTTTTCATGTTTGTGGTAATTAGCTCTCTGGATGAAAATGTACGAGCTTTAAACATTATAGAGTCACGTCATTGATGTATTTCGGACAATTAAACTCAGATCAGACGGACGCATATGATTCCGCTAACATTTTTTCTTGTCTTCACTTCTTCCTGTTACTATTATTTATTTCATTATTGTTTTTTTTATCCAACTGGTTTTCATAGAAAATACTTTGAATTTTTACAAGCATCTAAAAGTCTCTGTTATCTGTTACCCTAATTTTGATTGATTTCAGAAGCGAAAAACTCAGTTTTATACCTTCCCTACTAAAGATAGATATATGATACTGTGAACGTGTTCTTATACAGCAGTAGAGTTTGATCGTGAATTTATCGACGTGAACAAACAAACAAACAAACAAACAAAAAAAACAAACAAAAAAAAAACTTATAGTCTTTTTGGATTTTTGATATTAGTGAAAACATATTTTCATCATATGATTGAGAATTTGATACTTTCAAGAAAGTATTTGTTTGTTATAATTTTTTGATCAGAATTTTCATCTTTACATCCGTCACTGAGTGAGAGAGCGCAATGATACATATCTCATATTTTACGCAACACTATATCCATTCATCATGTGAAAACACTACGAAATACCGCTGCCAGATTTTAAATAAAAATCGTTAGATATTCATAACAGGTATTAACATCGTCGTTTACTGACAGGTGACGTACCATGATACGTATGTCTCAGATTTAATTTCGAAATTTAAGCAATAGAATTGTGAAAACTTCATTCAAACTAGTTCTGTAGTTATTCTGAAAGGAGCAATGAAAGAAAATACAGACAAAGAAACAAACACGTTATTAGACAAGAATTCCAAAAATTACTAAACATTAACAAGCATTTAAAAAAAAATAAAAAAATAACGTGGAATAATAGAAGGTACATTCCCCAGAGAGAAATAATAAGTCAGTTCCTTTAAGTATCGTAATTTAAGTGGTCCATACAGAATACAGTTCCCACAACGACCACCAATCGAATTAGATTGCACGTTCCTACATGAAGCTGAAACGAAACTAAAGCGACAATTCGCCACGTTTACATAAATACAACAATGTCCACACACACTTGAAGATAAATACTGAATAGTCCTTCGTCAAATATTAAAAATTATACACAGAGCTCTGCTCTAAGTTAAGCCTTTTTTAACCCCGTAAATCAATGTAATTACGACACCAAGTTCATCAATATAATTGAATGATGAAGTATTCATACTCCCTAACTCAAAGCAGACGCCCGGGTCTATTTCTTTCAGGTAGTTTCTGGACGAACCTTTCAGCTATGCACAAATCAAAGTGGTTCTCCCACTATCGGCAATTTCATTTGAGACTGCAAACTATGCTGATTTCTCCAAAACACAATGAAATTAGGATAAAGTAAAGGAAATATAAACAATCACAGCGAGTTAATCATTAATGAATGTTTCCAACTATTATCCATTCTTAACTTGAATTTAAGCTATTAAATCATAAAGCTATGTCAAGGCTTTACTTGAACCCCATCATATTTCAAGGTCGGTTCACACTAGCGATTAAGTCAGATAGGACAAAGATGAAAATCGCTAAACATATAACCCAAAGAGACCTTCTCACTGCTCGGTCCGGTTAGGACAGGGCAAGGTAAGTCGATAAGAAGATCGCGCTGCGGCCATTAACAACGGTCAAGAACGAAGCGCTCCTGACTTTAGCTGATCGGACAGTTAGCGTGAATGTGCAACAGCCAGGTCAGATCAACATAGAGGACGAAAGTCTCAGAGCTTGTTCGTGGCTTCAATGAATTGTATGATTTTACTCATAAAATAATAATAATGCATCAAGTTTTTATAAAGGTGAATAACACGCCAAAACAATTGAATTTTTGTTTTATTTTGGTGTCGTACGCGTTTCGCTCTATTTCAAGTGCATCATCAGCGACATCTGTTAGATATTTATTCATTTGGTTAGCTACATTGGGTTTAAAGAACAATAAAAAGTAGGGGTGAAATTAAATTTACTTACATGTTACTTTTTTACATTTTACTCATCATCAGGGAAATGTAAAAAAGTAGCATGTAAGTAAATTTAATTTCACCCCTACATTTTATTGTTCTTTAAACCAAATGTAGCTAGCCAAATGAATAAATATCTAACAGATGTCGCTGATGATGCTCTTGAAATAGAGCGAAACGCGTACGACACCAAAATAAAACAAAAATTCAATTGCATTGGCATGTTATTCACCTTTATAAAAACTTGATTAACTTGCAATTGAGGAAATGGCCAACAATATCCAGTTAATAATAATGCAATTCATGTCACAAAACTACACTAAACATAACCGTACAATGTAACCATACATAAATTATAAGATTGCACTGTATTGCGCAATAAGTAGAATTATGGCATGACGATGTTTATTTTCTATTATTGATGTCGAAAATATTGCTAATTCGATTCATTGTCCACTTTTGATCGTAAAGTAGAATCTACTATTTTGTTAAACGGAACGTAAAAACGGCAAGGTTTAAATAATAATACCGTTATTGTGAATCGGTCCCAAGCGTTCAGCCAGCCAAATCCAGTCGAATTATGGGGGTGGGGGGGGGGGGGGGAGAGACCAAATTTATGATACGGCCAAATTGCACATGCGGTTAAGAATGACACCTTAGAATAATAATCTGCTTTTAACAAAACTGTCTTCATTCCCACAGCAGACATAGAAATATGAAAACCAAGTAGTCATAAGTACAATAAATAAATTAACGCGCGATGTCTTTTGTGATGTTGCAAGGCAGATTAGTAGTTCAGGAGCTAAAAGCGTTTTAAAACACAGCCAGATAGACTTTCATAATATGTACTGAAGAAAAACTACTGCATCACTTTTCTATAACAGTATCTGTCTTATCTGTCTAAAATTCAGATGATGATCATAGAATTTTAACTATTGGCATGAGTATATTGAGATACAAAGTTAAATGTTTATTGCATGGCTACACATTCTGTCGGAAATTTCACTGCAGCTACCTACGACCGCCTAGCCTACCATTTCTATGCTTCCTGACTGACGTCATCTCTATAGATATATCGCAGAGCCGAAATAGCATCCTCGTTTCATAGAACACACAAGAAGACAGAGGGTACCAAAATGATAGCAATGAGGCAAAATTTATGAGACAGTCATCCATCGGTTTTCTGATCATGTTTAATTTCATTACACCTCGCCATTTCTGCATTAGAGTGCAATAGAAAGCTTTCGTCATGTGTGGTGGACAGGCAATAATTTTAGGCTACAGTTCTCAAAAGTCAATACAGTTGGGTGAAAGTGATTGCATATAGCAGAGGTTGGAAACCAGACAGTTGCAACAGGGATTCGAAACAGCCAATAGCTTAGGAATTTAAGCATCCAAGCAGCAGTGACACCAAAGTAGATCGGAGAGTCAGCAAAAGTAGGAGTTAGCAAGACGTCATTTGGAGACAGAGTGTAGGGAAAGAATTATTCCTATTGGCCAGAAGCACTCCTCACTACGGAGGTTAGAGAGGGAAGAGCAGAACAAAACTGGGAGTCAAAGTCAGAGACAGGGCAGACATGGCAGATTAGCAGTGTGTCAGATTGGAGCTTGGCGAGTCTAGTAGAGTCTGAGCGTCTGGGAGAGTCTGGGAGAGGCTGGGAGAGCCTTGTCTTGGAGCTATGCAGCCAGAGGTTTACGAAGACATGTAGCGAGGCGACTTCACCAACAGTAAAACAGGTGGGAGCTTACCAGCGACTTTTAAGCAATGTAAAATACAATGATTGAAGTGACATGCTGGGAGCGATAGTCTATGGAAGGGTAGAGGGAGCTAGGAGAGGCCCTATTGTACAGAACTGATGTAATAAAGTGTATATATTTGTACACACCCTTACTGAGAGTTTTATTGCCCACATGACAAGAGGTTACCCACAGTTTATTTGTTCCTCTCGCGAGGTGGCAAGGCGGACAATAAAACAAAAACAAACAAAGTTCGTTCGTCCACCACACATGTTATAATCATGAGGAAATGATCGCTTAGGATTACCATAGTCCTAAAGCGAAATGGACAGCAAGATCTAACTAGCCTTTTAGGGAGAAATCTGGAACATATGTGTTTCCATACTTTCCCCAATTTAATCTAACATCTATATATATAAAGATGAATGTATGTATGTTTCTTTGTTTGTTTTTTCATCATACAAATCCACAGTTTTTATCCGATCTCCATGAAACTTTGTACACATATCCTTTGAAACAAGAAGAAAACTACTGTCTCCATTTGGTTAAATAATTATCTGTATAAATAATACATGTTGTCTCATAATTTCAAAATATTACTGAACGGCGATAGACAGACGCGTTGGAGATGGAGGTCCTGTACTGTTTTTCCGTGTAGTGGCCAGGTAGCTCAGTGGTTAAAGCGCTTACTTACTAATGTTTGGGTTGTGGTCTCCGGTTCAAATCTCCGTTGAGGCTAAGATTTTTAAAAATTGTTTGTGATCGTAAGAGTCACGCCTGGGCCGTCGGTTATTCGGATTGAATGTTAGACTGCAGATATCACAAACTTAGGGCTGCAATCCGAGGCAAATCGTAGATAGTCTTGCAAGTAGTAATACTATAAATACGGAAGTAACTCCTGTCTTATGTTACGTTTTGACAACTATATGCCTATACTGAAATTGACGGAATTTGACAAGAAAGTCTGTAAGGAGGGCACAGGACATTTTTTTTTAAATTATTTTTGGTGTGATTAACTGTTGTGGTCACGACATTTTGAGAACTTACCGAATAGTGACAGAGAGACGGATGTGTGTGTTAGTCTGTAATGTTACGTCGCTTGCTCAAGCTATGCTTCTCGCGCATTATGTTAGTGTTCAATTTCTTAGTAAATTTCGTTTAGGGAAAAAACGTATTATTTAGTATAGATTAGATTTTCTGTCCTATTACTTTGTGTCTGCTTAAATGATTCTGGCTCCAATTTATTTTGCCTTATTTTTTGACATGCCTCGCGGGCGTAAACTGGCATAAGTTGTAGCTCTAGCAGAGCACGAGCAGCTTAAGTTATTAGAACCCAAGAATCGGATGCTCATGCTGAAGAAAGAAGAAAAGTCCAAGCTGAAATAAAGCTGCCCTTAGTTAACACCCCTCACAATCGTTTGTTTTTCTGTTTTTAAATATGTTGGAAATTGATTCTCTTCAAGAGACAGGTTCGATGGTAGAGTGATATAGTGATGGGGTTTCCGGTCATATTATGCCGACTCGGTGTTGTTTGGGACCAATCCTTCGCTACCAACAACTTTTTATAATCAATTCTGGCAAAGAAATTCTTAATCCACGCTTACGAAGTCGCGGGTATCAGCTAGTTAGTCTATAAAGTCACAACAATTAGGTTCTGAGGCGTCTAAAGAGATTGTCTTCGTCACCGTCTTACACATCAACATTATTTGCTAATTTTCGAGATAACATTGTTACTGGAATGTGGTAAAAGAGAGTAGAGGAGTCGCTCTCACAATTTAGACTCAAGCAATTGCTCGTCAAATTTTTTTAGTAAGTTTCCATAAATAAGATCAATTACGCCCTCAATTATTTCGGATGTTATTCCTGTCTTCTATAAATGCAAGATGTGCAAAATATATAGCAAAAACATCATAACTTGTCGATGCCGTCGGGTAAAGACTCGCTTTGGGAAGCATGTGTTCAGTCTGACAATTCATCATCCACCTCACATCAGTGTGGTATGATGGATTATTAATGTCATAAACGACCTTCATTTCATCACCGATTTGACGGCTTCCATTATCTTTTAAATGGAGGTACATGATGATACTGTCGCGTTAAATTTAATCCATTTTGCATCATATTACCAGGCCTTTCAAAGAAAACAAGTTACAACAGGTAAGTGTAATTTACAAAATAATCCATTATGATGCTGCTAAATTACAACCAGATAAGTCATTAACTTCAAAAAGATAATTGAATGGTGCAATAATTATTTTGTTAAATTACGACATAAAGTTATTAACATGGGGTCTAAACTACTTCTTTAAAATAAAACTTTTACATTAGTTTTTCTGTAGGTTTTATTCATACTATCATGTTTCTTTTCTTTAAGTTAACGACAAACGAAGCATCGAAACAAATTATTAACGGCAATTAATGTTCGCTTATGACGCAGATATGATAACTGTAATAGCATTTATGATAAGAGGTTAAAAAAAAAATACAGTGAAAGTCCAGTTCTGTATCATGAAATTGAAATTCTTTAAGAAATTGTGACAAACATGTTTTAGTCTTAATTACTTGCAGGCTGCTATTCCCAAAAAATTGGAATGTTTAATTTTACAAGATGGTTAGAAATTAATACCATTACCATTTCCTAAAGCTAGAATTACACATTTCAAAAGAACGATTTATTTAGTAGGCAAAATAAAGAAAACGAAAAATAATGTAAAAAAGTTTTAAGGCTTGTGTTCTGTAAGTGACTCTGCTTGAGAGTATTCCTAACGTCACCATGTTATTATTATTTTATTTATTCTTTTTACAGCTTTATCGACCCTTGTTTCAGGATTCAGCGTCTTTAAGCAATATTTTACAATTTAACGTTACATAATTTGGTTCTAGTTCCTTCCAAGCTGATCTATCTTGAGTAATTCTCTTCCTGTTCACGCCTGATACTCGTCGTATGTAGCTGTCTGTAATTTTTGGTCGTGGCGTTGGAGTAGCGTAGTCTGGATTGCCAAGACCGAACCATTTCTGGACGTGACTGACGTATAAAAATCGGATAAGTCTGGCCATTAGGCGTTTTATAAATCTGTGTTACTTTCGTTTTCACTTACTTGCAATGACGGGTTATCAATTTATCTGAATGTCGTCAAGCAGAAATCACATAAACAGATGTCTGAAACAAGAATAAATGTCAATTTATATACGATAAATCAATGAAAATTAGTAAAACAAATAATTTAAAAGTATAACCATTTTTGAATACTCATTTCATGTTATATTTGTTAGAATATGATGAAGAATTATTTTATAGGAAATGTGTAATGAGTCCAATCATCACTGACATAGAGATTTTTATGGGCGAGAAACTAAAAAATTTTATAACAAAAATTGCTTGTCTAAAAATCTTAAAGTGAGGCACTGTAACTCGGTTGTGAAACCGGAATGTCTATATGCTAGTGAATGCCTAGTGTTGAACTATAGATTGGATACATTGAAATTAATAGAAAGATTAATCATGAGAAACATCTTGGGTACAGTTAAAACAACAGAACTACGGAAATTAAGAAGTAAATACCAGAACATAATCAACAGAATATAACAGAATCGATAAGAAAATGGTGGTTGGTTTTTTTTTGACGTATCTATAGAATTAATAATGACAGACTAAAAAAAAAGATATTCAATTGTCTTTGGGGAAATAAAAACAAACAGTTTGATTCAAGAAGTTAAGAAAGATTTGGAAAGAAATAAGATAATAGATGAGGAAATTATGGAAAGAGATATCTTTTGAAAGAAGGTATTAAGTATGGGAGGATTCAAAGGCCGAAGATTCAAGAAGTTAAGAAAGATTTGGAAAGAAATAAGATAAGAGATGAGGAAATTATGAAAAATCTATTGAAAGAAGGTATTAAGTATGGGAGGATTCAAAGGCCGAAAAGGCAAGAAATCTGCTCCGAAATGAAACATAATGAAATGTTGAAAAAATATTGGAGTGAACGGAAGAAGAAACAACAACAAAAAATTAAGAATTGAAATTAACACGTGGTGCCTTATCGGAAAGAAGAAAGCAGACAAGCAGGGTTATTGGATTCGCCGTACATTTCGTTATTTAAGAGCATGAGTACTAAAGTTATTCTTGCTAATAAAAATTTGCTCTCGGCTGTATCTTATCTCAGTTTTATAAATCGATAAAGGATGGGACTCTATATTCATAGCGTTACAGGGTGAGTTATATGGGCTAGTAGTGACGTATGCAAAACAATATGTACGACAAACTATTGAGCACTTCATCGTTTTAACTGCAGCAGACGTAGATAGCAGTGCAACGATTAATTTGATAGTCGTCCGGCTACAAAACGTTCAGCTCACGATTCCCGACCATGTGATGTGACGGTTGAAATCGTAAGACCTCGTCTCTTGCGTTGGAAGATCCCTTTTCTCCCTCTCTCTCATTCTATTTCTCTCTCTCTCTCACTCTTTCACTCTCTCTCCCCAGCGTCCTCTTATGGAAATTAATGGCTGCATTTCCAGCAGCTCATATGAACAGGATTCGAAGAACTGCAATCACATGTTCTAAAATCAATATTTTTATCGGTTAACACTCTTGCAATCATCCATGTCACCAAACGTTCGAAGCTTTCTGGAAAACTCCTTCGGGTTAAATAGATAGTTGCTCGTGCAACCGCGGCTCTGACTTTTGCGCTCACTAGAAGGAACTCACCGTAATTGCTATACGGCCGTGAGTCTTTGATGATTGTCGTGTTCACTCGGGAAAAATACCTGCCGAGGATCACCTTAGTGTTTACGGCTATCCAGTCGCTCCCTTCAAAACATCTTTTGTGTCGTCCTATTGTCTGCAGGTAGGCCTGTTGGTTTACCGCTGCTTTCCTAAAGGATTAGAAGACAGTCGTTTGTCGACCACAAGCCTAGACGCCCAGCCCCTGCGGACTTGTCTCGCGTAGTAATTAAACTTATTGCAGTGCAATTACAACTCTGTTTTATTCATTGTATGAGTAGTCTCATTACAACTTGGAAACAAGGAAGAACTTAAATAACATTTAACATTTGCTCTTGAGATGTATCTCACAGACATCATTCTGACTACTGCTCTGGTAAATCCATTTCACGTTTGCAGTATGATACTTTATTATGTACAGAAACTTTTCTCTAAAAGCACAAAAAAAAGTCAGCAGTTCGGGAAAACCAAACAACGGCTGATGTTCAGTGAAAATAATTGTTTATTACTGAATCATCCTTTAACAAGCTAAAAGTTTTGAATTTATTTCAAAATTAGCTGTAAGTAAGTTTAAACAATAATGCAGATAATTTAGTGGTGTTTCGTATTGCATTAAACGTAATAAACGATTTTTAATTGCTGAAAGAAAGCCAGAATAGAACAGCAATGACAGGCAAACCTGATATTACCTTCTTAAATAGGTATTCCATATTAAGAGAAAATAATAACTGTCAAAAAACCTCGCAAACATACTCAGTCATAACCACTTTACATCATATTCACAGCGTTCTTTCACTTACTACTAAGATTGTCTTACATTAACTGCAGTTGACACACTATTCCCTTTAGTTACATAAAACGGATTAAATAACTGACAAATAGAAGGTGAATAATGTCTCTCACAGGTTACAGTCTGAAGAGGGAAGTCTGCGGAAAATTGATGAAACAAAGCCCCTTCCAGCTATACAGAAGTAACTCCACCGAGCAAAAGTAGGCGTCACTCTAAGACAAACAGTTTGCAGCTATTCTCTTCCACTACAACGTAAAACGTGTAAAACATAGGACACTGGCTTGTCAATTTTAATGTGATAGTCGAAAACCTTGAAAAACAATGTAAATATGATTTTGGCAGAAACTTCCTTTGCCTCAACCATAGGAGGCAAAATGTTACCACCAATAAATGAAACATGAATTTGTTACAAAAATCTGGTGAACATCACCCTTTTATCCTAACGGGTTAGAAAAAATTGCTATCCCCACCCGTGGTAGAGGACGAGAAAGTTTCGTACTGAATACGAAGAGCAACGTAAGAGGAATCTATTTAAATTAATAATTACGAAAAAAATGCCAGAGAATATCGTTGACGTCAAAGTAATCTCAAAAATTGAAGCTACAATCTTTTAAATACTTGATAATCACCTTTATAGGAGCGCAAAAGGTTTTAATTTTGATCTCCAGCGCCAGATATACTAAGATAATGAGATAATTTTCAGCTGCAGCGGCAGATGAGACCGTATAATGGGACATATCTCATGTTTTATATTTTGGAAACCTCGTCAAAATCGATTCAGCAATGTTCAGGTTGTGGCAGATTATTCGCAAAATAAATCTGTCATAACGTCTTGTGTCATATATCAGTTTTTAACTCACATCCCACGCTTTCAAACTGCGAAAATCCACTCAAACTCTATATTTTCTACGTGATTCTGGAATAAACAGACAAATTACAGCCTCAAATTTATGTATGTAGTATGTTTCGAGCAGCAACATAAGTAGATGTTGTGATTAGGTTAAAATACAGCCTGGAATAAAACGAAAATTAAATTCCGCATCACATCATCAATTCCAGCCCGTTCTGAGAAATGAAGGTCAAATCGACGTTTATTATAATCTGGGAGATCACTGATAGCAAATTAATGAATCTTGGTACACACTAATCCTATCGCATGAATAAAAATACTGTAGAAATATATTCACATCCCTATCTGGGTAAGGTGATGGTGACTCTAGGTTTGCTTTAATTGCAGAAATGGCTGGTGCAAATCTGATGTAACGTGGTAAATCTTGTTCTTTGGGAGACTAAAAACTGTAGGGGTAATGTTATTCAAACCGACCCTATCAAGGAAGGGTGCTGGCAAATAAAGATTAGTTTAATTTCTGAAATGGATGACGGCAACTCAATGAAACATGTTACATATGAATAAAATCCTCTCGGGTAACTAACAGAGATAGTCCATCGATAAAACACTACATTTCGGCGGTCATAAACTATGGCGCCATTGTTAAGTGACAGTTACTTGGCAATGGGGGCAGAGTTATGACCGCCGTAATGTCGTATCTTATCGAAGGATTCATCTGTTAGTTACCCGAGAATATTTTATTCGTATTCAACTCCAAGAAAACCTGCGGTCTTAAACACTTGGTACATATGTCTCTCATCATACAATTAAAAATGTTGTAAGGGCAAATTGGCTCCTACCAATCCCTTTCTATGTATGGTGCAGATGAATCTAGGTTTGTTTTAATTTCGGAAATAGTTGGTGCGTATGTGATGTTTCTCATTGCTAGATTAAAAATAGTGTAGTGGCAAATCAACCTCAACTAGACCGAGCAACGTCAGGTATTCTGGTAGTTAAGATATAACGAAATAACGTGGCGTGAGTAAAAGAAGTCTATCTTTGTTCTCAGAGGCGCGCAGTGATTTTCTCTGTTCGTCGATTCTATGAGTCTGGAGCACTGTGGCGCTGGATATTGGGACGCCACGTTCGGAGTGTGAACCGCAGGCACCGAGCTGACTGCTGGGTTCCGAAATTGCACTGCGGCAGCGCCACCAAAGAGAGAGGGAGGACGGGAGAGCAATACGAGGGAAACAACTTTGCGGCGGTGCGGACTGCCGAAGCTGCTCCCACGGCCGAGGGCGAGACACGCAACAGTTTCCAGCAGCAGGTAGCCACATAGTGACTACTGCCCCTCCGGAGTGTGAGCACGACACCTGCTATCAAAGCAGTGGAATATGCTACCACTGTGATTATACCTAACTGGATGTAAGCCGGTGACCTCATTTTTTGCATGGTTACTAGTCTGAAAAAGTTACCCTTTTTAGGGTCCAAGGCTTGAACTTATCTAACTGAAATACGACAGAGCTGTTTTTACACAATGATTCGCTCTGCAAAGTTTGATGAGAATCAGCTCAGGCTGAAGTACTTAAAATTATCTGAGGCAGAGGTTTTGTGTGGGCAGAGTCTACGTGCCATATTGTAAAGGGTCAATGGTCATGACCAAAAAAATAGAGAAATATGCTGGCAAATATGACCTTAAAAATGGGTAAATATGACCTAAAAATGACAAAATATGATCAAACATTTAAATTTACGATACAACAATACATGTTCAATTATACATCATTTATTTTATCTAGTACTGTCACGTAGACAGCATAATTTCCTTTCGTGCACCGGCAGCACCATTGGGAAATTAAATTTTAAATTGCTTTGTTTAAGTGACTTTAATTTCCGATAATTTATAGAATAGAACTCTTTCTTCTGCACTAACATACTCCTCTCTAAATTCCCTTACGTAACTTCGCACTTTCAGAAAATTTTATTTTCGACATGGCGGTAGGTCTACTTACTGATTCACTGATGATATTTCATTGAGATATTGATTGACGCGGATCGACACAGGCATGCTTCTGCTGCATTGTTGAGATTAAAAGGTGGGTGGAACATTACATTTAGAGAGTGACAATACTATATAACTTCTATTCTTGACTGGTGAATTCTGACCACAGTGAAAATTAGTTTTTTTCCCCACCTGTATAGGAGAAGCACAGTTCCGTGACAAATTATCGTAATTTCTTTTCATCTATATCTAGTGAATTCCCATTACTATTAAAAAAACTACCAGATTTTTCCTCAAAATATGATCATAAATATTATCGAAATATGACCAAAACTACGAAAATGGTCTGAATATGAATTTATATGCTATATAAAATATATTTAAATACTATCAAAAGCTTCGAATCATTGTTTAATTCAGCATTTCAGCTCAAAAAGAAGACAGGAAAAAAATAAGATTTGTCCTAAAAATCCGAACCCTAGTCATAACCAACTAAGGTGATCTGCTTGACACACGAACTGTGTCAATGTTTTACTATTTGAATTCACCCTGCAACAATCTGAAGAATTTATGTTGAGTTACAAGATTGTTAGGATGCATAAAGTCACAGACTGCTCGTGGACAGAGACTACGAACTACTATGTAGTGCAGGGACATCTGGAATCATCACGTGATGTGCCGAGATTTAAATACGTACTGAACCTGTTCTTAACCCTAAAGGTTTGTTCTGCAAAATTTTAAGAGTTTCAGTTCAGTCTGAAAACTATTAGAATGTCTAGAGAGGGATTCATTTCGACAGACGTGGTCTAAAAATACAGTAAAATTATCCTAGGTCTCGATCCCTTAATCCGACCTGGCTGCTTTACGATATAACCTATACATTATACAAAGCGTTCGCTCTGTAAAATTTGAAAAGTTTTTATTTAGGATGAAGATAGTTGTCGTATGTCAAGAGAGATTTACGCGAACAGACACGAACTTATTATACAAGAGACTGCGTGCGTTGAATCAGTTTTGTCCTTAGTTAAGTTAATTAACTTCTTAATATCCATGTGTAAATAATAATTATTGCCTATGATTATTTTTTGAAACAAAGATAATATTATAAATGAAATAAAACATTAAATATTGTGAATATTACATTAATTTAGTCATGATTGTAATGAATCGATAGCTTTATTGATTGTAATTAATAAAGGAACATGATTTAACAAATTAGAGGTTGTATTAAAATTAGCGACTGCGGAACGGTAACTGAATGCTTTCTGATTATATGAGTGATAAAGAAACTTTATTTCAAGATCTTATTCAGACTGGCCACCATTCAGACTCATTGATGTTCTTGTTCACCTTCACTTCGTGGACCCTTATAAACAAGTGCAAAGAATTTCGTGTTAAGTGTCCGCACTGTGCATATGAAATTAAATTTATTAAATATTTAATAAATTAATGACTATAAATTAGTCATTACAGCAGCTGTCAGACCTAGTAAAAAAATGTTTTCTGATTTCTTATAAATAATCAATAGTTTGTTTAGTAAAACTAGTTTGTTTACAACTTAGTCCCCCGAATCTTTTTTACAATGTGTAGACTGATTGCAGATGATTATTGGTACAGTGGCAGTGTTTCAATCTGCTCAGATAGTTGATAGCTGAGATCTGACAACCGAAAGTTTGAATATATATATATACATATTTGTGGCGCTAATCGTAATGCTCACCTCATTGATAATCGGTCAATGTTCATCTTGACTGTCCCAACTCTACACTATATATATATGCATCTTAGGGAGCACGGAAACGTGCCCTTAGATGACACTTATCCTTGAGATGTGAAACTGACGCTAGGTGAGTACTACAACTCTTTATCTACTTTCGGATAAAAGATAAATATTTTTTTTCCCTTAGCCTTCCCCATCGTAATTACAGTTCGCAATTGTAATTGCATGTATCAATGTCAGTGATTATGTATGTATTCATTACAGTGTGTTGTGGATGTTAGCTGAAAGAAGGTGACATGGAAAGCCGGAGGCTGATATTTCAGCTTACTTTTCTGAAAGACTCCATTAGACTGTAAGACCGTCCCTTTCCCTCCGCCGAATGACCTTCAATAGAGTGGTATACCCTCATTTCACACGGATTGCGGAGAGGTTTGGCACTTAATCAGCTACCTGAGTATACAATCTGGTGTTCAGGATCTATTTACTAGCCTGCCAAATCCTGGATGTAGAAAATTGATTTAACACCGGAACCCGAACCAAGTATCCCTGAATCAAGAGGTGAACATGATTTCATTTTCTTGCAGTCCCTATTACAGAAACACACATTGTCATAACTGTTGCAAAAAATTGCGGTTGATGCTTGTTGAATTAATTCTACATCCACCCTAAAGTAAAGTAGAAAAGGTAATTATGTTAAAACTACTAGTAGAAGCTAAAGCTTCTTCGCTAGTAACGGAAATGTCTACTAACAACTAAAACTTGCTGTGATGTCTATAGCGTGAATAAACTACATTGTTCCTAAATAACTGACCTAAAAGCAAGTTCATTTGCAACTCTCTCCTGCCAGTGATTTAAATGAAAGTGCAACACAGTACGACAAAACTGATTAATTAACATGTTTTGTGTAATAGGATAGAGCAGTGATTCTCAATCTCTGCTGTGCAGATCACTTGTGGTGCGCGAAGATGGTTCAGATGGTTCCCAGGTAGAATATTATAAATTTAGATGTCTTATTCATACTGTATAAGGCTATAAGCGAGTTTAACTACAAGTTCAACTTTTTGAAAGCCACGAAAATTTGAATGAACATGCTGGAATTAAGATGGAATTGTTTCTACAATAGTCTATTCATTTCAAGTTGACATCAAAAAGAGCGACGTTCGTCTAAGAATTAAGTAAACCATCGTTTCCTTACGATCTTGTAGTTGGTGGGGGGGGGGGGGGGGGCGTGTTACGTAGTCGGTAATATAAAAGTGGTGAAGTACAGTAAACAAAAATGGTCTAGTGTCAGCGGTATAGTGAAGCATACAGCCTATACTAACATTATTATTAATTTGGTTATTAAAAATAATTAATGGGGTGAATATGCAAATAACTTTTGATAGTTCACTTCTACTTTTGTAACTTTTATATTTGTTATGTTATAATGGTAAAATAAAATATGCCGCAGATGATGATAATATACACATACATAAAAAATTACGCTCATATAAGTAAGTGGTGTCCAGAATTATTTTTGGAAATTTGCTAGTTCTTGGGTTGAAAAAGGTTTAGAAACTCTCTAATAAAGTATTATTAAAGTGTGGATGTGTTTCTGTGTTCAATGAAAACCGTGAAGAATGACTGTCTGCTAGATACAGAATATCAAACCTGAAGATAATGGACTACAGAATTACTAGCAGGAACAGACGAAATCAGCAACTTATACCACTTCGCAAAACTGGAATCCGAAGACAAAAGAAGGTATTTTAGTCTGTAGGTAAATATTATTAACATCGGATTAGAGACACCTATGTTACAGAACAACAATGAACAGTCATCGTGATAACCAAATAATTCTACCCAGATAGCTCTACGAATGTAAAACTGTAAATCGTTTTCAGACATATTACTGTTTCCCTATCGACTAAAATCTATATTGGCAACGTTACCAAAAAAAAAGCACGCCACGTACAAGGAATCAATTAATATGCAAAACAGTTCCAACACCAATTTAAACGTGGAGGATCAACCGCTCAGAAAGAGTATTATGGAAAAACTTCCAGGAGCAACACACACTGTTAATAAAGTCAGCTCTGAAAAACGACAGGGGTTAGTATAATTGAAATCATATCTTTTACAGAAACAGCTTTGTGAGATAAAAAGTAACTACACATATTGACTGAACAACATCCAGTGTCCCAATTGTGTGCTGTGAGCTTTAAAATACTGCCGTATTGACCTGTTGAAGGTACAACGGCCCCAGGTTCAAACCTGAAGACTGAGGTACTAGCCATCCTGATTACGGTTTTAGGCGGGTTTTTGTAATTACTTCAATGAATAGTCGACAATTCTAATTTTAGCCTTAATAACTAAAAAATTTACATGAAAAAATTCTAAGCAGACATAATTGAAAACTTTATCAACAAACGACGATACTTAGGATCCCTACAACAGAATTTTGTTATATTATTATTATGAATAAAGGGCGCGTCGACGTTGAATATTTAGGGCACTAGTAAAAATCTGGTACTGCAACTTGCCTAAAACAGGGATAAATTCCTGACTATGCTTCCGACTGTAAGAAATCAGCCATACAGAAAGTAAAAAAGGTAAACAATAAAATATCTTGTTGTAAAGCGACCGATGCATGTTGTAAAGCTTGAGAATCCAGCGATATGTCTGGCTAGTTGTAATACGTCAACAAGGTTTTTTCAAATAATTAAAGCAAAAAGTAAAGTTTTATGGCTGTAAAGAGGAAATTGAGATTTAAAATCACCATAATAGAAAAGAATTAAATCTAAATAGCAAAAAGCATAATACTTGGGTCAGTGGCTATAAAGGGACCATCCACCTACCTTATTAACTATGCCTTTCTGCCCAAACTGAGAGGGTACAAGCATATAGGCATGTGGGAATATACGGTAACAGTTGGTAAGTATTAACGTACTGAATATAGGTTGTAAGTTGCATGGAGTTCCATGGATGATATTATCTGTGAATGGTATTATAAGTGCAATCTATGGTTGGCTAAATGAGAGTCTTTTTGGTTAAGCTGAAACTGAAATTGTTACATTGATTACAAGGAGAAATATATTGACTTCCAGAGCTTATAGTGCTGAATCGTTATTAATGCTTCGTACATTACTCAAACGTAAGATACGTTCTATTACACGTGATATAACTAGTGTAAGTAGATCAGCGTGGAATTTAGGTAATAATGATTGGCAGAAGAATATGTTGATGAAAATACCCATTAATACCACCAACCTTATAAGAGACGTACTCCGTGACGAATTGGCTGTTAAATAGAATTTTCACCATTGTAAATTAAAACCATACCAAGGACAACAGAAGAAAACACTAGAAAGACTAGTGACCGAACAACATATAAATAGTTGCTACGCAGAATATGACGCGTAATCAAATGTTTGGAACGCAATAGTCAATTTTCACTCTGTTTCAAGAACAAAATGCACTTCTTTCTCAAATGAATATGAGCAAAAGAAGTTGTACTGAAACACTCAAAGTATAAATATCAATCTTAGTTCACGCTTCAAAAGCAACTTCCCGGTTATGGTTAATGAGCTGTAGAAATGGAGATGGGAACATGGACACAGGAGCTTAACAGTACCATGACATATTCAATAAAAATAGCGTGTGTAAGTGAATTGGCCGTTTACGAGCAACGCCAGATTGAAAGGGAAAGAACGTGCCACTCCAAGTCTCTCCAAAGTCGTATATATTTTTTTTTTTTTACTTTTGACCGTGATATGTTTCTAAAGGTGTTTCATACTGGGCTGATTTATCAATATAGCATTGTTAAGTAACTAAGCACTATTTTACTACAGTGAAGTATTTCCTCGACTATATGAGAATACGGAAGAAGGTGAAATCAGGTACCAAAATCTTTATTTATTTATTTATTACAGATTTATTTAACCTGGAAAATCAGGGACGCCTAGCCCTCTTTTACAGTACATCATACCATGTTTAATGCAGTTTCTGTGTTTTTAGTATGGGTCACTGTCCTAGAGTAGCTCCTAGTTGACAGACAGTTTTGTGTAGGTAAAGCCTACTTTGTCAGGGGTCTGCACCTGCAACTTGTTAATTGTGATGGCAAACGCCAGTATAGCGGGTCACCACCTCTTTCTGGGTATCGTAGGTTTAAGCGTGGGATAAATACAACCTCACTCTTGACAGACCCACTCAACTCATTTTTGGGGCAATAATCAAATTGGGGTGTTTTAGAAGCAAGGCACACTGGTAGTCACGGGTGACATTGATGTAACTCTCAAGGACGATTTAAAGCAAAAAGCTTTTTACAGAGTTCAACATTGACAAAAAAAGGTGAGTTTATAGGCTCAAAAAATAGGTTTATAGCCTCAAATCTGGTTTATAGGCTCAAAAATGATTTTATAGGCTCAAAAATGAGTTTATGAGCTCAAAAATTAGTTTTTAGGATCAAAGGTCATGACTGTGTAACCTTAACTAACTGAAATACAAACTTGACCTGTTTGGCCCTAAGCGTCCGATTTACAAAATTTGAAGAATATGTGTTGTTTTTGAAGGAATTTAGTACATCCAAATCTTACTGCTCTCGTTTGATCACAAGCACTCCATAATATCCATAATATCTCAGTATACTCAAGAAATTATTTGATCAAGGTTTCATACCCAAGTTCCCTTATTTGTAGCCATTAATTACCCTCTTCATTACATGCTTCATATTGAATCCTTTTTCTGCCGGAACTCGAATGAGTCCTGTCCAAGTGAGTCAATTGTTAAATTAGCAACTCAATTTTCACGTTTAATAGCTTCCCCTTCCAAAGAAACATTTATTTTCCTAGTAGGGTACCTAGTAAGCCAAAATTTTTGGTATTGTTCTTCATTACTCTCTGGTCCGCGTAAGATCTGTCTACAGTTACCCCAGCATTCACCTAAATTCGTGTGTGGAAAGCATATGAAATCGAATCTTAGCAATAAGACCTGTATTTGGTGAATTTGCAAGGAACATATCAGAGTAATAACATGTAGAAACGATTCTAATATAAATCAGATCATTTACTAGTCCTTAATCATCTTCTTGCCACGATACAAGAAAATATTTTAAAAAATAACAATAACAAAAAACATCTGCTAATAATTAAAGAAAGCAACTAGATACTTAACGCCATAGGAATATGAAGAATGACCCCAAACGAATTCGCCAATTTAACTAATAAAACACTATTCAACTTACTAAAAACAACCAATTAACATGAAAATTAATATAGGTACTCTCATAACAATCACCAACACTAAGTCAACTACAACGGCTGAACATGTGGAATAATTTAACAGAAGATATACACATATACAATAACACAAACAAAAACCAAAATTAGGTAGGCGCCGTTTATTTACAAACATAACAACACGGGTAAACATGTTGTGTTTAACATACCTGTACAGCAACCAGTCAAGGCTTGTACATAAACACTTGGCAAAACATTCAACTGCAACATCAAAACAGAGCTAAAGTATGCTATGTGTATTAACAGGTCTGTAAAACTGCATAAAGCGCTATTACAGATCACATTTGAAGATTATTACCTTCTCTCTAAAAGAGAGAGCTAATGATTTGTATTTTATTTCCCAATTATAATCAAACGCATGTAGAAATATAGATTCAGAACCACTGATTATGCCCCATATTATAAGGACCAAACGCGTCTGAGAATAAAAAACATTCATCATGACAACGATTTTTATATGGCATTTTATTTATAAAATTGACATCATCTGAGGGCACCAGCCTAGATCGAAAGAGATCTTTCAGTGTCATGCTGTTATATAGCATTTTGGAAAATGTAAATAATGAAAAAAACCTTCTTGAAAAGAGAAATGTTTTAGATTCAAATTTTGTTCTAGGACTCAAAAAGGACTTTTCATAACTGGAGCACAGCGCTTTATGGTAGGGAAGCATGGACTTCAGGAATACCAGATAGATAGAAAATGTGGTGGTGTAGAAGGGTGCTGAAAATTAAATGAACTGCGAAGTACGAAATTAACGTGTTTTGGAAATGATGAGTGATGAAAGAAATTTTTGGACGAGTCTTACCGAAAGAAGAGACAGGATTTTGTGTAATATTTTAAGACATGCGGAATTGGTTAATTTGTTATGGAGGGAACAGTGGAAGATAAGAAGAGTTGTAGACAAGTATTGGACTATATGATGCAGAGAATTAAGTCGTGGTTATAAGGGGCATGTTGAAGTGATGAAGTTAGAGAAAGATAGGATTATATAAGAAAAATAGATGAATTTTTAGTGTAAGGAAAAACAATGGCCTATGTCAATTAAATCATCGTTTGTATGTAATTTACGAATTGAACAACCGCGAACTTACTATGCTGTAGCTGTTATCTAATAATAACTTATAGTAATCCTTACAAGCTGTATATTAATAAAATATTCTGTTAGCATGATACAGGATATATCTTGCTCCATACAATACTTGATAAGGTATATGGAAAAATCGAGAAAAAAGAGTTACTTGTTCGTACAGAATGACCTCTTTGGCGGTACTGTGTATACCATTGACATGCTCTACTATCACAAAAAGTTCATAGAGTCTAGAGGGTGAATGTTAACTCGAATGTTGGACATTCTACAAGACGTGTGATCGAATCCCGGTCCAGCATCCAGAATTAATTTTTAACGGTTTCCCGAGTGCCGAATGGCTCCTTCAAAAGGCCATTGCCAATTACCTTATCGTTCCTTGAGTATAAGTGCTCCCACGCTCTACTTGCATGGACGTCATCGAAGAGAAAACCCATAAACAGAAATTTTTGTTAGTTCATTTTATGGGTAAAATTACTTCATTACACTACGTTCATTTGTTTTACTATACAACTCCCTGTTCTCTTTATTGAGTAATTTTTACCTGTGCTAATGTTTCATAAAAAATATTTTGAAAGCTCTTTTATACTATTCTACACGCGAAAGGAATCATGGAATGATTATGTTATAGAAGAATTCATCCATCGGTCTGAGAAATTCCAGATGATCATGAAAAAGAAGAAATTAAATGTGGAACTTCCTTTGAACCGGTGGTTCAGAATACACAAACGTTTCCGTAACGTGCTTCCTTCATTGGCAGAGGAATGTCAGCGGACGAGTAAGTGAAATGTAAATTCGAGAGGCTGATTAGACGAACTGATCTCTCTGGAGAGATGCTCAAAGCAATCCTTCTCTGTTTGCACTTGGTTGGTCTTCTCATTGCTTTGAGAAGACTCCCAATAGACTGCCAACCGGTTACCCTTCATTCCACGAGAATCGTCCCCCAACTCAGTGGTTTGACACTGGTAGGCCAGAATTAAAATAAAATGGATATCTCAAGAGTATCAAAAGTGATGTCAAACATATACAATGTAACCGTCTTGTTTTAACCGGGTGCTGGACACAAACATTGTAGAAAGTCAAATGTGTGAGAGGCCGCATCGTTAAAACAATAAACCTGCAGTGAAAATTGAAATCCGGTCTAATTAATTGCATCCTTGGAAACGAAATGATACACTTACTACTGTGAACACTGTCTTGATGAAATTCTAAATCGCTGGAGATTAAACTCTTTTTCCAGGTAGCTTCAGAAGGTGTGCATAATTCACTGCTATGGTTTGATCTGTTTTTTCCGATACTCAAAGATCAGTTAATCCTCACAATCCTAGATGTCAGTCACTATCACTTTCCTTAAATCTAAAAGGCACTTACAACACAGCTAACAAGTTTTTTGAATAATTTTGGGAAAAATGATATTTAGGTTTATCATCAGACACGATGGTCTGAAGAAACTAATCTATTACGATAAATCCTCAATTAAGATAACAGAATCGAACACTGTAATTTGAGATCTTTCAGGCCATACTTACTATTTTGGAATGTTCCGTTCCGGTGACATAGATTTTCATAAACATGATAACTTGAGTTTTGGGAGAATGGTATAGATCTGACCTCGCATTTGGCAGGATGTGGGTTGGAAATCCCATCCGGAGATTTGGGTTTTCCATGTTTTTTTCCGAAATCTCTCCAGACGAATGCCTGTATGGCCGAATTCCTTCCCGTTCCTTTCCCCCAGTCTTTTCCCGCCTCTGATGACCTCGACGTAGACAAGGCGTTAAGTCATAAGGAAAAAATTGAATAAGAAATGATATTTTTACTACAAAATTTTGATTGTACAAACCTAATTTCTGGTTGTGATCAGATTTTTTTTTCAAGTTTGGTAATAATTTTTATGTCGATTGGTCTTCGCACAGCTTTTACCCTTAAAGTTGTCGGTTGACTATCTAATCCAATTAATGTGGTCAAATGCGCTTCCTTTGGCATCAGATATACGTTAGGAGTTTCACGAAGGACCCCGACGGTGATTTATCAAATGTTGTGAGGGATACTGAGGAAGAGGGAGCTCCATCAGACTTGGACGGTACCCCCTCTAGGCATCGCAGACAGTTTTGTTGGGTGATGGTGCATGGTGATGTGGGCGAAGGCAATGAAGAGCAATTCTCTATTGGATACACGTTTAGTTGTATCAACATACTGAAGTGTCACGCTAATTGCGACATCAGAAAATGTTTAATTAATTTAATTTATTAAAAACTTATAAATTAATACTTTGCAATAGGGGATGGGAATTAATCAAGGCAACGTTAAAATTTACGTTTATAATATCAGGCAGAATTGACATTTACATTTATTCCACATAATTACAAAGAATGATGGTTATTGAGTTTATTTGTGCCTAGGCTAACTTGAGTCTCTTTCCCCAAAGGTCGTGTCGGGTTGACTGATTTGGCCCCGTGATGAGAACACACGCAATAGTTTTTATTGGTACTTGGCCCGTTCTCTTGCACCGGTGATGGCTGATGTGGTTCCTTTGCACTGGTGATGGCTGTCATGGAATCAGCCTTCCCTCCACATGCAATTGGATGCTGGAATCGGCAGATCCGTCGGCGAGCGCTCCTCCAAACTCGAACTGCGAAGATATGATCGAACAAGGGTCGATCCTACAAACACTGGTCGACGGTACCACGCACGCGGCACAATGAACGGTTTCGTGCACGTGAACTTGCGGTTAACACCTCCGCGAAAAGTACTCGAGCGTATCTTCACTCGAGTCCTCCCCCGCTTAACAGGTCGCGCGGGCGGACGGGGTGGACGTATTGTCTGCGTGTCCTTGCATTCCTGCTAGTTGCCTGGTTGCCAGCTCTTGACCGTCGAACAGTTCGCATGCTTAAGTGGCATGCAACTTAATGTGATGTGTCATTACAATACCAATACATTACATGTCTTGTAAAACCAGCCAAGTCCGAAGTGCAGGTATGTATCACCGTTATTTATTGTTTTAACATCACCAGCAAAGCACACGTTCCTAAATGCCCCGGTTATTCCGACTCTTTACGTAATCGTATCGACCAGCTAATACATTGCAATAGCATTCAGTAACTTCTGAAGATCCTCAGCCTTTTCTGCTAAAACACTATGGTATCATACCTGATTCATTGATGATCACCAATTATAACGTTTTACGTCTTTCAGATTGCAGTGATATCAATTGGAAACATATTTACTTTCACTTTCCGCCTTTTAAAGGAACAGGCGAATTTTCCCCTAATTCATTACAATAAACAAACATGCATACGCCCTATTTGAACAGCACGCTGATGCAACAGAACGCAAAACAGTCGTTAAACGCATAACTGACTGTGAGCTGCCAAAGGCTGAATCCCTACCTCGTTGCATTTCGTGAACCAAATGTAATACAGAACAGTATTTTGAACAAGTAAAAGATTTCTAAATATAAGGTCACATCTCACTATCCTTATTACGACTTACTTAAAAAACAGTCGTTTCGAATCGTAGAGCCAAACGGCCCAATTAAATAAAACAGAAGACTGTTGATAAAATAAAGTGTCGCTGGTTTGCCATTAAAGCAGACAGTGTTAGAAATCAGTTCCAGGATTCCGAATAATTGTAGCAGCAAGGATGCTTCTCAGAGAGGTATGATTGTGCCTCGTAGAAGTTAAGTGTGTTTGAAACTCTCTGGTTGCTACTAGCAACTACATTATTCATTTTATTCTCATAGTGTTGTCAAATCAGATCTGCGGTATACACTTTCACACATTTTTCTATAAGCAGAAACATGAGTCAGTGTAACAGGGTATAACGGCCCTCAGACCAACACTTTTAATGAAATTCTATTTTAAGAATTATTTCTAGCAAGCTGGGAGTTGATTGAATATGGTTTTGTAGATTTTTCTTGCAATTAATTGTGAATTTGTGTAAATGGACATTGTTCTCTGGTAAGAAACTATCTAAATACTATTTAATATGTCGAGGACAGTACTATGAAAGAAATATTAATTAAAGTTTGTAATTCTACGTATTGAAGTGAGCTACGATGTTTAGAGGACAATTTGCGACAGTTTGGACTGATTTTTACGGTTAATTTTTGTTTCTGTGAATTTCATAATGATTTTGTATTAATTATGATTGTTTTCATGTGATCTTATTTGTTTAAGTATTGATAGAATTCTAGAAATGTCGGTCGAGTGCTTTTGAATTATTCTGGAATTTTCTGTAGACCTATATAAAGCGATCGGCAGAGACGGGTTTTAGTTTTGTTTGAAAATTAAATGAGTTTTGCTATTGAAAGGTGTATCCGCTGGAGCATTTGTTTACATATGCACCTAGTATCTTCGGTGTCTGATGTTTTAAAGGAAAATAAACAAATTTGAATCTGAATCTTCTAGGACTCGTAAGCTCATTTTAAAACGAAATACCTATAATTTCGAACGCGACAGGACTGAACAGCAACAAAGAGTAATTAGCGAGATACCTATCAACGGTCACTGAATATTTTGTAATCACAATGTTAGCCTTTTTTTCCGTTACATCGGATAGACTAAAAAAATGTATAAACCAAAATAAACGCTTTCAGTTCTTAACCAAAGATTATCTTCGTGTGTTTCAATGTAATTACTGAAAAACAGGATGATTTACTTTAAAAGAAACGATAGAAGAAAAGATAATTGTTCAGTTATTTGGTGTTGAATTACTTCATTTACTGTAAGTTTTGTTGGAAACGCATCAGTCGCTGTTTAAAGTGATAGAGAAGACTTTCTGTTACATGTAAAAGCTCTCAGTGCGTTAAAATAAGAGCATTTATGAATTCTTGATGTCACCTTAACTGGCTAAGAGGAAATCAATCCACACTATATCATTCCCCCCCCTCCCCCTAACCACTTAGATACCTTTTAAGAACAAATTCGTGTATCTCTGAAGTTCATCACATCATGTTCTTCCTTTCTATATTTTGAAAGGGGTGTATGGTACTAGAACCGTGTCTGGTGCGTGATTTGTATTAGGAAAAATGCGGATTCAATCCTCGTGCTAGGCCATCCAGATCACTACTTTGTATGCTTTCCCGAAATTACTCCACGCAAATGGTACATACCTTTAAAATTGCAAAGGCGATTTCTTTGCCCTTCGTTCCCCGCTATTTCCCCACATTAAAGACCTCGTCGAGGAACAGTTGTAAATCATCATCGATAATAATAATGTAGTATATTGATATGCACATATCATTCAAAACTACAAGAGTTTTAGCTTGCGAGTTTTTAATGCACAGTTTTGCCCTTGAATATTATTTTAAGAAGCTAAGTTTGATATTCAATTCATAGCTTGGTTTCACCCTCCCGAAGGAAGTATACTTAACCTCATGATGGAGGTAGGGTGGCCAGTTCCTTTCCTCCTTACCTCACAATGTTAGCCTTTTTGCGACAAATCGGATATGCTAAAAATGAATATACGCAATATCAACGCTTTCAGTTCTTAACCAGAACGGTTATCTTCGTGTGTTTCAAAGGAGCAAAGTACCTCTGCAATTTAACGTGGAATACAAACCACGTAAATTTTCTGGCATACTTCGCATTACACAGCAAACTGTGCCAGAGGTCAAGGTGAGGTTAAGGGATTTTGAAAATCCCTTCCGAGACCTGGATCAGAACCGGGTACCTTTCCATCTGAAGTCGACGCGTTAACCACTGAGCTACCAGGCCGCTCTATAATTGTACAGGATTCTATAGGAAAAAACTAGACACTTAATGCCGACTGTAATACTGAATAACAAGCTATTGACAAAGATTATGAATGTCACTTACTCTTTACCGCACCACAATAAAATTGAATTTAAAACTGTGATGAATTCATTTGTGCAGCAACAAAATAACGTTCCTGTATACATCTTCTCTGGCTGTTTCATGCAAATTTTTCCCCAAATTGTACGTTATTTTTCAAACCACTCTGTGCGGGAGACACACTCCGTGTTGACGCCTGCCAGAGCGGGCAGATCATTAGGTTGGGAGGCGCAACTACAGGCCATATCGTGTCGTAGCCCAAGCGGTAGTGTGTAGCATGTGGGATGGCCGGCGCCACTCAAACCTCGACACTAGGTGGCAGCAACAGCGCAGAGGCGGCGGCGCGATCCATCACCCTCCCGACAGCACCTCCCCCTCCATTGTCGCGGGCGGACGGCGTCCCATTGTGGACACGCAGCGGTCTGCGGAGACCCGCGCTGCGGGGCTGCCTACTCTCATCCTGCCACGAAACATTCCACACGATCGACGAGATGGGGGAATTTGGAAAGCGTATAAACTTTCTGACACAATCCGTAAAGTTCTTTATAAGCTATCAATGTAACTAAAATGAAGCTTACCTCTAGTCACAGATGAATTACATTGTGAGATATGTTTCACGTATTCTACGTGATTTTTTTGTTTAATTGATTGCCGACTGATGCGAATTCATTCATTTACATGCAACATTGAGCGTTACTTCTGCAACTGTAATCGGATACAACATAATCAAGCTTACGGACCGATTGAAAGATATTTATTTATTTATTTATCATATGATTATTTATGAGATACACAATAGGAAATATACATATGACAAGCTTGTACAATTTCATATCTCGAGATCTAATGTTTTAGTCCAGTCAACTGCACTGATCATGAAAGATATGAAAAGAATAAACAATCATGATACGCCTTCAATAAAAAATTTCTACCTATCAGAAGCGTCAAAATCACATTCAGACGACCATTTGGCGGTCCTATTCTCCACACTCATTGTAATTTCAAAACTACACTGTCATAAAATTATCTGTACAGTTTAAATTATTGTAACCTTACTTACAAATTGCTTGTCCTAGTTTCGTCCATATGGACTGCAGCATGAATTCAACGCCTATTTCACGACTAGAGCTTATGTTCAACAAACATCTTTTAAATTTTACTATAAACCAGAATTCATGTTTGTGTAAAAGAGATAAATTTTCATCTTTCTCGTACTTTACCCACTACTACACAATAAGGAAACGTGAATAAATTATATTTTACATTCTGATTTTTGCTATGTAATCTGATCTAAGTCACAAACCAGTCATACGGTATCAAGGCATGTGTGAGTTAGTTCCAAGAATGTCCTACAGAAATCTATTTCAACCTCTAGT
>CM061919.1:155596292-155622315 GCA_031002005.1 Vandiemenella viatica | reverse complement strand
AATGCTTGATCATATTCTGCCTGATGTTTTGGTTTCACTAATCGATCGTAAACAATTGTCAGCGATTTTGAGAAAGTGACTATAAAATTAGCATAATTTTCTATGTGTATTGGGTACATCTTCCTGAAATGTTTTCTTGATTTTGATTAATCCATGTTTGTCGTACGAACTCCGAAATTCCTCCGTATGCCAACAGAGTGTGTTAAATATTTATTATTTTTTGCTTCATGGTGTTGTTCATCTTCCGATCTTTATGTTAGCTTTCATTTTAAGTAACTGTGGGGTACAATTAGTTCGCAATAAATCTACCTCTTAGGTGTTGCAGTTACGGTGAATCAACATGTTCCGGAGCTGGTATCGGAATTTTTAATTTTCCCGAGGGCACAGGCCGGGCCGGAATATCAACTTTAAAGTATCGTCCTCCCCTTATTGCTACCTCACCTACGTCGATACTCTTTAGATTGGCTCCTAAGCCCTCCACAGCGATGAGTACGAGGTTCCAGGGGCACTTATTCCCCTGGAGGTACGGCGAGAAATTAGGTGCCAATGTTCGAGATGAATATTGTCTAAAACTGAAATACCCAAAGGGGGAAACTGTGAAGACAGAAACAAATTTTTGTTTAATCACTGCGTAAAGCTTATGTATTGGAATCGTTTTTAACTTTTTTATGCACAGAAACTAATGAATATACAAATTAAACCTAATTGATGTTTAAAAAGTAACTTTTATTCTGTCTATTAATATTAAAGTTACAATTTTTTCCATTTCTAATTTTAACTTTTTTTATGATGGATGTAATTAATTTCGTGATTTATTAATTCGTATTTTTTGAACATTTGTGTTGCTTTGGGAATTATGTTGTACCGAGCGTGGTGGGTGAACGGTTAACGTTCTGTCCTCGCATTCGGGAGGACGCGGGTTCGAATCCCCGTCCAGGCATCCAGATTTGGGTTTTCCATCGTTTCCCAAAATCACTCCAGGCCAATGCCGGGATGCTTTTTTCAAAAAGGCCATGGCCGAATTACTTCCCGTTCCTTGTATTCAGTCCCATACCGCATCTAATGAGCTTAGCAGTCGACGAGGCGTAAAGCAATAAGTAAAAATAAAAAAATATAAATTATAAATAATTATGTTGTAAGGAAATAATGTAGACAATTATATATACAGGAGGGGTCTACGTATATCTATGTATTTAAAGGTTGATGGGTGGCCAACGGCCCAGTGTTTAATTTTACTTTGTTTATTTGAACATTGATTTTTATCACGAGATATAATATGTAATTTTTCACTACAATATAATAGACACTCTTTGATTCTATTATTAATTTACTAATAACCTTTATATAAACTTACGAAACCCTATGATGGCACCTTTTTTTTATACTTCTGTGTAGTTCCCACTGTGATTAAGGTAACTAAAGTTTTTAAGCACCGAGAAACTGGACTTCACTTGTGGCAAAGCCTTAGCTTGTTTATGTGAAGCATACTAGGATGCTACATGACATGGATTCCGAGTAAAACTGTAGATCCCCTTAATCAGATAAAGTTACGGATTTAATTTAAACCATGGCCCATCAATTATTATTTTTGTTTACAAAAATATCCAAAGCAAGAGCTATGTAAAGAAAGCTGTTACCAATAAACAACACCAATATCCAAAAATGATTTTGTAGGAATGAGAAGCACTTGGCCCGAATTATGGATTGGAATCTTTTAACTGATAAGTGCGCAAGCTGATTAGGTGTACGGGCATTTTTCAGAAAAGATCAATGCGTTTTGTCACGGGTTACTGCACTCCTTGAAAGTGTCAAAGACAGGACACAGAGGCTTGAATGGAATAGTCAGAGGACGGTGAATATGCCACACGTTATAAACGGTATCTACGGTGTCGATGAATGAGATGGCTGATAAAATACCAGTATATTTTTTCTACCTAATCACTCTTCCACTTCGCAAAGCCACTAAACGATTAAATACAAGCCTTTCAGAAATTCCTCATTTTAGGAGTTTTTTTTCCTGAATCAGTAACGTCTCCCCGCGAACTGTAGCGAATGTTATCAGTTGTTACGTCGTGGCTAGACAGATAGCTGACCTTTTTTAGGTTGTTTCTATGTGCTTCTACACTAGGGTGAATTCTCAAGGTTATTTACCTTCGCAGTTTCCTGCTATACAGCCACATACGCCATCTGGCAGGACATTCCAGCTTCCGTGTCTAACTGGTAAACAAGACCAACAGTGGAAACATCTTAAATGTTGGAATATTTTACCAAAACGATTTCTGAATAATTTATTTGGCAAGTAAAGGCTTTTCTTAAGTGGTAATAAAAATTGACAAAAATAAACCCTGCTCTCCTCCATTCTGTTTCAAGGCACTCTCTGTGGTTTGCGGAATTTTTAAGTGGCACATTAGCGATGCTCGTGAATGAAAGGAATAATCTTAAAATTTTATATCATACATTATAGAAATTCAAGCATCGCACAGTCTTTATTAAGATTGGTTTTAGAGAATCATGATTTACAGTATCATTCACAGTTATATTACTATGAAGCGTTTTATCACGTGAATGTAAGTGTCGTATCTATTTCTCTTCCTTAAGCAGATCTTCGATACAACTACCTAAGAAATATGATAATATAGCCTTTAGCTATAGGCCAAATAACTATTTAACATAAACAATAGCCAAATTCACAAATGTTATCCACATTTCATAAATTTTTCTGATAAAAAAACCTCATCCTTTAAGGAATCACAATTTTCGACAGAAATCATTTGATAACTATAATCCGAGTTATATATTTCCCAATACTCCCTTCAACGATCTGTTGGTATGAATAACCCAGAAGCTATGGATCCAATACGAATACAGGCTGTCAGTATTTGCTCTATGCTGTAACGCATTATAACGTTTTACAAAAAAAATATCTGCTGAAAACGAGGCTGGAATTCTTTGCGCTCTCTGGTTTGATCGAAACAAAAATTTTCACATACAATTGCTAGTACATATCAGTTCTTCTTAACCAGTATTTATACTCTCTCTTTTTTTTTAAAAAAAAAAAAAAAAACTTCAATTATATATGTGCTTTCACATACCTCATAACATTCCAAACGTCCTGGAGGGACGTATTTCACGGTGCGATTACTGAAATAATTGTATGAACCTCAAAATTACAAATATACTAAATATCTGCCACTGGTAAAACTCGAGCAGCGTTTAAACGTTCAGCGTATGAGGTCAGTAATTGGAGTTCAAAAGAAATATGCGCACTTATTTAATAATTTCAATATATATCGTCTTTCTCATTACAGAGACGTAATGTCTGTTGGTTTTTACCTATCCTGCAGAGCTCATTCCAATGTAATGTCTATCACAGATCCGATTTGTCAAATACATCTTCCCCAGAAACACTTGTTGGATTTAATATGTAATAATTTTTCGCCCTTCGTCTCTAATTCAAGAAACAGTAAAGTTGAAAATTAAAATAAAATTACAAATAATAATTTGTCGTCATAATAACCTGATCGCTGAGTCAATGAAAAAAAATGAAACAAATTTGAATTATAAAACCTAATAAAACTAATTTCAAGAAACAATGGTGCACTTACCTGCAGTACTGTGAAGAACAAAGAGCATAACTGCAACCGACAGCCACATTTTCCCAACGTGAGATTCAATTATTAACTGAGCTATTGCAAGGCCTTACTTCACTCATTCACGGGAGTTCGTCAATTGCAATTTTTGTTAGATACTAAATTAATTATTATTGTTCCATTGCCGAAATGAACACGCATACGAATCGTTTAACGCCTCTAAAGGACTCGTCACGAGTTGCCGCCTAACGAAGCCTGGCTACTCGCCCGCAACGCACGCTGTTCGCCCACCTGTTGCTGAACGCGTGCGGCCGGCTCGGCGGCTGGACGCCGACTGGAGGAGGGCGTAGCGTCGGTCGGCGTCGCGGCACGGCTGTAGGAGGGGGGTGAGTGGTGGAGTGGGGGTGCGGTGGATGGCAGCGTGTGTGACAGCTTTCTCCCGTGTATTAACTGTATCTGTGCGTCAAAGCTGCGCAATTAAACTTCAGCTTATTTTTCTTTAGGTTACAGTTTCACTTCATGGAGTGTGTCTGCGGCCATAGTATTGAGACCAGAGAACTGACTGTTTGCTTTAATTAATTAGATCTTTCACGATATATTGACATCCTGATAGTGTAAATGCAAATTTCCGAATTATATTAGATTCATAATAAATAGGTTGAACAAAACAAGTAAGTTTTCTCCCAATAGTTTAAAATCAACTAAAAGAATTGTTTCTAAAACCTTCGATAAATTCTGTGACTGAAATGCTGAAAATAAATGACTCACGAGTCATATGTACAAGATATTTTTTGGTCTTACAACCAGGCCTTTTCGTTAAACAATGAAACTTTTTTCTTTAATCCTCATTAAACCATTCTTTTAATTAATTTCTGTCATACAACGTGTATTGTTTTATTTATTGAGCTTACGTTTGATTATAGCATTAGAATATCATAGTATATAATGTGATTGTATTTTAAAACAATTTAGATAGTGTAATGTGCGAATTCGTTATTAAGTTATTTTAGTTTTGAATAACTAATTTATTGTTATATATTGGACATGCTAGAAGCAGATATTTTCAGTCGATATAAAACCTTAATTTTGTTTGAAAGTACATTTAGAGCTTTTTAATTATTTATATCAAAATTTTAAATTATTACTGAATCAAAATCTTTTAAAATATGTAGACTGTTGTAAAAAGTTGTACTGAAGCCAACTGTTTCTCTAAACGTCGTATTAATGTTACAGTTTGATTAGCAAACAATTGAACTCAGTTAAAGACTATACGATATTGAATATCTGCATGTATGTTTAGCAATAAAATATATCCTGTCAGATATAATATATTATGATTTGTAGTTCCAAACAGTTGAGTCGTTTGTTCCTTCCTTATTTATATGTATAAACGCAAAGAGGATTGAAATTTATCTATACATGCATGTTAGCAAATGTAATATTAAATGTTGGGTATTTCATCTGCGATTTCAAAATTCACTGCTGTTCTTCTGTGTGGAAAGTTAGAAAGAAAATTGGTGTAGTTGTGAGTAAGGAGTTCAAAAACTTGTAATCTTATATTGAAAACTGGAATTTACGGTGTCAAATTAGATTCTACATTGGGTAAAATATACTGACGAAATTGTATTCCTTTGCTCGGAAGTGGTCATTTTATTTCCTTTTTCATATTATCTCAAATAATACTGAAAGATTGTAACAGACAGGCACAAACGTAATGTCTGAGATCTTGATCGAGTATTTTCTCAAATGTTTCAATTACTAAATACGTTCCATCACTTTTGTTTTATATTGATATAGATGTACTGTTTAATTTAATAACTATATGTATATATATATATATATATATAACGTGTTCTGGTGTATGTAAGCTCATTGCACAAAGAAAGGGAAATGAATTTTAATGACAATATGAAAAAAATTACTGCTTCTAATTTCGCATAATATATTTTTGTCTATCTAAGCAGAGAAAATTCAAGATACAATAGATGTTTGAATGTTTATAATTCAAATAGTGAAATATGAAATTAGCATAGCATTATTTTTTGGCCAACCAGCCACACAGGCGATACAATTCCCTTCGAGGAAACGAATGGCTACCACTGTACTCCTCGCCTGAAATACATCACAGTTTCGCTTCTACGATAAACAAAGAGAGAATTCCATGGCCCCCGTACCGCTCACTTACAATGGTTTCGACTGGGTTCAATATAAGACTTGTTTTTGTTTCCTGCTAGCTTATGTATGTTGTATACAAATGAAAACTTTTTAAAATGAACCTCTTTAATTGTCTTATCTTTTCGGTAATTCTTTTTATGTGTTTTAATGATTCATAGTGCTCTGTTTGGTGTTAGATCTTTGGGAACTATATATATAATACACTGCTGAACTGCATTTAATGATATGGTGCATATCAATAACGTAAAATGCGAATAATCTAGCAAGTATTATAACAAACACAAATGTTTGCCTGCGGTACTGACCTTTTTCAATCAATTTGTTTGGAACACGGTAATCAACAAATTTTAATTAATATTTGAAATTAGCAGATGATTTCAATGCCTATATGTTATCTGATTTTGGCATTTGGAGGCCCTTGTGAAGGCTAGTTTGGTATTTAATGTTTTATCAATTTCGTGTGAATATTACTCTTGCTGTTGAGCTTTAATTATCTCTTTACAGCAGGTCTGCAAGAGCAATTAACTCGTGTTTAATATTTGTTCTTGTTGCGCCGTTCATATTTGCAGTTACGTTTTGCTGAAATATCTGTGGGATATTTGTTAAAGTGTGGCATTAGAAGCAATTCTTATGCCAATACTGTGTCAGACAGCCAAAGTGTTTAAACTGCTCATACAAAATTATTGTTACTGATTTGTGACGTAGTTGTTGAATTTTGTAGCTTTCTTTTACGAAGCTATAGTGCACAAGCAACAAGTCATTACATTATAATGAGATTTCTCTATGACAGATGGTGCTGTGCATTAAAAAAGGAAAGTTTATCTTAATGATGCATTTGCCGCAATTCCATGCTTTCTATGTCTAAATTCTTTGATTTGGAAATGTTATAATTATCTGTAACTGAACAAAATTAGTTCGTATATCATTTGTTGATTGATAATTGCATACGATTTATATTATTCAATTAATAATAGTAATAATAAAAATAATAACAATAATAATAATTAATACTTCAGAATTCAATGTAACCTAATTGCATGTAACAAAATGCTGTGTTCCAATCTAAGAAACAATTGTGCCACTGTTAAAAAATCTTAATCAGCAGATAATTTGGTGAATCGCTGCACATCAAATGATTAACATTTTGCAATGATAGCAAAAATTATAAACCCGGTGAGTGAGGGGTAAGGTTTTGGTGTGGTTCAAATCCCAATCAGGCCATCCAGATTTCGGTTTTACATGGTTTCCCAAATAACTTCAGGAGAATTCCATGATGGGTCTGTCTAAAGGTCATCTAATCGCCTCTTCTCTCACACCTCTAATGACCTCGACAAAGCATATAGCTAAAAAAAAAAAAAACAAAAAAAATGGAAAAAATGGTTTTCTCCACCAATTAGGAAAGTACACAAAGATGAAGCAGAACGAAAAATTTGGTGAAAACGTTGGTGATGTAGACAAGCAACAATAAAACACTTACCAAACTAAACTTCAAACTGCAAGGTGCTTTCTTAATAATACTCGTTCCAGAAGAATAAAAAACTAATTTCAGAATCCTGACAACATTCGGTATAAATTGCAATTAGACATGAGAAAGTAACGCGTATGGAATAGAAGGGGACTAAAAATTATTTATATAAACCTGAAAAATTACACTAACAGTTTGATCTGAATGTTCGTATAATTGAGATATATGGGATATGGTTACTATTTTATAATTAATTTACTGATCGTATTATTATTATCAAATTTTAAAAATAGAATCATACATTGTACCTCATAATAGAGATAATATCTGTTTCATTCTTTTAAGCACGAATTCCAGGTGTATTCTTGAGAATTTAATACGCAACTGACACAGTGAAGTAGCTTTAAAGAGTAATGCAAAATGCTGAAAATATATTAATTATGCTAAATATCGGTTAGTGAAATTCAACGTTTCTCCATCCTTTTGGGTACCTAAAACTCATCTTAGTAAATTGTGAGTCGATCTCCATTTCTCACACACAAAACCTCTATTTTATTCTTAGTAATTCCATTCTTCCTACCATGGTTCAATTCGTTACGAAAGTCTGAATTATTTTCAGAACATAACTTCCGGAATGGCGATTCAGAATTACACGTTTTTCTCTCTAATCGCATCGACTGAAAGCCTCCTTCCCCTCTCATAAATTCCACCGTTGATCGACCCTTGTTTTTGTCAGACTCTATCTCTTAATTCATTTCTCACCTTTGATACGACAGATTTTCCCTTAATTCAGCTGCATTTAATAATATTTTTAAGTTCCCAGTTCAATACTTTCTTAATTTACACCAATTCTTAAGCTTTTCGCCAATTTTTTCTCAAATTCAGTTTAAAATCTTCATTTATGCTTTCTAAGTTTTTTTTTCGTGAACACATTAAAACTGCGTTAATATGATGAAACAGTGCACTTATATCATTTCTTATATCATTTTGGTTTTTAACAGTCTTCTGTCTGTTACAACAATCTTCCAACCTTTAGAACATTATGACGATATAATTTCGTCAATTCCCTGATGTATTATAATTTTGTTCTGATTATTTCATGATTGCACAAAACTTCAGAATTATCTCCTCTATTTAATGGGCTGATCTTCATTACTAGTCGCTTTTATCTGATAAAATACTACATAAGTAATATAATATCTGGTCTTTCCTGTTCTCAGTGAGGCACGGTTTTATTTAAATGTTATCCGTCACACTTTTGTCACTTCGCAGTTTTATATTCCTAGAATTCACCCTTTATACTCGTTTTCATTTTAGTCACCAGAATTGTTGGGTATATACCGTTGCATCGTTTGAGATTTCTTTTCACCGCTCTTCTTTCACTGTAGCATAGAACCAGACATACAAACTTTAAGCTTATTGCTAGCATTCCAGGAAGTCTTGAATGGCTATCTCTTTCTGTTTCCTACTATCATGTAACTTAGAGAGCCCTCATGCAGTTCTTTGTGGTGTTTTTAATAAACCCCGGCTTATACACATTTGCTTTAAAGCTTCCCACAACCATATGCCCCAAGCAGGTCAATAACAGTCAGACGAATAAAACCAGTATCTGCACAAAATCTCACAATGCGCAAGGTTGATCGCTTTTCATTTTCTTTTTTTTTTTTTTTCATTTTTCTATTCTGTATTTCAATATCTGTGGCTCACTGCAGTGGGATTAATCACTGTAACTCCATTATATTTTTCGTAATGTATTTGATTCTCCATTTAGAATATTTGTTAACTTGGTGAGGTTTCAATTCCAGTTAATAAAGACTTAATCATCTCTCATGAGTATTACTTCTCTTCCGGAGATTACTGTAATCAATAATGAATGCTGCAACATTTGAATTATTTATATTCATCATAACAGAAGAGCAATTAAATGATTTTTTTTTCTCCTCTGAATTGTTTCTGTCAACTACGTGTTGGGATCCATAAACTTCGTAGTGTCAATTATGTTATTAATTTCTGAAAAAATATAGCTCAGCCCTTTCACTTAACAGAGGCGGTTCAGTTTTCTCTATCCTGAACCAGCTGCCCTTACCCCTAAAGGTAAAGTCAGCTCGGAGAGGTAGGAACTGTAGAGGTTGGTGAGGTGAGGAGCGTGGGTAGGGAACATGACGTTCGGTCGTCAGTTCAGATTGAAGAGAGTATGTTTGTGCATCTGCTTACTGAAGTTAAACATTTTTAGAATCGTGAAGCGAAACCGTGAAGAGTATTGCCTTTGCATTTCATTACTTAAACTGATACTGCCTGTCAATTCTTGTCTGTAACTATCTGGTAACATGTACTTAAATCTCATTAGCGGCTTTAGAATAGCAACATGGATACTGTTAATTGAGTGAAGCTGTATTACCATGCACCACAATAACACTCGTTAATAATATATGGAAAATAATATTATGAAACAGTAGGGATAAACTTAGGTGTGAATAATATAACAGCCCAGGGAATACTGTGGTTAATATCGAGTAGAATCGTTGTGTTGCGTTGATCGCAAGCTAACGTCGTCGTTGGTGATCTAAATATTAGGAATTCACAAACAGTTATGGCAATACACTCTGTAATTCTATAAACGATAGCTCGAATCGCTGAAAGTTCTGAGGATGGGAAGAATAAGCAAAAGTAAAGATAAATTATATCGAGCACATCGGTGATGTAAGAGATTGGAAAAAGATAATACTGATTATAGTTCCCATGAACAAAATGTAATTGTTGAAAGACACGCCAAAATAATGACTCAAAGATCGTAGAGTGCAGTAAAATATGAACTTTATTATGATAAGTGGCCTATCCATTTCAAAAAGTCGGGTATCATATACCACCAAACGCTTGTGTCTGTGGGTGTGTATTTTTTTCGTCTCTAACGCAGTTCTTCAGTTCACCAACAATTTATTATTATTATTATTTTAACTTCCTCATTCGAGGTTTCATAAACCGCTTTCTACACAGCAATACTGTAGATTGGTACATATCTTCAGCCTTCTGTATTACAAGAAAATTGGATTATATCCACTGCCTTATTCATACTTTATTATATTTGATTATATATCTCCATTGTTTCGTAACAACAATCTCAGGGGAATAAGCCTCACGTTTCTCAGTTATTAAATCTTTAACCTTGTTGATCCTTAGCTATTAGTGCAACAATAATTTAGTCACGGACCGACTGACAGAGTGGATTACTCTGAATTGAAGCTTATGTGTTACCGTTGAGACTGGCATTATTCATAACCCAAACAGTAAAATTGGTAAACCAAACACTGGAATAAATCCCGATGAGGCGAGAATGTTTCGGAGGAGCCGATCATCAGGAATGGCTCCCTGGGGTGCTGAGCCAGTTATCAAACGAGTGTGCGATCTCTTCGGAAAGCCAGAAGCCCAGTACCAACTACAACATTTACACTCTAGTGCGTGGAAATAAGTGTTGGGTGATAGAAATAGTATTGATTACATTACGCCTATATAGCTGTTACACGCGAATTCGTAAGCGTGGACTTAGAATTTTATTGCTAGAATTGGAAATACAAAAATGTAAGTTATGTAAAAGGTGTTCCAAGAAACACGGAAGATGGATAATATGACAGTGACGTCATCACGGCACCATTCTTAAACTAAGCATGTCTCATGGACAGAATCAATTTGCAACATATTTAAAAATAGCAAAAAACTGAGGAGGAGGTGGGGTTAACTGAAGGAATCTTGTCTTTAGGCTTGGTCTTGTCTTCTTTCTTCAGCATGAGCATCAGATTCTTCGTTTCTAATAACTCTAGCTGCTTGTTCTCTGCCAGAGCTACGCCTTAGGACTGATTTACGCCTGCAAGGCATGTAGAAAAGGAAGACAAAATATACTGATAACAGGAATTTTTAGGTAGACACGAAATAATAGACTGGTGCAGCAAAAATCAACATTTGTGCTGTAAAATATATTTTTTCTGCAAACGCAATTAATAAATAAACATACTGTCAGAGAAATACAGCCCGAGCGATCGACATAACATTACAGATTTACACACGCTACCCGTCTGTTTCGCACCGTTGTCAGTTTTCAAAGTTTTATGACGAATAATATTGTTTACCCCCAAAAAAGTATTCTGTGATCTTCCTAATGATACAAAGTTTTTCCTTGTTAATTTTCATCGTTATCGATATAGCTCTTCAGACGTCAAAACATAACAAACTGACAGATAATCAGAGTTACTTTCGCACTTATAATTTTACTAGTGTATAACTGGCTGCGACAGAAACGAAGCCTGAGTAACCAATGTAGCATAGATATTTCATGCGTAATCCAATGTTGGGTCCTGAAGTATTTTTCGGCCGCCTACGTTACAGAGATTCAATTCGCCACATATTTCGTCTCTTTCGTGGCTGGACTTACAGTTTAATGTGAATTCCAAACAACGCAACGTCCATGCGTGTCTCATATGATGAAAAAAATTCCTGATCCCAATAGGATTTAAGCCCGGAACGTCGCCCAGAATTTTTGATAGCAACTGCCTTAAGCACTAAACCACTAGCTCGCTCATCGGTTATACATTTACAGAGACTTAAACATGCTATGCGTCTGTATATCATCGTCCAGTTATTTTTAAAAGTTCCTCATAAAATATATTATTTATACAGAAAAAGTGTACTATGCCGTTCCTAATGGAAAATATTATTTCATCGTCAAATGTCATCAAAATCATATTAACCGTTTCGCCCTGAAAACGTAACAAATAGACAGAGTTACTTTCGCATTTATAATATTACTAGCTGTTACCGGCGACTTCGTATGCGTAGACTTAAAAATTTCATTGGTAGAATTGAATAATAGGCGTGATGGAACTGGGAACAATGAACGGGAAGGAATTCGGCCATGGCATTTTTGAAGGAAGCATCCCATCATTCGCCTGGAGTGATTTGGGGAAATGATATAAAATCCAAATCTGGATGCCCGGATGGGGATTCGAACCCGCCTCCTCCCGAATGCGAGACCAGAATTTCCTTGTCAGATTCCATCAATATAGATATATCCATTTATTCGTCAAAACTTAACAAAAAGAACCAGTACCAGACATATGGTTGGGCATGCGCCCATATAGTTTTTGAAGTGCCAGAGCATTGTAGCTCCCTAACTTTTGACGGAATAGGGGATTTCAGGCTGTTTTTTTTATGGAAGTCATGATGTTATTTCTTTTAGTATGGTGTTATTGTCAGATCCTGTAATTTCTGGTAAGTGTAGTAAGTGGTTGATTATATTGTTGTTGATATACATTTTGTCCTAAGTCTTGAATAATTTTATGGGGCGAATAATGTGCTTGCTGGAAGAATTTTGTCGATTTGTCCTTAATGTAATCTGTGAGCCTTTGTATGCCTAAGTTGTAGTGAATTTGTGTGTTCGGCATGTACCGTGGGGCGCTGGTGATAATTCCCAGATATTTGTTTTGTATGACCTACAGTTTTTAGATTTGGCAGTCTGAAGCCATGCTGAAAACTTCAGAGCCATATAACAAGGCCGGTCTAATTATAGCGGTGTAGATTTTGTCTTGATACTAAGTTTTCTCCCCTTGAGGAGGGGGTATAATTTGAAAAGTCGAGCCGAACCTATATTACAAGCGTTTTTTATGTTTTATCCAGGTTAGTTTTTTGCCAATTTCTAGTTCGAGATATTTAACCGATTCACACCATGAGACTTATTTCCGCATTTATAACATTATTAGTGTAGATCACACACAACCTGCCTGCGAGAGAAACAAAGCCTGTGGAATTAGTATAGCATAAAAAAAGTAAAAGCTTACTGTTAAGTCGCCTACGATATGTCATGCATTCCACACCTGAATTTATGGGACCTACATTTTAACGACGAAACTCACAGGCTTGGCTCATGTAATGAATAACAATTCTTATTTTTTTTAATCCCAGCGGGACTTGAACCGCCACTGCATCCCAGATTTCTGACATTTATACACGGCTGGAAGCCCGAGAAGAGGTTATTAATTTAGAATGCCACGAATAGCTACACTCGTAAATTATGCAACATATCTGTGGTGATGGAGTCCACCGCAGCTGCGATTCGCTGCCTTAGTTGTGGCAAGGATTTTGGTTCGTGCAGTACAGTTTATCTTTCACATTAAGCCATAAGCTAAAATCACACGGGATTAAGTCTGTTGATGATGGCGTTCCCGTACAGCTACGTGGCAGTGAAGTGGTACTCCATCTTGTTACAAGATGAAGTTGTTGCAGATTCCTTACAATTGAGCTAGTAACCACAAAGAAAGCAGACGGTGGTAGCAAATGCCTGTAACGCTTTTCTCGATAAGAAAGAAGGAGCCGTAAGTCTGTTTCCTCGACATTTCGTAGGACACATTCATCGTTGCTTCGTCACTAAAAATTAACCTTTCGTACAGACTGTTGTCATTGCCAGTCTGTACGGTTCATTCGCAAGCGTTTGCGTGGGATTTTGGAAATGGTTGTTTGAGGTATGTGAAGCTCAAGACATGCTCGACCTGATAATTTCTGTGGGTTTTGTAGAAACGCTGCTCAAACTGTTCAGTCTGCCAGTAAAGGCCCCTGCCAGGCAGACCTCAACACAACGCGCCTGCACGCCGGGATACATATACGACTCCAAACAGGCGCAGAGGCATCAAAACAAGCCAGGAAAATAAATAGAATCATCTAGAGGCTAAGTGGGACCTTTTCTTACAGAGGTCGCCGTACTACCACACAACGGAATTCCTGCGCCAGGCCGCCTATATAAGCGTAGCCGACAGCTCCACCGGCAGTTCCGGCCTGACCGCGGAACCAGCGTCAACTACAGAAGACCACCGGAAGTTCGCGAGAAGTAGAAGCCGTCTCTCTACCCCGGATCAGGACCAGGCTAAAATTCTCGACGGTCATCTGATAACTGTACCCACATTTGTTTATGGTTTACCAGTTGTTTTGTGTACAGAGTAATAAACCTCAAGGAACCATTAAGTGTAGTTCACTTCACAAACGCAGTCCATATTTTGCTCAAATACAGGAGGGCGACCAGGACTCTTACAATTTTTCATTCATAGTTTTTGTATCAGGCATAAATGTGTATTCTACTGGGTGGCTCCTAGTGAAAGGGTGTGAGAAACGCTCGTTGTACACCGGTTACCAACTTCACTTTTGCTAACTGGAATTCACGCCATCTCTTCTGTTGTGTTGTACTTGTAATTTTTTGCAATAGCAATTTCTAGCAGCGACAGCCTGGAATAAAAGAATTGGACCCATTAGTTAAAAAAATTAAAATGTAAAGTTCTTTTGTGCTCACCTTAAACCGTTACAAGCCATATCAACTATATTCAAAGTATTTTCGGCTATGATCCTGGCAATCAGGCGTTTGTGTATGTAATCTTTGCCACCAGTAAGTAACTTATATTTAAAAAATTCTTGGTTAGTAAGCAATATGACGAGCAGTTATTGCCATAAACGGCTAGTAAAGAATATTGTAAACTGTTAAAAATGTTCTGCACAACTTGTTTACTCAACAATTCATAAAACATTGGGTTTCAAAAGATGCCTTACAACAGAACTGATCTTAATCGGCTGATATGTAGTCAGGAATAAATTTAAATTTATATTAGAAGATGCCCTGATGCTATGGGCGAAACGTCTCCAAAATTAACCGCCGTAACAGATCTCAGCGCGAGATTCAATGGTTACGAAGGCTTTCGGAGAGAAAAAAAAATTATGGTAGGCATTATCATGATACCTTATTTTCCTGATTTAATCCATGCTGTCATTTAGATGTAATTACGTTGATAATAGATAGATTGAAGTCGTAAATAAAGTGAGTGTTGGCGTTTTAGTCAGTAAATTTGCTTCATTTGTTCATCATCTGTCTGCCAGAGTAAGGTCTGTGACGTTTTCGTTACGACCGTGAAAAGCGCTTACAAAACATCACAAAATTTTGGAATAGGTGCTCAATAGAACTATATATTATGTATATTCGTTGAAATAGAAACTAAACTTCGAGACAGCCTGAAGGTTGTATAATATCTGAGACCTTTTAAGGCTTTATGTTTTTAAAAATCCACTTACATTGAGGGCTTAGCACTGCGTTAACGTTGTTTCTACTGCCAACGTTTCGCAACGTTTCGGTGCTCAACCTGGAGACATTCTCAGGGTTATTTCGGACTGATGTGTCCCCTACCTCGTCGTTTGCGGGCTCACTGGGAGAGTTGTTTTGGTTTTCCGCCAGCGAGATTGTTGCATTTCCGGCAGCGAGTGTCAGTTGTTCCAGAGATGGTGTTGTCGTTTTAGAAGTTGGACTTCCTTTGCCTGGGAGCGCACGTATTCATATTTGACTTAAAAAAATAGCCCCCGTTCTTGGGTGTTTGAAAATTACTATAGATTCCCAGAGTTTTCCTAACAAAAATATGTAAAGATTGCTTGGATTCTGAGGATGGAAGCGTGCTGAAGGTAGGACGGTCAGTTCCTTTGATACGGAACATATAGTTCAACGGAGTATCCGATTCATGGAGCGTACTGACGTATTGCATACGAACAATTAAATTCAAGACTGTACTCGGATTTTAATCCGAAACAATTAATTTGGAATGCTAGATCCTTATACATTGAGTTACTTCTTCAAAGTTGTATCAGTGTGTTAGAATACGAAATTATCTTTACTTGCGACCCAGGTTGTAGTCCCACTCCAAGCTGCTTTCTACCGTAAACACAGTATAAATAGTTGATGGAATCAACTTTTTCAACTACTCAACGGGTTACTTTGCATACATGGCAAGCAATTTTCGTTTATTTATTATTAAGTTTATTTCTTACGCAGTTATTGTAATGAAATCTTTGGTTAGGTTGTTATTTATCGTAAAGAATAGAAACAGCAGATATTTAATTAATTAGTTTCCATTTAACTTGTGATCTTTGGACACAAACCTTTGCAAAAGAAACGTCAGGGCTTCAGTTAACTTCAAAGACTAATTAGAAAAATTGGGAATGTTATGAAATACTGTAGAAAGTCAAATTCCATAAAAAAAATGATTTTATAAAATCTTTAATACATACTGTGGTCAGACTTTAAAAAATCATGTAATTAATCCTCAAAATATCATTTTGAAATCATATTTATTATTACATAAACAAAATTTCATATTGAATGATATAAGTAAATGATTTCTTCCCAAAACCTTTTTTTTTTAAGACTCAAATTTGCTAAAATTATTATTAAATTTTTTCATCGGAAACAATACGCTCCACAAGATCGTCATAATTTTCCTTTAGTCTTTATGAAACTACATATGATTGTAAATTATGAAAAGTATTCGGATAATTAATTTGATAAATAAAGGGGTAGTAAATTTTGTTCTATTTTTCGTTAAGAGGCTCTTAAAATCGTGGAGTAAATAACCAAAAGATTTTCTGAGTCGGTAGGTAGCTTTGATTTAATACTCACGAATATTATGTGTACTGTGATCATTGAAATGCAATAAAACTCCCATAGTTATTTTAACATACGCTATCCAAAAAACGAATGTGACCGCGGTTTATTTCAACAGTTTCTCATTCATGCCATTATGCTAATTCACAACTAAAATAGTCGATGATAAATCGCTCAGCCATTTACAATCTACATAATGCAACTCAATTTTATGTTGTCAGTAGAGTATTCCTGCCACGAATATGACAAAACTGTATGTCAATTTGTTATGCTCACCATTCCCCAGAGCGTTTTAAGGTGGTTTAGTGAAAAAAACTCAACCTTTAATGTCTTTAACTGAAGACGATTGCATGAACGTTTCTTACTTTAGCCACAAGCTTATTAACCTTGCTGGATTTCACTATCTTGATATTTTCGCAGTACTGATGTTATCGGGAATGAAGTTAAACTTTTTGTTATTGCAGAATGAACTGCCGGGTGTTATTAAAACTGCGTATCTTCTGCTTCCTGCAACATGACAACGGAATGGACAGAACAAATATTTGCTTCCAAAAACCAACATTGTTCTTAGTCACGTGAAACAATGCCTGAGACAAATTTGATACTGTATATTTAGAGAGTATACGTATTACATTTGCAGAATGTGGCAACGTTAGTGATAACAGAACAGTAGCGGACCTACTGGGGCCATTAAAATAACAGCTACAAATTTGGAAGTTCGTGTATGTTTTGAATGTCGATACGGGTTTAAGGTAATAGGCTAATAGTTTTAACACTGTTCCCTTCAGCATTGATAATGAACAGAATAATTTTGTGTCCATTATGGTCTGTAATTGAAACTTATTGTATACGCTCTTAATTGTATACAATATGTTACAGAGGGAAATTGTGTTCCTTTTATACACCCCCTGTTATATGCATTTAATTATTTCATTTAATGTTTGTGTAAATGCAAAACCAATGGCATTGTTCGTCAAGTAACATTTTAAATCTGCAAAAATCTATTTACACGAAACAGTATTGCTACACAATGTTATCAATTCAGTGTTTTCATAAGGATAATAGGGTAGTTCAATCCAGCACCATTCATTTACGTGTCCTTTATAATTATTTAACAGATCAAACGCAAGTTAAATTTGGTTGAAAGCGGAAACCTTGTTTGTGGAGTTAAAATTACTTTGTGGAAATAATTTGTTTCCACTTTCGGACAGAAGCTGTTTTCCGTTCGAGAGGATGCTGCCACTTCAACAAAACATCTCATGTTTAATTTCCCGACAAGTGATTTCCCTCATTCAGTTTGTATTTTTAAACTCAAGAACTCCAAATATGTAAAAAAAAAAACTTTCTCCCGTCGTGCTAAAGATGTTTCTATTAGAAGTGAAAACGTCTTTACGCACTGGGAGAGTTTTGGCTGGGTAAAATCTAATGAGTTAGCGTCACCGACATGCTATTATAGCAGTATATCTGTAACTATAAGAACGACGTATTGCGCTTGGACAGCAGTGAAAGTATAGATTATACTTGTATATAATATACATTAATCGTTCGAGTTAAATGTTATACGTTTGCAGCCACTGGCGGTCCCTGTGGGTGAAGTGGTAAAGCCGTGTACCGTACAATGGCAGGTTGCGGGATCTAATCCACAATCTGAGAAATTTTTTGAAGTTAAAACTTCTTTAGGTGCGTAGATTTTTGTATAGGTAAAATCTTACGATTTCGCGTCACCGACATGCTAATGTTAACAGTATATCTGTAGCTATAACTATGACGTGTTGCACGTATGTTATTCATAGTTTTATGTTTTCACTTAGGTCGACAGTCTCCGATGTCTGCCAATATTTTTTTTTTAATATTACTGTGCCTGTCTTTGGTATCCATAATATGGTGTACAAAGAATTCTAAAAATTAATGTGAAGATAGAGTCTCCATTCCTTCTTAAATTTAATTTAATTGCAATGGAGCACACGCTCCGGTGGCAATTTCCCTACACACCCAACGTCCCCCTATCCTACACCCACCTACATTTGCCCTCTACAAAATTTTAACTTTAAATTCTTTTAACGTTTTCGGTAAGTTATTCATCATTCCCCTTGGTAACTCATTCCAATCCCTGACACCCTTACCTAAAAAAGAAAATCTTCCCACACCCTTGTGCCTGAAATCGAGTGCCAGCTTGTTGTCATGGTCATCTTTTCCGTTCCATGAACTACTTTTCATACCTACTGCTATATCTTTCCTTGCCTCATCGCCAGTATACGCCCTGTACACTCCCATAACCCTTCTCATCCTCCTCCTGTCTTGCAATGAATCCCATTCCAGCTCCTCTATCATATCTGTAACTGATTGCATTCTACGATAATTTCCAGAAACAAATCTAGCAGCCCTTCTTTGCACCTTCTCCAACTCCTGTATTTGATGCTCAAAATGTGGGACCCATACTACACTACCACCTGTCCAATGTGTCCTGCCCAGTTAAGCTTGTTATCAAATGTAATGCCAAGATATTTACATTTCAAGTCTTCAACAAGCAATTCTTTCCCCACCTTATATTCATAATTAACCTTTTGCTTTTTATTTGTGTTTCTAATTAGCTGACTCTTCTTTGTATTTAACTTCATCCCCTGTTTACCAACCCAACTAGATATCCTGTCCAGATCACCCTGCAACTCTTTACAGTCCTCTATCATTTTGATCCATTTATACAGCATTATGTCATCTGCAAACAATCTAATTTCAGATTATAAACAATCAACACAATTATTCATTAGAATAATGAATAGCAATAGTCCCAATACGCAACCGTGCGGCACTCCCATTTTTACCTCCACATCCTTTGATACCGCATTTCCTACCCTAGCTTTCTGTTTTCTACCTTTTAAAAATTGTTCTACCCAGCAAATCACTTTCTCATCCACTCCAATAGTTTTTACCTTATTTACTACCATTTTGTGGCTTACTCTGTCAAACGCCTTTGAAAGATCTAGTGCTACAATATCAATTTGGCCTCCCTTGTCCATTTCATCTGAAATATCTTGCATATATCCCACCAACTGAGATTCGCATGAATATCCTTGCCTAAACCCATGTTGCCTACTTGAAAACCACTTACGTTCCTCACATATTTTTCTGATGTGGTTGCATATTAATCATTCCATTAATTTACCTACCACTGAAGTCAAACTGATTAGCCTGTAATTTTCGACTCTATTTCTCACCCCTCCTTTTTGTACTGGTACTACTATCACACTTTTCCAGTCTTGTGGTAAGCAGCAAGTATCCATACTCAATTTAAATAACATTTCAGGATAAGGTACAATGTCACACCTGGCTATCTTTAAGATCTCTGTAGTAATATTATCTACACCAGCCCCCTTATTGTTTTCAGATTGCTTATTTCCTTCTTGATTTCTTCAGGATGAATTTCAAATTTTTTAGTATCTTCATTTCTAATCGTATTGTTAAGCTCGTTCTCCGAATTAGACCTTAGCATTGTTGGCCCATTTAAACTCCATGTTGTTTCGCCTTTCTAGTATAAGAGCATTATTATTAATCCTTTTTATGGGCCATTTTAGTAAGTCACTCATCTGATCAGAACTACGATACTTAAGAAGTTTTACATTTTCGGGGTTATTGTTTACATGTCAGAATCGGCAAAAGAACATCTTTCACTCATCGCATATACTACAGAGCAATACTGTAGCCTAACAGGGAAGAACCTCTGAAACTGTCCGGGAGTGGTGCAAAGTGCACCGGCCAGCAGGGGATAACCAGCTCTCCAACATTCGGTTGAGAATAGTATGTAAGGCTGTGCAGTGGGCTGAGACAGGAGGAAACAATGGAAGCAAAGGGTGAGACATCATAGCAGTCGGACAGTCTGTAACAATGCTGGTTCAATGGAAAGGTATGGTAATTTCATGCGGCGAGACAGTTTTGAGTAGATCTTACTACCACAGAACCAAGATCCTCAATATGCATGATTGAATAATTTCTCGGTTACAGTTAAAGGTATGATTCTGTCCAGAACTTGTTGGTTTTTTTCATCAGTAGCTGTGGTTATCAGGTTTTGGAGAATTTTAATTGAGTAATACTTTTGTACAACTTTGTTTCTTTTAGTTCCGTTCTCTTCACTATCTGGTCCACCACTAATAACGACTGGAATTCAGTCAAAACGATACGCCACAACAGCTGATATAAAGTTTTATATATATACTACAGAAAGCTTTTAAACTGGAAGATTTTATGTATAATCGATGATGAGGTAACATGAGGTTCACTTAGAAAGACAAAACTTACTAACTTTGAGAAGAATATGTTTGCAAAAAAGTTTTTTTAACTCCTGCAGTGCAATGTTTTTGTCTTATCTTATTTAGATGATATTTGGGGGGATATAAGCTTAAATATGGGGATGAACAACGAAGGGGGTATAATTGTCTGCTAAAATTCACCCCCCTGAATGTATGAAAGGATCCAAACTGGCCACGAAGGTCATTACGCCATCTGATGGTTGCTGTGTGCCCCTGTCTCTAGTTTATATGCATTGTTGGGAATTTTGTGAAGTAACTAAAATGTGCAGTAAAATTTAATCATTCGATAGGTACACTAAGGTATTTTGAATTAGCAACAATGTTCCTCTGTTGCTTGAGTACCTGGAAGAATGTACATTTCTTCCAACACAAAGATTAAATTCAGTTAATACCTGATCTTCGCCATACGCAGTGTTATGCTATAGTAGCTGTGACTTGTAACAAGTTGAAAATACCACTCGTTTAAAAACCGACAGATGGTTTCCCAGAAAAATTAAAAAGACTAGCTCCACAGATGGGATGCATTATGCACATTACTTCTGGATTACTAATGCAGATTTGAATGGCAGAAATCACTGTGACTTCTCTTAAAAGCCAACATAGCATCAGTGGGTGAAAAGAAAACAAGGCGCGCATAACTTCTACGTGCCATAAAACATTTATAATTAGCGACGTGTAATGATTCGGAAAATCTTGAAATTATTCCTTAGCTTTAGTTATACTTCTGAGATGTGCTTATAGCAAACGAGCATTACAGTAACTACTCACACGGAAAAAGAAAATCAAATTCTTATCCTCTCAAAGCAAAAGTTATTTTTATAGGGGTACTGGACAGTGCTGAGAATTTGGATAGTTAGATAACGATGAATCGTCGTTTCTTGCCCAATCACCATAAAATATAGCTCTCGTTGTCAAGTTACAACTTCTAAAAGCGTTTAGGCAATGAAATACCGTCATCAATCCACTAGACAATGATACTACTGATTCGGAAGTACGTGGGTTCGTTTTCAATCCGGTGATCCAGACAGACACTTTCAGCGGTTTCCCGAAATCACTGAAGGCGAATTCTATGATCCTTCCTTCAAAAGACCCTTGTCGTATTTTCCATTCTTTGTCCGTTATACTCGTCAGTTTTTAATAACCCAAACAGCCTTAAAAAAAAAAAAAAAAAAAAAAAAAAAAAAACTTAACATATTATCCTACAGAAAGATGGTAATCGATGTAATTTTATTACATTAAATTGTTGGAAACATTGCTGAGTGTGACCCTCAAATTATTTGAAGTGGGTCGTATATAAGTCATCTTTCATGCAATTTCCTTTCCCATTAGCTGGTGACGGTGTCGTGAATTTTATTTTTTTTTATTTTTTTTTTTATGGCTTTCGGCGGCTAAGGCCATTCAGCCAGCTCAATGTGATCATATTTTAGCTTCCAGTGAACAATTAGTCATCCAGTGTACATCGTATCTTTCTATGTATGGACACCACAGGACGGACAGGACATTCACACAGACACACAACACTTAACATCCATGCCCGCGGCCGGATTCGAACCGGCGACACGTGGAGCTAGCACTCTAGCCCCTACGCTACCGAGGCCGGCAGCGTGAATAATATTATAAGTGTTATTTAACTTCCTCTGTTAACGTGCAAATTTATCAAAAAACATTTTAATGTTAGTGAGGTTTTGGATACGGATCTCCTTCAAGGAGTTTCATCAAGATAAACTCCAAGCCATCACTGCAATTCAGTAGTTCATATATGTGGAACAGAAGACACTAGAAAATTCATTCTCATATAAACTCCAAAAGTACAAGGTTTTTGTTTGTTTGATTTAACTTCATATAATTTCTTCCTCATTGTTTAATGGATTGTACAAAGAATAGCGGTCATAAGATCAGTTTTGGCTGTATGGATTCAATTCCACTACCATTAAAACAATATTAAAGGTGAGTATGACTCTTTCCTCAGACTTGGTCTTTTCTCGAATCCTTAAAAACATTTCTCACTGGCACACATTTCAAGTCAAATAATAAAAAAATATCTGGTGACGTGGCCATTATAGGCGCCATGTTTTAGCTAAAGATCTGTGTGTGACACCGAGATAAACCATTCTGTTTTACAAAGTGAAGTGGATACACACTGTAAAGCGTAAACTTGGGTCAGAAGGAGATCTCATAACTTTTTGTCACTACACGATCAAAAGACATGGTTTATTTTTACAAGAATTGTTTTTGTGGCATCTCATTTCTTTTTGTAAGTTTATCGCTTATTCCAAATCGCCGCTCAAATATAATGATTCCATTTGAAAATCGCCGAATAAGAACATTTCAGAATAGAACATCAATATACGTACAAGGCTTTTGCGTAGCCGAGCAATGCAGATTGCCGCTGGATAAACTTTCACCATAAATAAATTACTAGTAACTTCCAAACAATTCATAGGAATAAAGTAAAATTTAAGATAGTTAAACTTGTTGATCTCTGCGCACTAAAAAATTAAAAAATTCTCATGCATACAGCTTCATCCGGAGCAAAGTAATTAAGCCGCAAATATGTGCCAGAAATTTTCGTGTTTGAGATTGTAATTAAATAAATACGGGAAAAACTCCAATATTAGACTTTCCTTATGATTTAGGGATGAAACCATATATGTGTACCAAATTACTTGTTTCTAGGATTACTGGCAGTACAGGGGAATTTTGATGTCGGGGTGTCGAGGTCAAAATAAAATTTTGAATTTCAATAAAGTTCAATGAAAGGACAGGAAAGAAGTAAAATTTAACACACTAGTTAAACATAGTAAGCTCACTCCACATTGAAAATCTGGGGTAAATAAAGTTATTAGGATAGAAAGCGATTTCACGTTAGGGGTAGGTATATGGACATTTACGAGTTCCAGACTTTTCTTTTAATATGTTGGTAAAGTGTTATCTGTGTACCAAGTTTCAGCTTTCTACGGCTACGGGAAGTTCCTTAGAATTTTGATGATCATCAGTCAATCAGTGAGTGAGTGAGTGACAAAATCTCTGAAGTTTGCATCCGAATAACATCCGAACTAAGAACAGTAACCAATTAAACCTTAGTGAGTTTGCTAAGATTGCTGATATATATGCATAACAGAAATTTGATACATGTAGCATCAATACGACCGAATAAATAGAGGCTATAATATGGCCGGAATCGCTTAGAGAAAAGGGTAGGCAGTGCCGCCGTTGACTCGACTTGCTGATGGCCATCTATGGTGCTCGGAGGGTACACTGCTGAAAAACAGATCACAATTTTTTTTAACCTTATGTACGTAAGTGGCAGATCACAAACGTACCCTCGTAAATCTACCACTTAAGTATCTTAGTGGGAGGTACTGTATTTGCATCACAGAAGACGTTCATGAAATACAAAATTCCGCTGAAAATTCGCAGCGCTGTAGGGGACTTTGGCAGAAATGTACGCATTTATTTCCCACCTACACGAAGGGTCAGTGTATTTCTTAGCCTCACGACTGTGGAGGATAATGAACTCAGTAAGAAATCTAGAAGAGGGAGGCTGACTAAAAAGTAGAACGAAACGTTTTTGCAATGAAGACTTGGAAAGAAGACATCGCAACGACGCAATTTTACTAAATTTTTTAATTAAACATCTTTTATTAATTACGGTTTTATTAATGACTTCACCAGGCGCGTTTCGCCCCATTATTGTGACAACTAAAGAACCATTATACTACAGTTGTAATTGACAAACTAAATTATATTATATGTACCGATATTTGCATAACACTGTGTACAATTATTGCCACTGACGATACCCCACCGCATTAGGGCGAAACACATCTGGTAAAAAAAAAAAAAAAAAAAAAGTTATTAATAGACGTTGTTAATTTAAAACATTTATGAAACAACTTTGGGACATCGCCAATAATAGATTTATTCTTAATAATTGACATCCACCTAACCTGCTTCGTTCAGCGTTCAGTGATTTCCACTTGCACCAGCGGAAATTTTAGTAAATAGTTCAGCTGTAGCTCTAATGCAAACATTATTTGGCTATTGATGTATAGACTCTATTAAGCAACAAATTATCTAGTAATATAAAATAAACGCAAATTATCTGCAAAGGTTTTCACACTAGGTGTCACCACAAAAATCTTAGTTTTTTTTTTACAGAATTTATTTTGTAGCTCATAAGATATTCACATGCAGAATATTGTCTTTACTCTGAAGGACGTTCATTTATTGGGAACATAAGGACTTTCGTAAAGTGTTTGACTGATCTCAGGATCCACAGCAGATCTCTCTGAACGCAAGTACGGGAAGAATCGTGATTATACCTTTCATACAGGAGGAGAAACGCTGTCGCCAATAACGTGAGAGGCTAGAATTCAATATTCAACGAGACGGATAGCGCAAGGTTTGCGACGAGAGCGCCATGAAAGAAGCGTCATCGTGACAGGAATCGGAAAATATATCGAAACGTTTGCGCCGGAGGTAAGATTCTTATTGGAGAGACGACCAGTGGCACATAGTGATGGAGACGGAGAAAGGGGCCCTAGGCGAGAGTAAATGTCAGACGTAATAAGAAAATTTCTCTGCCGTTCTTAGAAAGGACGCGCATGTTAACCTACATCAAAAGAAAAAATACATTTAAGTTATTTTTTTATTCACATGCAAGAAATATCAGTCTCAGATTTACGATATTGCAGATATAACCTAGAAATTAAATTCTTTATATTACAACCGAGCGAGGTGGGTGAGCGGTTGACGATCTGGTCTCGCATTAGGGAGGACGCCGGTTCGAATCCCAGTCCAGGCATCCAGAATTAGGTTTTCAATGGTTTCCTTAATACACTCCAGGCAAATGTCTGGATGCGTAAAACCATAAGAAAAAAATCTTTATATTTCGCTCTGCACATCCATTCAACGGTCATCTTCACGTGAGACGAGTTTATTATTACATTGACAACTAGCAACAATTCAGCTACCAGCCTGAATAATATTAATTATTGAGGGATATTTAATCTTTAACGCCGTCCTGAGTAACTAA
>CM061919.1:155544288-155595292 GCA_031002005.1 Vandiemenella viatica | reverse complement strand
TATCAGTTTTAATTTTCTCATCGCAATGTTTAGTGGAGGTTTTGATTAGACCGGTATTTAGTCTGAGTCTGAATGACAACTGGCTTTTAACGTTACAGCAGGCGGTATGAGACATTTAAACCGAGCGTGGTGGATGAGCGGTTAACGCTATGGCCTCGCATTCGGGAGGACGCCTGTTCGAATCCCCGTCCGGGCATCCAGATTTGGGTTTCCCAAAATCACACCAGGCGATTGGCGGGAGGCTTCCTTCAAAAAGGCCATGGCCGAATTCCTTACCATTCCTCGTCCCCAGTCCCATCCCTACTCTCATGATCTTGACGTCGACGAGGCGTAAAGCAATAAATAAAAGAAGAGAGAATTTAAGTTAAAAAATAATAATTATAATGTTTTTAGAAACATTACTTTATGTGGATGAAAGTAGTTCTTCATTTAACGCGATCTATGCGGTCTGGGTTAGGATCAAACTAATATTACTGGCATAACATATGTTGTTAAGATTTATTGTGCTTTGCTTTCACTGGCGCAAGACATATATATAATAAGACACAAATGCAGAAGAGAGCCAACTGAAGTATTTTTTTTACACAAAGTTTAATTTTTTGTTTGGTTTGGCGATAAGAAAAGTTTTCAGTTTATTTCTTAACGTACAGTAATTATGTAATTACCACCAGTGGCGGATCCAGGATTTTGTTTTTGGGGGGGGCTAGGATTTGATTTTGGGGGGGGGGGGGAATTGACTCGGGGAAGGAGGGGTTCACCGACAGAAATCTCATTATAAATCTCATTATTCCAGATTGCCGCCCTTATTAAAACTGTAAAGCAAAAAAAAAAAAAAAAAAAAAAAAAAAAAATGGTCCCCAAAATACGTGTTGTTAGGGGTGACCTTGGTGCTTTTGGGGGGGGGGCTTCTGCCCTCTAGCCCCCCCCTCTCTGGATCCGCTACTGATTACCACTATTTTGTATACCAATACACCTTTTATCTTATTTTAACCATAGAAAACTAAATCTTACTTGTGTTAATGGTCAACTACTTACATGTATGCGACAATGATAGCGGATGCAGCCAGCTGAAACAAGAACAGACCATTTCAGTGATCAATTCATCGTTAGTTATTTTATTTCGTCGGATTCAATTTACCTTATTTATACATAAGTAATTGTGAAAGGCTCATCTCATCCGTTTATTGACTTATGAAGGAAACTAAACTGCACATCCTCGCGAAAATTACACATTATTCTGCAATCCTTTGTAGAATAAGGGCCGCATTACATCTTCCTAGAATGAAACTTTATTATGTTACATCTGCTGAAACCGAATTAGCTGCAAATACATTATTAATAGGATAAGAAAGAAATAAGTGTTGTAAATAAACTATTTTCTTAGAAACGTAGGTCATCAAAGGACATTTATAAGGTATAGTGGTAACACCATGGTTGGACAACCTGTCTGAATTTAAACATGTGGGGACAATTTAAATAAAGATTCAATTGAGATTATTACTGTGTAAAATCATTTGATAATGAGGAATAGAAAGTTAAAGGCTTGGAAGATTGAGGAGAACAACAATATATATTTCGTTCTTCCTGAGTTTTTGGACACGAGTAAGTTTTCCACCAGGTTTGTGCCAAATTTTTTGAAAGGAGATCATTACGCAGGAACATGGCAGAAGTTTGTTGAAATCTACCCTTCTTTAAAGACAACCAATTAGACTTTTAAAAGATTAATTTACGGTTGGTAACGATTTTACACTACAATAAAACCAACAGTTAATGCAGAGAAAGCAAAACTAAAGCTATTCCTTTCGGTGGGTCTTGAGGGTGTACTGGTACCAGATATACTGGAAAATGATAAAACCATCAAGAGATGTATTATGCTAACCTGGTGAAGCAACTGTCAAGGAAAGAAAGGAAAAAAGTTGTCATAAAATATTTCATCAGGCAATGCAAGCAGTCTCTCATTGCCATGGCTAAAATTGATGAGTGTAGGTTGTGACAGCAAGAATGTTCTGAGTTATTGGAATGATGTAATGTTTATTGTTTTCAACATATGTGAGAGTAAATAGACAGAAGTTTTCAACGTCATGCTCTGATGAAGTAGAAACTGGACCAAATGTTGACTGCATGGACTTACAGCTCCAACAGACACATTAGGCAGAAGTCAATTCGGCTTGTCAGAGGAAGCAGGGATCTGGACATTCCCAGAACCATTGCAAAGAACTGAGTTTTTTAGATTCTCCTGAAGTTCGTAGTTGTGGACGTACAAGCGTAATCGGTACGAGCTCTGAAACTTCGTTGGTGTAAGTATGTAGAGCTCTCAGAATAATGTTGAAAAATAGATAGCAACTTTTAATTTAACTAGTGAGCATCAATGTAATACCAAGAACGTAGAGGAAGGCTACCGATTGTACCATTAGTACTGCTTACTTATTTACGTACTAGCTCGTACCCGCGACTTCGTACGCGTGGATTAAGAATTTTTTGCACAGAATTGAATATAGAAAGTTGCTGGTAACGAAGGATTGGACCCAAACAACACCGAGTCGGCATAATATGACAGGAAAGCTATCACTGTAGCATTGTACCGTCGAACCAGTCTCTTGAAGAGAATCAATTTCCAGCATATTTCTGTCTCCATCAATATCGATATAGCCATTTGGTCGTCAAAACGTAACAAAAAGACAGAGACTTACTTCCGTATTTACAGTATTATTACTGCGGTTCACACACACACACACACACACACACACACACACACACACACACTCTCTCTCTCTGACTGCGAACAACTCCTGAGGAATCATTATAACGTAAAAATGTGTACACCTACAGCATTGCAAGACTACCTACGATTTGCCTCGCATTGCACCCCCAACTTTGTGATATCTACAGTTTAACATTCAATCCGAATAACCTACTGCCCAGGCGTGACTCTTACGATCAAAAACAATTTTTAAAAATCTTAGCCTACACGGAGATTTGAACCGGAGACCACGATCCAAACATTTGTAAGCAAGCGCTTTAACCACTGAGCTGTCTGACCGATACACGGAAAAAGCAGTATAGAGACGTCCATGTCCAACGCGTCTGTCTATCACCATTCAGTAGTATTTCGAAATTATGAGACAACATGTATTATTTCTACAGATAATTTTTCAACCGAATGCAGACAGTATTTTTCTCCTTGTTTCAAAGGATAAGTGTGCAAAGTTTCATCGAGAAAACTGTGGATTTGTATGAAGAACAAACAAACATTCATGGTTATATATATAGATTACAATAACAAATTTTCAATTGGTACTTTAAAATACGAATTTCTTAAGACATGTTTATCAATTTGAATTATGTTGTTTATTACCAGTGATGAAGCATAAATCAAATGTTAGAACCTTTGCAGCTCACACTTACCTTTACGTAGGTGTTTGCATTTTCTGATTTCATTACAACTACGCGATCTATACACTAGTTACCAAATAAGTATGAATCCATGGTTACGTCCAAACATTATTAGAGTGATAGGCAATAATGGATCACATGTATCTTTTCATGTGGAGAACCTTATTTCTTCAAAGCACCGAATTAGTATTTTACGCAATTTAAACTACATAAAATCACTTAAAATTGAAATATGGCATCTAGAAATTAGGCTTATAGGTGGAAATTTACGGTATTTAATACTGTTTTTAACAAAGCGTTGCTGTTCGTACCTGCTCCTTGGCATGAAGACAGGTACATATGTTTTTTTTTATGATATCCAATTCGATCTGGAAACATAATTTCAGGATCGAATGCCATACCAACTTCTCAGTCAAGAAAAAGTATTAATAAGGGTACAAATGAAGAAAATAAATTAAAGAGACAAAACTCGTATTTGGAAAACAGTTAATACTGTTGATGATAGAAGCAGAAATTAGGCTTAGCTTCGAAAAAATTTGAATTTCTGGCGGCATTGAAAAGTATAAAAGAACATTTGATTTTTAAATGGTAATTCGTTTTTAATTACTGAAGAGTCAAGCTGCACTGAAATTATAGAACGGGCAGTTACCGATTAATTTTACTCCGTAAATCTTATTCGAATTTTTGATTAAAATTATTAAAATTTCATTCCATATTACACTTGCTAAACCGAGCGTGGTGGTGTAACGGATAGCGTTCTGGCCTCGCATTCGGGAGGACGGCGGTTCGAATCCCCGTCCGGGCATCCAGATTTGGGTTTTCCATGGTTTCCCCAAATCACTCCAGGCGAATGCCGGGATGCTTCCTTCAAAAGGCCATGGCCGAATTCCTTCCCATTCCTTGCCCCCATCCTTTCCCGTCTCTAAAGACCACGTTGTTAAAAAGGGACGTTAAACTGTTACAAAAAAAAAAAAAAAAAAATACACTTGCTAGCATGGACAAATGTCTTCAAATTAACTGCTGTAGTGTACATTTCTTCATTTGATCTCCCTAACAAAAAGAAGGTTGTATTAGCCTTTACAATAATTTAATTATGACTGATGTAACCTACAGTTACTCTAATCACTTTGAATACTCATGTCTCACGTCGATATGCTACAGTGCTGCGATTAAAAGGTTGAATTTATAATTACTACTATTATGGCTGTACAACTGGAGACCTTATCATCTTTTAAGTTCAACACTTTAGTTTACTTAATGGAAGCTATTCATCATAATCGCTGGTACTGTAGCACCAGTGAGCAGTAAGCTTGCTTGGTTTTAGTTTTGTTCATTCTAACTTGCGAAAGAACATTAAAAATGGAGGGTTTCAGCTCGGAGAGTAGCATGGTAAGCGTGAATAATAGGAATATACAATCAAATGAAGTAAGAGCAAGAAGAAAATATGGGAAAAGGCATGATTATTTTTAGTTATATATGGAGTATCTAGTAGGAAATTTTGTAAGAAGTGGAAACTGTGTAATGAATTACAATAAAGCTGCAGAGATCACGTGCTATACAAAATTATTTAATTTGAAGATAAATCTGGTTAGTTATAACTACAATGTAGTATTCACGGGTGTACCGCCTGATAGTGTTGTGGAAACACAATATTTCGACGGCTAGCTAGCACCATTGTCTGTGAAGACTACATAGTCGTCGAAATATTGTGTTTCCACAACACTATCCGGCGGTACATCCGTGAAGACTACATTGCAGTAATACGCCGGGAAAGTCTTCGCTATTATAGTTATAACTACTTGGAATCAGCATAATCATCATATCGTGACTTGGCACAGCTATAATATTCCTGTACTGAATATCTTTCTCTGTATCTTCAGTCGATCCCTAAGCCGAGCTGAATGAAGTTATCGCTGAATTTTAACTCCCTCGTTCATCTGACTAATCTCCTCGCACAGCGAATGACGAAACATCCAATGGGTACCTTTTTCAGTATTACAGAGTCTGACGTTAAAGCGATCGATTCCCAACTTCCTCAACAGAAAGGAGATGACGCACAACTCTATTGTTAGATGGTTGCACAAGAGTCCTTGTAATAGTTATGCGTCACGCCCTGATATTAATAATTAGAAGTTTTCAATAAAAAAAATTTACGAATTATAAAGGCACAATACTAATTATATTTTATGAGTATCTTTGAAGGTAAGGAATAAATGGTTAGTTAAGAGGCGAGGAAAAGTAATAATTATGAAGTAAAGAATAGAGAAAAAAAATGCCTATAGATTAAGTATACTGCGGCAGCCAGGATTTAGTTGCAGAAATTATAAACTAGTTAGCTGGACTATTTAATGAAAAAACCAATCGATCTGTATAAAGTTTCTTACGGCAGCGAACGAATAAGTCAATAAAAAGTGGAAGTTGTAAATTAGATTGTGATTAAGTCTTAAACGTTTGAAATGAAAGTTTTTTTGTTAAACTTTCGAAGTTATCGATGAAAACGTAATCATCTAGCATTTATAAGTAATATAGGAGAAAACAAGATAGTATAAAAAATTTCTTTCAAATATTATAAGAGTAAGAAAAGTGGTTTTTTTTAATTTCAACGCAAGAACTAACATCAGAGAGCAACTATGTCTAAAAGGAGAATTTAGATGTTCTCGTCCTGCAAAGGACAAAGACGTTATACTAGGGTATAGGTAAATCATAAATAATGAAAATGCTTGACTAGTTACATGTAAAAGTAAAACTATATAAGTCGTTTCTTCCAAGAAAGCTTTGCTGAGATTTATCCCATTTTGTGGTTCATCATAGGTACGTTAAATCATTTTTTGTTCATCAGCCTACTATTGAAAAAATTGTCTGCCAGGTATCCATGGCTCAGAAAGTAACTAAGATAAAAAAAAAAACTGTTACCTCAAACTATTACGAAGATTTCAATGAAAAAGTTGTTGATGTAACAAGCTTTGTTGACGGTGTACAAAACTACGAGTATCTAAGCATAAATGTAGTAATTTTATTTTTCTGACTATTATTTTAAGAATTCAGAAATAAATCCACGTCTTCGTTTATCGATGCAATGTATCATTGCACTTATCCATAGCTAGTTAAAAAAAAAAAAAAAAAAAAAAAAAAAAAAAAAAAAAAAAAAATTATTAGCGTTGTTTTAAAAATAAGAGGTACCCATTACAAATTTTTTACTGTTAATAGCTTACTTAGTCACATCTGGAAACAACAAAACGCTTTAGAGTAACGTTACGAACGGTCAAACATTACTGGAATGTCTAGTGATAAATGGGTACTGAGAAGTGACAGGTGTCATTCTCAGCGCTGGTATAAGGGGGACGGAGAGTGGAAGCTACTAAATGGCATATATTTTTTTCTTAGTTCTTTAAGCCTCATCAACATTGGGGTCATTTTAGATGACGAAAGATTTGGGACAAGGAATGTTTCTAAAATTCTAAGAAGCCATCATGCGATTCGTGTGCAGAGATTTCATCAAACTACGGAAATCTGGTTTGGACAGCGGTTCGAACTGGTTTCTCCAGCATGCGGGATCGTAGCGTTAACAGCTCACCTACCATTCTCTGTGCGCCTCTATTGCAGGGATCATAGGAAACTGTGCAACCACCGCGTGCTGTAAGCCTGGACAGCAACAAACTTAGTGAAACACAATTTCTGTTACTGGAAGACGTAAATGAATGGATTCCAAACAGGAGATCAAATACCAAAATACAATCTAGTGGAGAGAACACTAGAGACCTATCGTAAATTTAACGTGCACATATAAATGTTACACTGGCAACATAACCAGGGTACTTTACAGGATCCTCAAAAAGATAAGATTCGTTGAAATCTGTTAATATTTTCAAAATTTCAGTTATGTCTGTAACCCAATATGTACGAGATATCCCCAAAAATATCAACATCATATGATTGCATTGAAATATATGAAACGTAGTTTCCCTTCATTAATCTCACGTCAGCTAATTAAATATGTTTTAGATATAGGAAATAGTTTATTTGTTGTATACCCTGTGACTCCAAACTGGTGGGTCGAGATCAAGTTTCCCTGGTCCCGCTCCTACTTCACTAAAGCATCACCCTATCTCCTACCCTCCTACCTCTCCGAGCTGACCCCAGTGTCCAGGTAAATTCATTTCCTCTCCCCATTTAGGAGTAAGCGCTGCGGAGTTGGAATAGGCACACAGACCTTGAGCCTAAACGGATTATAATTAAGTGAGAATGATTTGTACATATGAGGTATTTTGTTCTCGAAATCGTGTGACAGACTTTTTAAGTGTGCGAAATCCATTTCGACATCTAAAATTTTAGTTAAATAGCATTATATTGCACCGGCTAAAATATTTGAGCGTGTTTTTGGCCTAACGAAATTGTTTATTTCGATCAAGACAATGTCAAAAAACGTTAATTTCTCTTTAGTTCAGGGTACTTTTAAATGAGTTTTGATTGTTTTAATATTAGGCAGTTATTTGGGACAATGTTTGATATTGTCAGAACGAGTGGTGGTGCTTTAATTTGTGTAGAGAATTTTCTCTATCACTAAGGAAATATCGCAGACAGCAGAATCGCTCAGAATACCGCTAAGAGAAATCTACGCAGATTTTGTCATTTAATTCTCCATTCGTGAATTTTGGAGAATAGTCTGATGTCTACTTTGAAAATGTTTCTGTAACACTGGTCTACATGGTATTTGTAACATACATAAAATACCATTTTTAATATCAGTTGGGCTTCCTAATAACGTATTAATAATTGAAAAAGTGCTACCACGTCACATTTGTATGTTATCACCCCATATTATATAGTTATTTTACTATATTTCTGCATTTACAACTCGAAAGTTGGCAACACTGCAGAAGAGTGGTAGAGGAGTTTCTTTGTTTATTGTTTATTATTGTCAGTGAAGAGACAGACCTGTAAAGTGTGATTGTGTATTGTTGTACATAGTTTAGTTTGAAAATGTTATCAAATAATCGAAGATTGTGTAAAAATTCACCAGATAAGTTTTGTTACATTTGTGGACGTTACGTATTGAAATCGCAAGGTAGGCCTATAACTGAAGACGTAAAAAAAGCATTTTTCTTGTATTATGGTTGCAAATTGGGAGACCAAGATAAACACTGGGCGCCTCATATCTGTTGTATGAGCTGTAATGTAACACTTATTCAATGGATGAACGGTAACCGAAGTTCTATGCCATTCGCTGTGCCTATGGTTTGGCGTGAACCCACTAACCACTTTAGTGATTGCTATTTTTGCCTTCCGAATACTGAAGGATATTCCAAGAAGAAGAAGAACAAAATTGACTATCCTACTATACCTTCTGCCATTAGACCCGTTCCACACGTGGAAGGCTTACCGGTTCCAACTCCCCCTTTGAATAGGGGAAATGTGGTAATTCCAGAACTATATGACAATGAAGATTTGCATTCTGAAAATGGACATTTATTGGAAAACACAACTGACCCTACTTACGTTCCGTCGTCGAGTGAACCTCATCTCATTACGCAAAACAAACCAAATGATTTGGTCCGTGACTTAGGCTTATCAAAACAGAAAGCTGAACTTCTCAGTTCAAGATTACAAGATTGGAATCTTTTGGCCAAAGGCACAACCATAACTTCCTTTAGAAAGAGAAATGCTAACTTCTCTGTATTTTACAGAATTGATGGCCCTATGTGTGTATGTTTCGACATTCTGGGGTTAATTAAAGAACTTGGAATAACACATATTTCTACTGAGTGGCGCCTTTTTATTGATTCTTCTAAATCTAGCCTCAAGGCTGTTTTACTCCACAACGGAAATACAAAGCCATCAATTCCAGTTGCTTACTCAGTTTCAATGAAAGAGACGTATGAGACCATGGCTGCAATTCTAAGAGCAATCAAGTATGATGATTTTAAGTGGCAAATTTGCAGTGATTTAAAAGTGATTGCTATTGTAATTGTACTTCAAGGTGGCTATACAAAATAATTCATTAATATACTTCATAAATAAATATAATTCATTAATATGTAAATAAGGGTATATATTGATTAATAAATTTTACACCTTCTGTTTTCATAGAATTGATTGTGGTGTTCGTTTTCCCTTTGTCATCACACTTTTGACAGTACCTGTAAAACAAAAACTAGACGTGGTACGGTTTTTTCATTGTCATTTTCGGATTTCGGAGTGAAAAATACATAGGAATTAGTGTAATTAATTTGTGTTACAGAAACAAATTTTTTTTTTTGTAGCCAGTGTAATAAAAGTAAAGTAAAATGCGTTTTAAACTTTTTAATTTTAAATAAACTTATTATTACTGTTGGTAAAGTTAGTTACTATGACTGCGAATAATATAGATTTGGCAACTATTTAATCAACCTTAATGCATATAATTGCAAGTTACATTAGAAAGGGTCAATCGTGTTATATCTGTGAAGTTTTCCAGAAACCGTCAAAGCTGCAGGTGGTATTCTGCGAATGAGACGATCCCTTCCCTGTCTTTAGCCTCAGTGCTTCACTCATTATTGGTCTCCACAGCATGAATTCCCTTCTTACAGAACTTCCTTTCCCGGCTGCTAGCGCGGATAACGGGGAATAATTAACGACATCGGTGTTAATTAGAAGCAGCAGTGGAGCAGGCGACCGACTCTCACCTCTGCATCAAATAAATTAATTAATAGGTTGAGAATCTGAGCAGAACCGGCAAAGTAATTTTGACTCCAACTGAAGAGAGAAACGCTTTCAGCCTGCACGTAACGTCCTTCGCTGCCTGCAGAGTGACGAAGCGAGAATTTCTACAGCTGACATTCCCAAACCTGTTGATCAACAGTTAGTAAACTTAAAAACATGTTGTTGTTTTTTATGAATATGAAACTGTAATGAATGAATATAATGCTTCCAAGAGAGAGAAAAATTTAAAAGAACAAAAGGCTCACAACGTATATAAACTATTGAGTGACATTTTTTAGCAAATTAAATCAAGTTTAACATCAAACAGTTGTTTGATTATACGTGACTGGTATTGTTGAGGTTGCAGACATTCTATTGGAAAACAGATTCCTTCCAAACTCGCTTCAGTATATACGACGTTTTTTCTTATTCTTAAGTGTGAACGATCTGGTGGCTTGGTGGTTAAGGCGTGTGATTGAAGATCGAAAGGTTCCGGGTTGGAACCCCTGTCTTCACGGGGATTTTCATATGCCCTTAATCGGATCTTCACCTCTGATAAAAGTTGCTTTGTGTATGTGAAGTACGCCAGAACGCTTTCGTGGTTCGGATTGAACGTTAATCTGTAGGTCAACATTACCCGGATGAATTAGCGGGTTTACGTTATGCAAGGAGGAAAGGAATTGGTCACCCTACCTCCCACACAAGGGTAAGTATAGCTCTTTTGATATTGTCCAACCAACCTTCGAGTTGAATACAGAGCTAAGCTTTAAGCGTACTTGTATTTAATTCAGGACAAAATAGACATTCTGTAACTTTGCCTAATTCGTGGTCTCTTCTTTAGTATTATTTATCAAACAAGTGAAAATTGTAAAATTCCTTAAATGGAAATTAATTTTTTCTGCTAGTAAACTCTTTACCGCAGAAAATATACTGCAGGTGGATTTCATAACAGCAAAGTCAACAGGACGTCAGCTGCACTTATAAATCGTGGCTTTCTTCCCCAGTCCAGATAGCTGTTATCTATAAACAATTAAGTTGTGACACTGAGAGAGCAACAGCAATATCTTTGTCAGATAAGAGCTTCCGTAGAGAAGTCAAAGACTAGTTTTAACTTCACCTGTTATCTGGGAGGTGTTTAGTTTTACAAAGTTTCTCTTCGCAAGATGAGTAGTATGGGATGATCACTCCTTAGCTAGCCAGACCCGATATATGTCTAGTGTGTTGTAAGATTACTTTCATTTTTATCTAATCACTTCTGTCCTGCCCTTTATATGTAAGTTGATGTAATTATAATAAGAATTACAGTTCCCAATGATTGTTTTACATAAGCTTCTGCTCGTTTCTGTAGTGTTACAAACTACAATGATCATTCTATTTATGAGTTCAGCGAGATATGTGGGTAAAGATGGAACATACACACCCGATCTTTAATTAGATCCGATAATTGTTTTGGTAAGTCGACGTACTCATGCCATTGTCCAAGTCAATTCAAGGACTACAATACTAACATAAAGCAAATTCATAACTGGTCTGATGTAACGTATTTCTGGAAGTAAATCGATACCTCCTATTGATATTTAGCTAATTTCAGGTAATTTGGAATATATCCAGTTGCATTGTGTCGTTTATCACCAGGAAAAAGAATGGCCCGCAAGTTTAGATTTGTTAAAAGCACAAATATATATATATAGCCTATTACTTATTACTTTACGCCTCGTCGACGGCTAAGGTCATTAGAGGCGGGATGAGACTATGGACAAGGAACGGGAAGGAATTCGGCCATGGCCTTTTTTGAAAGAAGCATCCCAGCATTCGCCTGGTGTGATCTGGGGAAACTATGGAAAACCAAAATCTGGATACCCGGACGGGGATTCGAACCCGCGTCCTCCCGAATACGAAGCCAGAACGTTAACCATTCACCCACCACGCTCGGTAAAAGCACAAAAATCACGTTCTGACTGTCATAGACGTGTTCTGGGAACTCAAATGGATTTTCGCTGTCCAAAATTCGACAGCTCCCGTGATCATTAATACGAAGCGTTGATACACAGTGAAGACGTTCTGCATTAGTGAATAAGTATATTCGTGTGGTCGTAATGATCTGGTGAAATGTTCTATTACCGGCAGCGCAATCCGCCCCTATCGTAGCTACCTAGCCTGACCCGGTAGTCCCTCCGGGTATAGGATACCTATAGTAAAACTTGGAATCTGAACTTCGGAAGCGTTCTGGCGTACTTTACACTACACAGCAAGCTGTGGCAGAGGTGAGGATTGGTTTTGTTTATTTTAAATTTTGGCCTTTGGTCAGAAATAATTTAATCAGCATTTAAAATGATCATATGTTTATCCCTGTAACCTGTTGTAGGGTTCATATTTTCATTTCGGTCTTAGAGGAAACTGATAATTGCTTTATAAACCCGTGCATTTTTTATTGCAAAATGGTGGTAACGTTCGCTGGGAATCTGACAGCTAAGTGTTATAGGCGCCTGTAGAATCGCTTGCGCTGTAGCTGGTACCGCGAGCAGGATAGTATCATGTGGTTGAGGTCGGAGTTATCTTGATCGGTGGTGCATATCGGTTATTCTATTAACCGGAGGCGGCATAAATGTTGTGGATAACAACCGTGTCCTAATCTCATCCTGAAAATGATTGTTATATGTCTTCTTGCTATATGGTGTTCTGAAAATAAAGGTATCGGTGGTATTGTTGGTTGTATTGCTGTATAGTGTATTCCTCTGAGTACCTGCGTCCGGGACCAGTCTCCATTCCACTTAAGATATGCCTGCGAAGTGTGCTTTGTTGGTGCTCTGTTTCGCCAGCTGGTCGACGATTTCATAATGCAGTATTCCTATATGGCCTTTGATCCAAAGAAAGTGTATTTGAATTCCGTCTGAATGGGCTTCTGACACTAGTCTAATAATTTCATAATGATACTGGTGCATCTTGTTATTTCATGCTGGGTTCTGTAATTTCTGAAGAGCACTCTTAGCGCCAGAAAGAAGTGCTTGTCTAATCTATATTTGATTGCTGCGTAGATGGCTAGTGTTTTCGCTGTGTAAATACATGTCTCTTCAGGTAGTATTGTTTGTTCGAACTCGTTGGTATGTGGGCAATAATAAGCGTACCCAACTCCTTTGGTAGTTTTGGAGCCATCTCTGTAAATACATGGTGTTACAAAAAGGTACGGCCAAACTTTCAGGAAACATTCCTCACACACAAACAAAGAAAATATGTTATGTGGACATGTGTCCGGGAACGCTTTCTTTCCATGTTAGTGGCCGATGGATTGGTAGAGGCGGACCAATTCCATGGCCCCCACGCTCTCCTGACCTCAACCCTCTTGACTTCCATTTGTGGGGGCATTTGAAAGCCCTTGTCTACGCAACCTCGGTACCAAAAGTAGAGACTCTTCGTGCTCGTATTGTGGACGGCTGTGATACAATACGCCATTCTCCAGGGCTGCATCAGCGCATTAGGGATTCCATGCGACGGAGGGTGGATGCATGTATCCTCGCTAACGGAGGACAATTTGAACATTTCCTGTAAACAAAGTGTTAGAAGTCACGCTGGTACGTTCTGTTGCTGTATGTTTCCATTCCATGTTTAATGTGATTTGAAGAGAAGTAATAAAATGAGCTCTAACATGGAAAGTAAGCGTTTCCGGACACATGTCCACATAACATATTTTCTTTGTTTGTGTGTGAGGAATGTTTCCTGAAAGTTTGGCCATACCTTTTTGTAACACCCTGTATAAATGTAGCTCGGCCAAGTTTTGTTTATAAAGTGTGATATTGCTATATTAATATAGTACTCCGGGTGATATTCTCTGGTAGATAATATATAAATTGACTTTCAAAAATTGAAGCTCTTATGGATACAGAAAGCCTGGAATAGCGCGGCTTTTTAATATGAGTGTTTTAATCTTTTCGTATTCCATGTATACTTTTGATAGTGGTGGCACTCTTCTAACTGACGATGATCCGTTTGCTGTGAGTCTTCTGTTCTCTACAAAAAGCTTCATTTGTGAATGATGTTCCTTTATAGCAAAGATGTGGATGAGATATTTGTTTGTGAGAAGTTCCCGCCGTATAGAAAGTGGCATTTCTGTTACTTCTATCAGAAGATCGTTCGCATCATTGCTCATAGGCTCTGTGTTGAGCCCTGTCCAGTTTCTCCAAGACATATTTTGATGAATTTCCGAGAGTACTTCCTTAATCTATTATTGGGCGGATTAAGGATCGGTATAGAATCAGTAGGGTTGATTCTGTAATTTATCTGAAAAAATTTCTTTATGCGACCAGAGTTGATAATCCTATGTGTTAAGGCGCTGTTTTTCCAAAAGCAATAGTTTAGCTTCGTAGCCATCATAAAATGATATCGCCCAAACATTATGTACTTTCACAGAATGTGCCTGCTCCCTTCACGTCAAACGAATCTGAATCAATAATAATCAATACGAATTAAGGTGAATCTGATTCGTGATATCCAAACCAAGTCATTCCGAATCAAATCCCATCTTTCTTTTCCTATCTAGTATCTCATTTGCTTTTGAGCTACCGGCATGGATTTAGTTATAATTAAAACTACTGTGCTTATTAGAAGGAAACGACGTAAACAGAAAAAAGTTGTGGATTCATAAAATAAATAGAAAATGACCTGATTTTTGTATATTCTGACCTTCAGAAAGATGAGAAGAAACTATAGAGTTTTTTCTCAAATGAGTGAGGAACTGTTTCTAATACTACTGTGTATGTTTGGATAAAAAAATCTCTAAACAGGGTAGAAAGTCTGTCATAGAAGAAGAAAAACTCGCAATTTGTCTCAGCTAAATTTATTGAACACCCTATATAATATTCTTTTAATTTGAATAAGTTTGATGAAAGTAATTATTAACAATGCTATACTAATAATTAAAAGCAATTTAGAAATTAATGTAATTTTTGTCACTGTGACTTTTATCATTCGCATCACTTTTATAATCAAAACTTCCTCATCCATTGTGCCGTCATTCATTGTTGTTGATTCATGACTGCTTGAAAAAAGAAAATTCCAACCGGCTGAATCACATGCTACATTGAATCAAGGCAGATTGGTGCTTAGCACCCTCTGCCACCCACAGTAATTGTGAATTGCAGAGTATAGATGTAGATGTATGATAGAGGGATACTAAGTCTGGGCGTATTTGACTGGTGTAGCACTCCCCTAAACTTGGTGAGTCCGATTCACCTTGATTCGGATTGATTCTGATTGACTGAAATTTGTTTAGTGTGAAAAGAGACTAAGGTGTGTAAGTGATAGATGCAGCTATATTTCTCTCTAAAAAAAAAATATAGCTGCTCGTGCGAGAGTATGGGACAGTAACGTGATGGGTTCAAATACGTATGTTATCGCTGGTAACGTCGACGTAGGCCACGGAATGTGATGACAGTTTGTTGGCAGTGACTGATGGCACTTTGCGTTATTAGTGCTGCGGCGGTGCTCGCTGATAACCCTGGCTTCCTTTGTCCTCCAGACATTATCCTCTTAAACAGATCACAGGCCGCTAGAGCCAATTACTGATAGCGGAACCTCGAGAAGCAGTGAGGTCGGGGCACAGATGCCGGGTGTTCCGAGAGCAATAACTAATGAGTTGGTTCGGTATTTATATATCACAATAATTTTTTTCAGCGCATTGAAACTTTGGAGAAATTACAACAGTTTTTGAGCAAATAAGTTTTCGAATTCAATTTTTGAAGGCCATTGCGGGTGTTTAACATTTATTTATTCTCAGTAATAATTTACTACTATTGAATTTATTATGTTTTCCTTTTTTACTGTTTCGTTAAAATCAGTCTTTTTCCCTGAACTTCTGTTTATTAATGATGCGAAAATGGGTAAATAAGTTTTTTCTATGGCCTTTCTGTGATTTCACAGTTTTGCGACCATGAAGTTCTGGAATCAAAAACAATTAATTCTGAGAACTTCTGCAGATCTTTGCAAATTACTGGACTACTATTTCCTATACGTATACTGTAACTGTTTTGATATCTGTAAGGGACCATTTGATTTTTATACATGTCAAAAATACTGCGTATCATTAGCACGGATTATTTAGGCTAATTCGATTGTTTTATGATGTTCTAATAACCTATCTGCATAATCATAATAACCTGTTGTGCATGGAGAAGCAAATATGTATTTATCGGTTGATGGCTCATCCATTTTTCAGTAGAGTGTGGTATAATTTTGCTACTGTGAGAATCAGTCAACGATGACATGACCGCAGTTTGTGAGCTTTTGAAGAAAGAAGGTTGTTTACCAAATGCGTACGGTAATGGAGATATCTCGTTTCTGATAGACTGAAACGAGTCACCAGAGTAGAAGTATGGCTTTATGTAGTGTGTATTGGTAAAGGTAGGAAATATTTCGCCTAAAATATACCTCTTTGATCTAATAGCGTCGCAATTTGTTAAACATTTCTGCGAAAAGTCATGTAATAGACGAAAAATCCTCCTAGAAGAGCGACTGAGATGGGTAAGTTGAGCTATGAAATGTAAATTATTTCTCCCGGTGTGTGTAAAGAAGAATTATAGTACTAAAATCCGTCTCTTAATTAGGTGGTTAAGTGATTTAAATGTAGCAACTATTAACATTGTTTTATTAATGATAAGACCCTGCAAGGCACCTCGTTAATTGATAATAATTAGCGTCCTGGTGGTACTACTCAACACGGCGTATATTTCAGTTCTTAGTTAAATGTTCCTATAATTACAGGTTCAGTCTTTATCAGGTCGCCACCGGAGATACCGCAACTAATTCTAAGAATTTACAGTCATTCACAAAAATTAATCACGTGAAAGAGTCTGCAGTGGCAGTTACCAGAAATATGAGTAGGAATCGTCACCACATAAATCACAAAAAACAGTTTGCATTCAGAGCACACCTTTATTGTCTGGATAAACATAAAAAAATACACCGCCGAAGTACCCACCAGTTACAATGACCCGTGCAATCGAACTTCTCTTCCAAAGCGTGCAGGATTCGAACCGAGTAGTTACACGTAATATGTGGTGCCACTCTCACAATAATTTTTTCGGAATACCGTCCCCGTCTAAGTACACTGACACTCCAAATACTTCTTGAAATCACAGTATCAGTTAGCTGAACAGTCACAAGCAATTTTTTTTAAGTAATCGTCCTAGCGGTATCGTTCTTAACAAACGGCCACTCCCGCCATTAGCTTCACACGTTGCTGCCGCATACTATAGACTCCTGCCATCTTGTTCTCACCGTCAAAGATAATCCCTCACCGACACTACTCTCGATTCGCGTCAGTTCGATTGCATCGTTACAACCCTCTTCAAAATGTTCTCGGCACTTACCTAAGCAGAAGATGCCCATTATACTATGCTCTTACGACAATGTTCTGAGCCACCTGCGTTTGGCAGTAGAGAGTGATATTCACACATTTTCACGTTCATTGTTTGCCTCCAGTATCGCTGTCTACGGCCCAAGCCGAGAATTTTACTTAGTTACTCAGGACGGCGTTAAAGACTAAATATCCCTCAATAATTAATATTATTCAGGCTGGTAGCCGTTGCTAGTTGTCAATGTAATAATAAACTCGTCCCACGTGAAGATGACCGTTGACTGGATGTGCAGCGCGAAATATAAAGATTTTTTTTCTTATGACTTTACGCCTCGACGACTTCGAGCTCATTAAAGGCGGCATGGGACTGGAGACAAGGGACAGGAAGGAATTCGGCCTTGGCCTTTTTATGGAAGCATCCAGACATTTGCCTGGAGTGTATTAAGGAAACCATTGAAAACTTAATTCTGCCTGGACGGGGATTCGAACCGTCGTCCTCCCGAATGCAAGACCAGATCGTCAACCACTCACCCACCTCGCTCGGTTGTAATATAAAGAATTTAATTTCTTGGTTATATCTGCAATATCGTAAATCCGAGACTGATATTTCTTGCATGTGAATAAAAAAATAACTTAAATGTATTTTTTCTTTTGATGTAGGTTAACATGCGCGTCTTTTCTAAGAACGGCAGAGAAATTTTCTTATTACGTCTGACATTTACTCTCGCCTAGGGCCCCTTTCTCCGTCTCCATCACTCTGTGCCACTGGTCGTCTCTCCAATAAGAATCTTACCTCCGGCGCAAACGCTTCGATATATTTTCCTATTCCTGTCACGATGACGCTTCTTTCATGCCGCTCTGGTCGCGAACGTTGCGCTATTCGTCTCGTTGAATTCTGAGTTCTAGCTTCTCACGTTATTGGCGACAGCGTTTCTCCTCCTGTATTCTCGTATTTGCCTTCAAAGAGATCTGCTGTGGATCCTGAGATCAGTCAAAAACTTTACGAAAGTCCTTATGTTCCCAATAAATGAACGTCCTACAGAGTAAAGACAATATTCTTCATGTGAATATCTTATGAGCTACAAAATAAATTCTGTAATAAAAACTAAGATTTTTGTGGTGACACCTAGTCTGAAAACCTTTGCAGATAATTTACGTTTATTTTATATTACTCTATAATCTGTTGCTTAATTGATTCTAGACATCAATAGCCAAATAATTTTTAGACGAGAACTACAGCTGAACCATTTACTAAAACTTCGGCTCGTGCAAGTGGAAATCACTGAACGCTGAACGAAGCAGTTTAAGTGGATGTCAATTAATAATAATAAATCTGTTATTGGCCATGTCCAAAGTTGTTTCATAAATGTTTTAAATTAACACTCTCTATTAATAACGGTTTTATTATATTTTTTTTTACTAGATGTGTTTCGCCCTTATGCGGTGGGGTATCGTCAGTGGCAATAATTGTACAGAGTGTTATGCAAATATCGGTACATATAATATAATTTATTTTGTCAATTACAACTGTAGTATAATGGTTCTTTAGTTGTCACAATAATGGGGCGAAACACGCCTGGTGAAGTCATTAATAAAACCGTAATTAATAAAAGATGTTTAATTAAAAAATTTAGTAAAATTGCGTCGTTGCGATGTCTTCTTTCAAGTCTTCATTGCAAAAACGTTTCGTTCTACTTTTTAGTCAGCCTCCCTCTTCTAGATTTCATACTGAGTTCATTATCCTCCACAGTCGTGAGGCTAAGAAATACACTGACCCTTCGTGTAGGTGGAAATAAATGGGTACATTTCTGCCATAGTCCCCTACAGCGCTGCGAATTTTCAGCGGAATTTTGTATTTCATGAACGTCTTCTGTGATGCAAATACAGTACCTCCCACTAAGATACTTAAGTAGTAGATTTACGAGGGTAAGTTTGTGATCTGCCACTTACGTACATAAGGTTAAAAAAATTTGTGATCTGTTTTTCAGCAGTGTACCCTCCGAGCACCATAGATGGCCATCAGCAAGTCGAGTCAACGGCGTCACTGCCTACCCTTTTTTCGTAGCGATTCGGGCCATTATTTAAACCTCTATTTATTCGGTCGTATTCATGCTATTTGTCTCAAAATTCTGTTATGCATATATATCAGCAATCTTACTAAGGTTTAATTGGTTACTATTCTTAGTTCGGATGTTATTCGGATGCAAACTTCAGCGATTTAGTCACTCACCCACTCACTGATTGACCGATGATCAACGAAACTCTAAGGCACTTCCCGTAGCCGTAGAAAGCTGAAACTTGGTACACAGATAACACTTTACCAACATATTAAAAGAAAAGTCTGGAACTCGTAAATGTCCATATACCTACCCCTAACGTGAAATCGCTTTCTATCCTAATAACTTTATTTACCCCAGATTTTCAATGTGGAGTGAGCTTACTATGTTTATATAGTGTGTTAAATTTTACTTCTTTCCTGTCCTTTCATTGAACTTTATTGAAATTCAAAATTTTATTTCGACCTCGAACCCCCACATCAAAATTCCACTGTACTGCCAGTAATCTTAGAAACAAGTAATTTGGTACACATATATGGTTTCATCCGTAAATCATAAGGAAAGTCTAATATTGGGGTTTTTCCCCCGTATTTATTTAATTACAATCCCAAACATGAAAAATTCTGGCACATATTTGTGGCTTAATTACTTTGCTCCGGATGAAGCTGTATGCATGAGAATTTTTTAATTCTTTAGTGCACAGAGATCAACAAGTTTAACTATCTTAAATTTTGCTTTATTCCCATGCATTGTTTGGAAGTTACTAGTAATTTATTTATGGTGAAAGTTTCACCAGTGGCAATCTGCATAGCTCGGCTACGCAAAAGCCTTGTACCTATATTGATGTTCTATTCTGAAATGTTCTTATTCAGCGATTTTCAAATGGAATCATTATATTTGAGCGGCGATTTGGAATAAGTGATAAACTTACAAAAAGAAATGAGATGCCACAAAAACAATTCATGTAAAAATAAACCACGTCTTCTGATCATGTAGTGACAAAAAGTTATGAGATCTTCTTCTGACCCAAGTTTACGCTTTACAGTGTGTATTCACTTCACTTTGTGAAACAGAATGGTTTATCTCGGTGTCACACACAGATCTTTAGCTAAATCATGGCACCCATAATGGCCACGTTACCAGATAAATTTTTTTATTATTTAACTTGGAATGTGTGCCAGTGAGAAATGTTTTTAAGGATTCGAGAAAAGACCAAGTCTGGGGAATGAGTCATACTCACTTTTAATCTTGTTTTAATGGTAGTGGGATTGAATCCATACAGCCAAAACTGATCTTATGACCGCTACTCTTTGTACAATCTATTAAACAATTAGGAAGAAATTATGTGAGGTTAAATCAAACAATACAAAAACCTTGTATTTGTAGAGTTTATATGAGAATGAATTTTCTGGTGTCTCCTGTTGCAAATATATGAGCTACTGAATTGCAGTGATGGCTTGGAGTTTATCCTGATGAAACAACACCTTGAAGGAGATCCGTAGCCGAAGCCTCACTAACGAAACATTGTATTACATCAAAATGTTTTTTGATAAATTTGCATGGTAACAGTGGAAGTTAAATAACGCTTAGAATATTATTCAAGACACCGTCACCAGCTAATGGGAAAGGAAATTGCATGAAAGATGACTTATATACGACCCATTCAAATAATTTGAGGGGCACACTCAGCAATGATTCCAACAATTTAATATAATAAAATTACATCGATTACCATCTTTCTGTAGGATAATATTCTAAGTTTTTTTTAATTTTTAAGGCATTACGGCCGTTTTGGTTATTAAAAACTGACGAGTATAGGGGAAAAAGAATGGAAAATACGACAAGGACCTTTTGAAGGAAGGATCATGGAATTGGCCTTCAGTGATTTCCAGAAACTGCTGAAAATACTTGGCTAGCTCGGAGTGGTGTAATTTATTCTGATGATCTGGCCACGGTAGACTAGACAGTAGTATCATTGTCTAGTGGATTGATGACGCTTTTAGAAGTTGTAACTTGACAACGAGAGCTATAATTTATGGTGATTGGGCAAGAAACAATAATTCATCGTTATATAATTCTCCAAATTCTCAGCACTATCCGGTACCCCTATAAAAAACTTTTGCTTTGAGAGGGTAAGAATTTGATTTTCTTTTTCCTTGTGAGTAGTTACTATAATGCCCGTTTGCTATAATCAAATCTAAGAAGTATAACTAAAGCTAAGGAATAATTTCAAGACTTTCCGAATCATTACGAATCGCTAATTATAAATGTTTCATGGCACGTTGAAGTTATGCGCGCCATGTTTTCTTTTCACCCACTGATGCTATGTTGGCTTTTAAGAGTAGTCACAGTGATTTCTGCCATCCAAATCTGCATTAATAATCCAGAAGTAATGTGCATAATGCATCCCATCTGTGGAGCTAGTCTTTTTTATTTGTCTGGGAAACCATCTGTCGGTTTTTAAACGAGTGGTATTTTCAACTTGTTACAAGTCACAGCTTCTATTGCATTACACTGCCTATGGCGAAGATCTGGTATTAGCTGATTTCAGTCCCTGTGTTGGAAGAAATGTACATTCTTCCAGGTATTCAAGCAACAGAGGAGCAATGTTGCTAATTCAAAATACCTTAATGTACCTATCTAATGATTAAATTTTACTGCACATTTTAGTTAGTTCACAAAATTCCAAACAGTGCATATAAACTAGAGATATGGGCACACAGCAACCATCAGATGGCGTAATGACCTTGTTGGCCAGTTTGGATCCTTTCATACACTCAGGGTGTGAATTTTAGCAGACAATTATACCCCCTTCGTTGTTCATCCCCACATATAAGCTTATATCCCCCCTAATATCTTCTAAATAAGATACGACAAAAACATTGCACTGCAGGGGTTAAAAAAACTTTTTTGGAAACATATTTTTCTCAAAGTTAGTAAGTTTTGTCTTTCTAAGTGAACCTCATGTTACCTCATCATCGATTATACATAAAATCTTCCAGTTTAAAAGCTTTCTGTAGTATATATATAAAACTTTATATCAGCTGTTGTGGCGTATCGTTTTGACTGAATGCCAGTCGTTATTAGTGGTGGACCAGATAGTGAAGAGAACGGAAAAACTAAAAGAAACAAAGTTGGACAAAAGTATTTTTCAATTAAAATTCTCCAAAACCTGATGACCACAGCTACTGATGACAAAAAACCAACAAGTTCTGGAGAGAATCATACCTTTAACTGTAACCGAGAAATTATTCAATCATGCATATTGAGGATCTTGGTTCTGTGGTAGTATGATCTACTCAAAACTGTCTCGCCGCATGAAATTACCATAACCTTCCATTGAACCAGCATTGTTACAGACTGACCCACTGCTATGATGTCTCACCCGTTTGCTTCCATTGTTTCGTCCTCTCAGCCCACTGCACAGCCTTACATACTATTCTCAACCGAATGCTGGAGAGCTGGTTAATCTCTTGCTGGCCTGTGCACTTTGCACCAATCCCGGACAGTCTCAAAGGTTCTTCCTTGTTAGGGTACAGTGTTGGTCTGTAGTATATGCGATGAGTGAAAGATGTTCTACATCGATTCTGACAAATGAACAATAACTCTGAAAATGTAAAACTTCTTAATTATCATAGTGTTAATCAGATGAGTGACTTGTTAATTAATGGACCATAAAAAAGATTAGTAATAATGCTCTTATACTAGAAAAGCGAAACAACATGGAGTTTAAATGGGCAAACAATGCTAATTTAAGAAAGAATTGGGACTCTATCTTCACATTACGTTTTAGAATTCTTTGTACACCATATTATGGATACGAAAGACAGGCACAGTAATATATATATATATATATATATATAAATTGGCAGACATAAGTGAAAATATAAAACTATGAATAACATAGGCGCAACACGTCATACTTATAGTTACAGATATAATGTTAACATTAGCATGTCGGTGACGCTAACACGTAAGATTTTACCTATACAAAAATCGACGCACCTAAAGAAGTTTCTCAGATTGTGGATTAGATCCCGCAACCTTCCATTGTACGGTACACGGCTTTACCACTTCACCCACAGGGACCGCCAGTGGCTGCGAACTTATAACATTTGACTCGGACGATTAATGTATATTATATACAAGTATAACCTATATTTTCACTGCTGTCCAAGCGCAACGCGTCGTTCTATAGCTACAGATGTACTGCTATAATAGAATTAGATTTTACCCATCCAAAAATCTCCCAGTGCGTAAAGAAGTTTTCACTTCTAATAAAAACATCTTTAGCACGACGGGAGAAAGTTTTTTTTGTTTTTTGTTTGTTTTTTTGTTTTGTTTTGAAAGGTTTTTTGTGAGGATGCACTGCGACTTATTCGGAGTTCTTGAGTTTAAAAATACAACCTGAATGAGGGAAATCACTTTTCGGGAGATTAAACATGAGATGTTTTGTTGAAGTGGCAGCATTGCCAGCACAGGTGACTCGAACGGAAAGCAGCTTCTCTCCGAAAGTGGAAACAAATTATTTCCACAAAGTAATTTTAACCCACAAACAGGGTTTCCGCTTTCAACCAAATTTAATCTGCGTTTGATCTGTTAAATAATTATAAAGGACACGTAAATGAAAGGTGCTGAATTGAACTACCCTATTATCCTTATGAAAACACTGAATTGATAACATTGTGTAGCAATGCTGTTTCGTGTAAATAGATTTTTGCAGATTTAAAATGTTACTTGACGAACAATGCCATTGGTTTTGCATTTACACAAACATTCAATGAAATAATTAAATGCATATAACAGGGGGTGTATAAAAGGAACACAATTACCCTCTGTAACATATTGTATACAATTAAGAGCGTATACAATAAGTTTCAATTACAGACCATAATGGACACAAAATTATTCTGTTCATTATCAATGCTGAAGAGAACAGTGTTAAAACTATTAGCCTATTACCTTAAACCCGTATCGACATTCAAAACATACACGAACTTCGAAATTTGTAGCTGTTATTTTAATGGCCCCAGTAGGTCCGCTACTGTTCTGTTATCACTAACGTTGCCACATTCTGCAAATGTAATACGTATACTCTCTAAATATACAGTATCAAATTTGTCTCAGGCATTGTTTCACGTGACTAAGAACAATGTTGGTTTTTGGAAGCAAATATTTGTTCTGTCCATTCCGTTGTCATGTTGCAGGAAGCAGAAGATACGCAGTTTTAATAGCACCCGGCAGTTCATTCTGCAATAACAAAAAGTTTAACTTCATTCCCGATAAATTCAGTACTGCGAAAATATCAAGATAGTGAAATCAAGCAAGGATAATAAGCTTGTGGCTAAAGTTAGAAACGTTCATGCAATCGTCTTCAGTTAAAGACATTAAAGGTTGAATTTTTTTTACTAAACCACCATAAACGCTCTGGGGAATGGTGAGCATAACAAATTGACATACAGTTTTGTCATATTCGTGGCAGGAATACTCTACTGACAACATAAAATTGAATTGTATTATGTAGATTGTAAATGGCTGAGCGATTTATCATTGACTATTTTAGTTGTGAATTAGCATAATGGCATGAATGAGAAACTGTTGAAATAAACCGCGGTCACATTCGTTTTTTGGATAGCGTATGTTAAAATAACTATGGGAGTTTTATTGCATTTGAATGATCACAGTACACATAATATTCGTGAGTATTAAATCAAAGCTACCTACCGACTCAGAAAATCTTTTGGTTATTTACTCCACGATTTTAAAAGCCTCTTAATGAAAAATAGAACAAAATTTACTACCCCTTTATTTATCATATTAATTATCCGAATACTTTTCAATAATTTACAATCATATGTAGTTTCATAAAGACTAAAGCAAAATTATGACGATCTTGTGGAGCGTATTGTTTCCCATGAAAAAATTTAATAATAATTTTAGCAAATTTGAGTCTTAAAAAAAAAAGGTTTTGGGAAGAAATCATTTACTTATATCATTCAATATGAAATTTTGTTTATGTAATAATAAATATGATTTCAAAATGATATTTTGAGGATTAATTACATGATTTTTTTAAAGTCTGACCACAGTATGTATTAAAGATTTTATAAAATCATTTTTTTTATGGAATTTGACTTTCTACAGTATTTCATAACATTCCCAATTTTTCTAATTAGTCTATGAAGTTTACTGAAGCCCTGACGTTTCTTTTGCAAAGGTTTGTGTCCAAAGATCACAAGTTAAATGGAAACTAATTAATTAAATATCTGCGTAGAAATGTGACATAGACGCTGTTTCTATTCTTTACGATAAATAACAACCTAACCAAAGATTTCATTACAATAACTGCGTAAGAAATAAACTTAATAATAAGTAAACGAAAATTGCTTGCCATGTATGCAAAGTAACCCGTTGAGTGGTTGAAAAAGTTGATTCCATCAACTATTTATACTGTGTTTACGGTAGAAAGCAGCTTGGAGTGGGACTACAACCTGGGTCGCAAGTAAAGATAATTTCGTATTCTAACACACTGATACAACTTTGAAGAAGTAACTCAATGTATAAGGATCTAGCATTCCAAATTAATTGTTTCGGATTAAAATCCGAGTACAGTCTCGAATTTAATTGTTCGTATGCAATACGTAAGGACGCTCCATGAATCGGATACTCCGTTGAACTATATGTTCCGTATCAAAGGAACTGACCGTCCTACCTTCAGCACGCTTCCATCCTCAGAAGCCAAGCAATCTTAACATTTTTTTTGTTAGGAAAACTCTGGGAATCTTTAGTAATTTTCAAACACCCAAGAACGGGGACAATTTTTTTAAGTCAAATATGAATACGTGCGCTCCCAGGCAAAGGAAGTCCAACTTCTAAAACGACAATCTCTGGAACAACTGACACTCGCTGCCGGAAATGCAACAATCTCGCTGGCGGAAAAAAACTCTCCCAGTGAGCCCGCAAACGACGAGGTAGGGGACACATCAGTCCAAAATAACCCTGAGAATGTCTCCAGGTTGAGCGCCGAAACGTTGCGAAACGTTGGCAGTAGAAACAACGTTAACGCAGTGCTAAGCCCTCGATGTAAGTGGATTTTTAAAAACATAAAGCCTTAAAAGGTCTCAGATATTATACAACCTTCAGGCTGTCTCGAAGTTTAGTTTCTATTTCAACGAATATACATAATATATAGTTCTATTGAGCACCTATTCAAAAAATTTGTGATGTTTTGTAAGCGCTTGTCACGGTCGTAACGAAAATGTCACAGACCTTTACTCTGGCAGTCAGATGATGAACAAATGAAGCAAATTTACTGACTAAAACGCCAACACTCACTTTATTTACGACTTCAATCTATCTATTATCAACGTAATTACATCTAAATGACAGCATGGATTAAATCAGGAAAATAAGGTATCATTATAATGCCTACCATATTTTTTTTTTCTTCCCGAAAGCCTTCGTATCCATTTAATCTCGCGCTGAGATCTGTTACGGTGGTTAATTTTGGAGACGTTTCGCCCATAGCATCAGGGCATTTCTAATATAAATTTAAATTTATTCCTGACTGTATATCAGCCGATTAAGATCAGTTCTGTTGTAAGGCATCTTTTGAAACCCAATGTTTTATGAATTGCCGAGTAAACAAGTTGTGCAGAACATTTTTAACAGTTTACAATATTCTTTACTAGCCGCTTATGGCAATAACTGCTCGTCATATTGCTTACTAACCAAGAATTTTTTAAATATAAGTTACTTACTGGTGGCAAAGATTACATACACAAACGCCCGATTGCCAGGATCATAGCCGAAAATACTTTGAATATAGTTGATATGGCTTGTAACGGTTTAAGGTGAGCACAAAAGAACTTTACATTTTAATTTTTTTTAACTAATGGGTCCAATTCTTTTATTGCAGGCTGTCGCTGCTAGAAATTGCTATTGCAAAAAATTACAAGTACAACACAACAGAAGAGATGGCGTGAATTCCAGTTAGCAAAAGTGAAGTTGGTAACCGGTGTACAACGAGCGTTTCTCACACCCTTTCACTAGGAGCCACCCAGTACAATACACATTTATGCCTGGTACAAAAACTATGAAAGAAAAATTGCAAGAGTCCTGGTCGCCCTCCTGTATTTGAGCAAAATATGGACTGCGTTTGAGCAGCGTTTCTACAAAACCCACAGAAATTATCAGGTCGAGCATGTCTTGAGCTTCACATACCTCAAACAACCATTTCCAAAATCCCACGTAAACGCTTGCGAATGAACCGTACAGACTGGCAATGACAACAGTCTGTACGAAAGGTTAATTTTTAGTGACGAAGCAACGATGAATGTGTCCTACTAAAAGTCGAGGAAACAGATTTACGACTCCTTCTTTCTTATCGAGAAAACTGTTACAGGCATTTGCTACCACCGTCTGCTTTCTTTGTGGTTACTAGCTCAATTGTAAGGAATTTGCAACAACTTCATCTTGTAACAAGATGGAGTATCACTTCACTGCCACGTAGCTGTACGGGAACGCCATCATCAACAGACTTAATCCCGTGTGATTTTTTAGCTTATGGCTTAATGTGAAAGATAAACTGTACTGAACGTACCAAAATCCTTGCCGCAGCTAAGGCAGCGAATCGCAGCTGCGGTGGACTCCATTACCACAGATATGTTGCATAATGTACGAGTGTAGCTATTCGTGGCATTCTAAATTAATAACCTCTTCTCGGGCTTCCAGCCGTGTATAAATGTCACAAATCTGGGATGCAGTGCCGGTTCAAGTCCCACTGGGATAAAAAAAATAAGAATTGTTATTCATTACATGAGCCAAGCCTGGGAGTTTCGTCGTAATGATTCTATGTTAAAAAGTAGGTCCCATAAATTCAGGTGTGGAATGAGTGGCATATCGTAGGCGACTGAACAGTAAGCTTTTACTTTTTTTATGCTATACTAATTCCAGAGGCTTTGTTTCTCTCGCAGGCAGGTTGTGTGTGACCTACACTAATAATGTTATAAATGCGAAAGTAAGTCTCATTGTGTGAATCGGTTAAATATCTCGGACTAGAAATTGACAAAAAACTAACCTGGATAGAACACATAAAAAACGCTTGTAATATAGGTTCGGCTCGACTTTTCAAATTATACCCCCTCCTCAAGGGGAGCAAACTTAGTATCAAGACAAAATTAAAAATCTACACCGCAATAATTTGACCGGCCTTGTTATATGGCTCAGAAATTTTTAGCATGGCTTCAGACTGTCAAATCAAAAAACTGCTGGTCATACAAAACAAATATCTGAGAATTATTACCAGCGCCCCACGGTACATGCCGAACACACAAATTCACTACAACTTAGGCATACACAGGCTCACAGATTACATTCAGGACAAATCGACAAAATTCTTCCAGCAAGCACATTATTCGCCACATCAAATTATTCAAGACTTAGAACAAAATGTATATCAACAACAATATATCCAACCACTTACAACACTTACCAGAAATTACAGGGTCTGACAATAACACCATACTAAAAGAAATAACACTATGAATTCCATAAAAAAAAAAACAGCCTGAAATTCCCCTATTCCGTCATAAGTTAGGGAGCTACAATGCTCTGGCACTTTAAAAACTATATGGGCGCATGCCCAACCATATGTCTGGTTCTGGTTTTTTTTGTTAAGTTTTGACGACTAAATGGATATATCTATATTGATGGAGTCTGACAAGGAAATTCTGGTATCGCATTCGGGAGGGGGCGGGTTTGAATCCCCATCCGTGCATCCAGATTTGGGTTTTATATCATTTCCCCAAATCACTCCAGGCGAATGACGGGATGCTTCCTTCAAAAATGCTATGGCCGAATTCCTTCCCGTTCATTGTTCCCACTCCCATCCCGCCTATTATTCAATTCTAGCGATAATTTTTTAAATCCACGCATACGAAGTCGTGGGTAACAGCTAGTAATATTACAAATGCGAAAGTAATTCTGTCTATTTGTTACGTTTTCAGGGCGAAACGGCTAATATGATTTTGATGACATTTGACGATGAAATTAGGAACGGCATAGTACACTTTTTCTGTATAAATAATATATTTTATGAGGAACTTTTAAAAATAACTGGACGATGATATACAGACGCATAGTCTCTGTAAATGTATAACCGGAGAGCAAGCTGGTGGTTTAGTGGTTAAGGCAGTTGCTATCAAAAATTCTGGGCGACGTTCCGGGCTTAAATAGTATTGGGATCAGGAATTTTTTTCTTCATATGAGCCACGCATGGCCGTTGCGTTGTTTGGAATTCACATTAAACTGTAAGTCCAGCCACGAAAGAGACGAAATATGTGGCAAATTGAATCTCGGTAACGTAGGCGGTCGAAAAATACTTCAGGACCCAACATTGGCTTACGCATGAAATATATATGCTATATTGGTTACTCAGGCTTTGTTTCTGTCGCAGCCAGTTATACACTAGTAAAATCATAAGTGCGAAAGTAACTCTGACTATCTGTCAGTTTGTTATGTTTTGCCGTCTGAAGAGCTATACCGATAATGACGAAAATTAACAAGGAAAAACTTTGTGTGATTAGGAAGATCACAGGATACTTTTTTGGGGGTAAATAATATTATTTGTCATAAAACTTTGAAAATTGACAACGGTGTGAAACAGACGGGTAGCGTATGTAAATCTGTAATGTTATGTCGATCGCTTGGGCTGTATTTCTCTGGCAGTATGTTTAATTATTAATTTCGTTTGCAGAAAAAATATATTGTACTGCACAAATGTTGATTTTTGCTGCACCAGGCTATTATTTCGTGTCTACCTAAAAATTTCTGTTATCAGTATATTTTGTCTTCCTTTTCGACATGCCTTACAGGCGTAAATCAGTCCTAAGGCGTAGCTCTGGCAGAGCACAAGCAGCTAGAGTTATTAGAAACGAATAATCTGATGCTCATGCTGAAGAAAGAAGACAAGACCAAGCCTAAAGACAAGATTCCTTCAGTTAACCCCACCTCCTCCTTAGTTTTCTGCTATTTTTAAATATGTTGCAAATTGATTCTGTCCATGAGACATACTCAGTTTAAGAATGGTACCGTGATGACGTCACTGTCATATTATCCATCTTACGTGTTTCTTGGAACACCTTATACATAACTTACATTTTCGTATTTCCAATTATAGCAATAAAATTCTAAATCCACCCTTACGAATTCGCGTGTAACAGCTGTATTGGCGTAATGTAATCAATACTATTTCTATCACCCAACACTTATTTCCACGCACTAGAGTGTAAATGTTGTAGTTGGTACTGGGCTTCTGGCTTTCCGAAGAGATTCAGAGTAATCCACTCTGTCAGTCGGCCCGTGACTAAATTATTGTTGTACTAATAGCTAAGGATCAACAAGGTTAATGATTTAGTAACTGAGAAACGTAACGCTTAATCCCCTAAGGTTATTGTTACAAAACACAGGAGATATATAATCAAATATAATACAGTATGAATAAAGCAGTGGATTTGATCAAATTTTCTTGTAATACAGAAGGCTGAAGAACTGTACAAATCTACAGTATTGCCGTGTAAAAAGCGGTTTACGAAGCCTCGAATGAGGAAGTTAAAATAATAATAATAATAAATTGTCGGTGGATTGAAGAACTCCGTTAGAGACGAAAAAATTACAAACCTACAGACAAAAACGTTTGGTGGTATACCCAACCTTTTGATATGGATAGGCCACTTATCATAATAAAGTTCATATTTTACTGCACTCTACGATCTTTGATCATTATTTTGGAGTGTCTTTCAACAATTACATTTTGTTCATGGGAACTATAATCAGTATTATCTTTTTCCAATCTCTTACATCACCAATGTGCTCGATATAATTTATCTTTACTTTTGCTTATTCTGCCCATCCTCAGAACTTTCAGCGATTCGAGCTATCGTTTATAGAATTACAGAGTGTATTGCCATAACTGTTTGTGAATTCATAATATTTAGATCACCAACGACGACGTTAGCTTGCGATCAACGCAACACAACGATTCTACTCGATATTAACCACAGTATTCCCTGGGCTGTTATATTATTCACACCTAAGTTTATCCCTACTGTTTCATAACATTATTTTCCATATATTATTAGCGAGTGTTATTGTGGTGCATGGTAATACAGCTTCACTCAATTAACAGTATCCATGTTGCTATTCTAAAGCCGCTAATCAGATTTAAGTACATGTTACCAGATAGTTACAGACAAGAATTGACAGGCAGTATCAGTTTAAGTAACGAAATGCAAAGGCATTACTCTTCACGGTTTCGCTTCACGATTCTAAAAATGTTTAACTTCAGTAAGCAGATGCACAAACATACTCTCTTCAATCTGAACTGACGACCGAACGTCATGTTCCCTACCCACGCTCCTCACCACACCAAACTCTACAGTTCCTACCTCTCCGAGCTGACTTTACCTTTAGGGGTAAGGGCAGCTGGTTCAGGATAGAGAAAACTAAACCGCCTCTGTTAAGTGAAAGGGCTGAGCTATATTTGTTCAGAAATTAATAACATAAATTGACACTACGAAGTTTATGGATGCTAACAACTAGTTGACAGAAACAATTCAAAAGAGAAAAAAAAATCATTTAATTGCTCTTCTGTTTTGATGAATATAAATAATTCAAATGTTGCAACATTCATTATTGATTACAGTAAGCTCCGGAAGAGAATTAATACTCATGAGAGATGATTAAGTCTTTATTAATTGGAATTGAAACCTCACCAAGTTAATAAATATTCTAAATGGAGAATCAAATACATTGCGATAAAATAGAATGGAGTAACAGTGATTAATCCCACTGCAGTGAGGCACAGATATTGAAATACAGAATAGAAAAACGAAACAAAAGAAAATGAAAAGCGATCTACCTTGCAGACTGTGAGATTTTGTGCAGATACTGGTTTTATTCGTCATACTGTTATTGACCTGCTTGAGGCATATGGTTGTGGGAAGCTTTAAAGCAAATGTGTATAAGCCGGGGTTTATTAAAAACATCACAAAGAACTGCATGAGGGCTCTCTAAGTTACATGATAGTAGGAAACAGAAAGAGATAGCCATTCAAGACTTCCTGGAAGGCTAGCAATAAGCTTAAAGTTTGTATGTCTGGTTCCATGCTACAGTGAAAGAAGAGCGGCGAAAAGAAATCTCAAACGATGCGACGGTATATACCCAACAATTCTGGTGACTAATATGAAAACGAGTATAAAGGGTGAATTCTAGGAATATAAAACTGCGAAGTGACAAAAGTGTGACGGATAACATTTAAATAAAACCGTGCCTCACTGAGAACAGGAAAGACCAGATATTATATTACTTATGTAGGATTTTATCAGATAAAAACGACTAGTAATGAAGATCAGCCCATGAAATAGAGCAGATAATTCTGAATTTTTGATGAAATAACCAGAACAAAATTATAATGTATGAGGGAATTGAAGAAATTATATCGTCATAATGTTCTAAAGGTTGGAAGATTGTTGTAACAGACAGAAAACTGTTAAAAACTAAAATGGTATCGGTGCACCGTTTCGTCGTAATAACGCAGTTTTAATGTGATCACGAAAGAAAAAAAAAAACTTAAAAAGCATAAATGAAGATTTTAAACTGAAATTGAGAAAAAAATTGACGAAAAGCTTAAGAATTGGTGTAAATTAAAAAAGTATTGAACTGGGAATTTAAAAATAATATTAAATGCAGCTGAATTAAGGGAAAATCTGTCGTATCAAAGGTGAGAAATGAATTACGAGATAAAGTCTCACAAAAACAAGGGTCGGTCAACGGTGGAGTTTATGAGAGGGGAAGGAGGGTTTCAGTCGAAGCGATTAGAGAGAAGAACGTGTAATTCTGAATCGCCATTCCGGAAGTTATGTTCTGAAAATAATTCAGACTTTCGTAACGAATTGAACCATGGCAGGAAGAATGGAATTACTAAGAATAAAATAGAGGTTATGTGTGTGAGAAATGGAGATCGACTCACAATTTACTGAAATGAGTTTTAGGTACCCAAAAGGATGGAGAAACGTTGAATTTCACTAACCGATATTTAGCATAATTAATATATTTTCAGCATTTTGCATTACTCTTTAATGCTACTTCACTGTGTCAATTGCGTATTAAATTCTCAAGAGTACACTTGGAATTCGTGCTTAACAGAATGAAACAGATATTATCTCTGTTATGAGGTGTAGTGTATGGTTCTATTTTTAAAATTTGATAATAATAATAATATGAATACAATCAGTAAATTAATTATAAAATAGTAACTGTATAACTGAATTATACGAACATTTAGGTCAAACTGTCAGTGTCATTTGCAGGTTTATATAAATAATTTTAGTCCCCTTCTATTCCATACTCGTTACTTTCTCATATCTGATTCCAATTTACACCTAAAGTTGTCAGGATTCTGAAATTAGTTTTTATTCTTCTCGAATGAGTATTATTAAGAAAGCACCTTGCAGTTTACAGTTTAGTTTTTGGTTTTTGTTGCTTGTCTACATAACCAAGATTTCCACCAAATTTTTCGTTCTCATTCATCTTTGTGTATTTTCCCGATTGGTGGAGAAAACCATTTTTTCCTAATTATTTTTTTTTTGGGGGGGGGGGGAGGCTATATGCTTCGTCAATTCCTACGTCGAGGTCATTAGAGGCGTGAGAGAAGAGGAGATTGGCAATGGGAAGGAATTTGGCGATTACCATTAGATAGAACCATCATGGTATTCTCCTGAAGTTATTCGGGAAACCATGCAAAGCCGAAATCTGGATGGCCCGATTTGGATTTGAAGACACACTAAAACCTTACCCCTCACTCACCGGGTTTATCATTTTTGTTATCACTGCAACATATTAATCATTTGATGTGCTGCGATTCACCAAATTATCTACTGATTAAGATTTTTTAACAGTGGCATAATTGTTTCTTAGATTGGAACACAGCATTTTGTTATATGCAATTAGGTTACATTGAATTCTGAAGTACTCATTATTATTATTATTATTCAACTAGCCACAAAGCCCGTCAAAATTGACGGGTTTGGAGTATTCTGGCAATTAATTTCTTTTTAGTTGCTTACCTAAACAGAATTGTTTTGAAATAAAGCTCAATGTGCTGTAATTTCTCATCCCTTGTGATGTAGCAAAACGTTTCAGTTGTCAACTTGATGCAGGTCGCATTTCAGTCACAATCTTCGCTAATACTGCGATGAAGATCGATGTGTTAACGGATGACATAAATTACATAGCCTACAGTTGAACTAATGACCACAGTGAAAACGAAGGATACTAAATTAAATCATAACAACTTCAGTATTCTGGCAAATCATTTCTTAGCAATCGCTTAAAAAAAACATAATATAATTCCTATTGCCTTGCGCAATAACAAAATGTTTCTGTTGTTATCCTGGTCCAGGTTGCATTTCAATCTAACAACAGGCAGTTTAATCATTAATGTGGCGCCACAATCTGATGATGCATTCTTGTAGAACTCGACGAAATAAATCGAAAATAAAGAATAAAATGTTTTGATATTTTTCTTGGTTTTCGAGATATAGCATGTTGAAAATCAATTATAACTGTGATTTTGGTGAAGTTTCCTCTGGTCCAGGACGTATTTCAACCTAACAACAACCACAAGGAAGAAAATAAAACACATATAGTGCATTTCCACCGTGTAGATATAGCGGTTTTGGTAATTTGTTTTTTTCTGGTCCAGGCCAGATTTCACCCAAACCACCTAAATTTTGAGATACAATATCTCGAGAACTAAGTGAGATATGGAAAGAAATGTCGATTTGTCTCTTCGAGTTACATACGATATCATCATCAAATTTGGCAATGTCGAAATTTTTCTTCTGTTCCAGGCCGCATTTCAACCTAACCACGTCAATTTTGAGATACAATATCTCGAGAATTAAGTAAGATATCAAAACATTTTATTCTCTCCTTTCAGTTTTTTTCGTCGAGTTACATAAGAATCCATCAACAAATTGCGGCTTCACGGTTATCGTAGAATCCCATAACCAAGTACAGTACTACGCTAAACCATGGAGGAAATATTTCCTTCCTCCATGTGCTAAACATGCCGCCAGAGAAACAATACTTACTTTACACGCATATTAATACATATACTTATCACATTTCAATGGTCACATTGCATCGAAATAAACCAAATAAAAAATCTATAAGGGTTCTTCAATCTTAATTTTTTAATATTCGTTATTCAGAATTATACTAACACATTTGAATAGCTGACAGAGTTACATGCGGCTGAAATAAGATATCAGTAAAACCAAAGTAAATTAAAAATAAATCTTAACAGCTTACGTCATTCCAACGTAATATTAGTTTTAATGGTGGAAGGTGATATTTTCCACCGGCCGGAAACAGGTACCTACTGCCCTGTTGAAATTTGTATCAATTGCTTCGTTATAATGGCATCTTCTTCACATTTGCACCCTCCTTTTTTCCGAAACGTCGCCATGAATTAAATTAAAAATTCTGAAACGTAAGACGCTCCGCAACCGAAAAATGTTAGCAACACTTTCGTTAGAACGAAGTAATGAATTAAGTAACAGAAAAAAAATTACTAAAAAAAAAAAAAAAACGCATGCCCTCTGCTGTAACTTGAAGTGCCAATTCTAATAACAATCTATCAAAACTGCCGCTAACATTGCGAAAATTAACTTACATATATGTGATATCAACGTATACTTCTACATAAACTAATATTAAATAAATCTAAGCAACTAATAAGTATGTTCAGTCAGTTAATTTATTCGTTTATGCCTAGAAATGTTATTAAATATTTCTCTGCAGTTGCTTAACTAATCAGAATTATTACAAAATAAAGCTCATTGTAATTTATCGTTCATTGTACTGTAGCAAAAAGCTTCAGTTGTCATCTTGGTCCAGGTTGCATTTCAGCTTAATCATAATATCCGCTAAAATTTCTGATAGAAAAGCAAAGCTTCAATCACGCGCAATTTAATACATTCCACGCATCGCGATATAAACTTGATCCCAAATCTTCACAGGTTCTGACACATTTCTTTCTTAATAGCTACCTATGATGAAGATCGATATTTTAACGGTTAAGAAAGCTTACATCTGCTGAAATAATGACTCCAGCAAGAACGAAGGATGCTATAACAACTTAAGCTATGCCATGTAATATTTCATTGTGGTTTAGGCCGTATATATAGCGAACAATTTGCAACTTCTTTCATTTGAACCATGTAATGTTTCAGTAAAAAAAAAACTGATAATTAATATGCCAATTTAAACACAAATAATTTCAGTAATAGGACACAGTTTAAATTTTGAAAAAAACTAAATTATTCATGCCCTCTGCGTTAACGTCAATTGAAACTTGTAATTCTAATCCATGCTAGTTATACTCTAACCAAACATTTAGCAGCACTGATGCTCGAAATACAAAGCTTTTATCTTACAATATCTATGGACAAAGAATTTAAGGAATACTTCAATATATCAAAAGAATATTACGTAAATATAAGCATCTAATGATTGATATATCGATTTTAACGCAATACATACTTTTATTTCAGTGTTATGTGAGTTAATTTATTCACTGTTGCTTGGAAATGATATTAAATAACGCGCACTCCCACAAATAATATCGTAAAGCGTGACGTCATAGCGCAACGTCATAGCTTGACGTCACCGCGTGACATGACGTAGGTGCTACACGCTACATCTTGTCTATTATACTAATAGATTAGTCGACGAAAATAGATCGATAGCATTTATCAATCAACAAACGATATACGAACTTATTTTGCTCAGTTACAGATAATTACATTTCCAAATCAAAGAATTTAGGTACAGAAAGCATTGAATTGCAGCAATTGCTTTATTAAGATCAACTTTCCTTTTTTAAAGCACAGTACCCTCCGTCATAGAGAAATCTCATTATAATTTAATGACGTGTTGCTTGTGCACTATAGCTTCGTAAAAGAAAGCTCCAAAATGCAACAACTACGTCACAAATCAGTAACAATAATTTTGTATCAGCAGTTTAAACACTTTGGCTGTCTGACACAGCATTGGCATAAGAATTGCTTCTAATGCCACACTTTAACAAATATCCCACAGATATTTCAGCGAAACGTAACTGCAAATATGAACGGCGCAACAAGAACAAATATTAAACACGAGTTAATTGCTCTTGCAGACCTGCTGTAAAGAGATAATTAAAGCTCAACAGCAAGAGTAATATTCACACGAAATTAATAAAACATTAAATACCAAACTAGCTTTCACAAGGGGCCTCGAAATACCAAAATCAGATAATATATAGGCATTGAAATCATCTGCTAATTTCAAATATTAATTAAAATTTGTTGACTACCGTGTTCCAAACAAATTGATTGAAAAAGGTCAGTACCGCAGGCAACCATTTGTGTTTGTTATAATATTTGCTACATTATGCGCATTTTCCGTTATTGATACGCACAATATCATTAAATGCAGTTCAACAGTGTATTATATATATAGTTCCCAAAGATCTAACACCAAACAGAGCACTATGAATCATTAAAACACATAAAAAGAATTACCGGAAGGATAAGAAAATTAAAGAGGTTCATTTTAAAAAGTTTTCATTTGTGTAGACCATACATAAGCTAGCAGGAAATAAAAACAAGTCTTATGTTGAACACAGTCGAAACCATTGTAAGTGAGCTGTATGGGGGCCATGGAATTCTCTCTCTGTCTATCGTAGAAGCGAAACTGTGATGTATTTCAGGCGAGGAGCACAGTGGTAGCCATTCGTTTCCTCGAAGGGAATTGTATCGTCTGTGTGGCTGGTTGACCCAAAAATAATGCTATGCTGATTTTATATTTCACTATTTGAATTATAAACATTCAAAAATCTATTGTATCTTGAATTTTCTCTGTTTAGCTAGACAAAAAAATATGATGCGAAATTAGAAGCAGTAATTTTTTTCATATTGTCATTAAAATTCATTTCCTTTCTTTGTGCACTGAGTTTATATACACCAGAACACGTTATATATATATATATATATATATATATATATATATATATATATATATATATATATATATATATATATAGTTACTAAATTAAACAGTACATCTGTATCAAAATAAAACAAAAGTGACGGAAAGTATTTAATAATTGAAACATTTGAGAAAATACTCGATCAAGATCTCAGATATTACGTTTGCGCCTGTCTGTTACAATCTTTCAGTATTATTTGAGATCATATGAAAAAGGAAAAAGGAAAGAAAATGACCACTTCCGAGCAAAGGAATACAATTTCGTCAGTATATTTTACCCAATGTAGAATCTAATTTGACACCGTAAATTCCAGTTTTCAATATAAGATTACAAGTTTTTGAACTTCTTACTCACAACTACACCGATTTTCTTTATAACTTTCCACACAGAAGAACAGCAGTGAATTTTGATATAGCGGATGAAATACCCAACATTTAATATTACATTTGCTAGCAAGCATGTATAGATAAATTTCAATCCTCTTTGCGTTTATACTTATAAATAAGGAAGGAACAAATGACTCAACTGTTTGGAACTACAAATCATAATATATTATATCTGACAGGATATATTTGATTGCTAAACATACATGCAGATATTCAATATCGAATAGTCTTTAACTGAGTTCAATTGTTAGCTAATCAAACTGTAGCATTAATACGACGTTTAGAGAAACAGTTGGCTTCAGTACAACTTTTTACAACAGTCTACATATTTTAAAAGATTTTGATACAGTAATAATTTAAAATTTTGATATAAATAATTAAAAAGCTCTAAATGTACTATCAAGCAAAATTAAGGATTTATATCGACTGAAAATATCTGCTTCTAGCATGTGCAATATAACTATAAATTAGTTATTCAAAACTAAAATAACTTAATAACGAATTCGCACATTACACTATCTAAATTGTTTTAAAATACAATCACATTATATACTATGATATTCTAATGCCATAATCAAACGTAAGCTCAATAAATAAAACAATACACGTTGTATGACAGAAATTAATTAAAAGAATGGTTTAATGAGGATTAAAGCAAAAAGTTTCATCGTTTAACGAAGAGGCCTGGTTGTAAGACCAAAAAATATCTTGTACATATGACTCGTGAGTCATTTATTTTCAGCATTTCAGTCACAGAATTTATCGAAGGTTTTAGAAACAATCCTTTTAGTTGATTTTAATTTATTGTGAGAAAACTTTCTTGTTTTGTTCAACCTATTTATTATGAATCTCATATAATTCGGAAATTTGCATTTACACCATCAGGATGTCAATATATCGTGAAAGATCTAATTAATTAAAGCAAACAGTCAGTTCTTTGGTCTCAATACTATGGCCGCAGACATATTCCATGAAGTGAAACTGTAACCCAAAGAAAAATAAAGCTGAAGTTTAATTGCGCAGTTTTGACGCACAGATACAGTTAATACACGGGAGAAAGCTGTCACACACGCTGCCATCCACCGCACCCCCACTCCACCACTCACCCCCCTCCTACAGCCGTGCCGCGACGCCGACCGACGCTACGCCCTCCTCCAGTCGGCGTCCAGCCGCCGAGCCGGCCGCACGCGTTCAGCAACAGGTGGGCGAACAGCGTGCGTTGCGGGCGAGTAGCCAGGCTTCGTTAGGCGGCAACTGGTGACGAACGCTACAGCTACCTGGTCGAAAGTCCTTTAGAAAACGATTCGTATGCGTGTTCATTTCGGCAATGGAACAATAATAATTTATTTAGTATCTAACAAAAATTGCATTTGATGAACTCCCGTGAATGAGTGAAGTAAGGCCTTGCAATAGCTCAGTTAATAATTGAATCTCACGTTGGGAAAATGTGGCTGTCGGTTGCAGTTATGCTGTTTGTTCTTCACAGTACTTCAGGTAAGTGCACCAATGTTTCTTGAAATTAGGTTTATTAGTATTTATAATTCAAATTTGTTTCATGTTTTTCATTGACACAGCTTGTTGTGACACAAATTATTATTTGAAATTTTATTTTCATGTTCAACTTTACTGTTTCCTGATTAGGGACGAAAGGCTGAAAATTGTTGCATATTAAATCCAACAAGTGTTTCTGGGGAAGATGTATTTGACAAATCGGATCTGTGATAGACATAAAATTGGATTGAGCTCTGCAGGATAGGTAAATACCAACAGAAATTATGTCTCTGTAATGGTAAAGACTATATATATTGAAATTATTAAATAAATACGCAAATTTCTTTTGAACTCCAATGACTGACCTCATACACTGAACGTTTACACACTGCTCGTGTTTTACCAGTGGCAGACATTTAGTATATTTGTAATTTTGATGTTTACGCAGTTATTTCAGTAATCGCACTGTGAAAAACTTCCCTCCACGACGTTTGGAATGTTATAAAGTATATGAAAACACACATATAATTGAGGATTTTTTTTTTTAAAAAAAAAAAGGATATACTGGGTACGAGGAACTGATATGCACTAGCAATTGCATGTGAAAATTTTTGTCCGATCAAACCGCACAGCGCAAAGAATTCCAGCCTCGTTAGCAGCAGGTATTTTGTTTGTAAAACGTTATGATGCGTTACAGCATTGAGCAAATACTGACAGCCTCTGTTCGTATTGGATCCATAGCTTCTGGTTTATTCATACCAACAGATCATTGAAGGTAGTATTGGGAAATATATATGACTGCGATTATAGTTATCAAATGATTCCTGTCGAAAATTGTGAGTCCTTAAAGGTTGAGGTTTTTTTTTTATCAGAAAAATCTATGAAACGTGGAAAACAGTAGTTAATTTGGCTATTGTTTATGTTTAATAGTTATTTGGCCTATAGCTAAAGGCTATATTATCATATTTATTAGACAGTTTAATAAGGTTATTAATTAAAAAATCCACCCAACAGGTTATTTTTGAAGTTGCTTGTTTATTTTGAATCAAAACCACAAGTCAGCGATATTCACAAGCATAGTTACAATCCAAAGATGCACTTCTGAGTCGTTGCAAATAAAATCTTTGTGAACTCAACTGGATGAAACTCTCTGTAACACTGAATACTGTCAACTAAACTGACTTACTAACTGAATGAATACTCTGTCCAGGCGATCTGTTTATATAGAGTCTATCGAAATTACGAGAATTCTTCAAAGGCATCCGCCCGATATTTCTCGATCATTAACAATCACTCAAACAATCTAACATATTAAAAACAATCGGAATTAATACAAAATTAATTAACAACATTAAAAAATGATCAGAAATGGTAATTATAGATACTTAAATACAAAATTATTTACAGAAATCCTTTCAAACTGTAGAAAATTGTCCTGTAGACATCGTAACTTACATTAATATATGTAATTACAAACTTTTAAGAAATTCTCTTGCACCATTCGGTTCTTAAACATATTAAATGGACTTTAAATAATTTTCTTACATAAAATAAAGTCTATATACACTGATTTACAAGAATTTACAAAATAAACATATCAAATCACTTTCAAGCAAACTTTAGCTCACTACAAATATTTCATACAGTACAATACTATTCAAAATTCAGGTATTAGGGCTGTTACAAGTTGTATCAAGGATTTGCTTAAGGAAGAGAAATAGATACGACACTTTACATTCACATGATAAAACGCTTCATTGTAATATAACTGTGAATGATACTGTAAATCATGATTCTCTAAAACAAATCTTAATAAAGACTGTGCGATGCTTGAATTTCTATAATGTATGATATAACATTTTAAGATTATTTCTTTCTTTTTTAAGGTTGTACACGAGCATCGCTAATGTGCCACTTAAAAATTCCGCAAACCACAGAGAGTGCCTTGAAACAGAATGGAGGAGAGCAGGGTTTATTTTCTTCCATTTTTATTACCACTTACGAAAAGCCTTTACTTGCCAAATAAATTATTCACAAATCGTTTGGTAAAATATTCCAACATGTAAGATGTTTCCATTGTTGGTCTTGTTTACCAGTTAGACACGGAAGCTTGAATGTCCTGCCAGATGACGTATGTGGCTGTATAACAGTAAACTGCGAAGGTAAATAACCTTGAGGATTCACCTGAGTGTAGAAGAACATAGAAACAACCTAAAAAAGGTCAGCAATCTATCTAGTCACGACTGTAACAATTGATAACATTCGCTACAGTTCGCGGGGAGACGTTACTGATTCAGGAAAAAAAAAAGTACTCCTAAAATGAGGAATTAATGAAAGGCTTGTATTTAATTGTTTAGTGGCTTTGCGAAGTGGAAGAGTGATTAGGTATTTTATCAGCCGTCTCATTCATCGACACCGTAGATACCGTTTATAACGTGCGGCATATTCACCGTCCTCTGACAAATTATTCCATTCAAGCCTCTGTGTCCTGTCTTTGACACTTTCAAGGAGTGCAGTACCCTGTGACAAAACCCATTGATTTTTTCTGCAAAATGCCAGTGCAACTAATCAGCTTGCGCACTTATCAGTTAAAAGATTCCAATCCATAATTGGGGCCAAGTGCTTCTCATTCCTACAAAATCATTTTTGGATATTTGTGTTGTTTATTGGTAACAGCTTTCTTTACATAGCTCTTGCTTTGGATGTTTTTGTAAACAATAATAATAATTGATGGGTCATGGTTTAAATTAAATCCGTAACTTTATCTGATTAAGGGGATCTACAGTTTTACTCGGAATCCATGTCATGTAGCATCCTAGTATGCTTCACATAAACAACCTAAGGCTTTGCCACAAGTGAAGTCCAGTTTCTCGGTGCTTAAAAACGTTAGTTTCCTTTATCACAGTGGGAACTACAGAGAAGAATAAAAAAAGGTTCCATCATAGGCTTTCGTAAGTTCATATAAAGGGTATTAGTAAATTAATAATAGAATCAAAGAGTGTCTACTATAATGTGGTGAAAGATTACATTTTATATCTCGTGATAAAACTCAATATTCAAATAAACAAAGTAAAATTGAACACTGGGCCGTTGGCCACCCATCAACCTTTAATTACGTAGAAATAGACCTCTCCTATATATAAACAATTGTCTTCATTATATCCTTACAACACAATTATCTATAATTTATATTTATTTTTATTTTTATTATTTTTACTTATTGCTTTACGCCCCGTCGACTGCTAAGCTCATTAGAGGCGGGATGGGACTGAGTACAAGGAACGGGAAGTAATTCGGCCATGGCCTTTTTGAAAGAAGCATCCCGGCATTGGCCTGGAGTAATTTGGAGAAACGATGGAAAACCCAAATCTGGATGCCTGGATGGGGATTCGAACCCGCGTCCTCCCGAATGCTAGGCCAGAACGTTATCCGTTCACCCACCACGCTCGGTACAACATAATTCCCAAAGCAACACAAATGTTCAAAAAATACGAATTAATAATTCACGAAATTAATTACATCCATCATAAAAAAAGTTAAAATTAGAAATGGAAAAAATTGTAACTTTAATATTAATAGACAGAATAAAAGTTACTTTTGAAACATCAATTAGGTTTAATTTGTATATTTATTAGTTCCTGTGCATAAAAAAGATAAAAACGATTCCAATACATAAGCTTTACGCAGTGATTAAACAAAAATTTGTTTCTGTCTTCACAGCTTCCCCCTTTGGGTATTTCAGTTTTAGATAATATTCATCTCGAACATTGGCACCTAATTTCTCGCCGTACCTCCAGGGGAATAAGTGCCCCTGGAACCTCGTACTCATCGCTGTGGAGGGCTTAGAAGCCAATCTAAAGAGTATCGACTTAGGTGAGGCAGCAATAAGGGGAGGACGATACTTTAAAGTTGATATTCCGGCCCGGCCTGTGCCCTCGGGAAAATTAAAAATTCCGATACCAACTCCGGAACATGTTGATTCATCGTAAATGTAACACCTAAGAGATAGATTTATTGCGAACTAATTGTACCCACAGTTACTTAAAATGAAGCTAACATAAAGATCGGAAGGTGAACAACACCAGGAAGCGAAAAATAATAAATATTTAAACACACTCTGTTGGCATACGGAGGAATTTCGGAGTTCGTACGACAAACATGAATTAATCAAAATCAAGAAAACATTTCAGGAAGATGTACCCAATACACATAGAAAATTATGCTAATTTTATAGTCACTTTCTCAAAATCGCTGACAATTGTTTACGATCGATTAGTGAACCACAACATCAGGAAGAATGTGATCAAGCATTTAAATTTATTTCTAAGAGTTAAAACATACAGTTAAAATGTAGAGGATCCACTTGGTTTGAACATCAAAAATTGTTTATTAAAAACACAATTAAGCAATTTTTTTAAAATTCTAAGTAGTCCCACCAAATCTATGGCATGAATGCTACTATTATTCTAATCAACATCACAAAATAAATATATTTACAGACAGAAATATTCTTAGCGGAACATCAGGTACTACCATTTGCCCCTCAGGTTGTGTGGTAGTGTATTGCATGATATTGACTCAAACATTATTCCTATTCCGTTTATAATAAAAACTTCTGTTGGTTGACTGTACATACGCACTCCGTTTATATTAAAAGTTCTGCCCGAATGCTCTGTTTATTCAGCGCGTTTCGTTGGCGGCCACATATTAGGTCATTTCATCTGCAGAAATATCTAACTGACCTCTGAGTTTCACGAAAAAATATTTGTGTTTATTGTACATATTTTGTGGCCTAAGGCTATGCCAAGTGCCAATATTTATAGAAGGCTTTCACCAAAGTACGAAATAGCAAAGCCCGTGGTGCGTTTGTTATCCACATATCAATTCTTGGTCACAATGTATTTTACGCTACGACACCACTCGCCCGTCCATTGTTGATACACTAACATTCTACATTATCGACGATACTGGCATTATTTAACAAATATTTGATTCAGTTTTAAGTATCTTCGAACAAATTAATTGCCAAGGCTTCGAAAAAACTATTTATTTATTTAATTTGAATCGACATATTAATTATTAGTAGCTTTTTGTTTATTTATATTTGACCGATGTAGATGTATTCTCATACTCTCTATTCAAAGATTCGAAGACAACTCTGTTACAGCAGGCAAACAAGGGGAGGGCGTCAGTTGTAAAATTAAGATCCAATCCATACTGTGTGTGATAAAAATTCGTGGCCAGAGGTGTAATATGGCAAAGCAGCAACACGCGTTCTTGCCGCTGTCGAGAAAATCGGCATTGAAATATTTTGTTGTGTTCAAATGCTTTCTCCGTGACAGAAATGTACAGGGCTATGTGGCGCAACGATCAAACTCTCTACCTGATAAGTCCGTTGTTGCCGCGTCGAATCTCACGGCTCAAATTTTTTTATTTATTTAATTGTGTATACAGGAAATTACCGGCAATCAGTTTCAACAATTCTGCATATAAATAATTTAGATGCCATTTGTTGTGAAAAAAAACGACGTTTTCGAACTTCATTATGTTGTTCGAAAAGAAAGTTATGTTTCAAAAATAGAAATATGTGCTGCAGTAGGTAGGAAATACAAATATCGTTACTCGACAATTACAGTTGAAGGACAGATGTTCGTTCCCGCGCCATGGGATGGGAGGATCGAAACGAGACGTTGTTGGGTTTTCCGCAAAGGACTTAACAATTACTGACAGTGGTGGTATTTTAGAGTAGGTAGAGTATGTCAAAACAGATGTACTAAATTTCATAAATGTTGACTGATATGAATTTAAAGACAGAGTTGATAAACTTTTTAATCGTATTTAATTTAATTTAAATCAGCCGTGGGACTAGCATGTGTTACTTCAGGGTAAACGAAGTGTTTTTTGTTTTGTTTTTTTTTGTTTGTTTTTTGTTTGTTTTTGTAGAATAGCAATAATTAAATCCACTCGTAAGTGTGGCTCATTGCGCCGCACACTTGGTCGGGGATTTCCTGCCTGTGGTTTTTTCCGCAGTCATCAACGTGAAAGCCGGGACACTCCCAATTTTCGTCTCAAAAACTATACATTCCACAAACAACAAATATAATCACCACAGACAGAACATAGTTACACATTTCGCAGAGAGATAGCAATACTTCAGTTCCTCCATTAGTAGGTAGAACGACCTGGCACTAAGTATATTGCAAAATGTTTGGCGTCAGCAAAGACATGAGGTCGTAAACACAAAGCTCCAAATTTGACCATGCCAGTGACAAGTAAAACTCATCAATTCCAGCCGATGCCAAAATATTGGGAAAAGGTGGAGAAGGAGAATAAAAAACAATAGTTAAGGCCTTTACAGTTCGTAACTTTTTACACTCCTGGAAATTGAAATAAGAACACCGTGAATTCATTGTCCCAGGAATGGGAAACTTTATATACACATTCCTGTGGTCAGATACAACACATGATCACACAGACAGAACCATAGGCACATAGACACAGGCAACAGAGCATGCACAATGTCGGCACTAGTACCGTGTATATCCTCCTTTCGCAGCAATGCAGGCTGCAATTCTCCCATGAAGACGATCGTAGAGGTGCTGGATGTAGTCCTGTGGAACGGCATGCCAAGCCATTTCCACCTGGCGCCTCAGCTGGAACAGCGTTCGTGCTGGACGTGCAGACCGCGTGAGATGACGTTTCATCCAGTCCCAAACATGCTCAATGGGGGACAGATCCGGAGATCTCGCTGGCCAGGGTAGTTGACTTACACCTTCTAGAGCACGTTGGGTGGCACGGGATACATGTGGACGAACATTGTCCTGTTGGAACAGCATGTTCCCTTGCCGGTCTAGGAATGGTAGAACGATGGGTTCGATGACGGTTTGAATGTACCGTGCACTGTTCAGTGTCCCCTCGACGATCACCAGAGGTGTACGGCCAGTGTAGGAGATCGCTACCCACACCATGATGCCGGGTGTTGGCCCTGTGTGCCTCGGTCGTATGCAGTCCTGATTGTGGCGCTCACCTGCACGGCGCCAAACAGTCATACGACTATCATTGGCACCAAGGCAGAAGCGACTCTCATCACTGAAGACGACACGTCTCCATTCGTCCCTCCATACACGCCTGTCGCGACGCCACTGGAGGCGGGCTGCACGATGTTGGGGCGTGAGTGGAAGACGACCTAACGGTGCGCGGGACCGTAGCCCAGCATCATGGAGACGGTTGCGAATGGTCCTCTCTGATACCCCAGGAGCAACAGTGTCCCTAATTTGCCGGGAAGTGGCGGTGTGGTCCCCTACGGCACTGCGTAGGATGCGACGGTCTTGGCGTGCATCCGTGCGTTGCTGCTGTCCGGACCCAGGTCGACGGGCACGTGCACCTTCCGCCGACCACTGGCGACAACATCGATGTACTGTGGAGACCTCGCGCCCCACATGTTGAGCAATTCGGCGGTACGTCCACCGGCCTCCCGCATGCCCACTATACGCCCTCGCTCAAAGTCCGTCAACTGCACATACGGTTCACGTACACGCTGTCGCGGCATGCCACCAGTGTTAAAGACTGAGATGGAGCTCCGTATGCCACGGCAAACTGGCTGACACTGACTGCGGCGGTGCCCAACCTCTGCGCGGCTAGCGCCTTTCGACGTCCAACACTGCTGTTCCTGGTGTGTCCGCTGTGCCGTGCGTTTGATCATTGCTTGTACAGCCCTCTCGTAGTGTCCGGAGCAAGTACGGTGGGTCTTACACACCGGCGTCAATGTGTTCTTATTTCAATTTCCAGGAGTGTAAAAAAAAAAAATCAATGAATATAGACTATAATGTAATTACCACACATTCCAATTAGTTCCCGAGTAATCTTTTGCTTCCTTCATTCTGTGCACCTTACCATTCCAATATTGCCAATCGCTTATTATCTACATATCTTGTATTATAACAATATATTTAAAAAATATATCTACATTATACCTTCCTTAAGTACTTATTGATTTACGCCTCGTCGACCTCGAGGTTGTTAGAGGGGAATGATCGGAGGCAAGTAACGTATAAGGAAATACCTTATATCCGTTATAATCGAATGTGAAAATATTTAAATGTTTTTTTCTAATATACTTCTTTGAGTACGGAGGTTTCTTTGTCATTGGTTAAAGAATAACATTAGTGATCGCTGGAAGCCAAGCCAGAGATGTAGAGGGATTGCTGAACTGCTTGAAATAAAGGACTGCGTGTAATATAGTAAATAATACAACCGGTATTATTCATAATAAAAGTTTAGAAGAAGAACGTTAATGTGTAATACTAACGTATGAAGTGAACTGGTAAAGTGTTTAAACTATATAAAACGTGTACTATGACAAATAAATATTGTAATACAAGAAACAAAAGTATTTGAATATTTTATGAAAGGGAAGTACCAACTTTTTTGTATAAATGTGATAGTAATTTCTCACACGGGAGGGAATTTGGCCATTTCAACATTCGCATGGGGTGATTTGCGAAAACCGTGGAAAACCAAAATCTTGACGGCCTGACAGGGTTTCAAACCGAGTCCTCTCAAAAGCGAGGCCATAGCGTTACCGCTTACCCAAAACGCTCAACTTATGTCAATCGTTCACTGAACCAAAAGTATGTGACATTTCCCCGGTAATTTTTCCTGTACCAGCATAAGGCGCTGACTTCTTTAAAGCCATTTTCGCTCGTTCCTTTAACTTTGATATTTTTTCCATGAATCACCGCAATGCTCTCTAACAACGAACGTACTGCAGTAATGTAGGTAACATTCTTTATGTTTCAAGTTGTCTGTAATGAATTCTGTGTAAAGCGGTCCACATTCCTTATCTTCAAAGCGATATAAATTCTACGAAACCAAAATGTGACCTCTGAACATGATTTCACTGTTACTCCCATTATTTGGAATTTTAAGCGAATCGTGACATTTCCTGGTGAGAATTTAACATTTATTTTGTACGTATAACCCGGAAAGTTATCACTGTTTTACATACTAATAAAGGCGCACTTAGCATGCGCATGAAACTTCTTTCAGACAATTATGCAAAATTATTAACAGTATGTGTCAGTACAATTGAGAAAATATATTTCATATCATCGTGTTGGCAGAAAATGACGCAGCTTTAGGAAACGAAACTTTTTCTGAATATTTATATATAGACCAGCTGTGGCTAGTAGAAGGTAGGTGTCAAGTTCCATAAAGAAGTTTAGAATGACAACAGTGCATACAAGGAAATTTTTGTTAAATGACACATCTTTCGTATTTTTAAACGTAAACGAATATCTTTGTGAAATTCTGTACTAAGAGTAACGATGCATTCTTTTTACAGCACCATTAATCTTGTAAACTTCCTTGTAATTTAAATCATGGCGCGTGCTTTAGCGTACAAAATGACTTAAATACTTCTAACCAACCATTTGGTACGTCCAAAGAGATATGATATAGGATGTGGGTGCAGTCGGTAGATTTATGAAACATCCACCACTCGTCGAAGTATATGAATAGTGTCTCTACAACTGTCCAACAACAGTTATTTAGTTGTGATAAGGATCTTTATGACCAGAAAGGTGCTCAGTTATTATTTTCCAAATCCTTTAGATGGAAATCTTCTGAAGATGAATGTATCTTTATGTAACAAGCGATCATAAATTCGTAAGAGTCTATGCTCCCTCCAAGATTAGTCTAAAAATTTGCAAGTTTTATTTCTACATTCTCTATACCACAAAATATTCCGTTAAATATGAATTAAAATCCGCATTTGTTGAGTATTATAGTGAAAAAAATCCACCGCAGTATATTAGGACAAGCAGGGGCAGTAGGTTCTAAAGTCAGCGATAAAGTTTTACAATTTAAAATCTATGTTGAATGAGAGTAAGGAATAGAAACGAAGTAAGTTTTTCATAACTTTACAGGAATCAAGGAAAGCATTGAAATTTAATATCTAAAGTAGTATAAAATAATGTCAACCCACTTATATGTAAGGAACTTAGAGTTTGAAGAAATTAAGTTATCACACAAATACTAAAATGTATTCATTTATCGTCCAAATGTACACTTATCAGCCAGAACATCATGATTACCCATCTACTACCCATGTAAACCCGATGAGGAATGACTGCTACTCTTACACAAGCACGGTGCATGTAGTATCAGTGAGCGTGCTGTCCGTGTATAGAGTGGGGAAGGCGCGCGATCTATCTGAGTTTAACCGTACGCAGACTGTGATGGCCCGGCGGCTCGGCACGAGCATTTCTGAAACAGCACGACTTGTCGGGTGTTCTCTGAGTGCTGTGGTGAGTGTCTTCAACAACTGGCGAATCTAAGGTGAAACCACGTGCAAAGGTCGAGGAGCTGGGCACCCACCTCCTATTACAGATGTCGGACGTCGTAGGCTGGACAGACTGGTAAAATAGGACAGGTGGCGAACTGTGGCGGAACTAACATGAGAGTTTAATGTTGAGCAGATTACACAGTGCACAGAACACTCCAAACGATGTGCCTCCGCATCCGACGACAGATGCAAGTCTGAATGTTAACACCG
>CM061919.1:155515776-155543288 GCA_031002005.1 Vandiemenella viatica | reverse complement strand
CACACCGCCATCTGTTAGAATATACTGTAGCATAAATAAATTGAACAGAACGTGATCTACTGGATGATTACCCAACCTAGCTAACCAAGTGTTGTAAAGATAAGTTAACACATCGCCATCTGTTAGAAACTTATGGAACTATAATAATAATTACGTGTGGTCGTAATGACCTGGTGACATTGTTTCTACTGGCTGGGCATTCTGTCCCTGTCTTAGCCGCCTTTACCTAGCCCACCCATCCTGCCTGGTACAGGGGACCTACATTTTAACATCGAATCCGAACCACAGTACGGTCCTGGCGTATTTCACCTCATACAGAATGCTGCGCCGGGGTTAATGCCGGGTTAAGTGTCTATAAAAATCCTCGCCGAGACAGGGACTCGAACCGGGGACCTTTCCATCTCCAGTCAGACGTCCTAACCACTTAGCCAGCAGACCGCCTAGCCTTGGTGGCTTACAAATAATTACAAACCATTGTCCTATGACAAACATTTAATGAACATTTATTTCGCAAATAATAAATATTGAGGTTTATAATCCAGATAAAAACTATCCTATCTTTTAAGTTGGACTAAATCACACACATTAAGCCAAATTTCATCTAAATCGGTTATGTAGTTTTCGGAGTTCATCCCGGACGAACATCGTGACACGAGATTTTTATATATATAAAGATTTAATTGTGTATACAGGAAATTACCGGCAATCAGTTTCAACAATTCTGCATATAAATAATTTAGATGCCATTTGTTGTGAAAAAAAACGACGTTTTCGAACTTCATTATGTTGTTCGAAAAGAAAGTTATGTTTCAAAAATAGAAATATGTGCTGCAGTAGGTAGGAAATACAAATATCGTTACTCGACAATTACAGTTGAAGGACAGATGTTCGTTCCCGCGCCATGGGATGGAGGATCGAAACGAGACGTTGTTGGGTTTTCCGCAAAGGAACCTTAACAATTACTGACAGTGGTGGTATTTTAGAGTAGGTAGAGTATGTCAAAACAGATGTACTAAATTTCATAAATGTTGACTGATATGAATTTAAAGACAGAGTTGATAAATTTTTTAATCGTATTTAATTTAAATCAGCCGTGGGACTAGCATGTGTTACTTCAGGGTAAACGAAGTGTTTTTTGTTTTGTTTTGTTTTGTTGTTTGTTTTTTTGTTTTTGTAGAATAGCAATAATTAAATCCACTCGTAAGTGTGGCTCATTGCGCCGCACACTTGGTCGGGGATTTCCTGCCTGTGGTTTTTTTCCGCAGTCATCAACGTGAAAGCCGGGACACTCCCAATTTTCGTCTCAAAAACTATACATTCCACAAACAACAAATATAATCACCACAGACAGAACATAGTTACACATTTCGCAGAGAGATAGCAATACCTCAGTTCCTCCATTAGTAGGTAGAACGACCTGGCACTAAGTATATTGCAAAATGTTTGGCGTCAGCAAAGACATGAGGTCGTAAACACAAAGCTCCAAATTTGACCATGCCAGTGACAAGTAAAACTCATCAATTCCAGCCGATGCCAAAATATTGGGAAAAGGTGGAGAAGGAGAATAAAAAAACAATAGTTAAGGCCTTTACAGTTCGTAACTTTTTACACTCCTGGAAATTGAAATAAGAACACCGTGAATTCATTGTCCCAGGAATGGGAAACTTTATATACACATTCCTGTGGTCAGATACAACACATGATCACACAGACAGAACCATAGGCACATAGACACAGGCAACAGAGCATGCACAATGTCGGCACTAGTACCGTGTATATCCTCCTTTCGCAGCAATGCAGGCTGCAATCCTCCCATGAAGACGATCGTAGAGGTGCTGGATGTAGTCCTGTGGAAAGGCATGCCAAGCCATTTCCACCTGGCGCCTCAGCTGGAACAGCGTTCGTGCTGGACGTGCAGACCGCGTGAGATGACGTTTCATCCAGTCCCAAACATGCTCAATGGGGGACAGATCCGGAGATCTCGCTGGCCAGGGTAGTTGACTTACACCTTCTAGAGCACGTTGGGTGGCACGGGATACATGTGGACGTGCATTGTCCTGTTGGAACAGCATGTTCCCTTGCCGGTCTAGGAATGTTAGAACGATGGGTTCGATGACGGTTTGAATGTACCGTGCACTGTTCAGTGTCCCCTCGACGATCACCAGAGGTGTACGGCCAGTGTAGGAGATCGCTACCCACACCATGATGCCGGGTGTTGGCCCTGTGTGCCTCGGTCGTATGCAGTCCAGATTGTGGCGCTCACCTGCACGGCGCCAAACAGTCATACGACCATCATTGCCACCAAGGCAGAAGCGACTCTCAATCACTGAAGACGACACGTCTCCATTCGTCCCTCCATACACGCCTGTCGCGACACCACTGGAGGCGGGCTGCACGATGTTGGGGCGTGAGTGGAAGACGACCTAACGGTGCGCGGGACCGTAGCCCAGCTTCATGGAGACGGTTTCGAAATGTCCTCTCTGATACCCCAGAGCAACAGTGTCCCTAATTTGCCGGGAAGTGGCGGTGCGGTCCCCTACGGCACTGCGTAGGATGCGACGGTCTTGGCGTGCATCCGTGCGTCGCTGCTGTCCGGACCCAGGTCGACGGGCACGTGCACCTTCCGCCGACCACTGGCGACAACATCGATGTACTGTGGAGACCTCGCGCCCCACATGTTGAGCAATTCGGCGGTACGTCCACCGGTCCTCCCGCATGCCCACTATACGCCCTCGCTCAAAGTCCGTCAACTGCACATACGGTTCACGTACACGCTGTCGCGGCATGCCACCAGTGTTAAAGACTGAGATGGAGCTCCGTATGCCACGGCAAACTGGCTGACACTGACTGCGGCGGTGCCCAACCTCTGCGCAGCTAGCGCCCTTCGACGTCCAACACTGCTGTTCCTGGTGTGTCCGCTGTGCCGTGCGTTTGATCATTGCTTGTACAGCCCTCTCGTAGTGTCCGGAGCAAGAATGGTGGGTCTTACACACCGGCGTCAATGTGTTCTTATTTCAATTTCCAGGAGTTTAAAAAAAAAAAATCAATGAATATAGACTATAATGTAATTACCACACATTCCAATTAGTTCCCGAGCAATCTTTTGCTTCCTTCATTCTGTGCACCTTACCATTCCAATATTGCCAATCGCTTATTATCTACATATCTTGTATTATAACAATATATTTAAAAAATATATCTACATTATACCTTCCTTAAGTACTTATTGATTTACGCCTCGTCGACCTCGAGGTTGTTAGAGACGGGGAATGATCGGAGGCAAGTAACGTATAAGGAAATACCTTATATCCGTTATAATCGAATGTGAAAATATTTAAATGTTTTTTTCTAATATACTTCTTTGAGTACGGAGGTTTCTTTGTCATTGGTTAAAGAATAACATTAGTGATCGCTGGAAGCCAAGCCAGAGATGTAGAGGGATTGCTGAACTGCTTGAAATAAAGGACTGCGTGTAATATAGTAAATAATACAACTGGTATTATTCATAATAAAAGTTTAGAAGAAGAACGTTAATGTGTAATACTAACGTATGAAGTGAACTGGTAAAGTGTTGAAACTATGTAAAACGTGTACTATGACAAATAAATATTGTAATACAAGAAACAAAAGTATTTGAATATTTAATGAAAGGGAAGTACCAACTTTTTTGTATAAATGTGATAGTAATTTCTCACACGGGATGGAATTTGGCCATTTCAACATTCGCATGGGGTGATTTGCGAAAACCGTGGAAAGCCAAAATCTTGACGGCCTGACAGGGTTTCAAACCGAGTCCTCTCAAAAGCGAGGCCATAGCGTCACCGCTTACCCAAAACGCTCGACTTATGTCAATCGTTCACTGAACCAAAAGTATGTGACATTTCCCCGGTAATTTTTCCTGTACCATCATAAGGCGCTGACCTCTTTAAAGCCATTTTCGCTCGTTCCTTTAACTTTGATATTTTTTCCATGAATCACCGCAATGCTCTCTAACAACGAACGTACTGCAGTAATGTAGGTAACATTCTTTATGTTTCAAGTTGTCTGTAATGAATTCTGTGTAAAGCGGTCCACATTCCTTATCTTCAAAGCGATATAAATTCCACGAAACCAAAATGTGACCTCTGAACATGATTTCACTGTTACTCCCATTATTTGGAATTTTAAGCGAATCGTGACATTTCCTGGTGAGAATTTAACATTTATTTTGTACGTATAACCCGGAAAGTTATCATTGTTTCACATACTAATAAAGGCGCACTTAGCATGCGCATGAAACTTCTTTCAGACAATTATGCAAAATTATTAACAGTATGTGTCAGTACAATTGAGAAAATATATTTCATATCATCGTGTTGGCAGAAAATGACGCAGCTTTAGGAAACGAAACTTTTCTGAATATTTATATATAGACCAGCTGCGGCTAGTAGAAGGTAGGTATCAAGTTCCATAAAGAAGTTTAGAATGACAACAGTACATACAAGAAAATTTTTGTTAAATGACACATCTTTCGTATTTTTAAACGTAAATGAGTCTCTTTGTGAAATTCTGTACTAAGGGTAATGATACACTCTTTTTACAGCACCATTTATCTTGTAAACTTCCTTGTAATTTAAATCATGGCGCTTGCTTTAGCGTACAAAATGACTTAAATACTTCTAACCCACCATTTAGTACGTCCAAAGAGATATTATATAGGATGTGGGTGCAGTCGGTAGATTTATGAAACATCTTCCACTGGTCGAAATATATGAATAGTGTCTCTACAACTGTCCAGTAATAGTTATTTAGTTGTGATTAGGATCTTTATTACCACAAGGGTGTTCAGTTATTATTTTTCAAATCCTGTAGATGGAAATCTTCTGAAGATGAATGTATCTTTATGTAATAAGCGCTCATAAGTTCGTAAGAGTCTATTCTCCCTCCGAGGTTAGTCTAAAAATTTACAATTTTTATTTCTTCATTATCTATACTACACAATATTCCGTTAAATATGAATTAAAATCCGTATTTGTTGAGTATTATAGTCAAAAAATCTACAGCAGTATATTAGGACAAGCAGGGGCAGGAGGTTCCAAAGTCAGCGATAAAGTTTTACAGTTTAAAATCTATGTTGAATGAGAGCAAGGAATAGAAACGAAGTAAGTTTGCATAACTTTACAGAAATCAAGGAAAGCAGTCAAATTTAAGATCTAAAGTAGTATAAAATAATATAACCCACTTATATGTAAGGAACGTAGAGGTGGAAGAAATTAAGGTGTCACATAAATACTAAAATGGATTCATTTATCGTTCCAATGTACACTTATCAGCCAGAACATTATCTACTATCGATATAAACCCGTCCACCTGATGATGAATGACTCCTACTCTTACACAAGCATGGTGAATGTAGTATCAGTGAGCGTACTCTCCGTGTTTAGAGTGGGGAAGGCGCGCGATCTATCTGAGTTTGACCGTACGCAGATTGTGATGGCCCGGAAGCTCGGCACGAGCATTTCTGAAACTGCAAGACTTGTCGGATGTTTCTCAGAGTGCTGTGGTGAATGTCTTCAACAACTGGCGAAACCAAGGTGAGACCACGTTAAAACGTCGGGGAGCTGGGCGGCCACCTCTTATTACAGATGTCGGACGTCGTAGGTTGGACAGATTGGTAAAATAGGACAGGCGGCGAACTGTGACGGAACTAACATGAGAGTTTAATGTTGAGCAGATTACAAGTGTGTCTGAACCCACAGTGCGCAGAACACACCTAACGATGGGCCTCCGCATCCGACGAAAGATATAAGTGTTAATGTTAACACCGCGACATCGGCAAGTATGACTGAAATGGGCACGTGACCAACGTCTCTGGTTGTTGGCACAGTGGCAGAGAGTTGCTTGGTCTAATGAATTCGCATACCTTCTTAATCATGCCAATGAGAGGGTACGAATCCGTCGTTTTTCCAAGGGAACAGGTTCTTGACACCTGTAGTGCGTGACGGAGACAAGCTGGCGGCGGCTCTATAATGCTCTGGGAAACATTCACGTGGGCGTCCAAGGGGCCAGTGGAGCTCGTGCAAGGCACCAAGACGGATAAAGGTATCGTGCACTGGTTGCAGACCACGTACACCCCTTCATGACGACCAAGTTTCCCGACGGCAGTGGCATTTTTCAACAAGATAATGCGCCATGTAACAAGGCCATGGATGTGATGGAGTGGTTTGAGAAACACAGTGCCGAGTTGCAATTGTTGCGCTGGCCCCAACTCGCCATATCTGAATCCTGTCGAACACATCTGGGATGTGACTGAACGTGGCGTCAGAATTCATCGCCCCCTCCCAGGGAATTTACGGGAATTAGATCGTGTGTGCAGATGTGTTGCCAACTACCTCCAGCGACCTACTAAGACCTCATTGCTTCAATGCCAAGACGCTTCGCCGCTGTTATCCGTGCGAAAGGCGGACATACCAGATATTAGGTAGGTCATAATGTTCTGACTGATCAGTTTAAAAGGAATACGTAGAGAAGAAAAATGTGAAACTGCAAGCGCTGTTGACATTTCTACCACGCACTCTTTAATGTACTCAAGGAAATATTATGGAACTAGTTGATGCACACGACTTCGGTCATGTTTGTCAAGAATTTTGAAGAGTTTTATGTTTATGCTCGTAACCTTGAATATTTCTTGGATAAAAAGTAGCCTAAGTTACTCCCTGCTAAATGAGCAACCTGCCACTGAAGTCTTGTCAGAATCGGTTAACACACTAAATATGTAGCATATAAACTATTATTTTTGTTAATAGCTGAAAAAATTGTTGTGTTTTAGAACATTTTAGTACATTCAAGAAGTACAATCAATTTACCATCAACGGATCACAATGGAAACAGATTCAGCAGCTTAGTTCAAAATCTTTACTAATTTTAAACTTATAGTCTTTTTTGGAGTCTGAACTACATTCATCAAATTCAAAGAATCTACAGTTTACATCTATCCCTTTAACTATAGCAAGGAAATTTGATGCTACTCAATTCACAATGGACATAAAGATGTATATCTTCTATGGTTATTATCGGCTTCTTCGAGGTTTGAACTCCAGTTACCGAATTCATAGTCTGTGGATCTATTGCTTTAGAAGCATTCTTTCGTTATTTTATTTCACTTATATATAGTAAACCTAGCGTTGTGGGTGAGTGGTAACGCTCTGGCCTTTCATTTGGGAGGGCACCGGTTATGATCCCCGTCCGGGCATTCAGATTTTTTTTTATGTTCTTTTCAAATCACTCCAGGCGAATGCAGGGATGCTTCCTTCAAAAGGCCATGGCCAACTTCCTTCCCATTCCTCGTCCCTAGTCCTTTTCCGCCTCCAATGACGATGACATCGACGAGGCCTAAAGCCATGAGCAAAAAAAAAAAAAAAAAAAGAATGAAGAATGTAATAAGATGCATGTATTCCATTCTTATCTCATGAGATCAACGCAGCAGCGTGATAACCTCTGTTCGACATTGTTGCCTACCATATAGTTTTAACCCATATTTTGATAATTATACAGAACCGTGGTAGATGAACTTAAGGAAGTAGCTTATCGCCTCTGGTTGCCTGAGACCTCTAGGAGGTTCACCTCTTTATCATGGGTAACCTCGTGCCCGTAAATTGTAGTCCGAGCAACAGCTTGAGCCGGGCTTAAATGTCTGGCTGCCACTACTTAATGAAGTGGAACTAGCTAGGCAATTTGTCTGATCCGGTCTGGCAACTGGGGGCGGGGGAAAAGGGATTGTTTGGTGTCCACCCTGAGATGCCGGAATAGAATCTGTAGTCCGTCACTTATCGACACTACTAAATTTAAAACTGCGAGTGAACTTTCACATTGAATAATACTGGAGTAAAACTATGCAGCGAATGTTTCTTCTCTATTATTTTAAACAAGTAGAGCTTTTGCAAGTGCAATTTCTCTAAAACGAATTGTGGTACATCTGTTGAATCAAGTTGCCTAGAACATATCAGCGTCTATTAGGAACGAGTTAATGGAATAAGAAGCTAAGATATTCAGCAAATACGGAAAAAATATATGTTTGTAACAATCCGTCAGTGTGGCACCACCAGACGGCAAGGATGAGATACAAGGGAACCAACTTCAAGTTTTGGTCCCCGTGAATCAGCCGTCGCGATTATGGTTTTTAGGCGGTTTACCGCAATTATCACAAGGCGAATGCATTTCACAAATAAAAATACACTTACCACACAGAACATAATTACAAAGTTCGCCGAGAGATTGAAACATAATATTCCTTCGATAGAATTAGTGCTGCGAATTAGAGATGGGCAAAGTGACTCACTAAAAAGAGCGGCGCTAATTTGATCACTCTATGAAAAGAACTAGTTCTTTTCAACGGTTCACCAGTTCACTAGCTCAGTTTAAACAAAAAGAGCGGCTATATCCATTTTGAGTGTAGTATCTGTTCCTTTTGTTTACATTTAGACTGATTTCTTAGGTTAATCTCACATCGGTTATTTTCATTTATTTTTGTATTTATTCTGAAACATTTTTGTTTCATAAATACTACCGGATTACTTTCACGCGGAAAAGCCCTTTCAAAGCGTCAATGAAATATTGTTCGGATTGCTGAGAATATTTGAGAGATAGTTTGAGGATAGTTAGTTTTACATTAATTTATTTACAGACATAAAGTACAATCAATTTTAAAGAACTTTTAGCTTTAAATGAAATGAAGGTTACTGTTCACAAATAAAATTTTACTTATTTTGCCATTCAGCAGGCTACTTCTTTTTTCAGTGCAAATTTGTTCAGCTTTTGAAAATAATCTTTCACAAGACACGCTTGTAGTTGGAATACACAAAGAGAAGCGGAGCGGGATGTCAGTTTCGAAAGAACTAGCTGCCCAGTGGCACTGCTCCGCGCTGTGCTGAGCGCTGGAATCAGAGAACGTCGCGAAAGAACTAGCTCTTTCCGCTCTGATCGCTGGAATTGGAGAACGCCGCGATTCGCGAACGAACTAGCTCTTCTCGATCTTCGGGATTTCATATTTTTTTTAGAGCGGAGTGGATAAACAATAACAAACATGGGTCGGGCGACAGTGGCAAAGCCGAAACTGACTTATTATTGGCGCACACTCAAATGAAGTTAAGTAGAATCGAGGCGACACACCACCGTCATTACGGCTTCCAGGAAAAACAATCGTTCGCTTTTAGTGAGCGACTGCTCATTCGCTATTTCAAAAGAACTATTCTAAAGAACTGGTTCACTCGCAAACGACCCATCTCTACTCCGAATCTGGCAATTCCGGTTCTATCACGGGTAATGAAGTCGTCATACTTCCAGAATTACACTCCTGACGCCTGTTCAAATGTGTGGTGGTCCGCTAGGGACGATAAGGGGGGAGGGAGGGGAATGCTACACCTCCACCTCTCCCACCTTGCCAGCCAAGTTCTCCCGTGACACAATAATAATATTGTTGCGTCAGTAACAAAGAGGGTTTCCGACAAGACCGTGGAAGTCCACATGCCCGCCGCTATCGGGTCACGAGTGCAAGACATGTGACTACAAAGCTATCAGAAGTATGCGTCAGTCACCCAGCGTTCATTGGTGTTGTAAGCAGTGAAATGGACGAGTGGAAAGAAGAGCAAAGAGGTGCTGTTCGTTTTCTTACAGTGGAAGGAGTTAGGGGAACGGACATTCATCGAAGAAAGTCACAAGTGTACGGTGAACACTGCATGTCCCTTGCAAGGGTCAAGGCGTTCCACAAGCGTTTCAGGGAAGGTCGGGTGTCGTTAGCCGATGATGCACCGTCTGGAACACCACACCGCATTACCGACATCGTCCAGATGGTTGATGGACTCGTTACACAGGACCGAGTTACAGTGAAAGCCGTAGTCACCGAGTTCGGACTGAGTGTCGGAATTGATCACACCATCATGACGGAAAGCCTGAACTGGCGTAAAGTGTGTGCCCAATGGAAGCATGTCGAATGGCCCACTGTCTTGATCATCTGCAGTGCTATACCAGGGATGGGAATGAGTTCCGGGCACGAGTGGTGGCAGGAGAAGAATCTTGGTGCCATCACTTCGAACCAAAATCGAAACGACAAAGTCTCCAGTGGAAGTATCGAGTGTAATCACCACCAACAAAATCCAAGGCCTTCCACACAAGTGCAGGAAAGGTTATGCTGACGTTTTTATTTGACCACGACGCCCCCCTTCTGATATACTTCCTGCAGCACGGGACAACTGTAAATGCCCAGCGTTACTCGCAAATCTTTACCACCCTTGGCCAAGCGATCAAATCAAATCGGTGGGAGGTTCTCGGTCACCCTCCATACAGTCCAGACCTCTCTCCATGTGATTACGCCATTTTTGGTCCCCTAAAAAAAACGCTCTGGTGGGGCAAACGATTCACCTCGGACGACGACGTCAAGCATTACGTGTGGAACTGGTTCATATCGCAGCCCCAGGAATATTACGAAACATCCATTTACCGCGTTGTGTCGCAGTGAGACAAGTGCCTCAACAGCCAGGGGCCAATACTTCTGAAATATAGGTTTCTGTTTAGGCTCCGGCTCGTTACTTTTTGAACCAGCCTTATATCTCTCCACATAATTTGGAAATAACTTAGTTGGATAGGGCACATGAAGCTTAGATAACGAGACGTTTCCAAGTATACATTTATGTTTCAAATACGGGAGCATAAAAGGGTTCCAAAGGTGGGAAGCTAGATTTGTTCGTGTAGGTTAACTTAGAATCTACAATTTTGTGAGCGCATTGTCCCATCTAGACAGTTACTGGCAGAGAGAACGGTGACGTCATGCGCCGGTTTTCGCTGGCTTTTAACAGCGACCAGAGACGTTGACAGGAATTCGAGATTATGTGCACAATTTGATGGTTGAGCAACTGTGATTAAATGAATTGTCAGAATGTATTTGTTAAGATAACTACTCGTAGCATTTCATTCTTAAAAAAGGTAAAACTTTGCTGCTGAAATATCGTGCAGTAAAATTGTACTTTACGATTCAATGAAGTACTTCCCGTAGTTGCCATTTTTCAATCGCTACTGTCACACTACTTGGATATCATTAGTTATGTACGTATTTACATTGGACATCAGACAAGAGTTACATCAGAATTGATGTTCAGGCTATTAGAAGTAGAAAACTGAGTAATTTTTTAATAGAGTTTTCCTCGCGTTGAATGTTGAATGAGGTGTGGTGTACTGGTAGTTATTTTTTCTGCTCTGCCACCCCAGATAGGAACATTAATATATGGGTAAGACTTCTCTGTCATGTGAGCAGAAGAGCAAATAAATAACACTCCAGTAGGGTATATGCAATACTTACATTTATTAACAACAGTACAAAAGAATTATATAATAGCCCATTCCTTTCCTTAATACCCTTGTTATCGACAGGTCAGTTATACTTGCGACTAATGCCCGAGACTAACAATTCTTCCTTAACTTTCCATTAGGTTACGATCCACCCAAATAGCTATCTGCGTCTAAGCAGGGTCATTCCCACCTGTATTTATTGTGACGACGCCATGTCTCGTCCGTCGACGCCACTGTCGGAGTCGCCGCTCGCCCCCGCGTCAACCGCCCGACGCTCAAAGTTGGCCGTTGCTGTTGCGGCCCACTTCGCTCTCTGCAGTCCAGTTTTGTTCATTACTCCCCCCCCCCAACCCCCACCCCCCACCCCCACTCCATTGCACCTGGTGGAGACATTTACTGAGCCCATTGATGCGGTCATCACTCCCGGAGTGACGTCGTGATTCGCGCTTACTCTGGTGACCCACTCTGCAGGTCGCTACCCCCTGAGTGTACACGTTCCTTGTGCTGAAACTGTCTACCTCTGTTGTCGCAACTGGCCTACATTGCTGTAGTACTTTGTGAAGGCTTATATATCCCCCTTATTCTCTAGAAACCCCTGGACCATCACAACGTGTTAGCTGTTGATGGGTCATTACGTTATTTATTCTGCCATCTTTAGGTATTTAGCGAGATCCTCTCTACTCGTGTCTAATACTTCAGTTATTATTTCTAATTCCCATCAATCTCAAGAGATTTTATTGAAACTTTGCAGAGGAAATCTTTAGGGCGAAACACACGTCAGGAACACATTTTAGCCAGATCAGGTAAACCTGTCATGACCTTTGACCAAGAAAATGGAACTGTTCTAACCGGTGACCACTCCTGAAACATCATTTAGGGCTTACACTAGTTGATGTAATGAAAGAGTTGACACCCGCCAGAATGGCTCAATAGGCTGAAGTGGCACATGCTGGACTGGGAAGGTATAACGGGACCATGTTCGAACCTAGGGCTCCATGCGCCAGCCATGCTGACTGCAGTGTTTTGCTTGTTTTCCGCAATCATCAAGGTGAATATCGAGTCGGCCTCAAATCTTCGCCTCATAACCTACACATTTCACCAACAAAAAATACACTTATCATACAGAACACACAAAGTTACACGTTTCGCAGACAGATAGGAAGACAGAGTTTCCTACAATATGGGCGCTAATGACCCCGACGTCGACGCGCCCTAAAACACCAAAAAAAAAAAAAAAAAAAAAAAAAAAAAAAACAACAACAACAACGTCCTACAATAGGCAAGTACGCCGGGCCTAACACATCCTGTTAGATTTCGGACAGAAACTCAGTTGCTCCCTCCCTTCTAATAAAGGAGTTGAGATGTAATCATTGGAAGAGATCTGGGTTGCTATTCAAAGTTGTATGTGGACAGGAAGGTGTGGGTGACCATCTCACTGAATTAGGTCCTCGTTTCAGGCAATCTGATAGTTTTTCATTCCAAGAATTAGCTATCGAGGGATCTGCTGAAAGTGAACCTGAAACAGTGATATTTTTTTATTACAAGAATTAGCAAACGAGGGATCTGCTGAAACTGAACATGAAACAGTCAAAGAATTTAGAGTAAACCTTTCTTGCAATTCAAAACCGTCACAATTAATACTGGTAATTCTGCGATTTAAAGAGTTTAATTCATGAAGGGATGCGATTCTACTATTTTTTAAGAGATTTGTTTCTATTTTTGAGAGAGTTTTCTATGTGTAGATTCATGCTGAACAGTGTTCAGTCAAACTCTAAAGTTTCGAACAAAGTTAAGAAGATCCCAATCAAATAGATTTTTGTTATTTTACCTCAGGTTCAAATTATTAATTTAGTTTTTCTTTGTAGGGCACATTCTTGAAATTTAGCAGAAATCTGAAAAACTCATCGGACGCCCGATAAAAATAAATGTCAGTCGAAGAAATAGTCATTGCTCTTTGAAGATCTACCTGATCTCTGAGTCTCTCTATAATAATTAGTCCAAAAAGAATCATTTTCAAGTTTTAAAAAAAAGTCATTACACTCCATAAAGAAACTGCATACAAACGTAATGGAGGCATTAAAGAAGGTCTAAAGAAGAGCCGCCCGATTCGTGACAGGTATACATAGTTGGAGGGAAAGCGTAAGTGCGATGTTGAAGGAGTTAGGTTGGGAAGACCTGGTACACCGAAGGCGTTGCTCTCGACGGAAGCTAACTGAAAAATTCACGACTGACGTATTTCAGAATGACAGCAAACAAATATTGCTACCAGCAACATTCGTATCTCGGAATGACCGTGAAAATAAGATAAGAGAAATCAGGACCAGAACCGATTCTTTTCTGTATTCATTTTTTCCAAGAGCGATTAGGGAATGGAATAGAAAGGATTTACCGGGCGAGTAAACTTAAAATCCGACAGGAGTAGCGATCGATAAAGCTGTCCGGCCATCCTGATCTGGATTTTCCATGGTTTTCCTAGATCACTCCAGACGAATGCTGGGATGGCGCCTCCTGCCGTATCCCGTATATCCCTTCCAAATTACTACCCTTTCGGACAGGCGCAATACACCCTCCGCCACACACTTTTAGTGAATCGCGGAGTAACATTAATAGTAAACGTAAAAAAAAATGAAAAAAATGCTCCAGTGATTTTAACATGCACCACCTTCAAATTTAAACTTTTCAAAACTAAAACTCAACTAAGTAACTAGTCTCTGCCGATCACTTGTATAGGCGTTACAGAAAATTCCAGAATAATTCAAAGACTTCCCACCGACGTTTCTCGAATTCTAACAATACTTAAACAATTAAAATCACATTAAAACAAACAGAATTAATACAAAATCATTCACAAACATTATGAAACACACAGAAATGAAAATTAAAGATATTTACACACAAAATTATGCACATAAATCAGTCCAAACTGTCGTAAATTTTCCCCCAAACATCGTACCTCACATTAATACTTACAATTACAAACTCTTAATCAATGATTCGTGTATAATACTGTTTTTGAACATCTCACATAGCATTTACACAGTTTCTTTCCATAAACAATGTTCCTTTACACAAATTCACAATTAATTACAAGCAAAATATACGAAACCATGTTTGCTCAACTTCCAGCTTGATACAAATAATTCTTAAAATCCAATTTTATTAAAGCTCTGAGTCTGAGGGCCATTATAAAATCTGAAAAACTCATTGGTCGCCCCATAAAAATAAATTACAGAGGCTGTTACGAAAACAGTAGAAGAAATAGTCATTGATCTTTGACGATCTGCCCGATCGGTTAACACGGCCCGTGATAATCCTTAGAGTCATGTTTTTGCGCCTAGTCTTTAATGGCAACGTGCCGGTATATGGCAAACCACCGCCAATACGACGTGTCTAACAGCGATCCAAACTACATGGAAGTTATTATTCAGCAGGTTCTCTTTATCATTTCAACATTAATAGGTGTATTTATAGCCAAGGTTTACTACTGGCCGTTTAATGGTTTTGGGCAATAACTATGTTTGTAGTATATACATTTCATCTTCGATTATGGAACGTTATTCTACGACACATCAATAATCGTAAATATGATTCTAGGCTGTATTTTACTGGTACCTAACAACAGCATATTGGACTCGCATTTAACGTGATGCTCTCGGTAGCCTACGATATATTTTACTGCATCTCGATAAGAAGTAAATGCCTGGAAACCGTAGTTAGAGGAATGTGGTGTTTGCTTTCACCTCAGTCATTTTCTGTAGCAATATTTTTGGTGTCTCAAACTTTCAAGAATACAATAAACATTATTAACAACAGTAAAATTGAGAATATAAATAGAAGATACACTTTTTCTGCTATTTAAGTGACCAGAATCTATATTTTATTAGATGTGTAAATATTTTATTTGAATATTTGAGGTACGTTTTTTTTTTTTCTGTTTGTTGCTAAGTCTCGTCCCAGTAATTCTAAGAGTGCAACATGAAAGAATAAAATCTAATTTTAACATTCCAGATACAAAAATTTAAAACGAATTTTTGAAATGGGTGTGGAGAAATTTTACAATATTTCCTCTCGATACAAAAACTTTTTTTTTTTTTTTTTTACTAAGTTGACTTTTGTCATTTACTGTACGCCACAGTGTTGTAATCTGGTAAGTAGAAGACTAAAATTTTACTTATCTCACTAAGCTCAAGAGTATAATTAGTGTAGCAAATAAAGGTAAATTGAAATGATCCTAGTCTAACTTTCACAGAGATTTTGACCTTCAAGAGAGATACCTGAAAAATGACGGTTGATATCCTAATTCTATAATATTTTCACAGAGATAGTTCTGCCACCGAATCCGTCACCCGTCTAAATGGAAGACGGGGCTGGCTAAATAATTAAAGCTGTGTGTCTTCAGCTTTTTACGTTCTCATTTGGCCTGAGGCCTTCGTTTAATGATTTACACTGCTCTCTTTTACTGCTGTTTGTTTTAAACGCTTTTCACTCGCAGCCAGGATTAACAACTTCAGATCCAAGAAAAAATGAAATACTGTTCTGAAACAACAGCCAAATATTGGTATAAACTGAAATACCTGTACGGTAAAACATTACATTTTTATCAATGTTTAGCTTAGATTATTTCCTCAAATTGTCGAGATGGATACAGAAAGCAAAATAGTTCTCAATAAATATATGGTTTTTATTTTCTTTGGGGCTTTAATGGGTTATTTATGAAGAAGTGATAAGAGGCAAGGTGGGGAAGGTAATGGGCCTTGCTCAAGTAGAAGAAACAATTCAGATATTTACGTTGAATGCTGTCGAAATGCCATGGAAAATCGAAATCTCATTTATCGAACCGAAAATCGAAACGCGCTCTTCCGAAATGCCAGGTCCAAACATTTTCTACCACCCACAGGATTCAGTATACGGTTCATCATCATCATCCTTAATAGTTTCCATCCTCTGGCCGGATCTGCTTTATGCACAAGCCTCTCCATTTGCTTCTTTCATCGCACCACATATCTGCCACCACATTGTTCCAATCCTCTCCTCTCTTCCGTACACCCTCCTCCACACCTTTCAGCCATCCATCTCTTGGTCTTCCTCTGGGTCGTTTACCATGCATCTTAATTTCATGGATTTTTCTTGTGATACGGTTAACGTAGAAAAAATTTCTCCTCGTATTATTAGGAGTATCCCGAGCGAAAGTGTGGATAATTCACTACGGCACCGCACACTGGATCGTGAAGGTACTGCGGGGCGGTATTGACTCCTGCTCCCCGTATGCTGGCCATCCTTGATTGCAGTTTTAGGCGGGTTTCCGCAGTTACCAAGGTGAACGCCGTAACGGTCCACAATTTCTACCTAACAAACTACTCATGACATAAGCAAAAAATACGCTTACCTCACACAGAACATAGTTTCACGTTTCCTCCGCGGGAGAGTCAAGTTCAGTGACATGCCTGCGAAATACCAAACAAGTCGCATCCTTAAAATGATGACTCTTCAATAGCGGGATAAGAACAACTTAGAACAAGATGATCAGGAGTATCTCAAATTCAGGAAGAATGAAGATAATTATGTTTTGGCCATAGCATACTGGGTTAATTCTTTATTTCCGATATTGAAAATAGAATAACTACCACGTACGTGTTCTGAATCCTACAAAACACGAAACTGAGAGGAGATAAACGCCACACCGGCCAATTTTCTTTAATGGGAGACATATATTACATGCGTATTAATAATTTGGTAATTCTCAGAAATTTACACCTCTTAGACCAAGGCTGCCCAACCAATTTTCAAGATGGGCCACAGTTTCAATTCTTAATTAGTCTGAGGGCCACATAATACTTGCCTACAGTCACAATAGATAATTAAATACAGCAAAGATATAAGTAACACAGTTTAATTACAATAAAAAAGTAAAAACTATCAGCAAGACTTTTAAAGAGTTTTTTTTTTTCAAATTATAATCAAAAAGTAAAAAACATCAAGGAGACCTTAGCATGTTCTAGAGCGCCGCTGTTGGCGGAAAAAATTAAATGTGATGGCGGGTTATCTCGTGGCCCGCGGGCCTGGGGTTAGGCAGCCTTGCGTTACACCGTTCTCTAATTCTTGTATTTAAATAATATTTTGCTCAAAGCTAATGTGAAATTCCAGTTGTATTTCCTGATTTCAAAGTTTTTGGTGGTAAGGGGGCACTTAATTTGTATTTGCAAGTATTATTTCCCAAATTTAAAATCTTTGGAGCAAATAATTTCTTATTATATTTTCAGATATTACGAGTATTTGGTTTATAACTGCAGAAATTACTTGTTCACAAATACATTACTTTTTTAACATATTAAACTAAAAAAAAATTCCGTAAATTTAAAACTAACTAACCGTTTAATTGCACTCAGAGCCTAGGATTAATGGAACTCTTCCCGAAAGAGTAGTGGAATTTGTGTATCATTGGGTATTTAGTTATCCACGATCGAAACAACTTCAAATTGATTCTCTTCGCTATTGGCATTCCTGGTAGTAATTTCTTAGGGTTTCCTTTAATATGAATTGCAAGTGATTCCAGTTTTCTGCTCTCAAATATTGTATAAAAACATAATTACTGAATCATAAACGCTTAATGCATAGGACAGGAAATTGAATTCTAAACTAAAACTATTATTTCCGAACGAAGTATGTGATGTTATTTTTCTTTTGCTCATAAAACAGAGGATCACATAGTTAGGTTGCGTAACAATCAGTTTTGTGTTGGAAACAGCGGGGAAAACGGCGTTTTATCTAAAACTGTGCGTTCTTGCGATTGGCTAATATTGCTCGTTATGTACCATACAGGAGGAGCATGTTTATACGGGAGATAATATTTCGTATCTTCCATTCTATTCTTGTGAAACTAAAGTGATACTCTGAATGTGACAGGGGCAGGAAGGTGGATGGTGGAAGAATCAAGCCGGTACATCTCTAAACACCGATGATAAATCACCGTCGCTCACCTGGGTAATTTCGTTTGGCTTCGTAGGTCTGTAAAATCAAGGGAGGTTACGGGATAAGAGACAAAAAGGTTTAGTGATTTAATTTTGATGGAAACGTCCCGGTATTTGGGTGAAGTGATTTCGGTAGACTACGGAAAATTGAACTCTTGATGGCCGCAGCGTGTATTCAACCCACGTCTGCTTAATGCAACTTCCAGTATTAACCACTTAGTCACCGAGTTCCGCTTATTTTTGGTACCTGTATGATCGTAGCGAATCAGTGCATTGAAATCCAAACTGAACATAAAACCAAAAAAAATTGTATATTCTCAGTCATCTTCTATAGGATTTCTGGAGTGACAGAATTAGTATTTTATACGCTCCTTCATTCGATTTTTGTTAGTATATTTTTAGATGTTCTTGATGCGAAACTCTTTTGTGTCACCTACAAGTTAAAATGCATGTGATATTCTGTATACAGGCGTAGATCTTACTATTGAGGACGCCACTCCTCCATAGCAATTTTGATGCTAGATAAATTCACAGTTGTATTTCCCGGCGTGAAAGAATTTGGGGATGTTATTGTATGTTAAGATTATTGTGATGTGTAGAAAGTTTTCATAATTTGCAAGCGTTTGTAACGTTAAAGAATAAAAGTGACGATTCTCCGAGTCGCATGACCTTGAATTTCCGTTACAGGATGCAACTCTCCAAGGCCATAGTAAATACATTTCTCAGCGGAATCATCCAGAAGCGTACTTCAAACAGCCGATCAGGTCATTTCACGTACTATTCAAGTGGACCTTCCATCAACAATATTAAATCCCACCTCTCCCAAGCGCTAACAAGGAGATCACATTTGAACAAGTTTTCAAACCAGTATTTTTGGGCACATCACGCTGTGACAGTGATGTAAGGTCCACTTATCGGACACTATGGACTAGAAATTGTCGTAGAAGTTTAGTAACTTACTAGCAATGTTTAATGAGGTCCTAGTTGTCACAAACGAACATAGATACATACATACAACTTACTACCACCACAAATCGAGCCTTCGGATGCTCATGTTAATTATCAATATAACGATAATAAACTTTACTGGCAAGGGCACATTGGACAGGTGATGGGAAGATATTTTAAAATTCTCTACTTACTGGATATGGTGATTGGCGGATGTGCTAGAGAAATAAGGGAAATGGGTAGCAAAACCTTAATCAGACTTTTTCTCTATATAGTGGCGAGGTGTGGATACCACATTTTGTGAATCATATTCAGAGATTGGAGGGGGTATAAAGGAAAACAGCTAGATTTACCGAAGAACGTAATCAGTATTTAAAATGATTAAAATTTTGATTTCAAGACAGAAGGTGGGTTAACAGAGCGTATGGATTGTGCTTATAGAGCTTATAATTGCGATGGCATGTGGATGGATATTGGTAGAAGGATTAGAACTCGTGTATGGAAGGGAAGAGATGATAATGGTGACATGGCCCGTGATTTCAGGGGAAAGGAAGTGGAGAAATTTTCTTTTGTAGGTAATGGCGTCAGGAACTGAAATAATTTACCTATGGAAATGATGAATAATTTACCAAAAATACTGAAGGAGTTTAAATTTACAATTCGCAAAGGGCAAAAGTAGGTGGGTGGTATAAATCATTTTATGCAAAGGTGGGGATGTAGGGACATTGCCAACCGAGCGTATGTGCTCCGTGGTAATTGAGATTCAATTAAATTAGTTTCACTTACAAGAGGTCTGCGAAATTGCAGCACATTGTTGCCAGTTATCCATGTTGCAATCCCGCAGTGTTTTCAATCCCGAAGTATCCGCGCAGGATTTGCGCCAATCCTGCGAGATACCGCGGGATCCGTGCGGGATTGGTACAAACAGTTTTTTAACGCATATATTTAAAACATAGTTACTTAAAACGTTAATAAATTAAATAATAATTAAATTAATAAATAATTTTTAATTTTAAATGATAAAAATTAACAGTTAAAATATTTTGATTGGCAAAATGACATTAAAACTTTTTAGCGTGTCTTAAGTGTATTTCTAGGTTTTACATTTTTGTTTTTTTAATCTAAACCAATTTTTAAATAAATAATAAAAATGGAAAATATTGAGTCTTAGGTCATATTATGTGCCTTACAATACGTCACGTAAGTTTAAAAATATTGTTTGCTTAATGGCCAAGTTACCAGAGTTTTTTTTTTTTAATTCTAGATAAACGTTCCATAACACCGAGAAAAGCATTCCATTTCACAAAGTGAAGCGAATATACTCTGTAAAGTGTAGACGTGGCTCAGAACAAGATCTCATAACTTTTTGTCACTGCAAAAGCACGAGACTTTGCCATTTTTTTTGTGTGATTCATTATTATATCTCCTGATTGCTTTATTGATATTACAGTTGATTCAATGTTATTAAAAGAAACTACTCACCAACACGTAAACTGTCAAGTATTTCACATTTACTTATGTGGCGTAACGACATTTATAGAGTGGAAATTATTATTTTTTAGTAAGAAAGGAGACATTCTCGGCGAATGATTGCAGTGAAGTCCTCATAGGTTGTATCTCCGGATTTCATTGCAAACACACGAAATTACACACGTGAAGAAGACGGCGGAGGCTACCTTTAGTCGAAATAATAACAAGAGGGATTTATCGAAAGCCTGAGCGGCACATGTAAGCAGGTGGCTTTCGTCAAAGAAACGCATTGAGGTAGCGGCCAAAACAACATTAAGTCAAAGGATATACAATTTCCTTTTGATAGCTGTTAAACCAATAGGTAAGCGATCGTTAAAATTACGATAACATTAGTTTCATATCAACGTATAATCAAATTTTCAGCCGCAAATTAGGAAATTGTCACAATTACTTTATCTGCAAATACAGAAAATGGGAATAATGAAACCGTGAATAAAAAGCTGTAACCGTGTAGTTCAGATAACGTGTGCGACACTTTAAAAATAATTATATATTTAGAAAATCCTACTAAATATGCACCATAACTCAAATTACAGAAATGTGTACTCGAAACAAACGTAAGTTTTGATGAATACGTAAAAGTGTATTTATTTACTTACGAATGCCGAAGGTTGACAAAAACAAACGCTTGTTCACATGAGTTAAATGGAAGGGTACAGACAAACAGTGCAAAATATCCGACAGAGACCGAGTGGGGTAGCGAGTCACGCAGACTGACACGCGTTTTCGCCGGATTTTGCGGATTGCGGATCCGCTTAATTTTGTGCGGGATCCGCCAGACTGTCTAATGATGCGGGATCCTGCGGGATTGCGGGATCCCGCTTTGCTGGATTGCAATTCCTAGTTCCTTCCTAACCGGTACTTAACAAATATCAATAAATTTCATCTCTTTAAACAATTTCAAGATTTCCACAGACGTGAGAAACTTCTTTCGCTAGCTTAATTGCTTGCAGTAGCTGGCTGACAATGCAGCAACCGATGGGCAGTTGAGCATGGCGGATCCACACAAAAGGGCTCAGCTACTCGCGACAGATAGTGTTTAGCCTTCTAGTTGACGACGAGAGAAAAAAGAAGGGGTAGAGCGAGTCGCCATGAAGCCTAGTCTTCCGAAGATAACATGGTACTCACCAAGTTTTACATCCCCAGGAATATCCGTGAACAGTGTCGTGTGCACTCTTTGGACACCCGTTGCGAAGATATTTGAGCATTAAACAAGGAAATTTTATAATACAATGTGATGAAAACCATGGCTCAAAATAGCTAACAGATATCGTCGTGGAGTTTCAGCTACGTCTGAAGCGTTGCATTCGTAATTTTTATTGTACGGTGTGCTTGTAACATATGCTACCACCCCAATTACGAAACTAATTAATTTGTAATATTATTTAGTTAAGTGTAGTTAATTATGATGTAAGTATTGATTGTAATAATGTATGTAATGTAATTACAAATCCCGAGAAATCCACATATTACCAAAAACATTGTCAATGGGTAGTGTAAGAACGTCTTTGAAAAGATAAGATAGAAAATCTTTGGTCAAGTGTGAGAGAGACAGAGAAAGAAATGGAGGAATATGTGTGTATGTGAAGGCGCGCTTTAGGTTTGGACTGCGAGTAGCAGTATATGAATGTATTAATTATTCGAGAAGTGACACATTGTAATTGTGTTTTCTGTATCGAGTGTCTGCGAGATTTAGTTTGGTCATTAAAACAGTTGACAGTACATGTTAACAACTGTGCGTTAAAATTTTTCTGTAGAATTAGCGATCCGTTGATTGAGCTATTTTATGACGATTGAGAATTATAATATTTAAAGAAGTGACCTCTACTCTGTTTACTTGAGTCAAATGACGACATATTTAGGACCACGTCGTCATAAGACCTGCAGAATTACGAGCAAGTTAATTAGTGGAATTTGCTAGTCTTCGAATGGATAAATTTTAATTGCATTGAGGTTACATGCTCCATTTTACTATAAGTTGTATGATCAAATTCAAGTAAGTATTTAACTGGATTCACTGCTGGAGACCGAAATACTTAGCCAATAATCAGATTTTTCTCGTAAATAAGGCAATATTGGAGTGTTAGCTCCACGTGCCGAAGGTCGCCGCTTCGAGTCCGGTACAAGGCATGGGTTCGTTAGTGTTGTGTGTGTGAATGTCGTGTCCATGTTGTAGTGTCGATGTCTCCACACTTAATAGCAACAATGTACTGGAGAAACTAATACACTGAAAGTGTCTTGATAATCGCATTCAGCTGGCTGTTTGGCCAAAGTAGCCTATTGCCATTATTTTAAAAGCGGTTTTGCTTACGCAGTGACTTTCTAAAGTTACATTAAACGATAAAATAAAGCCAATGCAACTGTTTTTTTTTTTTTTAGCTTTAATTTACTGAGCAACAGCGGAAAAAATGGCCTACAGCAACACTGCACTTTCTAAAGTAGTTCACAATATACATAACCCTCTGATTAGTTTATATCACAAACCTTACTAACGTTCAGGTCTATTTATTTCTACCATGTCAGTGAAACGGAATACGGCCACCAAGTTTGTAGGACAGTTGAGCTGCTGTCAGAGTTCCAGAGGAGCATATATCACGGAGCACGTGCAGGAAGCTGATTGAAATGGATACCAGCTGCCCTGCTTGACTAGGAATGAGTTTGAAATGGGATCCACCGCCACCCCGCGAACTTCTTCTGTTCCAACTTGTGATGACTCCAGAAGTCTCCAGTGTCCTCTGACAAGGGTACCAGCATACGTTGTAGTCACGGACTTTCCCCAAATTTTACCTGGTAGTAGACCTAAAGTGTATTACCAAGCAGCAGTGATAACATTCAACTCTCAATCATACTCGATAAAATTGAGATCAAACGTCTCTATGATTTTACACGCGTTTATACGACGGTAATGTACCATTTAAATTTACTTGTTCCATGTCACTAAATTTTTGAATTTGTGCAATTTATTTCTTTTTATCAGTGCTATTGGCAAATTTTTCGTAGAAAAAAAGGTTATTTACTTTTAAATTTTATGTTGCTGCATGTATTTTGATCTTTCCTCTTAGAACGTATAAAGGTGACGTTAACTTCTCGCAAGCGAAAAATTAAATACAAATATTGACATTAATTTATATCAGAAAAAACATAAGTGAGAATTAGAACCAAAGTGTGATGTATTAAAAATCCGTTCCACTGTTTAACACTATCTTTCTTCACACAGTTTTTTCATATTTAAAAAATATTTCCAGTCATAGAAATATTTTTTATAATGCAAAATCGCAGGATTAGAAATGAAATGAGGCATATACTTCCTTCACTCATTACAGCTATACAAGAAAAAATTTATGCATTTTGCACTTGTATGATGATTAAAATTCGAGTTTTTGTTGAATAACAAAGGATTTCGATCAAAATACTATTTTTCAGTAATTATTTTCAATATTTTATTATGATCTTTGCCCGTTCTCTACAGTCTACGGACGGGAAATTTCATCCCTAACAGAATTTTTATACTTAACCAATTGATGAAATATTTCAATATAAAAATTGGATTAATTTTATTTTTAAACGTATGTAGTATATTCCCTATGAAAATTGCATCTACCTCTGAATAAATTAAACTCTATATTATTAATTACCAAAATAGAAAAAATATGCTAATCATATCATATATGTTATAAAATTTACTACAAAAAAATAAATTAACTTGATCGGGAATGATAACATAAAGTAGAAATTTTTCTTTTGATTTGGAACGTGAATTAGTTTGAATTATTCTCTGCAACAAAAAGTTAACCAAAAAGCTTTACGAACTTCGATTGCCTATTTCCAACTTTCCATTCCCATTTTAATTGCAAGAATCAAGATGAAAAATCATTTAATTAAACACAAAGGGATGAAAAATACTATTATACATTTACAAAATACTTATTTTCTTGAAATTTCCAAAATATATATTCACAAATAAAAGCGGAAGTAACAGAAGTAAATATTAAGAAAGATGAAATCTTGAACATGGTTGTATGCTGGAAAAAGATCGTAGAGAAAGTACAGAAACAAATAAAAATTATGTTATCTGAACAAATTAGGAGACAACATAGTGAAATAATGAAGAAATATTGTGAACAAAGAATAAAAAATCATTAAGTTATGTACAGTAACTCACAATTGGCTTAGGTCTAAAAGAACAAGAAAAGACGTCTGCATTTTTCGTGTAAAAATAACATTTCTTTTTTTTTGTTATGGTTTTACGACTCACCAAGTATGAGGCCATTCCAACTGGGAATGGATTGGGAAGAAGCAAATAAAAGAGTTCAGTCATCGCCTTTTCGACCAACCATCCTGGCATTCACCTGGAGAGTGATGAAGGGGAAGCATGGAAACCGAAATTTGAACTGCCGGTCGGAGGTTCAAACACTTGTGCACCAGAATTTCATGAAAACGGCAATAGTACCGAAAAACTAACATAATTAGTTTTTGAAATAGTGTGAAAGAACTTTGTTGTCGACTACACTGATTGCCCTATAATCATGTCAGTTTTCACGTCTTGGAATGATGATTCTTCCCTACCATAGACAGGTGGCTTAGTATTTCTCCTTCTGGAGGATCCAACCAACCTTCGGGTAGTGGAGTAAGTTAGATAATTTTTCTCTGAATAACCTGGTAGTAAATAAGGTAAATTGGAGTTGATGAGGAAGTAATATGCTGGGTAGAAGAATTTTTAAAAGGAAGAAAACAGAAAATTAGGTAAGAAATGCGGTATCAAAGGAAGTGGAAGTAAAAATGGGAGTGCCGCAGGGTAGCGTATTGGGACCATTGCTATTCATTATTCTAATGAATAATTGTTTTGATTGTTACTATCTGAAATTAGATTGTTTGCAGATGACATAATGCTGTATAAAAGGATCAAAACGATAGAGGATTGTAAACAGTTGCAGGGTGATCTGGACAGGATGTCTAGTTGGGTTTGAAAACATGGGATGAAGATAAATGCAAAGGAGAGCCAGCTAATTAGATACACAAATAAGAAACAAAAGGTTAATTATGAATATAAGGTGGGGAAAGAATTGCTTGCAGAATACTTGAAATGTAAATATCTTGGCATTACATTTGATAACAAGCTTAACTGTGCAGGACACATTGGATAGGTGGTAGGAAAAGGTTTCAAAATCCTGCACTTGTTGGAGAGAGTGATGAGGGGATGCACGAGAGAAGTAAAGGAATCGGGTTACAAAACTTTTGTCAGACCATTGCTCGAATATGGTAGTGTAGTACGGAACCCACATTTTGCGTATCAAATACAGGAATTAGAGTGGGTGAAAAAAAGAACTGCTAGATTTGTTTCTGGAAATTATTGCAGAATGCAATTAGTGACAGATATGATAAAGGAGCTGAAATGGGATTCATTGCAAGACAGGAGGAGGAGGATGGGAGTGTGCAGGGTGTATACTGATGATGAGGCATGGAAAGATATTGCAGTAGGTATGAAAAGTAGTTCATGGAAGGGAAAAGATGACCATGATAGCAAGCTGGCACTCGATTTCAGGCACAAGGGTGTGGGAAGATTTTCTTTTTAGGTAAGGGTGTCAGGGATTGGAATGAGTTACCAAAGTGAATGATGAATAACTTACCGAAAACATTAAAAGAATTTAAAGTTAAAATTTGTAAAGGGCAAATGTAGGTGGGTGCAAGCTAGGGGGAAGTTGGGTGCGTAGGGAAATTGCCACCGGAGCGTGTGCTCCATTGAAATAAAATTAAATTTTCTCAGAATTACAACAAAGCACACAGAGAAACATGGAGCATCATGAGTAGTTAGTACAACTTTATTACCAGTGATACAACTTTTAACTTTCTTCGTACATGAAGATGTTCCCTTTGTGAAATACGCGATTTAGAAATATCAAAACACGTTGTATATACGTAAAAGAATTTCCCGCCTTCTGGCTAGAATGACTGCAGCGCCATGATGGTGTCTGGAGTTCGCTGTGTGGGTAGATGGTTCGAGAACCAGCGATGGATGAGATTTTCACCATTCTAGAGACTGCCAGCAGGATACGAGAGGTGGTGGTACGCGATAGCTCACTGCCAGATTGCGTACAAATCGCATTCATCCACACTGTAGTGGCCTTCACTGAGATCCATGCGGATAGGAATAGCTGATTCGACTCAGAGGAGCCACAAGTAAGGTTCTGTCGTAGAAGGCGATTCTGATTTCATCATAGTAACATTATAGGGGAATAACTTCAGCTTTCCATGTAATTTTGAAAAGCTAAATTTACAGTATTTTTACAGTGATAAACAAATGATGCAGATGACAGCGTGAGAGTGCGAAGTAGAACAGTTATGAGAGGATACCCAAAAGTGTGATTTGTCATCCATCAATTTACTGAATGATTTTCGCCATATAATTCGGGTGACAAGAGAGCCTACGGGCTGTTCATGAACAATGTATCCTACCCCATCTAAGACCCATACGGACACTCGAGTAGAGCCCAATAGATCTTTGCTGGTGCCATTGATTGCACACGAAGAATGTCAGAACCCAAGGGCGATTATCTAATAGCGCAAGCTAAAAATACTCGTTTAATACCTTGCAATACTTATTCCTTAGCGAATAACCCTAGGTTTACGACAACACGAACAGAAATATTTACAATAATTTTGCAACTGGAGGGAGGCAGTTAAAAAAAAGAATCCCAATTACGGTAGCTGTGGAGGTACAACTTTATCGCGTCAGACATGAGTGTGGCA